>CM053787.1:293625503-294275503 GCA_028749045.1 Cupressus sempervirens
AACATATCTTCCAAAACCTAATTCACCCTCTCTGTCTAACCATCAGTCTCTGGATGATATGCTGAACTAAAATTTAATTGCGCTCCAAGCTCATGCTACAACGATGTCCAAAATGCGGATGTGAAAACAAGATCCTTGTCAGAAATGATCTTTCGGGGAATGCCATGTTATCTCACAATGTCACGCATGAAGACATTAGCTACAGAAGCTGTTGTGTAGGAAGACCTGATCGGTGAAAAATGTGCCACCTTAGTCAACCGATCAACGGTGACCATGATAGCATCACGATGATGAACAGTCATAGGTAATCCTACTACGAAATCCATGGAGATGATATCCCACTTCCAAGAAGGAATGAGATTTGGCTGCAAAAGTCCAGCCGAGTGCTAGTGTTCTGTCTTGACTCTCTGACACTCAAGACACCTAGCCACAAAATCAGCAATGTCTCGCTTCATCCCAGACCAAAAAAACAAATGTCTTAAATCAACATGCATCTTCTTGACACCTGGATGTGCTGAGTAAGGTGTACGATGGGCTTCTGCTAGAATCAAGGTGCAAAGCTCATCCAGTAATGGCACATAAATCCTCCCCAAATGTCTCAAAAGACCATCTAACTCTTGAACATAGCCTGCAAACCTACCTTCCAAAGGTCTTCCAGAATCTATCTCTCTGCACACTTCCTGATACCAAGAATCTGTAGGAAGTACCTGAAGAATCTGACTCCTCAAATCCACACTAAGAGTCATAGATGATATCACATGTCTCTTGTGACTCAAAGCATCTGCCACCATATTCTCCTTTCCTTGAATTTACTTAACCTCAAAATCATACTCGCATAAAAATTCCATCCATCACCTCTGGCGAGCATTCAAATTAGGCTGAGTGAAAATGTACTGAAGACTACGATGATCATCATGTAGCTCAAATTTGTGCCCCAATAAGAAATGTCTCCACCTTGTCAAAGCATGAACTACTGCTGCTAACTCAAGATCATGTGTAGGATAATTTAGCTCATGATCCTTGAGCTTGCGTGATTCATACACAATCACTCGTCCAGTCTGCATCAAAACTGCCCCAATCCCTTCTAGTGAAGCATCTATACACACCATGAAATCACCTTTTGAATCGGGTACTACTAAGATTGTTGCACTGGTCAAAAGCTCCTTGAGCTTCTAAAATGCTTACTCACATTTCTTCGTCCATACGAACTTCTTTCCTTTCCTCTAAAGAGAAGTGATAGGATGCGCTATCCTAGAGAAGTTTTGGACAAATCTGTGATAATAACCAGCTAGGCCCATGAAGCTATGAATCTTTGACACATTAGTTGGTGTAGGCCAATCTAATATCGCCTGAATCTTTGCAAGATCCACTAAAATACCATCACCTAAAATGACATGCCCTAAATACTAAATCTCTAATTTGAAAAATTCACACTTAGCTATATTGGCATAAAGCTGATTGTCTCTTAAACACTATAAAACCAATCACAAGTGTTCCTCATGCTCCTTCTGAGTCTTAGAATATATCAATATATCAACAAGAAACACAAGTACAAACTTGTCAAGATAAGATCAGAACACTCCATTCATCAAACTCATGAAAACCGATGAAGCATTAGTCAACCCAAAAGGTACCACTGTAAACTCATAATGTCCATAGTGAGTTCAAAAGGCGGTCTTGTGAATATCAACTTCCTTAATGTGAAGCTGGTGGTATCCTGACTTAAGATCAATCTTGGAGAATACTGTAGCTCCCTTGATCTGATCAAATAAGTCATCAATCCTAGGCAGAGGATACCTATTCTTAATAGTCACCTTATTCAACTATCTATAGTCAATACAAAGGCGCAAAGAACTGTCTTTCTTCTTCACAAAGAGCATTGGAGCTCCCCATGGTGATACACTAGGTCGAATGCTCCCTTTGGCCAGAAGTTCCTCTAGCTGAAGATGTAACTCACCCAATTCCTATGTAGTCATACGATAAGGAGCTTTAGAGATAGGCTTTGCTCCAGGAATTAGATCAATACTAAAATCGATGTCCCTCTTCAGAGGCATGCCTAGAATCTCACTTGAAAAGACATCTGCATACTCCTGTAAAATCAGGTGATCTAAAGTCTTCTTTATAGGACCTTCCTCATCAAGATCATTTACCATAACAACAAATATTTGACATCCCTTATGGAAACTCTGCTTCAATTGCATAGCAAAAATCATCCACAGAGATATAGGCCTTGGTATCCCAACTATCTTCTCCTCAATTGTCCACCAAGTGGCCCCAAAATTTTCCAAATTGGTGATCGCAAATCTTGCCTCAACATTGCTGTCGAAATCCTGCATGGAAAAAATCTTGTCGAGGGAAATAAGCCATTGTTCAGCCACATAACTAGAACCTTGCCCATTGAAAGGCTTGACCTTGGATCTCGAAAGATCCTTCATTTGAGTGGACACAATGGACCTCTGAGGATCCTTTCAAGGGCTCCTAGACCTAGGTCTATGCTCTTGTTCTGTCTAATGTGCTTTGGGCTGATCTTGAATAGGAGGTAGATGGTCCAAAATAGTTTGCATCATCTGTCTCAAATTAACCTCTTCAGACTCAGCTTGGTCCTCTCTACGACTCTCTTCTTGTTGCTTACTAGCGTGCTGTCCTCTGCTCTCTTCATGAGTAGATTCCCCATGGGCAGACTCATGGACACTGATATCTCTACCATGACCACGACCTCTACCACAGCCTCTACCATGGCCTCTAATAGAAGACCTAGTCCCAGATACCATCCTACAATAGTACAAAGTACTATTACAATCAAAAGACACATGTTTGCAAAAGTCTAAGTTCAATTTCAGTTTTGTCTATGTTTAGGTTTAAGTAAAATTTTCAGTTTTGAAACTAAGTGTTGAAGTATGAAAAATGTGTAAAAAATAGTTCGAGTTCTATTTCAGTTCACCTAGTTTTCAAGTTGAAGAGATACACTTAATAGTTCAGAGTTCTAGTTGTTCCAAAATACCCAGAGCTCCCAATGTAGAAACTCGGGCTTTGATACCAAATGTAATGCCCTGCCAAGGGATCCAAAGAATTAACCTAGAATTTCACTAAGTTTGGTAGCATTTTTTTAAAAAAATTTTACATGAAAGTAAATACCACTTTATAACTTATACACAATAATGGAAGCAATAGCAATGTCCATCTAAAAGTAAACATAGCATACGCAATAGATTACATTCTTTAAGGATCCCTTAACATTGAATTACATCTAAATCAACTAACATTATTAAATCCATCCAATACAACAATCACATGAAATAATAATGATAAGTCCAACGTTTATACATTACATTTCTAAATGCTCAATCATCCACTGTACATGTCACAGGGTATGAAAAAGCTTAAAAGAATATACATATGTGGAATAAGGTACATCATCCTATTCTAATCCATGATACATCAAAGTAAAGATAATCACATGTCATACATGATACATCATCATAGTAGATATAAACATCCATCATAAAAGATCAAACATAATAAACTAAGTGCACAGTTCCTCCCAACCATTAATAGCATCATTAGACAATCGTGAGTCCTAGCCATCTAATTCAAACATGGTCTAACATTGTCTAGAATTCAGAGTTATTGCATGTGACTATAAATCAGACAGTGTCAAGGGTAGTTCCAAAAGCCCTTAGCAAGAGATATGGACATCCAATAGCCAGAGTTGTTGTGCTATCCACCATAATGGAAGTGGTATGATGGAGAAAAAAAGCCCTGCTATCAATCATCCAATTTGTTGCATTAGAAATCATCTTTTTTGTAATGCCCCACCAAGGGATCCAAAGAATTAATCTAGAATTTCACTAAGTTTGGTAGCATTTTTATTTATTTATTTATTTTACATGAAATTAAATACCACTTTATAAATTATACACAATAATGGAAGCAATAGCAATGTCCATCTAAAATTAAACATAACATACGCAACAGATTACATTCTTTAAGGATCCCTTAACGTTGAATTACATCTAAATCAACATTATTAAATCCATCCAATACAACAATCACATGAAATAATAATGATAAGTCCAATGTTTATACATTACATTTCTAAATGCTCAATCATCCATTGTACATGTCATAGGATATGAAAAAGCTTAAAAGAATATACATATGTGGAATAAGGTACATCATCCTATTCTAATCCATGATACATCAAAGTAAAGATAATCACATGTCATACATGATACATCATCATAGTAGATATAAACATCCATCATAAAAGATCAAACATAATAAACTAAGTGCATGGTTTCTCCCAATTGTTAATAGCATCATTAGACCATCATGGATCCTAGCCATCCCTCCATGCATAACATTCCAAATCACCGAGGAGATCATCGGTATTAACATAATAGGAATGTCACTCCTAACATATACTACATCATATGCATAAACTAAACTAACATGCAAATATAAGCATAAGATAACATCATCTAACATATGCTAATCATCAGTGAAAGGATACATATCCACCATCATGAAGGACGCATCAGCCATGATGTCTCAATGGATCTCAAATGATAAGCGTGAAAAAACACTACCACCTGACCGCATGGTACGTAAGTGGTCCACTCCCACCGTGGTGAGGAGATAACCTCAAGTCCCAAACAGGCTATCCAAAACACATAGCATAAATCTCCATAAGTCCAGGAATCCTAAAAGTATACTAACTCAAATTTCCAAACACAAAACTGACATCTAATTCTTAGAGGCACACAAAGACATGTAGGAACCTACTATGCAAGTGGGAATGTGTCATCACATATATCATGTAGAAGTTACCCTGGTAGTTAGCTAAACTCCACGAGTCCCTACTGATCCTCATGCGGCCACTAGTATCCTCTCATACTGACAAGGCATACTATGGAATGCAAGGTCGCAACCATGCGTTCTCTCTACTCCCATCCTAGTCTGTACAAGCACTCGAGGCATGGGCGAGAAAAAAAAATTATCTTTTTAGGTTCATTTAGTTAGTATTAGGTGTGAATGTTTTCACTTTTTAAACAACTTACAATGAGTTACCCTGACAGCCTCTTAGGGCCCCGACCCCCATTGCAAGCCACTTCCCCACACTACAAGCAAATAACCTACCCTAAGCTCATGGAATCATAAATCTCAAAATCATAAAAGATAATCCATAATAAGAACATCAAATATGCATAATAAAAGCATCAAATCTCCATGAGCAAGCATCCATAGAAAACCATGACCACAACAGCTCTCTATTGGCAACTGAAGCATCACTGATAATCAAAAGTATCCATTGGTTCTCAATAATTAAAATATATCTCAAATCATACTGATCGAAGACTCCAAAATGGTTGAGTCAAAAAATGTCACAAAATGACATCATAAAATAATATTTCAGTCCCATCATGGCGACTAGAAAATAAACCAAGGATAACTGATCATTGACTCAAAAATGATTAGGTCAAGTGTCCCATAAGAATCTCAACTATACAATCAGTAATTACAAACATTACATAGAGCATTCCATCACATAACCATGGTTGGGTTTATAAAGATCGGGAATAAGACATCATCACGACATCACAATCATAACCCCCAAGCCTCTGGTAGACGTCCTATAACTGGTCAACACTAGTCAACCCAAAACCTAAAATAGAAAGAATACACAATGCAAACACATGTTTTGGTTTTGCTAAAAATTACATCTTTGAATTAAATGCAGAGGTCTCAGTTTACGTTTTCAAGTTTGGATAATGAATGGAGGAACATTTTGTACGTTTTTCCCAACCCATGTATTGTTTAGATGGATAAAAGTTTTCCTTTATAACTCTAAAAAATGTCTATTTTCCAATAATATTTTATTTGTATAAATGTTATATTGAAAACTTCCCCCATCAACTACCAATTAAATTTCATATATTAAATCTTAATAATTGAACTGCAATATTATAAAATAATTCATCATTATAAAAATGAACCTTTAATTTAAATCATTTATCAATTACATAATAATTTAAATTTATTAATAACATATTTACATATATACATATATATATATATATTTATTTATTTATTTATATATAAATATATATATATATATATATACATACATATATAAATATATATAAATACTTATTAATATTAACATTTCATAAAAAAATAAAATTTAAAATCGAATGTAATGTTCTCTTTATACAAACGTTGCCACATATGAATATAAACCGTGGCACGCATGCCGGTACCTTGCGGTTATAGGGCCTGCAGCGGCAGCGGTACGTGGTACCTGCTGACATCGCAGTTCCTGCGATCGCAGGTACCCCACTGCAAACAAGTGCGGGTGTAGAGAAATTCCATCCCCACTGTGCATCATAACTTATACCATTTTGTTATTTTTATTTTTTTAAATGCGTTTTGAATAACATTTTTAAAACGTATTCAATTAATCGTGATGCGATTTTATGAATTCACTCACTGCGATCTATGCCATTCGACTTTTTCAATTAAATATATATATGTATAAATGTATGTGTGTATATATATATATATATATATATATATATATATATATATATATAGATAGATATATATATATATATATATATGTTTGCAGATTTAAAAATATGAACATGTATATTTTACAATGAACATATACATAATTTATTTAAAGGTTTCAATTTTCAGAATTTTCCAAAAACTATTTGATCTCTAAATTTACTCAATAATTTTCTAATGGATTTGGCTACAATTTAAACCCTAGCCCCGTGTTCTCTTCAGATCTATGCATATAAAGTTTTCTCAAATAAATTTTAACTACCCGTATTGAGGATTCATACAACCAAAATAGGAAAATGTTCAGAAAACATATGGAAGACACGAAGAAGACAGGAAGTGCAAGATGCGGAAATAGCATAAGTAAAATCACAAGAGTCTACCTGGATTCTGATGCTAATTCGCTTTTCCTCAGAAAACCCACAGAGCAAGCTCTTTCCTTCTCCAAAGTTCTCAAGTCCTCCAATGCTCTCCAAATGCTATGTCTAAGCTTCTAGGAATGCCTGAATATAAAGGCTATCAGGAAACACCTAGAATGTCTCTAGAAACAACTAAAAGGTGTCACCAACTAAGCATGTGTCTTTTCCAACCTTCTAGATGAGTCATAAGGTTGTAGACACCATGTGCTTAATTGGTGCACTAACCCTCGTGTTGTTGACATATTAGAAATGAAAAGGTGTGTTAACTCCTAGGCAAGCTTATAACTCCTATTTAATTTTTATATAACTTTCATTGTAATTTTTTATAACTTTTATTATTATTATTTATTTATTACTTTCTTATTATTTAATAATTATTATTAATTTAATTTCTAATTCTTTTTTCTCAATTAATTCTCATTTAATTAATTATAGTCAAAATATCAAAGATCATGATATTTTATATTAATTTTTCCAAATAATTAATTTATTAATTAAATCTATTTATTAAGACTTAATTAATAGAAAATTCACCATAGACCTCCAAAATAAAATATAAAAACCCATCATAGAACAATTCATACAAAATTAGTCTAAAGGGTTAAAAATCATGAAATATGTTATCCGACACATTTAGTGGGTATAATATCCAGATACTTGTGCTACCTCACTAGGACAAATGGTTTAAGGGTTTGGGATTTGGACTTGAGAATTTATCTCCCTTCTCTTAGCATTGAGATAGTATAATAGGGTATGCTCATCCTGGCAATTCAGGGAAGTCGATACCTAGTACTTGCAACCTGCATAAAAACCATGCATGTACATACAATATATATAATGCTAAGCTAAACAGGAAATGGCAGGAAGTGGTGCATCATGTAGATCCTGACTAAGCATGTGACTACAACTCCCTTCCTTAACCATATCAGAAATGCCATACAATAAGAACAAACACGCACACCATACACATGCAAGTATGGGGTAAGTATCCATAATAAAACACATGAGATAATAAACCATATAACTAATCATCATCAATAACTGAAAGCAATGTAATGATCATCATGCATACATGAAATGTAAGGTCTAAATGATCTCATCATATATCCACTGAATCCATAACATGATGTATGATAGTCTCAAAACAATACCACTAATCCATAAAACTAGTCTAACATAGTCTGATAATGATAACAACAATATGTCCAGAAAGATCTAAACGAGGGCAGGCATTACATTTTCACTTATTTTGTTATGACGTCCAACCATCATAGATCTACGAAGTTGTGATAGCAAAGACACTTGGATCTGCTATCTATGGAAACATCAACTTATTAAAGTGCAACTAAAAAATACTGGAGTTCTTTCATTAATAAAGATTTTGTTCAATTGAAATAAATAAGTGTTGGTTAATTAATAGGAAAAATTATCACAACAAATTAAAAGCTTAACTAACAAACTGTTGATTTTGGAATTTGTTGTAATGAATTCGCAAATTTTTTTGAACCATATGGAAATGGAAATCGTAAAACATTTGTCTTTATTTTCTTTAGCTATGCATTGTATGGAAATCACCAAATGTCTAGGATTTGTAGAGTTATTCTTACCTCAAACGTCTCTCGCGCACACCACAAGCATCCAAACTCCTCCAACCAAATAAGAAAATGATGGAGCTTTTTTTCTTTTTTTTATTATGAACCATATTTGGTCAAAATCTTGACCAAATTTGGAAAACCTAATTTGGTCAAAATTTTGACCAACTTGAGCATAAAAACAAAAAAACAAAAATTTAACAAACCGATTAAGTGCTTGGTCAAAATAAAATGTCAAAAATTGACCTATAATGTATTAGTGAGAATAATTTAACCTTAATCCATATGCATGGACAACAAGTGTAGCTGAAAAAACACAATTTCCACCATAAGTATGCATTTTCTCAGAGATGTCTCTAGGTTCTCTTTTGTTATGTCATTATTTGCACTATAAAATGCCTAATAAGCACCAAGGTTATGAGGGGGTATTCACTATGTGTTAAGTTTAATGCTCCTGGTAATTACATTTTACACTCAAGTGCAAAATTGTGAGGTGATTCCAAAGTCTTTCTTTGAAAATGTAATTGATTTTCCAAAATCTTCAAAGATTGGGGTATTTTCATCTCAAATACCTCATATCTCTTCAAATGGGTGGCATCAATGCATCAATTTGATAACATTTTTAATGGAAGACTCTAGAAGAACCTCACAATTATGTTTGATACAAACTATTGAGGGTATAAAAAAAATTACCAAGAGCATTAAACTTAACACATAGTAAGTGTCTACTAATAAACCTGATACTTATTAGGAATTTGGTAGTATAAATAACAACATAACATTAAAATCCTATAGAAATGCATACCTGTGCTAGAAATTACATTTTTTTCAACTCATCTTGTTGTCGAGGCATATGAATTAAGGTTAAATTATCCCTGACTACCTTCCTCAAAGCTACCATGCATTTCTATTAGACAATCCTATTTACACCTCCTTAATTGCATGGAAGCACATGTTTACACCTTCTAGCATATGGGTTTTATTAGTTTTCACAAGAAATTTGATACCAAGATGCAACATGGTACAAGGTGAACTAACCATTAACTCAAGTCTCATACCTTTGGAGTTGACCCAAGGATTTGTAAATACATCCTTGAATAGGAATGTGAATGTTTATCCACTTTGATCCTCATAATTAAGGCTTCCTAAGTTTTTTTTCCTCATGTTTGGCTATCTGTGCACTATTTTTAATGTCAAACAATGATAGTCGTATTTGATGGTTAACCTTATGTATGTTTCATACTCAAGACAAGTATGTTAAAATATTTGTATGGCTAGGATTGAATGAATAATGGAAACTTAGGATCCATTTAAGGAGAAGTAATGCACAAGACTGTAGAGTGGATATGAATTAGACAAGGCTCATTTTAAAGAAAACAAATGCATTGGTTTTAGTGGAGCATAATAAAATATTGAAAAGTATGTTACCTTATTGAGCTTCTCTTAGTTTCAATAATAGTTTAATATTCTCTACTTAATAGGGCCAACCACGTCCCCCCCCCCCCCCCCCCCCCACCCCCCCAATAATATCACTCTAACTTCTTTACCAGGATCCATGTGCTTTCTCACTTTACTAGAATTGGGTGTGCAAAAGTTTCTTTTCTTTGTTTATGTTATAGTAAAGGGTCAATTTAATTTCATCTATTAAATTACCTTTACTCCCTTCTTAAGATTTCACTTTATGCACTTGCATTTTCATTTAATAATTAAATATTAATTATTAAATTTCATTTACCTCTTAGGGTTTCCCTTTTAGGTTTTATGATCTCCTTCTATAACGATTGCTCAATTGTAAATTTATTTCATTCCTTTAGTTTGATAATATATTTTCTCATATTTTCAGAGCCAAAACCTTGCCTTCTCTTTGTCTTTTCTTCTTTGTGACAGGTTCTTCCATGCAAGTGTTCTTCAAGTTTTGTGAATTTGTATTGCTCAAATCCTTTATGGTATCAAAGTTAAATTTATTGTAGCTTGTTTAGTCTTTGAAGAAAGTGGGAACAAGGGTTATTGGATCAGATTTGGTTGTTTACAAGTATTTTTTGTAGAAATAGGGGGTCTCTAATTTTTGGAGCACTTTAAGCAAAAATGAACCTTACTGTTGCATTCACAATGTTCGAAAACCCCTAAATCCATATAAGGCACTTCAATTTTGGAGATACAAAAATTTTGGGCAATTTTTTCAACATACCAAAATTGTACGATTAGCTATATGCATCCCAAGATGATTTTTTTTTAAAATCAAAAAAATAAAATAATAGGTGTTTTAATTTTTTTCAAAAAAAAACTAATTTTAATAAAGTGATTTTAGAACCTTATAAAGTGTTTTCAATGAAAAATCTTTTTTCCAAAATCATGCATACTAGACACTGACATCAACATGTCAAAAAGATATTGACACAAGTCGACACTTGCAAAGCTAATGTCATTGTATTCTGAGTTGAAATTTGGCATTCATGTACCCATCACCAAGTTTCTTCTTTGGTTAAAATAGAAGTGGTTGGTTGTTTGGCTCTAACTTAAGCATATGGTATCGGTTTTTGGGAAATAAAATATCATCTGAAAGATGATTCTAAGATGGACATGATGGTGAAGGTATTTTTTCAATTTTTTCTAGTTTGGTACTTTTTTTGCTCAAATTTAGATGATGCTTGCTATCTTCCAGGGGGGATAACTTGCTCATTTTAGCTCTATTTTTTTATCCAAAAGAAGTGCGAAAAAGCTTTTCTCTAGCACTACCTAGATTCTCTATTATTTTCATCAATATTTTTCAAAGGTATATATGATTATCAAATAGAATAAATTTTTCTCTTTTCTTGTATACGCATTCCTTCTAGCAGCTAGGGTTCAAATTTTTGCATTGTGGGGGGTGTTTTGTATTATTGTTTCTATTATTTACATAAGTAAATCAGAACTTTTTCAAAAAAAAAAATCCAAAACCTTCTAAAACAATGGTTGAGACCTCTTCTTGTCTAAAACTTCTGACCCCTCATAACTATCAAACATGGAAGTCCCTAATGACATGGCTTCATTGGTCAAAAGGTTTGTGGTCTTGTTTAGATATAGTGTAACCAGTTTTACAGAAGTCTATTGAGGTCATGCATCACAGAAACAAGATGGATGAGGAAATGGGGTTGATTTCTTTACATGTATCTGAGAGTCTACAATTTCATTTTGATGAGTGCAATACCCCTTTAGCTATGTGGACCAAGCAGCTTGACAGCTTGTTTGGTACAGTGAATGAGTTCAAGGCACTTCATATTGAGGCAGATCTTGCCTCTCTTGTATTGGATTCTTTTCCTTCCATTGAGGACTTCTTGATGAAGTTCAAACAACATGGATCTTTATTGCAGGGTTGTGGGAAAACCAAGATTGACACTGAGTGCATTTACTTGATTCTTTCTATCCTTCGTGGAAACTTTCAGATTTTTTCTTCTACCTTCCATTCCACCATGGATACATTGGGTACTAGATTTTTCATGCCATCCTTTGAGGTATTTTTTGATCGTTTGACTTGAGAGAAAGCTAAGCTCTCTCAGTTGGATTCTCTCACATGCTCATAGACTTGTGTATTGGTAGCTCAAACATCTTCTAGAAAGAAGGAGAAGAAACATAAGTCACATCCTATAGAGTCTCAGATTGATTCTAGCCATCACATCTCATTAGGCCCACCTCCTCCTAAGGGGGAAAAACCAAAGTGAGATAGACCAAAGTATGCTTATTGTAATAAGCCCAATCATGATGAGTCACATTGCTATGAGAAGAAGTTAGATGACTATGCATGATAGGTTTTGGATTTGACAAATCTCCTTTAGAAGAGAAACATTGATATTCCTTCTAATTCTCATAGATCTTCTTCTTCTTCATCATTTTAGCCATATGGTAAATACATTGGAAAGGGTCATGCACTATGTGAAACTACTTCTTCACATTCTTCTAGATGGTTATTGGATTTAGGTGCTTCACACCATATGGCATCTTCTTAGGATTTATTCTCTTCTTTTGAGGCTTCTCCTACTCCACACATTTTGATGGAGAACAAAATTTTTATGATTATATGTGGGAAAGGTTCTATTGACATTGACAATGTACATTTCATGATGTACTATGTGTTCTATCTTTGTCCTCTAACCTTCTCTCTATTTATTAGATTACACACAGCGGGACAGGGAAGACAATTAAGTTTGCACAAGATTTAGTGCACATCAAAGATAGTGAGACATGCAATATTGTTGCTACAGGAACTACTAATCATTCTTCCCACTTATATTCTTTCTCTCATTTTAGTCCACCATATCCACTCTTAGAGACTCAATCTCCTTCTTCACGAGAGACTACAGAGGTGAATTCGGGTCACTTGAACTTATTTGTTGTTCCTAAGACTAATATTATGACTTTTACACCTCCACCTCTTGTTCAAATTCCATCTATTACATAGGATTACTCTTTAGCATTGTCTACCATTGCAACTCTAGTCATTTAGACACATAGTGCAGTTGTTGAAGATATATTAGAAGACACACATCTCCTCTCAAATGATAGATTCAACACACTTGTTATCCCACCTCCATTAGAGATTCCATTTTAGGATTCTCATGCATTCTCCTTTGAGCATCAACTAGGACTTCTAGCTTCACCTTACATTCATGGGTTTCATTCTCCTTGTCCAGTTCCTTTGTTTCTTTTAGATTGGAGCCACATTGGTCTATTCATCAACATAGCAATTCTATCATTCTGGGGGGACTATGGAGTCTCAAGCCTCTATCATGGGGGGGTTTCATTGTAATTATGGTTTTGAGAGAGTCTCTTGAGACATATATCATTTATACATTTTCTTTCTATCTCTTTTTGGAGTAAGGATTTTTCCCATGTGGTTTTCCCTATTTCTCTATTTCATAGAGATTGGTTGTGATTGGGTTCCTCATTAGGCATTGTTTCTAGGACCCAAGTTTTGCTTTTAGCATTGTAGTTTCCTTTCTTTTTCATGCATTTTTTGGCGTTGCATTGTTGCTCATCTTAAGGGGGTGTTAGAGTAAAGGGTTAATTTACTTTCATTTATTAAATTACCTTTACTACCTTCTTAAGATTTCACTTTATGTACTTGAATTTCTATTTAATAATTAAATATTAATTATTAAATATCATTTACCTCTTAGAGTTTCCCTTTAAGGTTTTATGATCTCCTTCTATAAAGATTGATCAATTGTAAATTTCATTCATTTCTTCAATTTGATAATATATTTTTCTGTATTTTCAGAGCCAAACTCTTGCCTTCTCTTTGTCTTTTCTTCTTTGTGACAGGTTCTTGCATGCAGGTGTATTGCTCAAATCCTTCAATTTCAATATACCTTATTATTTAAGAGAAAGGACATTAATCCCCTTTGGATAAGGACACTACACAACTAAAAGATGGTATCTCACCATTTCTTCTTAAAAATCATTTCCAAGCTATTGCATATTCTTTGTCCTATGATCTATGAAGGTGAATTTTAATTCTTCATGAGATGTTGGATATGCATTTTGATGATGTATGGGACAGCTTATTTGTTCCACACATTATGATATTACATGAGCCTAGAAATGACTTATGTTGGGAGTCCTATATATGGATGAGCATTATGCATTGGAAGGACATATTGGATCATGAAATTTATTTTCAGGTACACATGGTAAGATACAATCTCTCGGTCTTGAAGAATCTTTGTCCAATGTTAGGGATCCATGTACTTTCTCTCTTTATTGGAATTGAGTGTGCTAAAGTTGCATTATCATGTTTTAATGTACCACTCACTTATGTTGTGTACCCAATCAATGCAATGCAACTTCAATTCCCAACTCAATTGAAGAGAGAGGATATTGATTTCCTTTGGATAAAGATATTTCACAATTGGAAGATGGTTTTCCAAGCCAAGGTTTTTCTAACATTGTATTCCAATCATTAGATGAAGAAAATTTTCTCTAGAAAAAAATTATTAGCATACTAAAATAATTATATCTTACTTGTAAGGAAACTTGGCAATAAAGAATATAATCGCCGTTTCCACATAACCCATAATAGATCTAAAATAAACATGGAATTAAAATCCACATGCAAGAGAATAGACAACATAACCACAAAATTGTGACACAAGATATACCCTGGGAAACCCTCATTGAGGGAAAAACCCAGCCTCCAAAAGCATCCATCACCATGTATTATTCAGCAAAAAATACCATTGCCATACAACCATGGAAGCCTTCATGGCCATAGCCACAATCGAGAAAACTATGTGAACAAGCATGAATCCACACATCCCATGCCATGCTTTCAACCTTCACAAATGCTCCCTTGGCTAACCTGTCAAGCCTTGTCCTACTCGACTCTTGCCTTTTGTCTTCTCCTTTTCACTCTCTCTCTCTCTACAACAACTACCCTTGTGGCTGCTTATATAGTAGCAAGTCCCACAAAACCACTAAGTGGTATTACATAAACCATGTGCTAAAACCATGTGCTACCTAACCCACTGACCCCACATTTAATATTGGGCATTTAATTCTTTTCCCCAATATTAAATAATTACATAAAATATTTTTACAATGTTACAATACAACTCATCAAGAATATTCCATGAGAATCTTTACATGTTGCACGTCCATCTAGGCACAACATTACATAATAAAATAAAATAATAAAATATAACAATATTATGAAATGTGTGCAACACCCATTATCTCAACATTACCATATAATAAAAATTCAAAGATATTTTGAGAAAACTATTTAGGTTGAGAAGAGTAGCTAAGAAAGTGGGGAACCCACACACTATAGCGTGTCTTTGATGTTAAAAAACTCATCATTTATAACATCCTTATTGTAAATAATGATCAATGAGTATTTGACATAAGGAAAGGCTAAATCATGCCAAAATGAACCTTCACATAAAGAAACTTAATTAACACCACACTAGACTCCACTTGTGGAGTCACATCAATAGAAAGAGCTTGCATATGTTCAAAGAGATCCATTAAAGGGGCGTGATGAAAGAGCACCTAATCATATGGAAGAAAAGGGTCAATATAAGGTCATTCTTTTTACATTGTAATCAAATTGGTCTAATACATACGTATTACATGTATTTTGATCTATGTGTAAGGCCATGAATCATTTTGGTCAAAGTTGTGGAAACATTGCTCAAGTTGTCAACTAGGTCCTTGAATAGGCCCATATGGTCAATAATTGCAAAATGACCCATGAAAGGGTAAAAGTCATGCACAATTTCATTAAACATACATGATGAGGTTTTAGTAAGGTTAGATACAAGTGTTAAAGCCATCTTGACAAAGATGTAAAAGTTTCTTAGAAAAAGCTACAAAATGCAAGATTTATAAGTTGCACTCAATGTTTCCAAAGAGGTTTTGATCACTCCACAAGGTGGTTACAAGTTTTTAAAATACCTTCTGAAAAAGGTTTTATATGGTTGAATGGAAGGATATATATTCAATTGGAGGTGTACATAGAATTAAAATAGAGACACCTCAAATTGTCAAGTAATGGTTCCTACCAAAATATGAGATAAAAATCATGCATTTTGAAGAATACCTTCATTGTAGAAGTTTAGGAAGTCAAGGAAGGAAGAATGGATCTGATCCAACATCAGTGTAATGTATCCATAAAATTTTAATAAGACATTTTGGTATTTTAGAGTAACTTTGTCTAACTAATTTTTTGAATTGTCGCATTTCTCTAGAACTATCTACATTGTTAAATGAATTGAAGTTGTTGTTATAAGGATTTTATTAAAATGGAATGATGAATAAATTTTCATTTGCATTGATCTAGACATATCATTATGAAGAGTAGACAAAGATCTATTGATTTTTGTTGTGATGAGAAGATTCATAGTTTTCAAGTTAACAACATACTATACCTTAACTAATAAGTGTTTCAACAACTATAGATGGTTTGGGACAAGTTTTAGTTAGTTCAAAGAGTAATTTTAGAAATTTATTTGGTATTGGATCAATGAAAGGGTTTATAAAGGATGTTAAAACCTAATCCAAAGTAGTGGTGGTCAATGTAAGAAGATTTTGATCAATGAAATTGTGTGTTTTTTCCTATAAACTATGTAAATTGCATACCACAGTCAATTTATCAAACATTTTTTACAAGAAAATGTTATTTTATTTGGCAATTAAGAAGACTAGTGAACTACCATGATGAGGAAGAAATAGTGATAGAGTTTTTAAAAGGGCTTGTCCACACAAGGTATGGTTAGTATGTGTTAAGTACTAATTGGAAGGGAATCTCAAAAGCCTAAGAGTGGTTACCAATGGTTGGGGGTTTGAGAAAGACCAATGAATTAGTTTGCAACAAAGATTTGTTTAAACTGTCACAATAGGATAGTTATAAGGTAAGTTATTTTGTCTAATTAACAGAAGTTGTATTTAAGGAAATTTATGTGTGTGAAGAGTGTGGACAAGGCCTTGTGGGTGTAGGGATGATATCTCAATCCATGAGACTAATGGGACACAATTATGTGGGGTTTTTATAAGTGCATGTTGTCATTGACTATCATAAGGGTAGTGAACATTTAATATGATTTGTGAATCAAGTGGGGAGTCAAGTTGTCAAGTGTTTTGTGATCCAGTACAATGTGTGAAGGTTATTCTCATAGTAGAGTGTAAGGAGAACCCTATGTAGGTTATAATCTAATATAGGTATATGAGTTAAAGGATCATATTTACATATAGTCACCATCAATGAAAAGTTTATCAATAGCATGATCAAGGGTTGTGTAGTCAACATGTAGGTATGTGGAGCATAGTGGACATAGGTTTGACTGACCATTAGTGGGTCTTGAAGTGTGAGATTGGATAGCAGATCTAGGAGTTGATCCTATTGATTAAGTTTAAAGGATGTTATTACAAAAAAAATGAGGAAATATCCTAATGATTTTGGATTGGGGTCCACCATTGCTCTACATCAATCTAATATTCAATTCCTATGTGTTGATAAAAGTATTAGAAATTTATTATTTCTTATTGATATGGTATGAACTAAAAATGATTGTAAAAGATTGGGAAACACTTAATAGAATATTTTTAATCCTCGCCAAGTCATGGGTGAAGTATTTACACAAAAGGTTCAAGTTTTGTTCATGCAAATTGCCAATCACCTTGAGTAATGATAGTAATAGTTGATGCTCATATTATTGTGACTTAAAAAAAGTTTGGGTTATCAAAACCCTTGAAAAATAATTATTCAAAGAAGGATTAATGCTCCTTTACAATATAATAATTCTCATGTTTGAGATAAAATGATTTCTCAATATCAACATATCAATGATATTAATAGTGAATATGTCCCCTGTTGTGAGTAATAAATTATATTATTGTGCTTTCATTCCAATGAAGAATTGATTGTGTTTATCAACACAAAGGCCTCTGATTTTTTTTTGTGGAAAGTATGATAGAATGTTGAGGATATTGTGTATTAAATATAGAGAAAATCCCATAATGAATACATAGAATTGTAAAAAACTTACGAAAAATCCTTGAATGATATGCTCCCAATTCTGACATTGCTCCTGCTCCCTCTTCTCCACTCCAAATAGCAATGGGTGCCACTAGAAGATAATAAATAAAAATGAAAATGTTTTTGTAGGAACATTGCATGCCTTATCTACATGAAGATGATTTGATATTATTTTTTGCACAGAGGACTTTTCAAGCCTTATCCACAATATTTTAAAAAAATAAAAATTGTCCATGTTTGTTTGAGTTGCAATGACACATTCACATCATAATTTTGATGAGCATGGGCAAAAAAATTTTAAAATCACACAAAAATGTCTTGTTTGTTAGAAATTACCATTGGAAATTTAGATATAATGTATTAGTGGGTAAGGGATGATCTTGTCCCATACTGGGGGGTAGGGTATAAGCTTTTCCCTTACTTGGAGTAAGGGATGACCTTATCTCTAACTCAAGGTTTTATAAGCCCCAAAATGCATATTAGAATCTTGAGGATAGAAAAAGAAGGGACATAAGAGGGAAGAAACTTAAAGATATAAAGAATTTTGATCACAAATGCATTTATGGACATAGATGATTGCCAAAAGGTGGGCTTAAAGGTCTTACAAAGGAAGTGTAAACTTTTTAAGATAATACATTTAGCCCCCACTTTATCGGGAGTGTAAGCCAAACTCAAACTCATAGTAAAGTAGATAAAAATCATAAGATGGTCTTGTCAAAACTTAGGAGAAAAAGAAATAATCAATCCCCTAATAGACTTGAGTCCTTGTCAAATCAAAAATCATAACAAGAGAGATATCAATAAAAAAATGAAAACAAAATTAAAAGGGGTGTGCTTGCCTCACCCATTAAGATTTGTGTGTCTTAATATGAATCATACAAAAGATAGAATTTAATGGTTTAACAAGTTTGTGTGCCTGGTAGTCAATCCTATAAAAATTGTGTGCCATATAGCAGCTTTGCATGTATGTATATGTATGCACCTCATGAATGGACCAATGTATGTTGTATACATGAGGATTGATCTTTGTGTGCATAAAATAGATAAATCTATCTATCATAACAAGAATTGGATATATATGTGCCAAAATAGGTAAAATGGTCTAACAAGTTGTGTTATGCTAGTAAGCCAATCCCAAGCTTGTGAAAAGAGAGAGTAATTGGCACTAGCAAACTATGGTATGCAAGTGTACTCTATACATCATTCTTAAAGAAATTTCAACATCCACAAGAAACACCCAGTCTAAGACAAAGAGGTCTTAGCTCCTATAGGCCAGGGAAGGGACAAATTCAAAGAGATATCATGCAAGAAATGCAAAAGGAAATACTTGTGAAGGAAAAAACATTATTTAGGCTCCAAGGGAAGGGATTTAACTACCATGGAAACTCCATTACATACAATTTACAAGGTTACAATTAAGGATGTGTATACTTAATGTAAACCAACATGTTGATGTAAGATTGGATATCACATGATAAAAAGATTACTCTTAACAAAGCGAATGGTGGATCCTTGAGAGAATGAGAGAGATGGATGTGATACTTGTTGGCTATTTTCGCCCGCATTCAGCCTATCATAGATAGCCAATCTGAGAAAGACTCAATGGGATGGATTCTTCAACAGTGAGTTAACATGCCAACAAACTATGGTTAATATTTAGTGTTGTCCACATTCATTATTTCACAATGCCACTTTCATGCCCTTTACGAAATAGTGAAGTTCTCTATTTTGCAAAGATTCCTACCTTATCTTTGTGAAATAGCTACATCAGTTTGTTTTGAATACTCCATGTTTTCCCTTTTTATTGGACCAAAAATTTTGTGCCACGTGGAAAAAGGTTAACCTTCGTGTTAACCCATTTTTCTATTTCACAGGGGTCATTTTTGGCAACATGCAAAATAGTGAAATCTTTTGTTGCTTCTTCTACCATTCATTGAGAAATGTGCCAACCATCATATTTAAATGGTTTTTTCATCTACAAATGTGTTTTAATCACTCATTAGGGATTTATTTTTTGCATGTTGGTCATTCATTCAAATATGATCCTCATCAATGGTCATCACTTTTTTGGGCAAGATCTGATCTTTTGTCCATACAGGTCAACTCTACAGTTTACATAGGTGGGTTAACCTTGCATGTTATTCCATCCCACATTTTGACGATGGTGTGATTTGATATCTTGCAGCCACCACACTCTTACAAATACATTTATTTATTGTTGGGCAACTTTTGGGGTCTTATTCCATGATGCCAATGCACTGCATACCTCTTTATTGCTTGCAAGGATCTTATTCTTTAGATTTGATCTTTTATGGCTAGGTGCATCTCTTTTTGGTTCCTTGCTATCACTTCATGAGAAAGTTGTGTACATGATCAGATTTATATCTTATATTCAGTTATTGATCTTCTCTAAAATTCTTAACTCCATCATGGTTGGAGTTTGAACTTCATGTAAAAAATGTGAGTTATGCCTAATTTATAAACGAAAGTTTTTAAATATTTCTAAGGGTTCTCTTCTATTGGAAATTTTGCAAAAATCTTATGCTCCATAAATGCATTCCTTGATCCAGAGGATATTTTCACCAAAATTTGAAGTATCTCAAAAACTCCAAAAATCAGCACCATGTTAAAGTTCTCAAAATTGTGAACCCAATGCAACTCAAATGGACAAAAATGGAGTCTATATGCTTGAGTTATGGTTAGTCAAAGTTTGGTCAAACCTTGGTTCAAAGGGTATCCGAAAAGGTGAAAAAATAAACATTTGAAAAGTGGTCAACAATGGATTTCAAATTGAAGATCTCATCAAGAGCTTTCCAATCAGCACCATGTTAAAGTTCTCAAAATTTTGAATCCAATGCAACTCGAACAGACAAAAATGGAGTCTGTATGCTCGAGTTATGGCTAGTCAAAGTTTGGTCAAACCTTGGTTCAGAGGGCATCAAAAAAGTTGAAAAAATAAACATTTCAAAAGTGGTCAACAATGGATTTTAAAATGAAGATCTCATCAAGATCTTGCCAACAACATTTGTTTCATCAAAAATAGACTCTGTATGGGAAAGATATGGCAATTTGAAATTTAGGTAAAAAAATATAAATTTGGGTGATGTCAACATGACATCATCATGCCGATAGGATAGCTTGGGCAATGAGTGGCAAAATCTTATTGTGGGATTCAAACCCACAACTCCCTTGTTAGTAATGGCAATTAGTTGTCATTACACCATGCATCACATTTAAAACTAATTTGCGTGATATTTTATTTAAACAATAAACAATGCTAAGTGGATAAAGAGAAGGCCTAGTGGGGTTGGAACCCCTGACCGGCCACTTGATTAAATTTTTTAACTAGCAACATGTCATTTGCATGATTTAAAGGATGATATGCCAATATTATAATTAACCTTATCAAAACCCACCAACCTTATTTATTTTATGGTTATTTGTTAATTTGTTACCCCAAAATTGACATAAGTCAAATCTTTCAAAAATGGCTAAATGGTTAATTCGAGAGGGGAATTAATTAGAGGGTTATTTTGTAAATTTTGGTTATAGCCTTATTTTTTCTAATTTTTTGTATAAAAAGGGGGGTTAGGAGGCTATATGGAATTCATTCTGAAATGGAGAGAACATCCAAGTGCTGAGAAGGAGAGAGAAATTATGAAGGTGTGATCTGTCATGTACTTTAGAATAGAATGATGCTATTGTACTTGAAGGGAGTGATTTTGTAAACACTTGTACCTAATTTTGGAGTTAATCATATCGGTCCCCCTATTGGAGCAGGACTCAGAGATGAAGTCCATACAGACGAACTCTGAGATCAAATTGTTTTGTGTCTTCTATCTCTCAATTTCCCTTATATCAATTTAATTTGTGTTGTTCCTTTATTTCAATTATGTTAATTGATTCATTTAAAGATTTAAAATTAACTTTATGTAATTAGTTAGCATTCCTCTATAATAGTCCTAGATCCTAATCAGATCAATTTGGTATCAAAGCTTTTGTTGGACTAGTATTACAGATTTGAATGTTAACAAGATCCAGTTTGAATCAAGGTGAAGGTGACCTTGAAGAATATAATCTTGAGATTTTTAAAAAAAGAGCTAATCCACTATCCTAGTTGGAAGATAAAGGTGGTGGACAAGGTTCAGAAGATTGAAATATCCAGAAGACTCTTTAGAATTTGCAATCAATTGTAGAAGTTTTGTTACAAGAAAGAGAAAAAAATGCAAAAATGTGCAACTCATGGAGACAAAGGGAAAAAGAAAGGCACTGATCATGATCCTCCAAAGACACCTCCATCTTCTCCCTCTTCTCCTTCTTATAACATTCTAAATCTTTTGATATTTTTAAGAGTGCACATAAGCCTAGGATCAAGTTGGATGTAAAGTTTGACATGCCAAAGTATTGTGGGGAGTTAAATGTGGAGAAATTAGATGACTAGATTCAGCAAGTAGAAGTCTACTGTAGAGTTCAAAACCTTGTAGATGATGTTGATAGAATTCAATTAGCCACTCTTTGGTTTGGTGTTGTACCTCTAACCTGGTGGGAGAGTAGGACTCAAGATAGAACTTCACAACATGGTAAGTTTAAATTGTCCTAGTCAAAATTTGTTAGTGCTTTAAAGAAGCAATTCTACCCCCTAGCCCATATGCAATGATTAATGATGAACTAGCAACATTTTAGGCAAGCGAAAGGTCAAATTGTCTAGGAGTACACCCATGAATTTTGTAAAAAGGTTATTTCATTAAATGTCCCATTGTATACCTAGGACACTTTACTCAAGTATATAGGTGGTCTTCATTCTTACCTAAGGTATTCCATCCTCGTTCTAAATCCTTGTAATTTGGATGAAATATGTGTACAAGAAACACATTTAGAGTCAAGAGGAAATGGTATTTTCATTTATAAGTTTGATAAGAAGCCATCTAAGTCTGAGGAAAAGTCCAAAGGCAAAGGAAAAGGTAAAAAGATAGCTACAATAAAGAAAGAGGGTGAGAAACCCACATGCTCACATTGTAAGAAAGAAGGGCATAATGAATCTAAGTGCTAGAAGCTACACCTAGAAAAAAGGCCGAAGAGATATGGTGGAAATAAAGACAAACAAAAGACTACTATTGTAATTCAATAGGATCTTCGATCTGACTCTAGAGATGAGACAAATATTGTAAAGGAAAAGGTATATCTCTTTCTCTAGCTACAAGTTCTTCAAATATAAGTGCAAGTACAAGTAAAGAATCTTATCCTAAGAATGATAAGCAAAGGAATGAATTATTTCATGTTCAGGTTGTTATCAAACATACTAAGGTTAATACTTTGTTTGATACGGGTTCTCAAGTTAATTTGATATCTAAAGAAAATGTTAAAAAGCTTAACTTGACTACAACACCTCATCCAAAACCATATCCTCTTGCATAGGTTTGCAATGATGCACAATTACAAGTAACTAAGCAATGTAAATTGAGATTTGTTATCATTGAAAACTTTGTAGATGAGGTTGAAGCTAATGTAGTCACTTTAGATATTTGTGTTCTTGTACTTGGGATTCCATACCTGTATAATTGACAAGCTATCTTTTATAATGGGGAGAACAAATATCATATTTTTAAAGATAAAACTAAATACATTGTACGGGCACATAAGATAAAGACTAATCTTGCATTAGTGAATTCTAGTTAGATGAAAAGGTTAGTCAATTCTAGTAAGAACTTTTTATTAATGCTTGTAAAAGCCAAAGAAGATAAAACATCTAAGGCATTCAAGGGTTGTGATCCTAAACATAAATCTGAAATGATCGAGGTTGTTTCTACTTATGATAATTTATTTCAGGAACTAAAAGGATTGCCTCCTAAGAGAGAGATATAGCATGTAATTTAGTTACAGTACGATGTGCCACTTCCTAATATTGGAATGCATCATTTATCAGTTATGCAAAATGAAGAAATCAAAAAGAAAGTTAAGTAACTAGTTGAGAAAGGAGTTATCCATTCTAGTACTTCTCCTTGTGATTCTCCTATTGTGTTGGTTCCCAAGAAAGATGGGACTTGAAGAATGTGCATTGACTATAGGCATCTAAACAAGATAATGGTAAAGAACAGGTATCCTCTTCCTATAATAGATGCTTTACTTGATCAATTGACACATGCAATTTATTTCACTAAGCTAGACTTGCATAATGGATATCATCAAATTTGAATTGCAAAGAATGATATTTGGAAACTACTTTCAAGACAAAAGATGGACTATTTGAGTGGTTGGTCATGCCTTTTGGGCTTTGTAATGCACCAACTACATTTATGAGAGTCATGAATGATGTCTTTTGTTCCTTTATTGATGATTTTTTCATAGTCTATTTAGATGATATCCTCGTATTTAGTAAGTATTGGGATGATCATGTAACTCATGTAAAAAGAGTCTTGGATGTATTGAGAAAAGAAAAACTTTATGTAAAGATGTCTAAATGAGAATTTGCTAAGAAATCATTAGTGTACTTAGGCTATGTCGTAGGGGATGGTCAATTGAAAGTAGACCCTGTGAAGGTCGAATGTATTGAAAAGTGGCCTAAGCCAAGTATAGTAACATAAGTTAGGAGCTTCTTAGGTGTAGTTCAATAATGGAGGAAGTTCATTGCAAACATCTCTTATATTGCATCACCATTGCATGCATTAACTAGTATGAAAAAATTTCAGTGGGGAGGTCTACAATAGAAGGCTTTCAGCACTTTGAAAGAAAAGTTGAGCACTGCACTAGTTTTGACTCTACCTAATTTACACCAACTATTTGAAATTGAGACAGATGCGAGTGGTTTTGCCATAGGAACTGTGTCAATGCAAGGAGGTAAACCAGTCTACTACCACTATGAAACTTTTTTAGGAGCAGTAAGTAACTATCCCACTTATGATAAGGAAATTTATGCTTTAGTTCAAAGTGTTAAAAAATGGAAGCACTACTTAATGGGAAAGGAAACTATAATCCACACTGATCACCAGCCACTTCAATACTTGCACTCATAATCTAAGTTGCAACAAAGTAGGCACTTTAGATGGATGGGTTTTCTACAATAGTTTCATTTGGTAATTAAGTATAAGAAGGGTGCCCATAACAAAGTAGCAGATATGCTCTCCAGGCCTCCTATTAAGAATGCTTCGATAATCCTTCAAAATACTTATATAGTTTATGAAAGTTTTCAGGAACAATATGCTAATGATGAGAACTTTAAGGATATTTATATAGCTTTGATCTAGGGTAAACATGTAGAAGAGAAAGATCACTATGTGCAGGATAATTTGTTGTACCACTTGGAAAAACTATGCATTCCTAAAGATGACCAAGCACAAGTAATCCGCAAAGAACACACCTCTTTGATTGCATGACATTTTAGGTAAGTAAGACATTGACTCAATTACAAAAATATTGTTACTAGCCTCGTATGCAAGAAACTATAACTAAGTATATAAAAGGATGTGTAATGTGTGCAACTAGCAAACCAAGTAATAGGAAATTGGGTTTGTACACACCATTACCTGTACCATCCCATCCATGGGAAAGTGTGTCTATGGACTTTGTGGGGGGTTTATCTATGTATAGGAAGGGTCATGATTATTTGTATGTAGTAGTTGATCAAGTCAAAAAAATGTGTATTTTAATGCCTTGTAAAACCAAGTCACTGCTAAACTGACAGCTCATTTGTACTTTCAAAATGTATGGGTTCATTTTTCCCACTTCTATTGTATTGGATTGATATTCTCAATTCTTAGGAGAATTTTGGTAGGCATTGTGGGGCCTCATGGATACCAAGTTAAATAAAAGTACAACCTTCCATCCGCAAACCGATGGGCAAACAGAGGTAGTAAATAGGATAGTTTTACATCTGCTTACAGGTTACTATAGCAAGCATCCTAAGTTGTGGGATAAAAGTCCTTATTATGTGCAACATGCTTACAACCATGCAACACACTCTTCTACAAAGAGGTATCCTTTTGAGACTTGCTTTGATTACTTTACCAAAACACCAATGGATTTTTCTTTTGGGAAGGATGACATTATCGATGGATGCCATGATGCAAAAAGGGATTTGAAGTTCATCCAGAAAGTCCAAGCAATCCATCAAGCAGTAGAAGCACAATTGGAGTAGAGCCAAGAAAAATATAAGACTTTCCATGATAAGCATCGCATCGATCACCATTTCCAAGTTAGTGATAGAGTTTGGTTACATATCAGCAAGGAAAGAATGCAAGGTGAAGGAAGGAAGCTCAAGCCTATCAGGTATGGTCCTTTTGAGATGTTAGAAAAGATTGGTACCAATGTTTTTTGCCTTAATCTTCCTCCATACATAAAAATTTACTCAGTTGTTAATGTAGAGAATTTGAAGTTGTACATGAGCCTCCAATGATCTTGGATGAAGACATTGACATTCAGATTCCATCAGTTGATGATCTTTCACCAAAGTATATGTCAGAATTGCTAGAAGATGTTATCCTAGATAGGAATGTTAAAACTTTATGGAGAGGAATAGTTGAATACCTCCAAGTAGGATTGAAGGGGATGCATCCAAGATAGGAAATATTGATGGATATTGGCAAAGTGAGGGAACTATACCCACACATACTTTATGAGTAATCCAAACTTTCAGAGGTCCAAAAGCTCTTCAGTGGGGAGGATTGATTTAGAGGATATTTTCACCAAAATTTGAAGTATCTCAAAAACTCCAAAAATCAGCACCATGTTAAAGTTCTCAAAAAAATTTATCCAACATAACTCGAATGGACAAAAATGGAGTTTGTATGCTCAAGTTATGGCCAGTCAAAGTTTGGTCAAAATGGAGTCTATATGCTCGAGTTATGGCCAATCAAAGTTTGGTCAAACCCTAGTTCAGAGGGCATCAAAAAAGGTGAAAAAAAAATTCAAAAGTGGTCAACAATGGATTTAAAATTGAAGATCTCATCAAGAGCTTTCCAACAATGTTTTCTTTGTTGAAAATGGACTATGTATGTGAAAGATATGGCAGTTTGAAATTCAGGTAAAAATATAAATCATCATCATGCCAACAAGACAGCTTGGGCAGTGGGTGGAAAAATCTTTTAGTGGGATTTGAACCCACAACTACCATGTTAGTAATGGAAATTAGTTTCCACTACACCATGCATCACATTTAAAACTAATTTGTGTGACATTTTATTTAAACAATAAACGACGCTAAGTCTGGATAAAGAGGAGGCTGTCAGCGGGGTTCGAACCCCCGACTGGTCACCTGATTAAAATTTTTAAGATAATATGCCAATATTATAATTATTCTTATCAAAACCCATCAACCTTAGTTATTTTAAGGTTATTTGTTAATTTGTTACCCAAAAATTGGCATAAGCCAAATCTTTCAAAAATGGCTAAAGGGTTAATTCAAGAGGGGAATTAATTAGAGGGTTATTTTTGTAAATTTTGGTTATAGCCTTATTTTGGCTAATTTTGTGTATCAAAAGGGAGTTAGGAAGCTATATAGAATTCATTATGAAATGGAGAGAATATCCAAGTTCTGAGAAGGAGAGAGAAATTATGAAAGTGTGATCAGTCATGTACTTTGGAATAGTGTGATGCTTGTTGCCCCACTTTTCACCTTTTGACCATTTTGCAAAAGTTGAAAATTTTGTGTCCCAGTCAAGCCTAGGTATGTCTAAGTCTAGTTTTATGTCCCCTTAGGTGAAAAGTGTCTTCATTGGGTGTTTCATCTTTTCCTTCCCCCACACTTCATAGCCGAGTGGTTTTCCTTTATGCTGTGAGTCTTACAGGTAGTTTAGTACCTAACCCAATGGAGATTCTTGCAACAAGAAAAAATTATTTACAAAGCTGAGCTTGCTCATGTTTTATCATATTTGTAATGAAAAGAAGAAGCTTGTGGAAAATTGAGCTTTGCTTTCTCCTTAGTGAGTTTTCAACCCATGAAGGCAATTTTTTGTGAAGAGCAATAAATGATGCTCATGGATCCATGTAAATTTCACTTTGATATACTACCTTGGGAAACATTCAGGATTCATCACAATGCTTAGAATCATCTTTAGCGAAAAACTCAAAGTTGACTTCTCCTCGGCAATTTTTCAACTCATGAAGTCCATTTTCTGCCAAACGCAATTGTAAAGGAAAAGAAGCAAGGAAGTGGGTCCCTTTAAACTTTTGCAGTCCTTTAAACTTCTCCAAAACCAAAGGAAATATTAACTAGAAGGATAAAGCTTAAAAGAAAGCTTGGGCAGAGAATTGAAAATCGTCTTCTCCTTGGCAAGTTTTCAACCCATGAGGACAATTTTCCACATTCAAAAAAAAATCAACTTTGTAAGTGGATTGGACCCACAAATTGTACAAAAAACATCTTAAGATGATAATGGAAACAATCTAACCATTGTGAGAAAGGTATATTGAGCAGAATTCAACTTGGCAAATATTTCCTTATAGGGTACTCTGTTCATAATTTTTTGAAACATAAAGGGAAATGGGAAAGTAAGTATGAAAGAATGGAAAGTTACCATTGGGCTAATGAAAATAGTGAAAAGACACCAAAATATCCATTAGAGCTCCCGCATTTAATGTTTCAATGGATTCATCCTTTAATTCATTCATGTGGTGTGAATCCTAAAGATCAACGGGTAAATTAAAGCTCCTATATAGATGGAAACATAACAGTTATTCAAACTACCACTTTTCCTTGAACTATTATTCTATCAAATTGCACAACTTTTTCAAATAGTCTGTAATTGTGAATTGAATCTCTTGTTCTTCTTCTAGATTCAAAATTTCAACTCATTTCATTTTCAGACAGAATGGCAACCAGGTTTGCAGGTTTTGATGGGCTGAATAGAATCAAGTTCACGTTGTAGAATTTCACGGATACTTCACTTTGTTTTTATGATATGCAAGATTTTCAAAAGAGTTTGAAATTAGAGCCAATTCATCCCATAACTAAGAAGCTTTGAGGATGTGGATTAGTGGAAGTAGCTAGTTTCCCAGTGGAAATCCAAGATCCAAAATTGATTTATGAATGCATAAATCATTATAATCTGGATACTAGATAGATTGTGTTACTAGAATATATAGTATTGATCTCCATTAATAGGCAAACTATGGTGAATTGCCTCTGAGTTCCAGAACGAGAGTAGTTTTTGGATTTGACAATTGGAGGAGAAATTTTTGAGTTCTCTGCAAAGAAGATCATCTAGAGGAAGGAGATTATGTAGCCCTAGTTTCAAAAGCCACCGATTGCCAAGAGTAAGGTCCCCAAAACTATATTTGGTACTAATCCCAAACTTGAGATTGTAGACATTCTAGTTCTCCTACATAGACAGAAAGGTGAGGTAGAAGCTCTAAATTATGTTGAATAATATTTCTTTATGGTACAAGTTATTTGTTCAGATACATAGTATATAGATTGGGCTCATGAGGTAAGTGAAAATATTTCCAATGCTCTTAGTGCCATGAAGTTCTACAACACCTTCTATATGTCTTCCTTTCTGATTTACATGCTAGCATCTCTACAGTTATGGCTGAGACTGCCAAGGATAGAAAATTTTCCCGATGATGTGAAGTGTTATGAGTTATATCCATGTTAATAACTACAAAATAGTTATGTGGATTATGTCAAAGTTAATGATGCATTCACTATGAGAATTTGCAGGGAGCTCCAGAGATGCCCAGAGAGGAGATTCAACCCAAAAGCAATGGCAGCTATTAGCCAGTTCGAAAGTTATTTTATCCAGTTCTCATCTTTCTTGTATTTGTGTCTTGTAGCTTTTGATGGATTCTCCTTGAAGTTGCCCAAATATCTGAGCGACATGATCATGTTGATAGAGATCATGAGGCAAGCAATCCAAGCGAACATCTTGAGTGGGAGCTTGAAGAAGAAAGGATATGAGTTCCCTATGAAAGTAGGAGCTTTTAGTTGCGAGTCCCAATCTAATACAAATAATATGCTTAAAGTGTTTGAGATGTGGTACAAATTGGAGATGTATGAGGTCCTAAGACCTATGTTTGATCCGAATGGATATGCTAGGGAGGTGTTGTAGATTGAGAGTTTGATCAAACACATTACCACTATTGAGGATTATTTGGCAGATTATAGAGATGAATTTGAAAGTTGAGATCATGCTTTTTCCAAGTTCACAGTGGAGCAAATAAAAATATACAATATCAATTTTGATGTTGAAGGACTGGAGGATGATGGGAAACATATGTATAGTGATACATATCTACCTGAGTTAAGAAACACTCCTATCAATTTGGAGCCTTACAAGGATGCTAAGGAAGACTTGGATATCATGATGTCCTAAATCATCAAAAGAACTAGAAAGTGGGTCAAATGGACTATTGCAAGGAGTAGAAGTAAAAGCACATCAACTCAAGCTTCTCCAGCAGCTCCTTCCTCCTCTCAAGGTGGCACAATAGGTGTAACCTTGGCCATTACTCAAGGACTAGCTCAACCATTAGGGGGAGGTGACCAACCTTTAGACAAGAACATTCCCAAGGCTAAGACTTGTCATGATGGCTCCCTCCCAGTTATTGGAACCCAAAATGAGGCCAAGAAGAAGAAGACAAAGGAGCCAAAAGACAGTACCATCACCCCAGATTCTCTCCTCATGCCACCCTAGTTTCCTCCCCTCATGTCACTCCAGTTCCCTCACCTAATCATAGTCTAGTTTCGCAAGTAAGTGCTACACTTTTGCAACCAAGTAGCCCCCCAGTGAAGATAGTAGATTCGGGAGAAGGAAAGAGCAGTAGTAGTGAATCTATTGAATTGGATGAGGCAACTAAGAAAACTTCAGAGGTAGAGAAAGGCCAAAGCTCTTCCAAGCTCATTTCTCAGGCCCCCAAGAATCCCTTCTCTTCAACTGTGATGGAAATCACTCTAGTTAGGAAGAAGATGTTTAGCATAGACTCACTTAGGATAGCCTCCAAGATGATAGGCACAAATTCCTAGTTAGAGGACACTTTGGAGAAGAAGAGGAAGAGGAAGGATGAAGGTTCTCCAAACAAGAATGCCTTATCTCTTGTAGTTCACTCTGGGTCTACTTTGAGTAAATTCAAGAAGCAAAAGACCTTGTCTATCCTTGGACAACATCTTGAAACTAGGCACCTAACAATGGAGATTTTGAAGCCCACCAAGGATGAGTGAATGGAAGATATGACTGCAAAATGATTTCACTCTACACTCAGTAGATCTTGGAGAGGCTAGGCATGACACCAAGATTGGCTTATGGAAGTCAACCAATGAAGTAATTGAATGACAATTGGAAAGCCTCAAGTTGTCAAAGGTTAGGATGAAGGCAGAGATAGAGGAACTAAATAGATTTATTAGAAAATTGGTCACTCCATTGGCAAGTATCTCAGGAATGTTAGTAACAAGTAATCCCATTGTTGTCAAGGTTCAAGCCCTTATCTCTTAACTTTAGGAAGATAGGCACTTTGGTCAAATTGGTAAGGACTGGACTAAGAAGCTCAAATTGGAGGGAGTCTCCATTATAGAACAAATTGGAAACATTATCTTGAGATTAGAAATAGAGGAAGGATAACAACTCAACAAATAGAAATGCTTTGGTTGGAGAAAGAGTGAAGAGTGATGATTGTATCTCTGTTCTAAAGATGATCATTCAAATGAAGGCAAAGGAAGTTGTTGAAGCAAAGATCTTGTCAAAGAGAGATGAACCTATGTTTGAATGGGTTCAGAGCATGTAGTTCAAATCAAAAGTGATCTTGTTAGCAAAGAAAGGACTTAAGCAAATAGAGGAGAAGGTAAAGAAGAATCAAGATAGAAGTTTTGATCTCATGAGGGGACTACATACAGATTTATAGACTAGCAACCAAGGGAAAGGACTCATTGGAATAACTGTCATTTAGGAGAATTTCTCCAAATTCATAGATAGTCTGATAGATATATCCTCCAGTAATCAAAATAGAGTTGTGAAACTCCAGAAACTCAGCAGATACATACATGTGGCCATAGAGGAACTACAAGATTGATTGAATGTTGTGAAGGATTTAGCCAAGGAACATTCTAAGTGGCTCTTGAGATATACCAACATACACATGCCTAGGCATGAAGAGCTAATCCCAATCATTGGCATTGCTAAGGTATATAGGGCAAAAGTTGAAAAGGGAAAGCAGGAGAAGTGATTCATATTCTGCCTCTTTTATTTTCTGATGTAATCATTGTAATATGAAAAATTGGTTTCTTTCCATTTGTCATTCTTTTGAGGAGATGAACCAATTGAACTTCTATTGTAACAGTCATCTCAGAATCCTATATGTATGAAATTGCAAGATTAATAAAAGCTTAGCTATTTTTTCGTGTGAAGTACTTGATGTTGCAGAGTCAATTGAATGGTATTTTGTATCAATTATTCTCTTTTCCATTTATGTTAGTTGTTAATTACATATTGTCTCTTTAATTTAAGTTGAAGCAACAAATGGAGTTTCATTCCCCTATTTCGAAGTAGTGAACGGATGTGATAAGTAGTGTCATGGCATGTTCAAAGAGAAACCTCTTAGATATATTTCCTTCTAGTTAATTTTTCTTTCCCTATACCTTAGATTTTAATTGAATCAAATAACTTAGTATTAGCTGTTATAACATTTTTTAGTTATTAAGCTTTGTGAGTTCATAAGATGTGTGTGTTCATGAACTTAACCAATTGTTCAAAAATTACTTCTTTCCTGAGTTAGATCCTATTTAGGCCTAGCTCGGCTTTACCTCTCCTATTGTCGGGTCAAGAACACACCCCATATAAGTTTTAGGAATAAAACATAATTCATTGCAAATCCATAATAGGGAGTTGTACCTATTAATTCAGAGAAAAGTTAGCCTTTAGAAACAACTTTTCAACTGTCTGTAATCAAATATTGTTCATAGTTTGGGCATTTAAGAGTCAGCAGTCAAAAAGAAAAATTCTATTTAGCAAAAATTTTGTTGTACTTGAAGGGAGTGATTTTGTAAAAACTTGTACCTAACTTTGGAGTTAATCGGATTGGTCCCCTTATTGGAGCAAGACCCAGAGACATAGTCCATACAGACAAACTTTGAGATCAAATTGTTTTGTGTCTTCTATCTCTCAATTTCTCTTCTAAAAATTTAATTTGTGTTGTTCCTTTATTTCAATTATGTTAATTGCCTCATTTAAAGCTTTAAAATTAACTTTATGTAATTAGTTAGCATTCCTCTGTAATAGTCCTAGATCCTAATCAGATCATTCATTTGCCTACCATTAATGAAATTCTCAGTTTTACCTCTTCTTTCTATTCTATTGTCTTATGTATTTTTAATGCCTTGTAGTGAATGTTTCTTTTCTATTTTTTAATATTTATGTGTTATGTTTAATTTGCTGGCATTTTTGTATAAGTGAAAAAATGTTTTATTTCAACATTTGATTAGTTCAAACCTGCATGTAAGTTCTTTGAGGGGTGAAATAGAGTTGAGATTAGTATATTTGGGTGCTTCATTAATGTTAAGTGCATTCATAGGCAGAGTTCTAACTACAATTTCAATATGGTGCATCACCACCTTTAATTCCATGCATTCTCTCTCCCTTTTCCTCCCAAGCTTAGTTTAGATGCATCCTAATTGTAAGGAAATTGGCCTTCTTTGGATATTCAAACTAATTGTACAAGTCCAACACTTGGAGGTTATTTTCATGTTACACAATGTAACCCAAGGATAACATGTTGGGCAGGGATGTAAACTCTTGTGTCAATAATTTTTGGCACACTTGGAGGGACAAACAGTTTTAGCTACATAAGTTCGTTGGAAGCCAATCTAATCTTCATTCATTGAGAAATTGGGTGTTTTTCTCAATGCCATCAACCTTTTGAGGCATTTCATCAAACACCATGGCAACTATAGTACAAAGCTGTTAGTTTCAAATAAACCAAGTGCTAGTATGTAGAGATAATTCTTAATATTTTGTGATTTCCTATTTTTTCTATGAATTTGTAGCTTTTATAAAGTTCTAACCATGGACCCATTTCATAGAAACAACTTGTATTCCCCACCACATCATGATAATTCTATTCATTAACCCTCATATTGTCAATTTCAATCTCAGACTCAAGTTGGTTATAGCCAACCTACTCAAAATTATTGCTACCCTCCTACCCTTGCTCCATTAAACCCAACACCTCCAAATGATGAAATCAAAAAAATTAAAGATAGGATGGCTAAAATGGGTGATAATTTGGTGGGCCTACAAATATAGACAGTTGAATGGAGTAGGTTTATGGATTTAATGTTTCAAGAATAGAATAAGTAGTTGTTAGCCTAGATTAGGAAGCTTGATGAGATTGCAAGGAAGCAAGAGATAGATCAACATCAAGAGGAGATGGCATACCAATCCTATCTCCAACAACAACATGAAGATAGGGAGAGGTAAAGACATCTTGAGGAGATACTTGCTAGGAAAGTTGTTGCAACAAAAGAAGAGGAAATGAGGCTCAAGTTGGCTCATTTTCAGACCAAGGAAGCAAAGGCAACCCTTCTCCAAAGTATGGCATCCCAAGCTTCAAGAATCCCCCTCCATTATAAGATCCTTCTTATCTCCACTCCCTATGCAAACAATATGGCCCTAACAACCTTCCATACCAATTACCATCTCACTCTTTGAGGGTGGATTGGTCGTATGGACTCCTAATAGTCCAAACATATCATTTTGGGAGAGCAAAGAAAAGCCCAAAAACTACCACGGGAGGAGTTGCATCCTATTGACGAGGACACAGAGGTGGAGATGGAACAAAAATAAGAGTATTTTATCCTCTTATATGAAGGGCTTCCCTCTTTTGTTGAGGAGGAAGAAAAAGAAGACAAGTTGTTCCTCCTCTTGAGGAAAAAACGTTGGCTTTTGAGCCTTTAGATGAAAATAAGATTTTACTACTGGAAGAGGAAGAGGAAGATCAAATTTTGCAATGAATGGTCCTCTATGATATGGAAGATGGAAAAGAGATCCTTAAGGATAGCTTTTTCCTTGAGGAAGAACATTCTTATATGCATGAGGTTGTCCCTAAACCTATGCATATTACTGTTATAGAGCAAGAATATTCTAATGAGGAGAATTTTTGGGATGAGTTGGAGATATTTTTCACATCCATGGATATCAAGCAATTTTCCCCTTCATTAGTTAACTATGAGTTGAAGCAGCGACAAGTGGAGATTCATACCATATTGGTAGCTCCCAAGGAAGTGGTTCATGAACAACATGAAGAAGATGTGGAAATCATTCCTTTACAAGAAAAGGAAGAGTCACTTCCAAACCAACATGATACTAAGGTTGCAGAGCACAACATGGTCAATTTTGATTTCTTAGATCTAGAGCCCTCAAGAGGATGCCCCATAAGGCATCTAGCTCTACAGAAAATCAACATGTCCCCCCCAGTCATGCTTACTTTTCAGCATGAGGGTGATTTCCAAATGAAGGATCAACTAAGTCTTGCTCAAAAAGACATGTCCTAGTATTGGAAAGCTTCATTGTTTTCAAAATTGGGAAGGTATTTCATGTAGAAATATGTTTTTCATACTTGCTAATCCATTTGATTGCCCAAATGCATGGAACAAGAAACTAACTTGTGAGAAAGAGCAGCTACTTCAACAAGCCAATTAATGGCTTTGTTTGATTTTTGTAATTGTAGATATTTGTACATAATAGAGTAGGTGTTTTTTCAACTTTCCAAGAAGTGCACATGCACATCTATTCCTTCCTAGAGATAGAAATTTTGGTAAGTTTTTGTTGGTTGCAAAGGTTATTGTTTCTATGAAGTTGTAGGTGGGCTAGCCCATCATTCTCCATTGATGAATCTATGCACAATGGATTGCTTAAGGCCACTAATATTATGGTTAGAAGGAAAGAATCCCATTGAGTTGTCAGAAATGTTGGCTACTTTTTCCCCCATTTAGCCCATTACTGATAATCAATTTGAGAAAACTTCAATGGGTTAGATTCTTCAACATTGGGTTAGCACAACAACAAATTTTAGTTAACATTTGATGTTGTTAGCATTCACTATTTCATAGTGCCACTTTCATGTCCTTTGCAAAATAGTAAATTTTACAAAGCTTCTTTCCTTGTCTTTGTGAAACACAAACATCAATTCATTTGAATGCTACATGTGTTTCCTTCTGTTGGACCAATAGGTTTGTGCCATGTGGTGAAAGGTTAACCTTTATCTTAACCCATTTCGCTATTTCACAAGGGTCATTTTTGGCAACTTGTGAAATAGGGAAATCATTTGTTGCTTCTTCCACTATTCATTTGAAAATGTGTCAATTGTCATATTTCAATTGTTTTTTCATCTATGATTGTTTTTTAATCACTCATTGGGGATTTTTTTTGCATCTTGGTTGTTCATTTAGATATAAAGGATCATCATCAATGGTCATCACTTTTTCAGCAAGATCTAATCTTTTCCATGTGGGTCAACTCTACAGTTTATGCAAGTGGGTTAACCCCACTTGAACTATCCCATCCACATTTTGGCAGCAGTGTGATTTGATATCTTGCAGCCACCACACTCTTCCAAGGCCAATTCTTTAATGTTGGGTGACTTCTGGGGCCTTTTTCCATGTCACCAATGCACTACATGCCTCTTTATTGCTTGTAAGGATAAGAATCTTCATATTTGATCTTTTAAAATAAGGTGTGACTCCTTTTGGTTCCTTCCTGTCACTTCATCAACAAGTTGTGTACATGATCATATTTATCTTTGATATTCAGTTATTGCTCTTCTCTTCAATTCTTGACTCCATGGTGGTCAAAGTTTGAACTTCATGTAAAAATCCAAGTTATGCTTGATATATAAAGCCAAGTTTGTAAATATTTCTAAGGGTTCTTCTTTGTTGGCATTTTTTCAGCAGCCTTATTCTCTGTACATGCATTCGTTTTCCTACCATTAATGAAATTCTTAGTTTTACCTCTTCTTTCTAATCTATTGTCTTGTGCATTTTGAATGCCTTGCAATGAATTTTTTTTTTTCTGTTTTCTCATATTTATGTGTTGTGTTTAATTTGCTGGCATTTTTTGTATAAGTAAAACCCTATTTCCCTTCGGCATTTGATTGGTTCAAACCTACATGTAAGTTCTTTGAAGGATGAAATAGAGTTAAAATTATTGTATTTTGGTGTTACATTAATGTTAAGTGCATTCATAGGTAGAGTTGTAACCACAGTTTCAATTTGGTGCATCACCCCCTTTAATTTCAGCATTTTAATTTCATGCATTTCCTCTCCCTTTTCCTTCCAAGCTTAGTTTAGATGCATCATGATTGTAAGGAAGCCAACCTTCTCTAGAGATTCAACCATAGATTACAATTTCCACACTTGGAGGTTGTTTCCATGTTACATAAGGTCGCTCAGGGATAACATGTTGGGAAGCTTGGGTGCAAACTTTTGTGTCAACAATACCCTTTCCCCCCCCAAGTGTAGGAACAAAAATAAAGTGGACGTATTATGCTACTCACAAAGAAGACCATGTATGAAAATGAGCCCCTATGGAATAGGCTAAAAAAATTACATGGTGTGGAGAAACATAAAAGGGATTATAGTGTTATTTAGAACAATAAAATTTAAGAAAAACTCATTGTGAAATGATACAAAAATAATATCATTATCCATGAGTTGTTTGATATTGTAATGTAGAGCTTGACACTATTAGTAGAGTGATCATGATACCTATGATACATGCAAAAAGGAAGAGTGATAAGATGTGGCTATGCTTCCTTTTTTATTTAGGTTTAGAAATCACTTTAACATGAAGAATTTTAGCAAAATTATTTCTTGATTGAAAGTGAATGTAGGAGAAGTGTTGGTTGTTGAAGAAAAGGATGTGGACAAAGAATTAGGTGCAAAAATTTGTTGTGCACATCTTGGATTATGTTTTGAAGTGTTATTTTTATGATGATGTTAACTATTTGTGGCTTCATATAAGGATTGAATCGTCCATAATAATGATTATGCCCCCCATTTACTAAGGTCATTTGAATTCCTTTCTCAAACTTACCACAACCATTCCCATGGAATCCTCATTTTGTTGATAAATGATAACAGATACCATAATAAGAAGTCTTACCAGAAAGAGATAATGGAAATTCCTTAATTATTATGTCATCACAACTAGGCCTTGCAAATTGATTATGAGAAAAAGCAACAACAATTATTGCCAAGAAAATTAGAATGGGGAGTTGTTTTGAATTTTTTATCAAATCTAGATTTCAAAAATTTAATGTCTCCAATAAAATTTATGTGAAATATAGTTATCTCCAATCATCATCTGAGAGGAAACTAGAGGAAGGAGGATCATCATTAGATTCTTGATCTTGTTTATCCTTAAGAGACATCAAAACAATGCTTGATTTAGCATTCAAACAACTATTTATTCTATCATTTGTGTGAAGATTATACATCAAATCAAAGTAGATAAACTTGACTTTTTGATAAAGAGTGGAAGGAATAGCATGCATATATTATGTAGCAAAGTTCTCCTAAAAGGAATGTTGTAATGATGAGGCTCAAGCATTACATGAATAGGGGTATCCAAAATAACAAGATCTTCTTTAATAGGTAAAGTAATGATTCCTAAGTTTTTCTTAGAAATATTATCAAATCCATGTATACAAATATTATATGTTGAATAGTTGAAAGATAATCTTTAATCACTTTAAGTACTTATGTCCATACTAAAAACATAAAGTATGAACCTATTATCAATTAAGGTCATATAAATAAGATTAGAATTGATAAGTAACACTACCATATGAGTATCATATTGACCTTGAGTTACTTTAAAAGGTAAATCATCTTGAGTAAAACACAATTTGAGGTGAAATAGGGGTAGCATGCATGCATTGAAAAAAGAAAGTGATGTTATCTTGATTAGGTGGTGGAGTTGGAAAAGTGGTTTATTTTTTTTTCTAAACTTCATGATATGTGGAAGAGGATTGAAGAAGTTCCCGAAGAGAAATCTTGGCTATAGTATTGCATAATTACTCTACCAAATCATCCTCCTTTCTGAGGTTTTGAGGAAAATGAGGTTGAGGAAGAATGGTGAAGGTGGGAGAGAAGTAGGAACAAGTAGATTAGAAGGTTAAGGAGTATTTCTTGTATGATAGGAATATGCCACTACATGATAGTCCAATAGATCTCCAATTTTTTCTTTGATCGTTATAATAGGTTTGTTTAAACACTCTTTAACTATAATAACGTGTAATGAAATTTGGAGGATTACATTGTTGGGGATAACTCTTGATAGTGATGAGAGGTTTATTTGGAAATTGAGAGGAAATCGACTGAGGGTGAATTTTGAAACAAGTATCATAGGCTTGTTGTCTATCAAAGGTTGAATATTGACACATTAACTTGACTAGGCTTCATCACTAGAAAGGAGAGCATTAGGGAAATTGGTATTATCCTATATTTCCAAGGTAGCCTTAGAATAGGGATTGGGCACTTTTGTTAAGGCTTCATATCCACTACAAGTGTTAAATGAAGATGAGGTGATATTGAGAAAGGTATTTGTAATGTCCTCCTCTTGTGCTAAGAGGTCATCTTAAAAGGGAGATTTCATAGGGGAAGGATCATTACTTATTAAACCATCATTGGTAGAAGGTGAATTATTGAGATGGATAGAAGTTAAAGTGGCCTAAGGGGTTGAATGGTATCCTCATGGGGAAGATGCATATTAAGAGAATAATTAGCATTATCTTGTAATGTATCATCCCAAATAGGGAGATCATGTAGAAGTGGATTATTGTATTGACTTAATATGTCTCCATGAAGAGGAGGGTCCTTAGGAGGAAAAATTGAGATTAATCTATAGAAAATATTCGTTATGGAACATGCAAAATGAAATTATATGCGTGCACGCACTCACACACACACACACACACACACACACACACACACACACACACACACACACACACACACACACACACACACGCACGCACACACACGAGTGCATGGAATGATTTTTTTTGTATTTTTGAAAAGTGAAATGCAAGAATTGAATAAATGTAGCTATGGTAGTAACAAAGATGTAAATGAAATGCATAAAAAGTAGATTTAGACATGCAATGTAAAGGAGATTTAACTACTGAATGAGAAGATGTAAAACAAGAATGTGTAAGAATGCAAAGTAAGATCTAATATTGAAGAAGGGTTATGTTGCAAGATAATTTGTCAAGCTAGGGCTTAAATCTGTGGAGATTCCCATTATATCAAAAGAAGTTGTATGTTCTTATTCCTTATTTTGAAAGTTTCTCATCAATTGTGGTTATTCTTCTTGTAAGAGAATAATTTTATTACATATAAACATTTTGGTCTCAAATTAGCTTGAGTAAAAAAATCATTTGTATTAATAAAATATAAAATTAATAAAACAACAAGCCAAATATCATGATGATATATATGGAACATTTTAAACAATAATAATACTCATATTATTTTAGATTCATTTTTCATGAGCACTCAATTTTAAAACAACTTTTAATAACTTTTTTCATGAGTGTCCTAAAATAATTTTGACTTATTTTTAACATTTAACAAATAATTTAAGATTATATTTTAAACATTATTCAAGTTAAAATTCACTAATTAATATTAAATAACATGATTGTAAATTAGTTTAAAATGACTAAATTGTTTTTTTGACTATTGAGTTGGGTTATCCGGCAAATGATTATTTAATTAAATTAATTAAAAAACTAACTTCTAGTTGTAAAATACCAAGTCAATAAAAAATAAAACAACACTATCATAATTGTATCATAGGAAACAATTTAGTTGATTTTAATAGTCATTTTCATATAAATTCATCTTCTACACTTGGTTAGCAATATCATGAAGCTCATCCTTATAGCAATAAAATAGGAATTTGTCCCATGATTGCAATGTTCACTATGTTATATTTGAGATGCAATCCCTAGTAATGTGAAGAGTTTGAAATTCATAAATGTGCCTTGCTAAATTATAACAACACATTCATTAAATTATCCCTTTTACTTATTCTATGTAGTGATATTACATACATATATACATATATACATATATATATATATATATATATATATATATATATATATATATATATATATATATATATATATATATATATATATGTATGTATGTATATGTACATATTTATGTGTGTACATATATATGTATATATGTATATATATGTATAAATATATATCTATATACATATATACATATATATACACACACACATATACATGTATATATATAGCTAAATGAATGACCATCTATAATTATAAATGCATTTTGCAAGTTCTTAGAAATGTTCATTTATTTGGACAACAAGATAAAAGAGGCTAAGGTTGAGAGGGTAATATAATATAAATATTATTTAAATATTTAAGAAACATGGAATTATTAATTTTATGAGGTTAAAGAGATGTTTGTGAAATTGGTTTATTTGTTATGTTTCTTATTGATAGATTATCTTGTTTTCATTTTTTTGAACAAAATATTCTAAAAATATTATTTAGATATTTCATATTGTATTTATATGTTACAATTTAAAATAAAGTATTTATTTAATTTAATTTTTTGTTAAAAAAAGACATAAATCTTTTATTGATTGAATTATGAACATCTTTAATCTAATTCAAAGTGTTATTCACCTCTATGTAGGTATTTCTTATGGTGATCATGTAGAAAGTTAATTTATCAACATAATAGTTCATGTTTCTCCTTAATATTTTTTTTGTTTTAACCAAATTATCCATAACAAATGCTTTCGCCTTTGTTATTATTTAGACATGCATTTAAACTAATATTATGTTTAATTATTCATTTCTTTTTTACATTCATCTAAACAATATTACAGTTTAAAAAAATTAAACAGTATTATCCATTTCTTATTTCGTTTTCAATGTGTGTGGATTTTGTATAAGGGATTTTTCTAAAGAAATAGATTTACAATCAAGTAGGTAATGTCATGATAAAAATGATATTTTATATCATAGAGATTGTTCTCAATGTTTAACCTATTTATTAGTCATGTTTGTATGTTGGCTATATTGAGTGAAAAGAGTAAAATGATATATCTCCTGTTAGAATCTGATAAGATTAATAACCCAGAAAACTAGTGCAAAGAATAAATATCTAAATTATGAATGCAAATGATACAAAATCAAAATAACATCATAGAGTTAGTCTCGAAGAAAGTAATGCAAATGCTAGAAGCAAAATAGCATTAAGAGGATGCAAAAACAAGAGATGCAAATACAAGCCAGGTAGCATGCTTATATAGGCTAGGAAGAGGGAGGAGGTGGCAACACCAACCAATGAGGAGCAACCATCTATCAGACTAAAGATAGCAAAGTATCTTCCCAAGATAGCTAATGGATGCTCACATGTAGGAAGGTGACACCTCACAACCATTCACCTAATAAGACATGCTTTATTAACCTAAGCGAGATTATTAAAAGTGTAGGAAAAACCTAGCAAAATAGGAAAAGTAAAAAAATACACTAACACCCCCCCATAGGCGAAGCTTAGGTGGATGCTAACCTAGCAAAGCTATGAAAGCAGGAAAATGGGTCCCGACAACAAGGCCTGATCAGGTACCCAATACAAGAAAAAGAACTAGATGAAGGAAACTAAGCCTCCAATCTAGGAAATGTCCCAAAGAGAGGAACAAAAAAAGAGCATGAAGTATCTCCGAAGCATGAAGCTGCAAACACTTTCAGAAGAAACTACTGGAACCCCCACTGAAATAGTGCATGACCAGGTAGAGAAGAAAAAGTCTAAAGAGTTGATCAATCGAAGAGGTGACCTCCAAAGGTAGGAATGAATGAGTGTCTATATAGTAGATGAAATATCTCACCAAAATGCATTGGTGCCTAGCCACTACATCCGCCTAGTACATAGGAACAAAAACTGAATACGTAGATCACTCAACCGAACCAAAGAAGCAATAGAGCCAACAGGTGAACCCCCCCCATAATGCTAAACAGGGAGAGGGGTGATAGGAACAGTGAAATGCAATGCCAAAAACATCTACAAGAAGAAGAATCAGGAACACCAACAGTGCAATAGAAGTACAAGCACAGGATAAAGGGTGGTGTCACCGACACACTGCATGGGCTAATGTCGTGGAAGAAAAATTCACTTGACAAAGGTGGATGAGCACAAAATGGAAAAACATCATGACCCCCCATGGCACTTTATAACTGAGTGTGAGTACAAACAAACACAAGGTGTACAAGATCCCAGATATGAAAAAGCAGGCACTTTATCTCAGTGCATTTACAAAAAAGGGAATGCAACAGAATAGAAGCATACAATGCTTAGAAGTCAGAAAGAAGAGTGAGCCAAAAGAACAGAAGAAGAGATTCCAGGACCTATAGAATCCAAGTAATTCGCTAGAGTGCGAAAGTTCAAAACTCAAAGGAGAAAGAACCTGGAGCAAAATTTGGATAAAAGACCTCTGCAACTGAATAACTCATAGAACCAGCTTTCCAACGATATCTGGCGAGCCCAAAAAAGAGTCTGAATGAGTGAGATATGACTCCCGAAAAGCAAAATAGAACATCTGGCTTTGACTGCCAAAATAGGCAACCAGACTATAGCAAAAATCAAAAAAACCTATACCATCATCTCTATCTTAGAACCAGCTTTTTGGCACATTTTTTGGATCGAAAAAATACGTTTGTATGCTCAAGTTATGGAAGAAAAACCAATAGGGCCTCCTCATGAAGAGCATATGTTAAAAGTGAAACTTGGGCACAATAATCAAGGAAAAAAATAGCACCATTGCGATCTACTCGAAAAATCATGCACTTTCAAAACAAGAATCGCCTCGATACGAGGTCGTATGAGAAAGTTATGATCCTCTGAAGTTTCCAAAATGAGAACTGTGCATAGTCATGGCTAAGAATCTGCAATTTCTAAAGAATTCATGCATGAAAATCAAAAAACAACTCCACTAATGGATAGAGCACAAAAAAATAGCCAAGTTCATAATAAGAATCATCAAAATTGGAGTCCGTATGAGCAAGAATGAGACAATTAAAAACTGCGTTCAAATTTGCAACTGCCAACAGAGAGGGGTATGGTTGTAGCCTTTCATGCTCGATTCTGAAAAATATACAGCTTGCATGCAAAATTTAAAAGATACCCAGATGGTTTTTCGGGGCTGCGAACAAAACTAAGAAAGCATTTTTCTTTTTGATGTATAGAAGATGTTGTTGTAGTGTAAATTGGACGCCTTTAACAGTAAAAAATGGCTTCAAAAATTAAAAAATGACCCCAGCAACCAAAATATGACATGCAAATGCTAGATCAGCTTCCTAAGTCCATCAATGATATGCTGAAACCTACAATACTGATTGAAAACTCCAAATATGCAAGTTGGTTGTCAGATTTGAGATTGAAACCCCAGAGAAAAATCATTTTTGTCAAAACTTTTCTGATTCTCAGGATCATCCAAAGATGCAAGAGAAGAGCATACTTCATTTTTCAAAAAACTACAATAAAGTTTATTAGCCCCCCCCCGAATCTCTCAAATAAGGAAACTAAAATCTAGTCTTGCACATAGAAAAGCTCTGATACCATGTTAGAATCTGATAAGATTAATAACCCAAAAAACTAGTGCAAAGAATAAATATCTAAACTATGAATGCAAATGATACAAAATCAAAATAGCATCATAGAGTTAGTCTCCAAGAGAGTAATGCAAATGCTGGAAGCAAAATAGCATTAAGAGGATGCAAAAACAAGAGATGCAAATACAAGCCAGGTAGCATGCTTATATAGGCTAGGAAGAGGGAGGAGGTGGCAACACCAACCAATGAGGAGCAACCATCTATCAGACTAAAGATAGCAAAATATCTTCCCAAGATAGCTAATGGATGCTCACATGTAGGAAGGTGACACCTCACAACCATTCACCTAATAAGACATGCTTTATTAACCTAAGCGAGATTATTAAAAGTGTAGGAAAAACCTAGCAAAATAGGAAAAATAAAAAACTACACTAACATCTCCTTTAAAGATAGAGGGTCAACAAGTGGACTCAAAAGTTAAAGGTAATTCTAAAAAATAATTAATATTGTTTTGATTAAGTAAAAATAGGTTTTAAAGGACCCAAAACCTTTTACAAAGTAACCAAAAGTCTAGAGAAAAAAGCATAAAGCTAACAACTAAGTCTAAAATCATAGTTCACTAAATAATAGGCCTCTAGAAAGAGCAAAGAAAAATAGGAAAATAGGAGGCCAACTAGAAATAGAGCTGAAAAGATAGTAAAGGAACAGTAAAAAAACTAGCACCCGAACAGCTACATAGTCTTTAGCAGGTCAGCAGCTTGGTCTGCCAAGATGTGCATATTCTCTGTAGTGGCCTTCACCTCTTCCACCTTGTTCTTCTCCTCATTCTTCTTAGAATGAGCCTGAGTGTGTTTACTAGGTCCTTGGTTCTCAGTAATAGTAGGGGAATCATGTCCTTTATCTTGCTCATGCTTATTCAGGAGACTGTTCACATTATCTGTCATAGTCTTTAAAGCATTACTATTATTATCAATCATTTTCTTTATAATCTTTTCATATTATTCACCTTGACCTCTAGGCTTGTCACCTTCTTCAAATTGTCACTATTAGCCTTCTCCAACACCCTATTTTTTGCTTCAATATGTGGAATCTTTTTCATAAGGTTTTTAACCTCTTCAGCATTTCCAATAACCTCTAAAAGCCTATCAATATGTTGACCTAAAGTGCACTCCCCTCTAGCCAACTTACTAACTTACTCCACTTCCTTAGCAATAAACTGCATTTTTTGTTTTAAATTTCCAACATCTTGCAGAATGGTCCCATGGCTTTCTAAGGGTCCTTTAGTAATGTCAGCTTCACCCTCATCATTTTCAAAATCTAGACATTGCTCTTATTACCCAAATTCCTCTTTTTCTAGCTTCACCTTCTTCGTATAATTCTCAACCCCCTCCTCTTGAGACCTCATCGATTTTCTCTTCCTTTCCATTCTGTGAGCAAGAATTTCATCATCTAATGGGGTCGAAACCCTATCATCCTTGTGACTCTTAATATCTAGTCCCTTTCCACTGCTCCCCTTCTTCTGGGAGCCTCTCATCCTTTCCTCACCAAAGTCACTACCATGGTCAAAGTCGCTCACCTCCACTTTCCTCTTCTTCTTCTGAGAGTTGCGCTCAATACCCCCTTTCAAACTCCTATTTCTCCCCTTTACTTCATCCTTAGTGTCCTTTTCATAGCCTTTCTCTGAAAGGCTGCCCTCTGTTTCATACTCCACTCCGTTCACACTGTCCCTAGGTTTTTCAACCTTTTTAGATTTTAAAACATTCATAATAAGAACCATAAGTCCCTCATGACACATATGTTCCCCATTCAGATCATTTTGAATTGCTTGAATAGAGAAACCTACAGATTACCTCAAATAAAAGAGGAAATTGATCCTTATTCCATGCCTAAACTAGTTAGCTAACATAAAGTGTTAACTATAAAGCTTTTAAACCAGCCATCTAGAGTAAGGTATTCCATGATAACAAATAGCACAAATCTCTAAGATCATGAAATAGAAGTAGGATTGAAATAAGAGTTACCAATTTTCACCAATCAATTTTGCTCTTTTGTTGAATCCACAAATTCATCAATAACCCTAGCTAACAGCTTCCTATCTTGACAGAAGTTGATGCCTTCCATGTCCAACCCTGTCACCTCTACAATCACCTCTTCAGTCACATCCATTCTCTGATTTATGACAAGGATAGAATCGTCCCTCCATGTTTTGATAAATTTTTGTGTTATGATAGGATTATTTCCTTTGAGCCTTTCCATGTAGCCTATGAAATTCCCACTCGTCAATATATCACATACTTCCTCTTTCTTCTTCCATTCCTTGTAGCTTGTAGTTTCCACTCTCCTCCTTTTCCCTCCCATTTTCTTCCCTTCAATGTCGTTGGAAAGCTTTCTCTAAAAAACCCTATGCAGGCTATTAGCAATATGAATACCACAGTCAAAGTACAAAATGGTATTACCAACCCACAATCCATGTGTAATAAAGCTGGGAGTTCTAAAAATCATCACCCACCATTTTCCAAGTATAATCAAATCATAATTGCAAATCTCTGATATCATCATTATTAAAACATCTCTACCTACACCTCACTTTATCATAATCGATAACTTGGCATCCATTCATAAGTAAAGGATTATTGTAATCCCAAATAACTTTATGATCACTTAAATAGGCCACATTGGCTGCCCCATTAGAGGCACGATTTTCTTCCCTAAAGTTATGGGTAACAACACATTTATCAAAAGAATTGATAATGTTAATAGCCTAAAAAATAATATTGCTAATAGTTCGTGAAGGCTTAGAAATTTTATTAAGACAATTGATGATATTATGTGAGTATCCTTCCACCTAAACCTTCCTCAAATTTAATTTCTTAGAATAGATGAGACCATGAAGGGTGACACAAGCTTCAACCACATGATTAGTTTGACTATCAATAGGAATAGCCATACATCCCACTTTCTCACCATAAGAGTTCCTGATAACTATACCACAACCAGCAATACCTAGGTTCCCTTTAGAGGTTCTGTCAAAATTTATCTTGAACCAATTCACTAGTGGACTATCCCATCTAGCAATATCCCTCAAATTAGGGCCTTGTTGGTCCTTACACAAGCTTCTATGGTTCCAATTTTGGATCACCCTATCTTCCCACTCATCATGGGGTTGTTGGCCAAAACCATTGACTTTGATATTTTCTATAATTAAAGCCTTAACTTTATAAAAGACTTGATCAACACTAGACTTCACACCTCTAAAGATCCTATCATTGCACTCCTTCCATATCCCCCAACAAAGATAAGGGAGAATAAAATCCCATAGTCTTAAGATCAAAACATTCTTGGAAGGGGGAATCCAACTAGTGAAAAACATTTGGATAGTCACTGGAAAGATCCAGACCATATTCAACAGGTCACACACCTTGTCCTAGAGCCTTTTGGTAAAAGAGAAATGTAAATTGATATGGTTGACTAATTCACAATCATTCTTGCACAGAACACATGTAATGGGCACCCCGGGATGTCCCAAAAAAATTAAACCAAATTGCTGAAAGGAATTATGTCAAACAGTTTGCATTCAACTTCTTATTTCTCCGTTTAATGTTTTAAACCCCTTATAACTCTAGAAATCAAACATTTATTTGTTTTTTGTGTTTCGTGCATGGGATTGGTATCATACAACATAAACAAGAAATAAACTACAATAATATGCAAAGTTGAAATGAACTGCTACTAATAAAATGTTATTTTCAGAATTCATAAAACCAATTACATGGCAGATTTATCTACTCACTAATTACTTCAGCAGTATTGACATAATACTCCAGCCCATGATTTTGAACTTGCTGCTACAATACTTTGTCCTTCAATCAGTCCACTACCTTCATAATACCATTCCCTCAAAGTGGCATAAGCGTCGGACAAGTAGTGAAGAAGATATGAGCAAAATACCAAATCTGTCTGTAGCCGGAAATGCAACTAAACTGCCTGATAATGAAGCCAATAACAAAGAATTCCAAAGGCCAAACCCCAAGGGAGTGATGTCTAGAATGTTACAAGAGAGGATAGACGTCCTCAAATGCCAAGAACAGAGCTGCAACTCACACACCAATTTCTTCTCATATTCAACTTGCCTAATGAAGCCACAAATGCTTCCTTTTATTCTATTTCCAAGGGTCCGCTCAACTCCATATGGGCAATGTGGGATAAAAGATGTGTAATATATAAAACATATATTAAAATACCCCTTATGTCTCCCTTGGGTACACATCACCATAAAATAAATATTAAAGTAACACTTTAATATTTTACAATTAAATTAGACGTTACTTTAATAAAACTTCAGGCATTAAAATGTATTAGCAATCGGACTCTGAATAATGCGAGTGATAGCTCATCGGAAAACTCTCACTGAGGAGTATCGAATCCAATCACCAAAATTGACCTGCATTGTATCCTGTCGACTTACTAAAAATAGTAAGTATGCCTGAAACTAAGTAAATCAACTTCGTTTTGGCCCAAAATAGAAATGACTAGGCCAAAACACTCCAAGATGCCATTAAACCCTTCGTTAGGCCTCAGGACCATGCAGAAAAAGGCTAACGCACACACACTTGGTCAATTGCTAAAATGGGGACATTACAGTCCGCCCCCCTTGAAATTGCTTGTCCTCAAGCAATCTCAGTCTAGCCTGCTGAATAACCTGCTCACTCTCCCATGTAGAATCTTCCTCCAGAAGGTCTTTCCATCTGACCAAATACTCCTTCAGTATCTTGTATCTAAGCTTCCTCTCTCTGGTGTCCAGAATAGCCTTGGCTACTAACACAAGCTTCCCCTCCTCATCCAAAGGGGGTAAATCTGTAGAAGGCACTACACTCTGACCAATGGCTTTCTTAAGCCTAGACACATGAAACACATTGTGCACTCGATTGCCCTCTGGAAGCTCAAGCTCATAGGCAACTTTGCCCACTTTGCGAATCACCCTGTAGGAATCATAAAATCTAGGTTTCAATTTTTCAGCTCCGCTCTTCTTGAGCGATGACTGTCTATATGGTTATAGCCTCAAGTAAATCATATCCCCTACCTCGAAGCTACGCTCTATTCGGTGTTGATCAGCATACAATTTCTGTTGATTCTGGGCTTGTTGTATATTTTCTTTGAGCACTTTTAGGATGTCCTAACTATCCTGCTATAAGTTTTTGGCTTTGGGCACTCTACTGTCCCCCAAAACTAAATCCATGAAGCTAGGTGCTTCATAACCATAGAGTGCCATGAAAGGAGTCATCTTGATGGACATATGATAAGTGGTGTTATAACAATACTCTTCCATATGCAACCATTTGATCCAAGCCTTTTTTTGTGTAGTTACATAGTTCCTCAAATATCCTTCCACCCATTTATTCACAATCTCTATTTGCCCATCTGTTTGTGGATGATAACTAGTGCTAGGTATAAGATCTGTACCACACAACCTAAACAACTCTTGCCAAAAAAAACTCATAAACTCACTATCCCGGTCGTTGACAATGAATCTGGGCAGCCCATGTAACCTGAATATCTCTCTAAAGAAAAGATCTACCACCTGTGTTGTTGTGTAAGTGGATGGAATAGCAAAGAAGTGAGCAAACTTTGTCAAGCGGTCCACCACCACATAGATGAAATCCCTTCCTTGCACTCATGGTAAACCAGTGATGAAGTCCATTGAAATACTTTCCCATTTCCTATCAGGAATGGGCAAGGGCTGTAATAAACCTGCAGAAAATGTGTGCTCTCCCTTATTCTGTTGACAAACCACACACTCCCTGACATACCTCTGAACATCATCCTTGAGTCCTTTCCATGAAAACCGCTCTTGGATCTACCTGTAGGTCTTGAAGACCCCCGGATGTCCAGCTGTGGGTGCATCATGAAATGCCTTCAGTATTGCCTCTCTCAAATGTGATGACGGAATCAAATAAACCCTGTCTTGAACTCTGATCAATCCATCTATCACCTCATAGTGATCATCCTATATGGTACCTGAAATCAATCCAGAAGCCCAAGCATCTCCGACATACTCTTCTATAATCCGATCTCTCCAATCTCATGAAATCTCTGCCAGAGCACATAAGTGAGGTCTCCGAGATAAGGCATCAACCACCACATTTTTTTTACCTTTGACAAACTCTATGTCAAAGTCATAAGCCTGCAATTTAGTCACCCATTTTTTTGCCGGTCATTAAGATCACGCTGGCTCATGAAGTATTTAATATTGTTGTGATTAGTCTTGATCACAAAATGTCCACCTACCAAATATGATCGAAATTTGGCCAATGCATGCATTATGGCCAACATCTCCCGATCATAGATAGAATAACTTTTTTCAACTCCTCGGAGCTTCCTACTCTCAAATGCAATGGGATGCTTCTCTTGCATCAATACTACTCCAATCCCATCACCTGATGCATCACAATGAAGCTCAAAAGGCTTCATGAAATTTGGTAGAGCTAGAACTGGACATGAAGACATTACCTGCTTGAAATGCTCAAAACACCTCTGTGCTGCCCCTGTCCACACGAAGGCTCCTTTTCTGGTAAGATCTGTCAAGGGTGTAGCAATCTGTGAGAATCCCTTAACAAACCTCCTATAAAAACCACATAAACCAAAGAATCCCTTAAGCTGTGTAAGGTTTTTGGGAGTAGGCCACTCTACAGTAGCTCTAATCTTTTTGGGATCAACCTGAATGCCATCTGCACTAATGATATGCCCAAGGTAAAGGAGCTTAGTCATGCCAAACTCACATTTAGATTCCTTGGCATACAATGACTCTCTCTCTAGAATAGATAACACCTCCTCCAGATGATGTAACTGCTCCTCCTAGGTCTTACTGAAGACCAAGATGTCATCAAAGAAGATCAAGACAAATCTCCTCAGTTGCTTCCTAAATACCTGGTTCATACAACTTTGAAATGTAGTAGGTGCATTGGTTAGACCAAATGGTATAACCATGAACTCAAAGTGGCCATAGTGACATCAGAAGGCTGTTTTCTCAATGTCCTTTGCTCTCATCCTGATCTGATGGTATCTGGATCACAAATCAATTTTGGTGAAGAAGCATGCCCCATGCAACTCATCAATCAACTCATCAATCCTAGGAATGGGATACTTGTTTTTAATTGTTTTCTTATTCAATGCCCTGTAATCGATGCACATGCGCATCATCCCATCCTTCTTCTTTACCAATACTACTGCTAAAGCAAAGGGGCTCTTACTGGGCCTGATATGCCCCATCTCCAACAAATCCTTAATCGCCTTCTCTATCTCATCCTTGTGTTTCTTAAGATGATGATAGGGAGTAATCATAACTGGTTTGGCTCCCTCCTTGAGCTCAATAACATGTTCCATCCCTCTGTCAGGAGGAACCCCATGAGGAATATCGCTAAATACTTTAGCATGTCTATCAAGTACCTTCTGGATATCTGGTGGATGACTCTTTTCTTGTGGCTCCGGTGAAGTTGGCATAATGTAGCACTCTGCCGCCCACTCTATGTCATCATGACGAAAAATTCTCTTCATTCTCCTCAAGGACACTAATCTGCAACCTCCATCTAAAAGTCCTCTAAGTACCACAGTTCTACCCTCATGCTGGAATCTCATCTCCAATTTCACTAGATTGAGTGTGAACTCAACTAGTGAAGCCATCCATGTCATGCCGAGGATGACATCATAATCTCCCATGTCCACAACATAGAACTCATCCTCCAACTTGTAGCCATCTCCAAACCTAATGCGAAGATTAGATATCTTCTGAGTGCATAATAACTTATCACCGTTAGCCACCATGACTCTAAACCCATCATGCTCCTCTATTTGTAACCCTCTCCTGGCTACCAACTGTGCATCTATGAAGTTATGTGTAGCCTAAGTGTCAATAAGAGATATCACTTTCTGCCCCTGGATAGTACCCCTGACCTTAAATGTGATTGCCTTTTGAGCCCCTATCAAGTGTGCCAACAATCTATCATCCTTAGGAATGTTGCTCTCCTCTATAGTGTTACTCTCATCTGAATCGGAGTGTTGATCCTCCCCTTCTGACTCTGACTCTTCTGCTGAAAAATACTCCATTTGATTTGCCTTAGCCTTGAGAGAACATTTATGAGATAAGTCCCAAGGCTCTCCACAATGGAAGCACAACTTCTTCTTTCGAAGTTCATTCAAGGTTTCATTGTCAAGTCCTTTTGATCCTTCTTTGGGTTTGCTATACTCTTTTTGAAATGGTTTTTTGTCTTTGGCCTTACGGTAGGAAGAATCTGTTGAATGGTTTTTTCCTTTGTATACCAAAGGGGCTAAATCTCATTCCTTTTTAGTTGCTTCAGCTAAGGTGAGTGGATCATGTCCCTTCACCCAACCTCGTAATGGATCAGCAAGACCATCACAAAATAACACCACCAATCTCCTAGGAGAGATATCAGTAACAAGTACAGACAAGCGCTGAAACTCAGCAATGTAAGCATCCACAGAACTTGACTATTTTAACTGTGCTAGCTCCTTGAAATGTAACTCGGGATCCTTAGTCTCAAATCTCTCAATCAATGTTTCGGTGAATTCCTCATAGGATGTAATCTGATTATGCCCCAAAGTCACCATGCCATGATGCCACCATTCATGTGCAACGCCATCCAAGTGCATAGCCACATACTTGATAGCCTCCTCCTTAGGCATAAGATTTAGCTGCAAGTATGTATCTACCTTCTGCACCCAAGCTCGTGTAGTCATCTTCCCTGAAGCATCATAATAAGGTAAAGAAAGTTTTCCAACTTTCTTCCTCAGCTCAAAGTTTTTATTCCTCCCTCCTGCTTTAGGCATGTGTCTCATCCTCAAGTCCATATAATCTCTAAGGGAAATATCCGCCTAAAACTCTGGTCCACTAGCCTCCCAGTCCCTCCTAAACTGATCCTGTAACTCGATAATCTGCGGTTCATTTACTGGTTGAACCGGATCTCTAGGTGGGAAAGTGTGTAGAAGAGGTCTCAAGCTCGCAATCCGTGCTGGGTGTGCAACGTGTCTAAAGTTATCAGCCTCATTCACATTGTTTCCATGTCCATTATTACCATTAATGTTATTCTCAAGACCATTCTTGTTGCCTTGGCCTCCATGGTTATTGTTTCCCCCTTTGTTATTGTTTCCCTCATTGTTATTGTTTCTGTTGTTGGCATCACCTGGATTAATATTGACACCCATCTGTCTAGCCATGAGCTGCAACATCATGTCCATTCGCCTATTCTGCTCCTACTATATACGGTACCCCTGCTCTAATGTATCCAGTAATTGTCTGAACAGTACCTCCCCTTGATCTGGACCAGCATTTCCGCCTCCGCCTAATCCTGTATTCCTGTCATCTCGATCACCCATATTATTGTCCTGATCAAAGAATATATCCTCTGTGTCTGTATGGTTGGATTCAATGTCCACCTGCATGGATGTACTAGACTGTTTGCTTTGCAAGTCTAAAATCCTATTTTTTCTTGCTTTGGTATCGCGAAATATATAAGACCCCTGTCGCATGCTCAAACATAAATGCTTAGCCTGTGTTTTTTACTTATTTTTTATTTTAGTATTTTGACATTTCGTCAAACACTTTTCCCCTCTATCCAGCTGTTCCAAATTCCCTATAAGACCTCCACAGGATGACAGGACTTATAGCTCTGATACCACTGCAATGGGCACCCTTGGATGTCCCAAAAAAACTAAACCAAATTGCTGAAAGGAATTATGTCAAACAGTTTGCATTCAACTTCTTATTTCTCCGTTTAATGTTTTAAACCCCTTATAACTCCGAAAATCAAATGTTTATTTGTTTGTTGTGTTTCGTGCATGGGATTGGTATCATACAACATAAACATGAAAGAAACTACAATAATATGCAAAGTGAAAATGAACTGCTGCTAATAAAATGTTATTTTCAGAATTCATAAAACCAAATACATGGCAGATTTATCTACTCACTAATTACTTCAGCAGTATTGACATAATACTCCAGCCCATGCTTTTGAACTTGCTGCTACAATACTTTGTCCTTCAATCAGTCCACTACCTCCATAATACCATTCCCTCAAAGTGGCATAAGCGTTGGACAAGTAGTGAAGAAGATATGCGCAAAATACCAAATCTGCCTGTAGCCGAAAATGCAACTAAACTGCTTGATAATGAAGCCAATAACAAAGAATTCCAAAGGTCAAACCCCAAGGGAATGATTTCTAGAATGTTACAAGAGAGGATAGACGTCCTCAAATGCCAAGAACGGAGCTGCAACTCACACACCAATTTCTTCTCATATTCAACCTGCCTAATGAAGCCACAAATGCTTCCTTTTATTCTATTTCCAAGGGTCCGCTCAACTCCATATGGGCAATGTGGGATAAAAGATGTGTAATATATAAAACATATATTAAAATACCCCTTATGTCTCCCTTGGGTACACATCACCATAAAATAAATATTAAAGTAACATTTTAATATTTTACAATTAAATTAGACGTTATTTTAATAAAACTTCAGGCATTAAAATGTATTAGCAATTGGACTCCGAATAATGCGAGTGATAGCTCATCAGAAAGCTCTCACCGAGGAGTATCCAATCCAATCACCAAAATTGACCTGCACTGTGTCTTGCCGACTTACTAAAAATAGTAAGTATGCCTAAAACTAAGTAAATCAACTTCATTTTGGCCCAAATTGGAAATGACTAGGCCAAAACACTCCAGGATCCCATTAAACCCTTTGTTAGCCCTCGGGACCATGTAGAACAAGGCTAACGCACACACACTTGGTCAACTACTAAAATGGGGACATTACAACACACCTATTAATAGTTATGAATCCTTTATTAACTAAATTGTCAACAATTAAGATCTTATCCTGCAAAAGAATCCAAAAAGAAAATATTAATTTTATGTGTCATACCTTTCAACCAAGCCTTAGCCCAACAAGGTTCATGGTCCACATTAAAAGAACTGGCATAGGCTAGGGAAACAGAGAACATTCCACTGGAGCCAAACTTCCATATCAGATCATCCTCTTTTTTATTTAAAAAGATAGCATTCAGACACTTGTTAAGGTCAGCCAAGTTGTCATTCACCCTTTTGAGGTCCAACTACATACCATTCTTCCAATAATCCACCTCAAAAGTACCAATAAGATTCTTACATTACTCCATATAGTTGTTCCATCTTGGATCCACACAAAGTGGATGATCCAAGATCCAAGTGTCTTCCCAAAAAAGAACTATCCTTCCATTGCCCACCTTCCATCTAACCCCTTTCTTTACTATGTCTTTATATTTATGAACATTTTTCTAGATCATGGATCCCCCTTGCACCAAATCATTATGAAGGAATTGATTAAAATTATTGTTTTGCCTATTATATTTGTCAACCCAAATGGTCTTCCATTCCCCTTCCTCCTTATAGCATCTCCATAATAATTTAGCCAATAAGAATTCATTCATAGTTGTAACTCTTCTCAATCCAAGTCCTCCCTTGTTAAGAGGCATGCATACTTTCTCCCAAGCAATCAGTGGTAACCTTTTTTTGATCTCTATTCTTGTCCATAAGAAGAGCTTCTAAATTTTTTCAATAGCAAGAGCAAACTTTTGAGGGATTTTGAAAATACTCAAAGCATAAAGTGAAACACTCTAAAGGATAGATTTCAAAACAATAATCTTTCCAACCTGACTAAGGAGGGAACCTTTCCATCTTGCAAGTTTCATGTGAATTTTATCAATCAACGAACTCCAAAAACGTTTTGGAGGGTCCAGACATAGAGGTAGCCCCAAATAAGAGCTGAGAAGAGAACCAATTTCATAGCCAATAATCTTTTTGATTTTATTTTTCCTTACCTCATTGACATTAATGAAATAAATCACACTTTGTTCCAATTAATAACTTGTCTTGAGGTTTGTCCATAATCCTCCAAGGCAGTTTTAATATTCCTTGCATTTCTAATCGAGGCCTCTCCCATGACAATAGAGTCATCAACAAATTGTTGACGAGAGAAAATTAGAGCAGTTGAGGATGGATTTAGGCACACAAAATCGCCCAACATCATCATTTTTTCCACAAATCTCCCCAAGCATTCAGCCAAAAGTATAAAAAGAATAGGAGAGATTGGGTCTCCCTGTCTAAGACCTCTAGAAGCCTTGAAGAAAGGGGTAGGAGATCCATTAATAGGTACTGAAAAAGAGGCAGAAGAAACCAACATAAAGATCAAATCCCTAAATCTTTTATTAAACCCAAATGCTTCAAGACCTCGAAGAAGGAAAGTCCAATCCACTCTATCATATGCTTTGGAAAGGTCCAGCTTAAGAAGAAACCCTTCTTTCTTAGACACTAAAAGAGAGTGAATATTTTCATGAACTATAACGATGGAGTCCAAAATCTGTCTACCAGGAACAAACCTATTTTTTTGTATAGAAATAACAGAAGGAAGAAGAGGCAAAATTCTAAGGGCCAACACTTTAGAAATAATCTTATAAAAGGAATTACAAAGGCTAATAGCTAGAACTAACCAAACTATTTGCTCCCAGCTTCTTCGGTGTAAGAGCAATGAAGGTACCATTCACTTCTTTGAGAATATTCCTAGATCCAAAGAACTCCTTAACCCCATTACAAACATCAGAATCAATGATGTTCCAAAATTTGTGAAAAAAAAAGAAAGGGAACCCATCAGGCTCTAGGGCTTTATCTCCATCAAAAGAAAAAATAGCCTTTAAAATCTTGTTATAAGAAGGGATGGAGGTAAGAGATTTATTCTGATCTTCAAAGATGTAATTAGGAATACAATTAAGAAACAAATCCTACTTAGCCACATCAAAATTGGGGTCACCTTAAAGTAAGTTACTAAAAAACTCCACTGCCTCCCTTTTAATAGGCTCCTCATTCTCATTGAGTCCCTCTTCCATGTTGAGACCAGAAATTTTATTAACAATCATATGCTTCAAAGTAGTCAAATGAAAAAACTTAGTATTCCAATCTCCTTCCTTCAAAAAAAAATTTCTAGATCACTACCTCCAATGCATCACCTCCTTGGTAATCATATCATGAATCTCCACCAGTTTAACACTTTCCTCCTCCCTAGAGATAGCCTCATATCCATCAATCTAAATTCTATCATGTATTTCTTTCAATTCCTCCAAAATCTTCCTTTTATTTTCAAAAATGTTACCAAAGGTTTCTTTATTCCATTTTTTTATGTTTTTCTTGACATTTTTCAATTTAGCTCCAACTTTAAACATAGTTGTCCCTTCCACAGTTACACCCCACCACTCCTTTATGAGATTCTCCAAGTCTGGGTGAAGAGTCCACATTTTTAAAACTTGAATGGGAAATTTCTCTTATAGTTAAGCATATCAGCCACTAGGAAAATAGGATAATGATCCGATCCCAATCGAACTTGATCATTGAGAGAAAATTTATATTCTAGGAGCTAGTCAATGCTAATAAGTGCTTGGTCCAACCTAACCTGAATGACATCCTTTCCAGTTCTTCTGTTAGTCTAGGTGTACTCAACCCCATGAAGAAGATGATTATCAATAAAGTCCATTAAATCTAATCTATTATCCAAATTAGTCTAATTGTCTCCCCATTTTTCAACTTCTTTTAAAGGAGTATTGAAATCCCCCATGACTATCCAACTCTCCTCAGCAAAAAGCCTTATCTGATTAGTAATATTTTCCCAAAGAGCCTTTCTCCCCCACTTGGTGTTGGAAGCATAAACATTAGTAAGAACCCAAGAAAATCCATCCTTAGAGTTAGAAAATCTATCATTCATCATGTTTCTATTCTGAGAAATAAGATCACCTTGAATCCACTTATTATTCCAAAAAATAGCAATGCCTCCTGAGGCTCCCTCAAAATCATTTCCAATGATCTTCCCACCCTAAAAATTGGAAGACCTTCCACTTTTTCCTACAACATCTTTGTTTTTTAATAACAAAAATGTCCAACCTATTATCCCTAATCATAATTTTCAAAATGTCATGTTTGTGAGGGTTATTTAACCCTTGGATATTCCATGAGATAATATTCATCTTTTATGAATTTTTTTTTATTCAAGAATAGTCCTCTGACTACCATCCATAATACTTCTATTAGCCTTAGTAGTTCTTTTCTGCATGTTGGAAGGTCTCCCCACTGGGGAAGGAGAAGAACCAACATCCCCATTCTTGAGGAATGGAATATGATGATAATATTGTTACTCATATGATGATAATATAAATAGGAATGGCAATGTTTGAGGATTTACATGTAGAAAAGAAACAAAGAAGAAAAAATGGAGGAGGTTTTTGCAAATTCATACCCATAATTTGTCCACATTTGAGTACAATTATCTTTGTCCTTTCCAAACCAATTAAATAAATATTTATTATTTATCTAATAATTATTTGTCATTATCCTACTCTTAATTCAATAAAATTATATTTATTTAATTAACTTTCACTTTTATCATTTGTCTTGAATTGAATAAAGTTATATTAATATCTAATATTATTTTATCTCATTTACTTGAGGTTAAATTGTCATAAATTAATTAAACTAACTCAACCTAAATCCCCCCACCTTTTCTTCAAACCTACCCACTAATTAATCCTTGATTAGATAGTCTAATTTCTTGATTCTTTTACTCATTAGCCATTTCCTCTAATTTAAAATTATCTCACATGTGCGAGCATAAATTTAAATTTTGAATTTTGAATCAACCCACGTTGAGCCACCCTCCACATGTTTACTTTGTTGGACTTACAAGTGTCATTAGCATGAAGTGTCTAAAATTTAACACACAATGTGTTACCATTGATAGGTAACCGATTAGTGAAAAATAAAAATGTTGCAAGATAGTACATCCAATGATAGAAGAGTGCACTAGTATGTATGTGAGTGATAACACAAACTAAGCTATGAAATGCAATAGGTTAAGCATGCAATGAATCAAGGGTCATCGATGATGTGATAGGATGCAATGGCATACATGTTGAAGTGATGAAAGGATTCAAGGGAAGAGGCCACATCTAGACTCACAGATGAACTGATAGGGCTACTAGTCCAGACTCGTACTAGTAAGTGTCAAAGATTTTCTATGAACAACTCAAGTATGAATTTTAAATATAAAGTTGACTGAGATTCTCTCTCTCTCTCTCTCTCTCTCTCTCTCTCTCTCTCTCTCTCTCTCTCTCTCTCTCACTCTCACACACACACACACACACACACACACACACACACACATTAGATTGTGGTGACTGATCAAGAAAGTACTATACATACTTCATAAATTCTTTGGGGCTTGGGGCATCACCTCGAAAAAAAAATTGGGCCCTATTTTATCGAGATTTTGGGCTGCCATGTAATTATTAATTATAACCCTAAAGCAATAAAAACACTTATATAAAAGTTCTTAAGGTTAGGGATTGTTTCATAAGATGATGCAAAAATTGGTTCTTGTGGCAAAATTGAGCATAAGGGATTACAGATTGTAATCAGGTTGTAATCATTGGATCATAAAAATATTAGACTTGCTATTTGGTGGATGTAGCCCAGGGTTTGGGTGAACCGCATTAAATCTTGGTGTCTTGTGTTCTTTTCTGTGTGATCTATTATTTTTTGATATTGGTTATATTTGCATGTAATTGCTATTTTTGCCCATGGTTTATTCCTAACATCTCTCTCTCTCTCTCTCTCTCTCTCTCTCTCTCTCTCTCTCTCTCTCTCTCTCTCTCACACACACACACACACACACACACACACACACACACACACACACATATACATACACAAATTTAAATGAACAAAAAGTATACCAAAATTTATCCTAAATGACTTTCCAAACCTCTTGGCATATTCATTGAACACCAAGATGTGATTGCTAGTATATAAATATATTATAATATTATAGTATATAATTATATAATAATATATAATTAAAATTATATGACATTCTTAATACATTTCATTTTTAATTAATTATCTTTTAAAAAAATTAAATAGATCTTTAGTTTGTAAATGAAGACTCTTACATCTAATTTATTTTTATAATAAACATAATGTCTAATTAGTTAATTATACATTTCAATTTATTTTAAAGAATGTATACATAATATTTATGTAATAGGCATTTTCTTATATGAAGTGGATGAGTTGATTTTACAATCCAACAATCATCAACCAAGCTGAGAGGAGGATGGTCATTGAAAGAATATGATGTGTTCATTTTTGTTTTGCTCTTTACATGTTACAACCTCACAAATTTGGACAAAGTCCATTGCATATTTTGAAAGCAAGGCAAGTTGTGACATAAACTGAAGGGCTATAGAGTCTACGAGGATTAAGATGTGACTATCCTCCTAACAAATTGCACCTTTGACATTTTTGTATAAATGAAAAAAGCACGGCGAATTTTTACAAAAATTTCTATATATATCATGTTGATTTCAATGGTTAGAAGCAAAAAAGAAAAATCAAATCTGGATCTAAAGAATTTGTTTTTGGCATATTTTGACTTTCAAGTGCACTTTTTCAGGAGGATATCCCACACCAAGGGGATGGTTATTTTCTATTGTATGTACACTATATCTTAATGTTGGTAGTTAGTAATCAATTTTGTGACTTTGTTTACTTTTGCACGGTTTTGTGAGTTACCAAATTCTATGGTTTTTCATGTGGGTGTTTCTATTGCATTATCTTCCAAGTCAAGAGTGGCTTTTTTGATCCCTGCCTATATAAGGCAAGGAACTAATGTTTTTGGTAGACCCCTCTTCAATTAATTTTTTGTCTAATCTAATGTCATATTCTAAAGTTAAAAATGTTGTATTTAAAAAATAATTATTGCATGCAAATTCTTTATTTTTGATTGGTTGAATCAAAATTTGGTGGGGTTCTAGGGCTTTTGTGATAATAAAAAATAAAGGCAAATAATGAAAAGACAGGTTGGCTGCATGCATTCCAAAGAGATAAAATGCATTTAATTACAATTAATGAGAACTCTTGCCTGATGGTCCAGGAAAAAGACATAGAAACACTCAAGTGTAGACAATAGGTGTCAAATGTTGATGACCTCATTCTAATAGTTCAAACAGCCAAGGATTTAAAAGAACATCTGAGAACATTGGAGGGTTTTTGTCAAGAAGTTGGGATGCAAGTGAACACTAGCAAAACTAAAATTATGATCTTCTCTTTGAAAAAAAAACTGCAACAAGTTGATTTTCTCTTAGACAAAATGCCCTGGAGATTGTGGAAGAATACAAGTATTTGTGCATAGATTTTTAACAACAAACTCAACTAGGAAACATGTAGAACCAAGAGGATATAAGGAGGATGGAAGGAACTCTTTTTCCTACAAAATAGATGTAGACAAGTGAAACACTAGGATTCAAAAACCAAAAAAATCATTTTGGGTTGTTGGTAATTCTAGTTGTGTTGTATGGTTGTGAGGTTTTGGGGGGCAGCCTAACAACTCACAAATGGAAATAGATAGAAAGAATATAGAAGCACCTTATCATTACTACACTCAAAGTCAAGTCAACCATCCCTTTACAATTAATGAGAACTCTTGCCTGATGGTCCAAGAAAAAGATATAGAAACACTCAAGCATAGACAATAGGTGTCAAATGTCGATGACCTCATTCTAATAGCCCAAACACCCAAGGATTTAAAAGAACATTTGAGAAAATTGGAGGAATTTTGTCAAGAAGTTGGGATGCAAGTGAACACTAGCAAAACTAAAAATATGATCTTCTCTTTGAAAAAGAAATCGTAGCAAGTTGATTTTCTCTTAGACAAAATGCCCTGGAGATTATGGAAGAATAAAAGTATTTGTGTATAGATTTTAACAACAAATTCAACTGAGAAACATGCAAAACCAAGAGGATATAAGGAGGATGGAAGGCACACTTTTTGCTAAAAAACAAATGTAGACAGGTGAAACTCTAGGATTGGAAAACCAAACAAAATCTTTTTGGGTTGTTGGTCATTCCAGTTGTGTTGTATGATTGTGAGGTTTGGAGGGCAGTCTAACAACTCACAAATGGAAATAGATAGAAAGAATACAGAAGCACCTTATCATTACTACACTCAAAGTCAAGTCAGCCATCCCCTATGAGATACTTTTGGCAGAAATAAGAATGTTTCCGATGGAAGCCTCTGTGATTATTCATTTGTTAAATTATTTAAACAAGGTTGAAAACATGAATGATCAACACTGGCCCAAGATGGTGGTCAAAGAAAAAATATATAGGAGAAAGAAAACGTGGATGAAACAAATGAAAAGTGGTTAATAAAGTGGAATATTGACATCCTAGAGCGCCCCAACATGCATGAAGGTATAAAAAGTTATGTGTTGGAAAAATTTAGAATTGCCATGTGGATGAAACAAATCAAGAGAAAAAAAGCACACTATGTGAAAGAGTTCAGCCCCACATGGTGCTACGAAATAAAAGACTACCTATAGATAGACATGAAAGATATAAGCAGGTTGTTGATTGCATAGTTAAGAATGGGATCCCATCATTTATGATGTGAGACAAGCAGATGGACGGTACCCAAGGAGGCATGGGAGGAAAGAACATGCATCTTTTGCAATAAAAGATATGTGGAAATAGAATGACACTTTATATATGAATGCATTGCATACCAAGATATCCTAGTTAAATACAAGGATACTTTGGAAAAGGGCCAATTGCACCAACTCTTTATGGGCACCAATCTTCATAAGGTAGCTAGTATCCTGAGGTAGATGCATAGCAAGGGGGATAACATGGGAAAGAACATGCATTTGGTCCCATAGATTGAATGGCCTAGTGGGCACTATTAAAATCATTCATTCATTCATTCAATGTTGTAGCATAAACAATGCAGTACAATTACATGAATAAAAAGAACAATCCATGCAACAATAGTAACACTGACATGGCATTTACTAAGAGGTTCAGTCCATTTTGCAAGCAATAGAGAAAGTTAAATAATGTATTTCACCATACAAATTTCATTCTTGTGTAATAAGCTAGTGAGCTTTTGAGGTGGTGATAATTTTTTTATTAATTTTGTTTTTAATATGTTGAAAAAATAGTTTTGTCCAGAAAGGCTCCAAATAAAATAGTTTAAAATAGTATTCTTTCTTTAAAATTTCCAACTTCAAAATTATCTTGTTTTTAAAGAAAATTAATAAATTTAATATAGTTTCTAATTTAATTTTAAATTTGTATGTTTTTAAAATAATTAATTATAACCTTATCAAAAATTAATATTATTTTTATATTTAACTCTAAATCAATATTTTATATAAAACACAAAAAACTTTTCAACTTTTGTATCTTTGTCTAACTTAAAATTATATTAGATTATTTTTTTTAATAATAAATCCACACATATACAAAATTTTATATTGAGACAAAAATTTTGTTAAGCATCTCTTGAACTAGTTTTTGATATGCAAGTGAGACAAAGACTACTCCTCCTAATTGAGTTTTTAGCATATGACAATGACATCACTTTGCTCCATCCACCATAAATCGTCCCATAAAAAATTGAATAATGTGTTCAACATGGGACGCTAGAGATGTTAATAGTTACATAATTTGCTAAGCTCAAATTTTTACTTTTAAAATTTTAAAAAATATTAAACTAAGTAAATAATTATATTTCTAGAAATAAACTATGCTAGTAATAGTTAGAAGAATCATGAAACCCAAGTTCTATGTTTTTTCAACAAATTTGAACTAATGGCAGATCCCCCTTCATATGATTGACATTTTCTGTGCTTATATAGTCATTGCTGAGGAAGTCCCTGCAATTTTCTATCTTTTAGTTGATTTTGTAGGAAAACTAATGAGTTGTGAACTATATTGAAGAAACCATGCAATTTCTTCTTTTGATGGAAGTGTGTTGAGAATGGCTAGATGTGGAGAAATGTATGTCATCGCTAGTATGTCTCATGCGCTCAGAACCACAAAATGATATAAAATCATCTTTAAAAATTGTCTCTTCATATAATTATATAATAAATATACTGATTATATGCAATATTAGTGAATTTAGCATTAACCCTTGACATTCTAAGGAATGTTGAATGCTTTGAAGAAGTATGGGACTTTATCAGAAGAAACAATTACAAAATATTGCTTCTGTGTCACAGATTTTACTCAAGGCTTGCCAAATTCATTGTAGTGCTGAACTAATAGAATTTGTGGCTAAAAAAAGTTTTAAATTTAAACCTAGAAATCTTAACTGGAATCAATTGTTGTTAGATGTGTATAGTATCACTGGCAGGATGGATGACATAGTTAAGGTGAAGAAGATGAAAAAGAGGATGATACCTAAAATATATGTAAAAAGCACACTTCAGTAAATGATATGATTATTTAGGTGTAATGGACACCTTGGAAATGCCCAAGAACTGAACCAACTATTGATAAATATTCTAATGTGTTTGCATAGATTTTGAAGCCACATAACATGAATAAGAAGGAATTTGTACAAACTAAAGATTGGACCACTGCTGAAATAATATTAGTTCTCAAACTAATAAAATCAAATACATAGCAATGAATTCCAAAGGCCAAACCCCAAGGGAATGACGTCTAGAATGTCACAAGAGAGGATAGACGTCCTCTAATGCCAAGAACAAATATATAACTCACACATCCAAGTTCTTGTCAAATGTCATTCACAATAATTCGATGCTAAGCAATGAAGCTCCCACCTCTATTTATAATTTTCCTTCACCCTTCTAGAAAGAAATAAAATATTAATAAATTGCATTTACTAGAAGCTTCCCCCTTCCAATAATAAATGCACTCTCTAGAAACTCCTCCCTTGTAATACAATAATTAATTGTGCTTCTAGAAAATTAAATTTCTAGAGACTTCCCCCTTTCCAATAATTAATGCATTGTCTAGAAGCTTCTCCCTGCAATACAATAATTAATTGTGCTTCTAGAAAATTAAATTAATTAAATATAAAGTCACCTTTTAATTTTAATTTATTTAATGACTTTATAAGAAATTAATTTAATCAATTTCTTATTTCTCCACTTAGCCTTTGGAGAACATAAAGGCTAAGAACTCCACTAAGTTGCTAAAAAGATGGGGACATTACATTAGGAGATTACTCATTTTTGTGATCTTTGCAATGAGCTCTTGCACAATGTCCCTCACTAACTGATACAATGGCATTCATTGCCCTTGTTAACTTCATAGTAATCATAATACAACACCAAACTCAAAATGAAAAAGGAAATGATCTAGTATTGGCTTAGGTTAATTTGATGCATCTACAATTCCTAATTTGCATGTCGAGATTTGTCAATTTTTTTCAATGTAGGTAACTGAGTAGCTTAAAGCTATTCTTTCGTCTTTCCCATATTTACGAAACTCTTTGTGGAACTCATAGAGTGAGAAGTGGTCTAAAAGTGTCAATTTAAAATATTTTTCTAATACCTGCCACTAAAACCCTATTTAGGGCCACCCTTAAACATCACACACTAAGGAAGAAATTAAGCTTGGAAAAATAAGTCAACTTTGACTATTTAGCACTTTTAGCCTAGGAAATATGTGATGTTTAATTCGTTCACTCCAATAGCTGTTATAGTATTTTTTTGCACGAATGGACCAATCAACAATCAAGAAAATGAAAAAATGAAAAAAAAAAGTGAACGACTATTGGCATTCATGGTGATTTATTTTGACATGTTTGTGTGTAGGTACTAGGGTTCTTTTGAGTAGTAACATCCTAGTTCGTTTCCCCTATGTATGTGAAGATAGTTACAAAGAATTAGTCAATCTCAAAGGTGGGCATGATTAATAGCCTTAATAGGGGGAGATAAAATGCCAAAATCATAATTATCAATTAAAGTAAACAAAAAGGAAATTTCTTGCAGTTCCAAAATCAAGCAAATAAAGATTCTCTAAAAAAGTTAGAAAGCCACGAATATATCTCATTTTTCACACATGAATTATTCAATAAAATTTTTATACAGTACAATCATTCTAAAATACAATCTTTTCCCTCTTTGGAAGGATAGGAATGTGGTTTTATTCATTCACAGCTTTCTTTCTATAAATGTATCTATGTACACTAAAGCTTGCACATATAATAATGTGATGATGTTGATTCAAGTACAAGCCAACAAGGTGGCTCTTGAGGTAGCCCACTAGAAAAAGCTCCTCAATCATTGGGGCAATGTGCCTTGTACGGTCGTCTAGGTGTCGTCAAATTTTGCTTCGATGGATCAAACTCCACCATATGGTCTCTACAATTTTTGTAGCTTGTCGGCTCACCCCTTGCAGACACTATGCTCACAGGCTCCTTGCCGCCACTTTGCCTCTCCACAGTGGGGTTATGGTTAGTACCTAATTGCTCCTTTTGTTGCTCTTGCTACCTCTCGTTGGTCTACTAGTTGATACTAACTCTACATGGTCATTCCCTTGATTGGATTTGGCAATTTCACCTCCTAGGCTAGAGGGAGAGGAAGAAAAAGATAAAGATGTTGTTGTTGATGATGGGTGGGCTCCTCTTGAGCCATGCGCCAACCTGACTGATGTATGGGGTTTCATGATTTCTAAGACCCATCGACTGACACTGCCTTAGAAGCCTAAAAGTAGTTTTTGTTTATTTTATGAATAGTTGTTTTATTTTCGGTTTGTTGTGTGAACTCTCGCGAGGTTACATATCCCCGACCCTTTTTTTTGAAAAGTACAATCCTTCAAAAATGTATTAATCATATCAAAATTATATTAGTCTTTGTATATATTTTAATGATAATAATTTCCTACTCAATTTGGCTAGTTGTTTCTTAAATGAATGTCATTTGAAAATAATTTTCTCAAGCTTTTTGCTTCATACCTCAAGGAAAGCAATTTGCATGGAGGAATACTTGTATAAACAGGCTAGCCTCTAGTTAAACTTTTCTACATCTCTTGTATATTCTAATTTCAATTATAGCCATTCTTATTATGTGTCTAGGCAATGCCCTCTCTACCAAGTGTGTAGCCATGAAAATGTGACACATTGCAAATAGTATTCAGTTTAAGGTTTCTACCAATGTTTGCAGTAATTTATGTATTCTTTCTCTTTTTTATTTGTTAGATGAAATATAATGATTTGTTTAGTGAATACAAATAAAATCCTACACATTACGTACTACAACATAATTTAAGTAGTTTTGAAATGCCACTATTTAATATTTACAATATATATTTTTACTACTTATTAAGATTGTCTCTAAACTTAAAACCTAAAAAGTAAAATATGCTTATTTAAAATATGAAAAACTAAATCTATTGATATTTTAAAAGAATGTGCAAATAACTCTTTTATTCTAATATATTGTCCTCTCAACAATATTAAACTTTAAAATAATAATGATGAGTTTAACAATGGCTATGGCTAAAACATCTTTAGAATCTTTGTTATATGTATTTATATTATATTTCAAAAACCTTCAATAGTTATATTTATTACAATATATTCTATGTTGGTGTAAATAAGTATTTACTTATTACACTTTACTTAAGTTTACTTAAGTCAATGCATTATTTTATTATTTCTTAGGTGAGACACTTAGGAGTTTGCATACTCTTATGAGTTGTCATGTTGGCAACACCGAAGTAAGTAACTCTAATTTAGCACATGGTGTCTACAACATAATTTTGCGTGCTACACCTTTGTAGGCTTATTCTCTCGTCATCACACTAACTTCTATGCTTAATGGAGGATAACTCACACCTGATGGACATATGCTTGGTTGTATGACTTATCATGTTGTTGATTCCTATGCATTCTAGAAGCATTCCAGAGGCCTTTATATACAAGCACATCTAGTGTACTTATCATATCAATTCATATCAATACATGGAATGAATATCATATTGTTATTCTAATCATACTCTTTTGGTCTATTGTTGTGCTTGTGCTTGAGTTCCTTGGTCGTGGGTGAATTTTTCCCTAAGGCAAATTCTTACATGGTATTAGAGCTTGGGAACATTCTCTTCACATAGTCGTTCGAGACCATTCTTGCTTTAGCACCTTGACCTAGATCTAGAGAATCTGTAGATATTGGGAGCATCTAAAGCCAAATCAGGCCTCACCATTGCATTTGGAATGTTGATTCAGTGAAAATCAACTATAAATTCACCTATATTGGGCCATAGTCAAATTTGAGGCAAATTGTTTTTGCAAACTAGCACCCGGAGGCCCGATTTGCAAAATTAGTATGATCATTTCAGATCTCTGAATTTAAATTTTAGATTTTCATATTTTATCATTTGAATCTCTACTTTTTTTTTGGATCTGCATTATTTTTTAGAATTTTTTTGGCCATCAGGCTAGTAGGAGAGATTTTTTGCAGGAAAATATTGGAGCTTGCTAGTGCTAATCAGATATTGGCATCATATTCAGAAGGTCAAAAAAACCCCCAAATTGACTTTTGTTTCATCAAAATCGAACATCTAAGGTGAAATCTAGAGACTATTAATTTTTGGAGGTGTGACGACCGTGATTTAGGAAAAATAATAATAGAGGTGATTTTCAAACAACAATATCTCCCTCATACAAACTCCTTTTTGCGAGCAATTTTTTTTTGTTTTGGGGTAGAATTTCATGATCTGCACATTGGTGCAGGTGGTTTGAGATCTTTGTTCTTGAATTTTTCTACAACTCGCAAAACCCAATTTTTTCCACTTCAAATGCTTAGTGCAGGCTCATCTGGACACATAATTAGGTTCTATTTTTTTTGAATGTGCATAATTTTTTGTCTACTTTCCAAATCTGCAATCAGATTATAGGTTTGTGTGGATAGAAATACTACTTTTAGAAATAGGCCCTACATTGGCAAGTGGCTATAAAGTGCCTGAATCATCCAATGGGGGGGGCGGGGGGGGTGGGTGTTTCTTTGATTCTCTCTTGCATTTTGGGGGGTGCATACATTCATTGATCTCATGGAGGAGTTTTGTTCCCCATGTTGGGGTGGTCTTAGACCAAGATTGACAAAGAGGAACTATCAGAAATGGAGTGCCACACTCATTGATCATCTAAGGAGAGAACATTGAGAAGTATTTGAACCTTACTTATGTTCCAACAACCTAATCTCTTCCATTGGTCACATAATTGATCTGCCACTTGTTAAAAGACTTTTGGATATCATTATTTCACTCTCTCTTCTTCTGATTTCTATGAAGTTACTGACAAGTTATGGTATCCTTATGCCATTTGGATGTTTCTTTGGGAAACATTTGGAGATCCACAAGTCCCTCCATTTCCAAAAGACATTCTATCTTTAGTCTCTTTAGTATTGATTCCTCCAACTCCAGATGAAATCACACCTCTTGATGCTCTTGTTGATTCTACTGATCCAGTTCGAGCGATAAATGCTTTTGATTCAGTGCAGCAGGAAACACTATGTCTTCCTACTTCAGCTTCATGGGATGACTTCCTTCCAGACATTGCAGATTTGTTCGTGGAGTCTCACATTGAAGATGTGGGAGACATCATCAATCATTTTTGTCTTCTCTTTGTTGAGGCAAATACTTCATCCATAGCCATAATGATAGGTCCAGAACAACAACGTAAACCTTGCCTTCTAGCTCCAACATCAGTAGATGACTTCTTGACAGATATTTCAAGTTTTTTCCTGGAGTCACACATAGAATATTTGGGAGACATCATTGATGATCTATATCTTCTCTTTGTTGAAGAAGATCCTTCTCTAGTTGTCACGAGGGCTCACTCTGATCCTCATGTCCATTCTCTACGTGATCGATCTTCACAGGTTGATATGATTGTGAATTCTTATGTACAACAGTTGCAGGAGATCTCTTTATCATTTGAGGAGATAGTTGGTTCTTTGGGGCATGTTTTACATCCCTCCTTGCTCGTTTTACACATATTTTTTCCACAATATTGGAAGGGGCGACCATGAGCATTGACACAGGAACAACTGAGTAGGTTTTAGAGACACCATTCATCATCGAGATTCTTTCTACACATAGGGGAAGCATCTCATTTGTACCTCTACCATTGTTTCTTCCAAAGGGGAGGAACATTATTCAATAGCATTGGATCGATTTCTACATTGGAGCAGCTATCACTAATCGACACTCTACACTTAGGGGGGGACTAACTTTTGTCTCTTCTTCTTCTGTTGTGGGAGGGACCTTTTCCTTTTTTGGGATTGTGTTCTTCTCATACTTCTCTTTTGTATATACTTGATGTATGTCGTAATGGGGGGGTCTTGATTACTCCATCCACCCATGCATCTTGTTTTTTCATCTCTCTTTTTGGGGGATGGTTTTTCCCATGAGGTTTTTCCTCTTTTTCCACTTTATGAGAGATTGGATTTCATTATGTACATGGGTACCTAACATGGCCTAGTAGCCAGGACCCATCTTGCATTTCATCTTAACTTTTGTAAGCTTAAGTGCATTCCCCTAAGTTGCACTTAAGGGGGGTGTTGGTGTAAATAAGTATTTACTTATTACAATTTACTTAAGTTTACTTAGGTCAATTCATTATTTTATTATTATGCATTATTTTATTATTTCTTAGGTGAGACACTTAGGAGTTTTCGTACTCTTATGAGTTGTCATGTTGACAAAAACGGAGTAAACAACTCTAATTTAGCACATGGTGTCTACAACATAATTTTGGGTGCTACACCTTTGTAAGCTTATCCTCCCATCATCACACTAACTTCTATGCTTAATGGAGGATAACCCACACCTGGTGGACATGTGTCTGGTTGTATGACTTATCATGTTGCTGATTCCTATGCATTCTAAAAGCATTCCAGAGGCCTTTATATACAGGCACCTCTAGTGTACTTATCATATCAATTCATATCAATACATGGAATGAATATCATATCATTATTCTGATCATACTCTTTTGGTCTACTGTTGTGCTTGTACTTGAGTTCCTTGGTCTTGGGTGAATTTTTCCCTAAGACAAATTCTTACATTCTAATTTATAACTTATTACATGAAAAGATAATATTATATATAATTAATCTACAATATATTTTGTAAGTTTCAAATATAACAAAATGTACTTTTTTCAAACTAAATGTAATATATAATATAAATTATAGCCAACTAAATTCTTTATATCAAATTTAAGAATGAAAAAGAAGAGACATAAAAAGAGTTTAAAATAATAATTCATAAAAATTATATCATTACTATAAACAAAATAACATTGAAAAACTTATGTGGATTTCACATTATAAACAATCCATTTTTTTAAAAAAAATTATAACACATACATTTTATCGTTTAATTTTGGGTAATATTATTATTTTTAATTAATTTAAGGTTCTATAATATATGTATCTATCAAATATTGATAATAGAGACAAATCAATAAAAAGAAGCATAAAACAATGAACCACTTGGCTTAATGTTTGTCTATCATTTTCACTCATACATTATTTTCTTCTAAAAGTATGGGAAAAGGATAGATAGATAGATAAAATTTTAACGTCCACGAGGCCAAAAATAGCCTATGGGACAGCAAGACAACTCAAGCAGACTTAAGTAGCGTTGTTCGCCTCTTGTGTAGACTAATGATGAGCCCCCCCAATTGCTCAATGTACTCTTCGTTGAACAGGTTATGCCAAGAACTGTCACATATAGTATCCGCAAACTTATCCCTGCTATCCTTGTAGGCCTCACATTCTAGAATAAAGTGCTGTTCAGTTTCCACTTTCCCAGAATTGCAAAATCTGCAAATTCTCTCTTCCCTCGTTGTTTTAAATATAATTTAAAAATAAATTTCTAATCATTTTTGTTACAAATAATTCTAAAAATTAAATTCTAAACGATTAAAAAGGACCTGGAAAAAACAATTGTGAAGACAACACGTGTCATATTCTTATTAATATGATAGATCAATATAAAAATTATAAAAATATTAATAATTATTAGTATGTTCAATAAAAATATATTAAATAATTTTTATGACACAATTAAAAATGAAAAAATAAATAAATAGTTAGTAGAAATATTTATATTAAATAATTGTTATGACACAATTAAAAATGAAAAAATAAATATTTTGATTTTTTATTGGTAAGAGGCTAAAGTCAAAATTAATTATTATGTTTTGTTATTAATTATTATTTTAGTAAGCACAAGTAGATTCAAACCCAAGACCTCTTCAATAAAAGACTCACAATTTACTATTGTGTTGTAGTCTCTTACCTATAATTGTATTTTGATTTTTAATAGTGTGTTATATTATTATTCTTCACACATAAATAAGAGAACATATTTACATTTTAAAACAAATTTTTAATCATTTTTGTTACAAATAATTCTAAAATTAAATTATGAACAATTAAAAAATGACTGAAAAAACAATGGTGAATAGTAGAAATAAAATGGTTTGAATTAATATAGTCTTATTAATATGATAGATCAATATAAAAATCATTGAAAATTTAATAATTATTATCAGTATGCTCAGTAAAAATATATCAAATAATTGTTATGATATAATTAAAAATGAAAAAATAAACAAATAGTTAGTAGAAATAAATATGATTGTATTTTAATGTTTAATAGTGTATTATATTATTCTTCTTTACAAATAAATAAGAAAAAATGTTTAAATTGACTACATTTCAACTTTAATATAAATTTTAAGTTTAATATTTTCTAACATTTTAATATTTTACATTTTTTAAAAATGTTTATATTTAATTAAATATCATTTTATTTATCACCATATAATTAGTTATTTATTTGATATTATTTATAAAATATTATTATAAAATTTGGCCGAAAAAAGGGCTCCTAGTATCTTGCTTAGCCAAGTACAATAAGCAGCCACCGCAAATTTGGACAAAAATTTGATTTAAGCATCAACATAAGAACATGATATAAACACTCAATAATTTTTAATTCTTTTGAAAGAAAAAATTTAGAATTCCTATTTATTCCTAAAAGATAAGTAATTACTAAATATTTGAATAAATTGAGCAGCTAAATTAAAATTACCGATCTCTATCTAAAAGCACCATTGTATATTCTGAATATCTTTCCCCATTCACATTTATTTTGGTAAACTAATTATCAGAGAACCAAGTTCCTTCTTTATCGGTTGCATGGCCTGAAAACCCTAAGCCTGCTTGATAGGGCGTCTGCAATACATCACCCAGAAACTCCAACCTGGGAAGAATTAAAAAGTTCTACCAGATTTCGATCCTTGTTCTGTACAACATGATCGCCAAACTATTCTTCTGCTTACCTCTGCGGCGCGGCCTAACCCATTTCCCCTGTACTTTCTCAATTCTTACAGAGAGTTATAATGCGACCAACAGCAATGCCCCTACAGAAAATCTCTTCCTGAACTTCGTTACCACCAGATTTAACATCTCTTTAGCCGATGCCATAAAAATGTCGAAATCATACCCCAGGTTATTGCGACTGAAAACTCTGGATAATGTTCAAGAGATCGTGTCCGTACTCAACAGACACGGCTGCAACGAAGATCAAATTGTAAAAGTAATCAGAACTCAGCCCTCGCTTCTGTCGATAAGTGCGGAAAGATTGTTGGAGCCCAAGATTCAACTCCTAAAAGATTACGGCGTGGAGGCGGTAGATTTCATTAGCAGGTTCCCGAGGATCTTAGCAACTAGGCTAGACTATCTCCGCTCCAATCTTGAGCTTCTGAAGACTGTATTCCCTACGCAGGATATTCTGAATAGAATAATTAGGAGTAACCCCCATATTCTTAGAAAGAATTTGCAGGATACCTTGAAACCCTCCGTTGCCTTCTGGGAGGATTTTGGTTTTCGTGGAACAGAGCTTACCAAGTTTTCGTTGTTATATCCCTGGGCTTTGACGCGCTCTTCTCTGACGCCCGAGCAATTTGATTTCCTTCACAAGATTGGCATACCCAAGGAAAGTAAATGGTACAAATACATTGTGGGCCATGTGGCCACGAACCGCATCGGAGTGGCAGAGTCTAAAATGGACAATCTTCAGCTTTGCGGCCTCTCCCCTGAGGAAGCCTTGCAAGTAGTTAGGGTTTGGCCTTCAGTCCTTAAATATTCGACTGAAAACATTAAGAAAAAGATGGATTTTATGCTCAATCACGTGGAACTCCCTGTAGACTTTGTGGCAAAGCATCCCAGCGTGCTTTCATCGAGTGTGGACAAGGTAATGAGGCCCAGGTTTTTAGTTTTGCAAACTATGACCGCAAGGAATGCAGGGGAGAAGGTTGATCCGACGCAGCTTTTTACTATGTTGAAGATGACCGAGGCCAAGTTTGTTGGTCAGATAATAGGAAGGCATCCTGATTCCGCTGCTCTGTCGATAGTTTATAAAAATGCCATTGCTAATGTCCCGAAAAGATGAGATCAAAGATGAAGAGCTTTTAGTTTCTTAGTAATTGATGTTTGTCTGATTTGTTACGCCCACGAATCTTGTTGAGAAACAACCTCAATATTCAGGAAAGCGATCCTGTCCATGTTCTCTCTGAGAGCAGCAGTTGTAGGGAAATTATGGAATACAGCCTACTACTCTTGTTACTCCGATTCACAAACTACTACCATGTTTTGGGATTGTAATTGCTCTTGATATCAAGGTATGCTTGTAAATTATTAGATTTCTATGATGACCATTTAATTACTTTCATTGAGTGAAATTATTTGTTAGTTCACAGCAAGTAGAAGTATACAGGTGTTTTTTTTCCGGGTTATCACACTAGACATACACATACACGGATGTTTCGTTCAGCTACTCTACTGTTATGGCATATTTCTATGGATATTAGAGCACCATTCATGTGGATGTATTCTACAGTAGCATGCTTTCAATGTTTGTAGAAGGTGAGGCAGTTTTGCAAAATATGAAATGAATACTGGAGAGAGGAAGGTTAATCTGATGCTGCTTATTCACTTAATGCTTTCAATGCTTGTAGAAGGTGAGGCAATTTTGCAAAATATGAAATGAATAATGGAGAGGGTCATGCTTTCAATGTTTGTGGAAGGTGAGGCAGTATAAGAAATGAATAATATAGAGGGGAAGTTTAATCTTATGCAACTTCTTCACTTCATGCTTTCAATGCTTTCAATGTTTGTAGAAGGTGAGGCAGTTTTACAAAATATAAAATGAATAATGGAGAGGGGAAGGTTAATATGATGCAACTTATTCACTTCACTTCACCCTTTCAATGTTTGTAAAGGTGAGGCAGTTTTGCAAAATATGAAATGAATAACAGAGAGGGCAAGATTAATCTAATGCAACTCATTCACTTCATGCTTCCGATGTTTATAGAATGTGAAGTAGTTTTAAAAAATAAGAAATAAATAATGGAGAGGGGAAGGTTAATGTGATGCAACTTATTCACTCCATGCTTTCAATGTTTATAGAAGGTCAAGTTTGCAAAATATGAAATGAATAATGGAGAGGGGAAGGTCAATCAGCTGCAAACATAATTTTGGTTATCACCGTGGCCAAGTTTGTTGGCCAGATCATACAAGGGCATTCTGAATTATGCTATTCTATGGACTGTTTTTAAAAATGTCATTGGCCAAAAAGCTCAGCTCATAGCTAAGAGTTATTTCGGTTTTTAAAAATTTGATGTTTTTCATTTTTAATTCACGAGATTTTGAGATGAAGAATCACCTCAATTCTCAGAATCCCTCTTCCAATACTGGATGTTGGCTATCAGCATTTGACATGGTGGCGATTCCTGACCTTGTTCACTCTGAGAGCACCAATTTCAGAAAGTGGAATGCAAATTTTGTTGCTGTGATGTACAAACTTAATTGTATTTTGATTATGACCGAGGCCACGTTTGTCGCCCAGATCATACTAAGATATTCTGAACCTGCTTTTTGTGGATTGTATATAAAAATGCCATTGCTAATGTCTGGAAAAGCTTATAGGTAAAAGGGTTTCAGTTTCTACGAAATTAATTAATTTGTTTAACTAGCGAGTTTTAAGTTGAAGAACCATCTTAATATTCGGAAAATCCCTTCCAATACTTGATGTTGGCTATTAGCATTTGATGATCCTTTCCAATACTTGATGTTGGCTACTAGCATTTGATATGACGATTCTAAAAACATACACAATCAAATTTAGAAATAATAAATTTACATTTTTAATAAATTATAGAAATCTCATAAAATTGATGAAAGCACCTGTTTCAAAGATAGTGTAGAAGGCAATTTTACTTCACTTGATGTTCTGCTGCACAAACTACTGCCTATGATTTGATATTGTAATTGCACTTGTAATCAAGGCATGTTTGTAAATAGTTAGATTTCTATAACGACCATCTGATTGCTTTCACTGATGCCTGATCTGATTGCTTTCGTTGATGTGTGAAGTTATTTATGAACAGGTATTTTGTTCGGGTTATCATACTAGACGTATCCGAAGTCTTTCGTTTAGCCAGCTTTCTCTCATGATATTTTTGTATGGATATTGCAGAATAATTCATTTCGATGCTTGTTTCAGATTGGGGCATTTTTAAAAATTATTGTATGTGTTTTATTCTTTATGTGATTATTTGATCTTGTGGATGTTAGAGTATCAGTGAATGCGTTGGAATCGGCTGCATCATTTGAATTACACAGTGATTTATCATCTTCAACTTGATGTGACCATGTTTTTTTCTTTATTTTGATGATGGACAATTGATAAGGTAATAAAAGTCATTAAATTTAATTAATTTTAAAAAGTTTTTCTTTAAATAGAGATTAAATTTTGGCTTTGAGGAGGCTACATTATTATTATTATTATTATTATTATTATTATTTGAATAAAAGGAGGTAAAAACTTGATTGAAAATCAGAAAGCACTAATACAAAGAGATCAAGGACCTAAGGTCCCAAGTAAAAACAAACTAATAGACCCAAACAGAGGAAAGACAATCAAAATCATCATCTATCACCATTCTCCACCCTATCTTCATCAAGAATGCTCCTTAAGTCTAAACAAAGCTCTTGAGGAACCAGCGCCCATTCCTCAATTCTCCATCCATCAGCATGCTCGGAAGCCCATTTCGCCAAGCAATTAGCCGCCCTATTCCACTCCCTTGGAATATGTGCAAAAATTACCATGTCCATCAAAGAACTAATATGCAAAATTTGTTGCACAATCCTAGCCAATTGCCAATTAACATCAGTCACTTTCTGTTCATTAAGCAAGTTGATCAAAACCTGGGAGTCGGACTCAAACTAATTTTCTCCATCCTAAAGCAAGAGCTTTCTCAAGAGCAGCGAGAATAGCCAAACCCTCCACCAGGTTAATGGTCTAAATTCCATCATAAATTGAAAATATAAAAATCACTGATCCCATAACATCTCTACCAATCCTGCCAATACCAGCTGGACCCGGATTACCCCTTGAAGAACCATCAGTATTGATCTTCAAGATCCCTTGGGGGGGGGCAGTTGCCATCTACCAACCTTTTCAATTTTTCGCTTCTCACAACGTCATCTCTTAGCCCTGGTTAAAACCAAAGAAGATCCCAAAGTCCCCAATCTCTCTACCAACTCTGTATCTCATTTCCCCAAAGGAAAGTCCACTTCGCACTTAGCCTCCACTGTCTCATGAATCATGCTCAATAACCTCTGCCAAATTTGTTGTACCAACCTTTGCTCTCCACGAAAAAATTCTTCGATTGCGCTCCAGCCAAATCTGTCATAATAAGAAGATAGGCCCCACAAACCACACCTCTTGTAGAAAAGGAGCCATAGAAGGGGGTCGTCCATCCTCTGCCAAAACTCAGTCAAGAAGGAAGCATGGACATAAGGAACTGCCCAAACTCCCCACCAAAAATGCCAAAGTTGCAGAGCAAAGGAGCAATGAAAAAACAAATGAGAAGAGTCCTCCTCATTAGCCCCACACATGACACAAATAGAAGGGTCGTGGAACCCTCTCTTTCGAATATTATCCCAAGTCAAACACTTATTCCAAGCCAGCATCTAGATAAAACAATTGCATTTTGGCCAAGATGCTTGTTCCAAACCTTCTTACATCACTGCGCTTCAGGCATATCCATCTTATGAGACACCAATCTGCTATATCCAGAGGCAACCATGTAGATCCCCTTAGAATTGGGAGACCAAGCAAGAACATCAGCCTCCCGGAGAGAAGAACATCTTCTATTGGAGGATATTTTGCAGCATCGCACACTCTTGTAAATCAGCAACTAGCCATTCATTTGGGGGCTTCCATTTAGCCATTTCCATTTGCCCACAAGGGAAAAAAGACTTAAAATCACTCACCCAAGACCACCCAACATCCCGAAACCGCTGACAAAGAAACAATAGGTTGGGGAACTAAGAAATGATTGGGGGATAGCCATCCTAAGAGTCAGACTAGAATTGGGCCTTCGCCCCATTGTTGCAAATCCAGAATAGTCCATCCTTAATAAGCTTGGCCCCTTTCTTTAAAGTATCCCAAATCACAGAACCCTTCCCTCCAAGTGGGTACTTGGAAATATGAAGAGGAGGAATCACCGAAAGATACTTCTGAGAAAGAACCATCGCCCAGCTCTTATCCTACTCATTACACCATCGCTAGTAAAGTTTGGCAACCAACGCCTCTCTTGTCAAAGTCGACTACCTCAAACCAAGTCCCCCGTAATGTTTTGGATTGCACACCACTTCCCATCTAACCAGACTCTGTTTGGAGGCCTCCAAGTAGCCCGCCCATAAAAATTGGTGCATCATAGAATCTAGGTCCTTAAGAAAGCCCATAGGAGCAACATGGAGCATGCATCTGTAAATGGGCAAAGCTTGCACAATTGACTTAATCAACTGGACACAACCAGCAAAGGATAACCAACGGTGGGTCCAATGATTATCTTTCACCTGAAATTTGTCCAAGATAACCTGCCAAGACTCCCTCGGAAGCCTACTCACTGAGATGGGGATGCCAAGATACTTCAATGGAAGATTCCCAATTTGAAACCTCAAAGTGTGGGCAATCCTCTGTTGAATAGAACCCAGAGTATTTAAGAAGTAGATGGAAGATTTTCTCTCATTAATCTGCTGACCTGAAGCAGCCAGGTACACATCCAAGACCCTATGACGATTAGATGCCTCCCTCATTGTAGCCAACCCTATCAAAGCAGTATCATCCACAAATTGCGAGTGAGTTTGCAAGGGTAAAGCTCCTCCCCACCTCCAGCCTTGAATAAAACCAAACTCCACATTTTTCTTAATCCATCTTCCTAGGCCCTCTACAAAAAGAATAAACAAATAAGGGGAGAGAGGGTTTCCCTGACGAAGCCCCCTTGAAGCCCCAAAAAGCTCAAAATGGCTCCCATTAATAAGCACCGAGAAAGAGATTGAAGTAACACAACTCCAAACCCATTGAATCCAATCTTCCGCAAAGCCAAAAGCACTAAGAGCCCATCGTAGGAAGGACCATCTTACTCTATCATATGCCTTTGCCATATCCAATTTGATAAACATTGTTTTTTCTTTTGATTTGGACATAGAGTGGATTACCTCAATTGCAATAACAATCCCATCCAGAATTTGTCTGCCAGCAACAAAACCACTTTGCTCCTCGGAGATTAAATCAGCCAGCCTCTTCTTTAACCTATCTACAATAAGTTTGGAAATAATTTTGTAGATAACATTGCATAAAGAGATGGGTCGGAATAGACTCAACCTATCAGCCCCTTCTTCTTGGGAATAAGAGCAAGGAAAGTAGCATTAAGAGCCCTTAACATCTACTTATTATGTTGAGACTCATGAACCACGACCAAGAGATCAAATTTGATGATATCCCAGAACTCTTGAAAAAACTCTATAGGGAAGCTATCCGAACTTGGTGCCTTCCCTCTCTTCATGTTAAAAACAACCTCTTCAAGCTCCTCGAGCAAGATATCCCTCATGAGCTGTTGATTCATATCTTTGGTCACAAGAGAGGGGATGCATGAAAGAACTTGCGCTTCCTCAGGAGACCCCCCTTGCGAGTCCTCTCTAAAGAGGGATTCAAAGTACTAGACTGCCTCCCTAAACATTTAAGGAGAGGAAGAAAGAAGCTCTCCCCTATCATTCACCAATCCCGAGATAGAGTTACCATGTCTCTTGGCTTCACAGAGTTGAAGAAAAAAGCTATATTTTTGTCCCCTTCCTGGAGCCACTCAATCCACACCTTCTGTTTCCAATAATCTCCTCTTGCAGTTCTCATTCTTCAAGCAATTTCATAGCCCGAGCCTCATTCTAAAGCAATTCATTGATTACCCCTTCCTCTCTTATCCTTCTAGTGATACCATCCAAATCTACCTGAGCCCCTACCTTTTCATGAAATAGATTCCCATAGTGCAAACGATTCCATCGCTTGAGCTCAAATTTAACATGTTGGAGCAGCTTGGCAAAAATATACATTGAAGTGCCATAAGCTGGTCTACCTTGCTTCCACCAATCAGAGACCAAATCATGCAAAGATGAGTCCCGAAGCCACATAAGTTGGAACCTAAAGGAAGGCTTCCGTAGCACCCGAGTTGATTCTAAAGCAAGTTTGATAGGCTAATGGTCTGATCCCCTCTAATCCAAAATCTCAGAGAAAGATGACCACATCCCTCCAATCCAGTAACAAGAAACTAGGAACCGATCTAACCTTTCTGCGATACAAAACTCGCCACTTCGACCATTGTTCCAAGTAAACTACCCATTGTTCAATTTAATATCCACAAGGTTCAAGGATTTGATATTGTCTTGAAGCAGCAGTGTGGAAGGCTCCAATCTACCAATACCACCCCGATTCTCAGCCAACTCACAGATAGCATTGAAATCTCCAGCCAAAATCCAAGGATGAAAGGGCAACATGCTATGAATCAGCTTGATGTAGGACCACAAAGCATGTTTACCCTGAAGATCGGTAGGCGCATAAATATTGGAAAATAATATGACCTCTCCTATCTCAAGGCAAGAAGCAATCATGGATAGAGAGGATTTGGAGGAAATCCACCAAAGAGGCTAGATTTTTCTAGGATTCCATAAGCAAGCCAAACTCCTGGAAGCACCATGGGCTCCAATGCATTGGCATTCCGCACTTCTCCACAACCTAGACTTCAGACCTTGCATACTCTCCACAGATAACTTAGTTTCCTGCAGGAATAGAACATCAAGACCTTGTCTTCTGACTAACTCAAGAACAACTTTTTGTCTGGGGCCGTTATTCAAGCCCCTCACATTCCATGAAAAAACAATCATTTCAACGGGCATGAAAAAATAGAATCCAGGGGCTTAATTGCCCTTGACTCCACCATATTTTCACCAGCTAATTTAATCTTTTCCACATCCTTTTTTCTGCCAGGTTTACCAAAATTTTCTGCCCCACCCTTCTTAATATCTTTCTGCAAAATACCAAGCTTGGGAGGAGGCTTATTCTTCACCGCTGAACTTGAACCAATGAGTTGTCCAAGAGCCGAAGAATCCATACCTACAGTTGAAACAATGGCCAAGGGTTCCTACACCTTAGAAGTCCCCTTTTGCTGATCAGCATCCAATTGTTGACATTCCTCCCCAAGGGGTTCCATAGTAGACTCAATAATAGGGTCATCTTGAGCTAAGTCCACAAGCCCATGTTCCAAATTGGTCAAACTCGGGTTCACCTCCTGTTGGCTAAGCTCATCAAAAACCTCAAACCTGTTAAAGGTATCATCCTACCTATCTTTAAAAGACCTCTTAAAACCCCTATTCCTATTCCGAGCCTTGACCAGAACAAAACCATCAGAAGCCCCTGCCTCAACAGGAGCAATGTGCTTCCCTTTATCTATCTTGAAGGAGGCTTGATCTTAGTCTGTGACGAATGGGATTCCCAAGGTTGATTCCTTGGGCATCTTCGCTACAAATGACCATATTCTTAACAAAGGCGACAAAGAAATGGAAGAGTTTCATAATCCAATTGTTACACCCAAGAATAAGAACCCGCACACATCTCTATTGCATCTGGTAAGGGTCTACTAAGATCAATTTCAACACAAATACCATCAAAAGTCATTACCTTTTTACCCATGGTCTACGATGAAGTCCCTACAGGTTTTCCAAGCACAAAGGCCAAAAGATGTAGCACATCCTCTCGACAACAATCAATCAAAAACCTTGGTAAGCGAACCCAAGCTGGGACACAATTAAGTAGCTCCTCTGCAGGGTTGAAGCTTGCATGCCATGGCTTGATAAACAACCCAACCTTATTGTGGAAATAAGGACCTCCCTCAAACACCCTATTACGATCAACAATGCAATTGAAGGTAACCATGAAATAACTATTAGCTAGCAACATTATCCCCATTTCCCCTTCCGGCTCCCAGGTCCTCTGAGCCCAAACCTCCAAAAATTGGAAGGAAACCCTCATTCCTAGAAACTTGTAATATAGGGAATGGTGTGAATAATATTCAACATCGTCTGTGATCATTTCAGCTAGGACAATCAGTTTTGGCCTCTCCTTGCATCTCTCGAGACATCCATTGGTCTTCGTAATCTTTGAGCCATTTGATAGCCCCAAATCAACAATCTCAGAATTCGGAGCAAACAGGTTATTGTCAAAGGTCTTCATCCCTTGGCTAGGAAATTTAGGGCCTAAAGCTGCACGAAAATCCATGCGAGGGCTTATCATTGCTAACTCCCCCTTGGCATCAGCCATTACCACAAACCACTCGATGAAAGAGGGTTACCCTCCCCTCCCTTTATCCAAACCCGTCCAAGTTTGGCTAGAGTCACCACACCCCGTTTGCCACGACACTGACTAGACTAGGGCTTCGGGAAATCTCAAACCCACCTACAACATCCACTGCCCACGAATGACATAGGACAACAGACAAACGCAGAGCTTTCTCCACGCGCAGCAAAATCTCCATTGTCGGATCGCAACCCCATCTGCAACCCATCAAGGAGATCCACCCAAGAGCCACCCCTTAATCCACTAAGCACCCACTGTCACAACACATAGAAAGCACGAGAACAGAGCTAGGGCATGGGTGCCCTAGCTCGAGACACAGACGCAGGTAGAACACTCGGCCGTCATCGCATTTTTTAACTCGAGGCTACACTATTATTAGTTAAATTTTTGTATTCAATTTTTAAGCTTTGTTCTTTGTCATTCTAGTTCTTTTTAGTTTTTCAAATTTTGAAATCTGGATAACCTTTGGAGTACTTTAAAATGGTGTAAGAGAGTTTAAGATTTGAGTGTCTTGATTTTCTACGAAATATAGTTTTCACAGTTGTAGGTGTGTTATTCTCCCTTTTCATGTAGACTTTTTTTATATATTAAAAATATATCCTGGGTTGCCTTTTTATCTTACACTTTTGTATATTATGACAGTTCGAACCGAGTTCGTTTTAGACCTTGCCAAGCTCTTTAGTGTGAACCGAATTGTTCCTTTGGTAATCAAATTCTATCAGAGCGAACCGAGTTGTTCCTGTGTTGACCGAGTGGACTTCTTATTACTGATGCTCGGGTCCTTCTTTGACCAGGTTTGTCTGTGTTCAGTTCTCAATTGGATCTTACTCTAGTATTTAATTTGGATTGTGAATTTAATGATAGGATCTTGTCCAAGGATGAGTGTTGACCATTTTGAGGTTAGTTTTTCTTTGATGTAATGTTCTAGAATCTTCTGTAAGTCGTTTTTGCAAGTATAAGTAGAGGTATTTAGTTTAGCTTTAGGTAGAGCTTACATGACTAGGAACTAGAGTAGATGTTGTGAGCTTGAAGTTGAGAATAGAGCTTTGAAATTATATTTTGTATATGGTCGTAACCTAGGCCTTATAGCTGGGCATGTATGCTGAACATTTGATGAATCAATAAAAGTATTTGCTTCTCTCTCTCTCTCTCTCTCTCCCTCCCTCCTTGGTGTTATTTTCTATGTTTTTCTTTCGTTGTGTTTACTCAATGAGGTGGGTGGACAGTTGGGTGTGCCTTTGGCCCTAGTTCATCCCTCCTTGCACCAGGTGGTATTAGAGCTTAAGGTTCATCCTTGTGGAGATTGGATTGTGTAGAACCCTAAGTTGGTTTGGTTGTAGGGTGGTAGATCTGAGAATCTGACCTATAACTTGCAGAGGGTTACGATCTTGCAAGAACTTGATTGTAAAGATGGTTTGAGGTAAATGAAATGTTGACAATGTCGTATTAGATACATTGAAAAAAATTGCAACCAGATTAGATGTTGTGGAGACAACTCAAAGGAGAGGAGCACATCTTGATGATGTGAGTGATGATGAAGCTATAGCACCAAACCCAAATCCAAAAACTGAAGAAGATCAAGATGAGGAACAATTGTTGAGAGTATTATCTAGGGCACATTCAAAACCTGTCATGGAAGTTGTTCCTTATAATGGAAAATTGGATACCAATGTTGTTATTGATTGGATCTCTGATACAGAGAAGTTCTTTGAGTTTAAAAACACTCATGATAATAGGAAAGTGAAATTGCAGTTACTAGGTTGAAGGGTCGTGCCTCACTATGGTGGGAGCATTTGCAAATTGATAGACAAAGGAGACTCAAGGAGAAGATTGGGACTTGGTTGAAAATGGTGAACGAGATAAAGATAAAATTCCTTCTTGTTGATTACCAAGTTAGCTTGTTGAGGAAAATGCAAAATTTGAGACAAAGGGACATGACTGTGAAGGAGTATACTAAGGAATTCTATAGATTGGACATTAGATTTGGACATGTGGATGATGATGTTGAGAAAGTTGCAAAGTACTTGAATGGATTGAGAGATGGGATTCAAGATTAAATAAGTTTTGTGAAATTGGAAAGTGTGGAGGAAACATATCAATATGCCTTGAAAGTTGAGGAGACCTTGACAAAGAAGCATGAACAAAGACAAAGAGGTAGAGATGGAAGATTCTAGAGAGGTAGAGGTGGATCTTATGGAGAAGGTGGTAGATCTGACATTATTTTGATATTGGTAAGTGAACAATGTATTGTGAAGTTCAAGATTGGACATTACTTTGATGAATTTTTCTGTGATATTATGTCTATGGATTGTTGTCATATTTTGTTGGGTAGATCTTGGCAATATGATAGATATTCTATACACGATGGAAGATTGAATCAATATACTCTTTGGGTGAATGGGAGAAAACAAATATTGTTGCCTTTGATTGAAAGTCCAGATGAGGTTAATTGTACTATTGTGAGAATTTGCATGGTTAATGGAAAGCAATTTGAAAAAGAAGCGAAGAAGAATCAAGTTTATTTTTCCATAATTCCTAAGATACTGAATTGTGCCAATAGCAACCAAGTGCCATTCAATACTAACCAAGTAACAGCTAATGGAAACTGAGTGACAATAGAAGTTGACAACATTGATTGAGTAGCAAAAGAAATTGTCAATTTGTTGAATGAATATAAAGATATTGTTACAAAAGATATACCTGATGGTTTACCACTAGTAAGGAGTATAAGTCATTGCGTGTTAAGAAATCTTGAGTATGTTAGACAAGTATTCATGAATATTTGGATGATATTCTGATATTTAGTGGGACTAAGGAAGAATATCTTGAGCACGTTAGGCAAGTATTGCAGAGATTGAAAGAGGAGAAGTTGATAATTAACTTGAAAAAGTGTTCTCTTATGCAAGATGAGATTGTATATTTGGGATTTGTGATTTCAGCTGATGGTTTGAGAATGGATCCTAAAAAGGTTTAAGCAATTTTGGAATGGCCTACACTTGAGAATGTGGGTGAGGTAAAAATCATTTCATAGTTTGGCTAGTTTTTACAAAAATTTTATCAAGAATTTCAGTTTTGTTTGTAATGTTGTGATTTAGATAATGAGGGGAGATAAAAAGGAGTTCAAGTGGACACATGGAGTTGATAAGAGTTTTGAGACTTTGAAAAAAAAGGTTGCTAAGTTACTTGTATTGGCTTTGTTTGATTAGTTTTTACAAGAAGTTTATCAAGAATTTCAGTTTTGTTTGTAATGCTATGACTTAGATAATAAGGGGAGATAAAAAGGAGTTCAAGTGGACACATGGAGCTGATAAGATTTTTGAGCCTTTGAAACAAAAGGTTGCTAAATTACTTGTATTGGCTTTGCTTGATTTCAATAAGTTATTTCAAATTGAATGTGATGCAAGTGGCAGTGTAATAGGAGTTGTATTAAGTCAAGAAGGTACACCTGTTGCTTTCTTTAGTGAAAATTTGAATGATGCTAAAAGAAAATATTATGTGTCTAATCAAGAGTTTTATGTTATTGTTTAAGCCTTGAAGAAGTGGAGACATTATTTGATTCCTAAGGAGTTTGTGTTGTATAATGATCATAAAGCTTTACACTAATTAGGAAGTCAACATAAATTGAATCAGAGACATGTAAAGTGGGTTGAGTACTTGCAGAGATTCACATTTGTGATTAAGCATAAAAGTGGAGTTATTAACTGATTTGTTGATGCATTAAGTAGAAGACATTCTTTGTTGACCAAGATGAAGATTGAAGTTCTTGCTTTTGATGACATGAAAGTATTGTATGATACTCACCCTATTTTTTTTGAGGCGTAGAGAGAGTGCAGAGCACCAAATCTATCAGATCACATGAGTAAGTATGATGAGTATTTCATTCAAAAAGGTATGTTGTTCAAAGGAATTCATATGTGTATACCAAGAACTTATATGAGAGTTAATTTGATTAAAGAAAAACATTGTGGTGGATTGGCTGAACATTTTGGAATCAATAAGACATTGAGTTTTCTGAAGGATAAATATTATTGGCCACAAATGTATTAGGATGTTTAGAAGTTTTTAAGGAGTTGTGGAGTTTGTCAAGTTGCAAAGGGAGTAAGTCAAAATAATGGTTTGCATGCACCTATTTTTGTTCCTAAGAAACCTTGGAGTAACATCAGTATCGATTTTGTTCTTGGGTTACCTGAGATAGTAAAAAGGGTATGATTCCATATTTGTTGTTGTGCATATATTTTCTAAGATGACCCATTTCATACAATGTAAGAAGACATCAAATGCTGAGCATGTTGCTGAGATTTTCTTCAAAGAGATTATTAGATTGCATGGATTTCCAAGAAGTATTATTTCTAACAGAGACAGTAAGTTTGATGGTTACTTTAGGAGGACTTTGTGGATGAAGATGAGTATTGAGTTGAAGTTTAGTTCTACATTCCATACATAGATAGATAGACAAACAAAAGTTGTGAATGAAAGCTTGAAAAATTTACTGAGATGTTTAGTTGGAGATAAACCAAATAATTGAGAGCTGATATTGGCACAAGTTGAATTTGCATATAATAATTCTGTAAAGAAGAGTACAGGGAAAACACCTTTTGAGATTGTTACTAGAGTGTAACTTAGAGGAATATCAGATTTGAGGGATGTTGCTGGTGAAGAAAAAAAAAGTGATGCAGGGGAAGAATTTGTTGATTTTATAAAGTCTTTGCATAAAAAAGTGAAGTTGAGGTTGGAATAAAGTAATCAAAAGTATGAGGAGAATGTTGATAAGTCTGAAGATATCATATTTTTGAGGTTGGTGATAAGGTGATGATTCATTTGAAGAAAGAAATATTTCCTATTAGAACATACAATAAGCTAAAGATGACGAAGTTTGGACCTTGTAAGATCTTGAAGAAGTTTGATAGTAGAAATGTTTATGAAGTTGAGTTACCTAATGACATGGATATATCTCCTATATTCAATATTGTTGATTTACATAAGTATCATGAATCAGGTGATGACATTGTATCAAATGATTATCCTAAGAGGCAAATCGAAGAGACTGAACAAGTATTGGATCAGAGAATTGGCAAGAGCACAAGAGCAAAAGATTACTATAAGTATTTGGTGAAATGGAAAAATAGACTAGTTGAAGATGCTACATGGATTTCTCAATCTGAGTTGGATTTAGTGCAGGTTGTGACACTTGCATGATTTAGGAGAATCATTTCTTTCAACACTGGTTGTGAGGAAGATGGGAGGGGAGTAACAGGTGGCCTTCCTTGGATCTCTTCATGCCAGCTAAGCAATCACTCAGAAAGAATAGTAGGCTAGTCTCCCTACTATTGATGGTGGCTAGTGGTGCATCTGCAGTTTCCTTTTATCCTGCACTTTTGTTCATTCTGACAATTCAAATCGAGTTCTTTAGTGTGAACCAAGTTGTTGTAGTACCTACCCTAGTTTGCATTTATGCTATCATTGCCGAACTCTTTTAGGCTAGTTTATGTTGATGATTAGTAGTATTGTTTTGTGATTTTCAGATATTGTTTTACATTCAATTGATTTATGATGAGATTACTTGTTATTCTATATTTCATGTATGCATGATGATTACTCAATGTTTTTCAGTTATTGATGATGTTTAGTTAGATGGATCATTATGTATGTGTTTTCTTATGGATACTTACCCCATACTGCATGTATATGGTGTGTGTGTTTGTTTTCTTTATGTATGGTGTTTCTAATCTGGTTAAGGAAGGGAGTTGTAGTCACTTGCTAGTCGGGATCTACATGATGCACCACTTCTTGTCAGTGCATGTTTAGCCTAGAATATTGTGTTTCTACATGCGTGAATTTTATGCAGGTTGCAGGTATCGAGTATCAACTTTTCTAAATTGGTAGGATGACTATACCCTATCGCATTATCTCAATGGTAAGAGAGGGGAGATAAATTCTTGAGTCCAAATCCCAACCCTTTAAGCCATTTCTCCTAATTGAAAATTAGGACAAGTATCTAAGTCAAGTACCCTCCAAATGCGTCAAATGACGTTTATTCGTGATTATAACCCTTTAGTTTGAATTTGTATGTATTTTTGCATGATGGGTTTTCGTATTTTATTTTATGAGTCTTTGGAGTATTTTCTATTAATTAAGTTTAATTAAAAGATCAAATTAATGATTTAATTTAATGGAAAATTGTTATGATATTTTAATATTTAATTATATTTAATTAATTGGAAAATTAATTGAATAAAAAGAATTAAATTTGAAGATAAAAGTTATAAGAATAAATTTGGAACACAATAATATTTATTTAATTTAATGATAATATATTTAGAGTTCATTTTTAAATAAATGGTAAATATTATTATTATTTAAGTTAATAAATATTTTATCAATTAAGTTTTAAAAATAGATTTAAAAGAGAGAATATATTAATTTATTAAAAGTTTTAAGTTCGCATGATGTGTGCATGAGATTAAAATATTTTAAAAAAATTAAAAAGATAAAACAAGTATATTTAATAAAGATATTCTAATTGCATGAAGTGCGTATGGGATTAGATTTAATTAATTAATTAAAAGAGGAGTCAAGTGAAAAATTAAATAAAGTAATTTAATAATGCAATTAATGTGCAAAGAAAGGATAAAAAGGAAAGATTAATAAAAGTTAATTTGGAGTTCGAGTCTGGTGCGCACGGAGTTCTCCCAGGTGAACGCACAATTAGTCCCCCGATTTAAGGAGAGAACTCTTTACCACAATTAGAGGGTTCATTTTTGAGAGAGGGAATTTGGACGCGAATTCTGGAAGCGAATTTTGGAAGGAAAATTTTGGAAAAATTGTTAGAGAGAGAGGTTCTTGGATAGACGTGAATTCTCTCACAAATCTTTGGGCGTTGCGATTTTAGCATCAAAAATAGGTAGGTTCTTGAATTTTATGCACCCAGTTAGAATTACGTTATTTAAATAATTTTGTCTTCTTCATGACTATGAATCTGAGTGTTTGTATATCATTGCAATGAAACCTTCAATCTTGTAATTTTTGGAAAATCCTGATAGGCATGTTGGATTCTTCTCTGAGCAAAGAGATCAAGAGAAAACTCAATTTGAAACACTCATTCGTAGGTAAAAGAAAATTGTAATTAGAATTTGATTTGGGAAGGGTTTGAAATGAAAAAAAAAATTGAAATTAGGAACTCGATTGGTTAATTATATTTTCCTATTAGACTTAAATTGCAAAGGTTTTAAAATTTATATATAAATGGATGGGATTTGTTATATATATATATATATATATATATATGGAAGGGTGTTGATAGAATTGATAAAATTTATATTTGAAAAAAAAGAATATAATACATATTGTGAAATGTTGTTTTAAAAATTTAAAAATTTAAAAGAATAATAATATACTTACCCCACTTACCTCCTGGCCGCATCCACATCATTCGCAGTGTACCTGCATAGTCACAGTGTAGCCGCACAGGGTATTAAAGGCCTGCAGCGATATTAAAAATCACATTTAAAATTTTGATTTTTAATATTTTAAAGTTTTAATATTATTAAGTTTTTAATAATAGTTTTTATTTAATAATATATATATTCATTAATTAGTATTAATGTATGTTATTTAATAAATATTAAAATGTTATTTAATATTTATTAATCAATTTTAGTTTATTAAAGGTTAATAAGTTATTATTAAAAATAATTTAAATTATGTTTAAATAAATTATTATTATTAATTTAATTAATTGATTAAAATTATGATAATATTTAATTTAAGTCAATTAAATTATTATTATAGTAATTTATAATTGTGAATTTAGAATTGATATGAATATTTTATATATATAAATTTAATTAAATATGATTTAATTAGAATTAATTAATAATGAAAGTTGTTTAAGTTATAATTTTTACTTAATTATTGTAATACTATTTTTTAATAAGATAGTAGATTATTTTCTTTGGAAAACAACAAGCATTATTTTTAAATCATTAAATAATTACCCTTGGATTTTTTTAGGGAACTGACTTAAAATCAATAAGGGTAAAATTCGAACTAAGAACGAGTTGATTTGTAAGAGTGATCTTGAGACTTATTTACTTGAAATATACATTGAAACAAAACTAAAACCTTATTGATTAATATGTATTTTCAAATCAAACCCAAACTATGAAACTGTACTGTTTGTTTGTACTGTCTATGCTTTGGAGATTTTGGGGTTGATTAGATGTTGACCGGTTTAGGTTGTTACTAGAGGCTTGGGAGTTTTGTGAGTGTTTGTGGCATCATGTTGACTTGATCTTGATTACTTTTACTTAACCATGTATGTGATGGTATGCTCTATGTTGAGTGTGTTTGTATTGTTGATTACTGTTTTCAGTGCCTTTGTGGGATAGTGAGATTTATGCCATGAGATATTTGACTTAACCATTTTTGAGTCCTTGATCAGTTATATTTGATTTTCTTTCTAGTCGCTTTGAGAGGACTAAAGCATTTTCTATGTTCTTGATGATGATATGTTGTGACATATTTTACTTGACCATTTTGGAGTCTTCGATTAGTACTATTTTGGGATACTTTTCAATTGCTCGTTGAGAACCGGTGGATATTGTGATTTATTATTTGATGCTTTTTAGTTGCTTGTTGAGAATTGTTGTGATTATTATGATTATCTTTTGGTGCTTTTCAGTTGCTTGTGGAGAACTGATGTGAATATTGTAGATTATCTTTTGATACTTTTCAGTCACTTGTATAGGGTTGAGGTGATTTTTATATGATTATTGGTTTGTGCTCTTATTGAGCCTAGGGTAGGTTATCTATATGTAGTGTTAGGAAGTGGTTTGCAATGGGGGTCGGGGGTCCTAAGTGGCTCTGGGGGTAACCCATTGTAAGTTGTTTAATAAGTAAAAACATTTACACTAAATGAGAGTAAAATGAACCTAATAAGAGTCTTGTATGTTCTCTCCCATGCCTTGAGTGCTAGTACAGACTAGGATGGGAGTAGAGAGAATGCTTGGTTATGACCTTGCATTCCGTAGTATGTCTTGTTAGTACGAGAGGATACTAGTGGCCACAATGGGATCACTAGGGACCTGGGAGTCCTAAGGGACTACTCGGGTAACTTTGAGCGTGATTTGTGTGATGACACTTACACACTTACATAGTAGGTTTCCTACATGTCTTGTGTGCCTCTAGGTCTAGATGTTGATTTATGTTGGAACCTTGAGTTAGTATACTTTTAGGATTTTCTAGACTTAGATAGTACTTGTGATATGTGATTTGATATCTTGTTTGGGACTTGAGACTATCTCCTTAGTGCGGTGGGAGTGGGCCATTTAGGTTCCACACGATCGGGTGGTAGTGCTTTATACTCTTACCATTGAGATCAATCCATAATCATCGTGGTTGGAGTTTCTTGGGATGCTTGTTTATCATGTTTAGATGATGTTATTTACTGATACATTTCCTTATATTGATAACTAGCTTGTGATAGGTAATGTTATCTACTTTGTAGGATCATCTTATGCTTTATTCTAGTATGTTAGATTTCTTTGTGTATGTTGTAGCATGTATTAGTAGTGACGTCCCTACTATGATATTAGTGATGATCTGATCAATGGCTTGTGATGTTATGCATGGGGGATGGCTAGGGCCCACGATGGTCTTATGATGCTATTGACAGTTGGAAGGAACCGCGTACTTAGTTAGTTGTGCTTTATGATGGATAGTTATATTTCATGTTGGATGTTTATATCATTTATGATGGATGGATGTATCATGTATGGTGGATGATTTTATTTATTTTATTGTACTTGTATCATGGATCCAAGGAGGATGTTGCATTTATATTTCTTCATATATATATTCTTTTAGCCTTTCATACCCTGTGACATGTCTAGTGGATGATTGAGCATTCCGGATTTCATTTGCCAAGAGGCATTCAGAAAAAATGTATATTATAGACTTTGGACTTTATAATTATTCCTTCATGTGGATGTGGTAGTTGTTAGACTTAGTATTAGATTAAATTAAAATGTAATTCAATGTCATGGGATCCTTAAGAAATGTAACATGTTATGTATGTTTTAGGTGATTGATTGTTATTGCTTCTGCTACTATGTGTTTGATGTGAATGGTTTATCTTTCATATTTTAAAAAAAAAAAATTTGGCAAACATAGTAAAATTTTAGGTTAATTCTTTTGGATCCCTTGGCAGGGCATTACATCTGGTATCAAAGCTAGTTGTTAACAAGTTAAACAAAAATGAAACTTAAAACTATTATGTGTATCTCTTTTAAACTAGAACTTACACTAGTTGAACTAAATTAGAATTTAAACTTTTAGATGTATATTTTTCATACTTCAACATTTAGACTTCAAAATTGAAATTATACGTAAACCTAAATATAGGGAAAACTGAAATTGAAACTTATTCTGTTTGCAAAACATGTATCTTTTATCTATGCTTTAAGGTACCACTAATAAATTTAGGCTTAAATTTCGACACAAAAAGGTTGAAATTTCGACAAGAGTAGGTCGATAAGGCGACCAAGCTTGTTGTCGATCTTTTTCGGTCGGTTTTTCGCCACATACATTCTGCGTCAAAATTTTGACTACATAAAGGTGGACTTACCGACACGAATTTCGTCGCTTTCCCTGGTCCAAGCTGAAGTGATATTACCTCATTTGCTAGTGGTGCTCGTCAAAATTTTGACGTAAACCTTCATAATTGTGCTTCAAAATTGCGATGAATCCAATTTACATTTCTCCTCTGGTGGCATACATGCGACGCCAAAGTGGACCAGTTTTGCGTCGAAATTTTGACCAAAATATTGCATTTGCGTCAAAATTGTGATGAAAGCGATTTACATTTTTCCGTCGGTGCCATACTAGCGATGCCAAAGTGAACCAGTTTTGCATCAAAATTTTGACCAAAATATTGCATTTGTGTCAAAATTGAAACCAAGATATGTAGAAATTTCAACGAGCTATCCCATTTATTGTAAAAGCTTTGCTCTCATAGGAGCCTTCTAAACTGCACAAAACTTGATTCTAAAGCGTAATTGCTCGGTGCATGAGAGTCAGGGTATCGTGCACATTTCTACCTCCACACCATTGTTTCATTTGTCACATGATTTATTTCATACAAAACAATGGGAAGGAGGAAGAAATGCGCACGATATCCTGAGTCTCCATCGAGCAATTATGCTTTACAACTCAAATTTTGTGCAATTTAAAAGGCTCCTATGAGAGCAAAGCCTTTGCAATAATTGGCACAACACGTCTAAATTTTGGTTCATGCAGGGAAGAATAAAATTAGGAAAAAATTATTTATCAGGAATGAAAGCCAATAATTTCATCTATTTTTCAAACAGATAAACGTGACAAAAAAAACTTACAGTCCCAATCACATCATCATAAGAGCGCATATATAACTATAACTATGTCTAAAACCAACATAATTTACAAATATCCACAATTCAAATATTATCCTTTGATGTTTTCTTTAATGCAAAGTTTTAAGTCAACTATGTTATCGCCTTGGATGTAATACCAAACTGTCATTAGGCTAAAGACTACAGCAAGATTTACGATTTACAAATGCAAGGAGAACTACCCAACCAATGTAGAAAATGACATGAAAAGTTAACAATCTATCAATTAACAATCTAGATGAAATATTTCTAGCAATGGAACTGTACATTATAGAAACAAAAAATTGCCTTAAAATTGACACCTCACTAGTTGTTCATTTGCATCCATAATGGCTTCACAAAAGTTGAAAGCTTACGATTTGTCAAGAACACAAAAGGCACTCATAGTTCAGCTACATCAATAAAACTAAAGTAATTCAATTGCACGGTGAGGACAAGAGACTATCAATATCGATTGTGGAGTTGCAGATAGGTAAGCGATAAACATAAAAAGGTAGTACAAGATTTTAATAGCAATTGTGACCTTCACAATTTTTCTCAGTAGTTTTGGGTCATTAAATTGGATAGAAAATTGATAGTAAAATGTGAAAGAGAACACACATAATGTCACATCAAAATAAGTTTGCATCCTACATATGAGAATGCATCAAAACTAAATTTTTACCTCCTCAATCTATCTATATCAATAAAGAGATAAGACATTTTTGTAATACAAAATTCTTGAACCCTATTCGACTGTAATCTTTCAAATTTTCAAAATAAAACAAAATCCATAAGAACTAAAATAAAAGGATTTATTTCTAACAAACTATCACAGATGCTTTGTATATACCTTAGGACATGATACAAGCTGTTTCACAAGCAACACTAAACATTCCAATTTTTTTTCTCGTTTACTAGAGTGATGATAAACTATATGCAAAGTAGAAATAGTGCAGCATAATAGATGATTAGTATCTACAATTTTTAATACTGAAAATTATAAAGAATGTAATACTCACAAGTGTCGCTGCCTAAGAGAATGCAACCCAAGTTTCTCATGATCTCTGCAGCATTCATTGCATTGGGAATATCCTACTTATTTGCAAACACCAGTAACACTGCATCTCGTAGTTCATCTTGCAAGAACAAGAAACTTAAATGATAAAAAAAATTCTACGGATAACATGAAAATAATTGTTAAAAGAATGAGGCCAATTTTACACATAATAACCAAAGTTTCCATGAGAAAGACATTAAATCTTCTTGATCCATTTTCCAATTGTGTTTATACAATCCTAAAAATTCACTTTGATAGTTCTGACTAATTATTGTTGGAAGGATTTTATTTGCTTCATCAAACGAGTGTATATTGTAGTCTTGGCTTCTTGTATTTTTCAAGATAGTATCATTACTCATCTAGTATTGTTCAATCTAAAAGGATGATATTGATATGTTATTTTTCTATAACAACCAAAACAAGGGGTTGTTAACCTTTACACAAACAAGGGATGAAAGCATAAACATAGGGCATCAACAACACAACAAAATAAACCTTTTCTTATGCACTTGGACAAAAGTCTAAGCAACGCTATTGTTAGGATTACAACAAAGGAAACCTTACTACAACCTATCAACAAGGCCCAAGAGTGATTATTTAAGAGTCAACATTATCAGTAGAATTTTTTTCAAAACAGAAGTGGGAGCAGTAACTTCAACAACATAGGCCACAAGGCTAGCGGGCATCACACCTGAAATATGGTCTAACATCCAAAATTGTGACAAGAATGGAAGCGATAGAAGTCTAGCTCAGACCAACATCATGAGAAGCATCAATATAATCAAAAAAAATTTCTTCTTCATTAGAAAACAAGTCCTCAAAAGGAAAATCTAAAACAAAATTAGAAGCTCTAATTGCAAATGGTCATTTTCCACGGCCCTCCATCAAGTGACAGCACCTATCCAGCACAAAATGGCAATCATTAGGCATGTATCCTATAGAGATGCAATCTCTACAACAAAATGGAAAACCCTCATATTCAATGCTTCACCCATGGCCTCTCATCAACCATGATTGAAGTGGAGAGATCTCTATTTCAACTAGAATACAAACATAGAATAGCCCAAAATTGTACTAGATCCATCCAATTTTAGGAACTAGCAAAGGGAATTTCCAATGGCCTCGAGCAAAACAACTCACAAAATTGAAATGAAGATGAGGAAGGAAAACCCAAACATAACTCACATAGGTATAGCTCAATGTCACCAAACATTAGGGACTTCAAAGAATTAGTCACCCAACGGTGTAAATCTTAGAGGCACTAGAGACTCTAAGAATTTATAGACCATACTTCTGCACTAATAAAAGTTCATGTTATCACCACAAAATAGGACAAACTTTGCATAAGACTTGACAGCCCAAGCATAGCTCCTTCAACCAAAATTTGATAGACAATTATCTAGAGCATTCAGCGGGTCTAGAACCACCAACAAGAGCAAATATCCTAGCACCTAGAAGCCTAGCTTAGCACTACACCAGGAGAGTCAAACCCCAACAAAAACCATCCAATGGATCTCTTCTGATGGGGTGTGTTACGAGTATATTAAGTTCCCCTCTTTCTCCAGAGTGGAAAGCATCATGAATTTTGAGTTCAGATCTACGTTATGTAATATTGCTTTACTCATGTTTAGAGACCCTTACAGTATATTTAGAGATAATTATTATATCTACTCTATAATAAATGGCATTGTAATAGCATACTAGCATCAGAGTTCATAACCCACATCAAAAGTGGTTAGTTACACAAGAAGAAGCATCAAACATGGGACATGAGAAACAAATTCAGATTGATTTGTCCTCTATTATCAGAGGATCATAGTAAGGCACAACACAAATTCTCAAATATAAATAATAGTCAACTGTCATTTTACTTAGATCCCTATGAAAATGTAGCTCACTGAAATACAATATACATTGGAGTTAGGAATTTGGTTGACAACCAAAATCAATTGAATTGAAATAAGAAACTTCACCAAAGAATCAACTAAATATGTAATTTTAAGCATATTTTGCTACTCAAAATGTTACGACTTCTTCCTTCTTGACCTTAAACTCGTGACATTTTCTAGTTTTACAGGGGGAAACATGATCTCTCCAACTGTTAGTTCTAAATGGCTTCCACCTTAGGTGCATAGAGTCTTTGAACTAGATAGATAAAATACACAACCATGCTGAATACCATGGAAATAGAGGATAACATGGAAAATACCAAACAACAAATTGGATGATGATGAAGACTACAATGAAGTTAGAAGATCCCAGACATCATCAATTAATACCAAACTACCAAATGGAGTATACAAACTTGAAAAGATAAGACACACCTTACAACTAAATGAAACTCTAGAAGCTACCATCAAATGGCATGACATTGAATCATTACCAATAAATGAATACAACATAGAGAAGCTACTAGATATGGTATTTCTATTCATTTTTCAAATGAAAGAGTACAGTAGTTATGCAACCACGACTAAAGAAAGTGAAATTTCACACCATTTTCCATGTTGATGTTGAGATACAGACCTATGAAATCCAATCTCCCAAGGAATAGACAGTACCACGTATCGCCATCTTTTCCAAAATAGGATTTGTCATAAAGCGATGTTAGAATAGTTACTAAAATGGTCATAAATTATGTCGTTATAGTAAAAGAATACTTTAGCTTAAGAAAAAAAACTATACAATATTAAAACATGATATTGTGCTTTAAAAACTAAAAAGGTACCTGTAATGAAGAACTTCATTTCGACTTGCTAATTGGTTGTCACTATTAACTATAAGCTTATCTTTAAAGTTTGAGCTTCACTTGGTTTTGAGAATAGTTAAATATTCTCTACTTAACAGGGCCAACCACGTGAAGGTGGAAGCTCATTTGCCCCACCCCCCCCCCCCCCCCCCCCCCCCCCCCCAACTCTAAATTCCCTATTAACATTTAATAACATTCAATTCATCCATTTTTGAAATATAACATTCAATCATTATAATCACATGATAACATTCATTAACACGTAAAATTCATAAAGACACAACATTCATGAATAATTCAAAAGTAAGTCATTCATGAATAATTCATTAACACAATATTCATTTTCTAGCCTTTCTGTGGGCCTTTGTTTTGGGCTGGGCCTTCGGGTTTTTTCTTTCAGCTGTTGGACCTCTGTTTTGGCTGGGCTTCTTTTGCTTATTATTAGCCTTGTTTTTGTAAAACTTATGGGTTTCAGGATCCCTTAAAACCTATTTATCTTATCAAAAACACCCAATATTAATGAATAATATTCATTAACACAATATTCATTAACAATATTCAAGAGTAAGTCATTCATGAATAATCATATCTTTTTTGCTTTCTTGTCGTATCTTTTTTACATAAAATTCTTAAGAGGAATATCAATGTCCTCGCCATCCCCATTAACATTTAATAACATTCAATTCATCCATTTTTGAAATATGACATTCAATCATTATAATCACATGATAACATTCATTAACACATAAAATTCATAAACACACAACATTCGTGAATAATTCATTAACACACAACATTCAAGAGTAAGTCATTCCTAAATAATTCATTAACACCCAACATTAATGAATAATATTCATTAACACAATATTCATTAACAATATTCAAGAGTAAGTCATTCATGAATAATCATTTCTTTTTTTCTCTCTTGCCATTTCTTTTTTTCATAAAATTTCTAAGAGGAATATCAATGTCCTCGTCATCCCCCTCCTGTAATGGTTCTAACACATGTCTCCTCCTCTTCCGTTCAGGAACATCATGAGGTCGTTGCACCAAAGGGGGGTCCACTGCAATAACAAGTACTCCATGAGTTAAATTCGCACCATTTTATATTAGTGAATTACGAGTTTTTATTTAAGTAAAAGAACTATAAATTAATAAATTAATTTAAAAGAACAAAACATAGATTTTCTTTACTTGAATGTACAACATGATCTACCTGCTGATCAGTCTGAACATCCTTTGGCACTCGTTCAGTACGACATGATTCTATATCCTCAACACAAAAAGGTTACACCAAGTTCAATTAAAGATGTTAAATTGTATTAATAATTATATAATTAGTTTTAAATAACAATGAGCACCTCCATCGATAGTACAATGCACATCAGGGGCTTCATGATGCTGCGTATGATCTGTGTCATGATTAACAGGTTGCATTGCAATGTCATGCACATTATTATCAAATAAATTGTTGCTCAAGTATTCAATTTCTAATGTATATGTTGGCATATTTACCTGTGCACATGATGCATGAGACTGTTCAATTGAGGCAATGGAAGTTTGCCGTAGGCATTCAGCCACCGCTGCATAGCCTTGCTTGAAGGCAATTTTTTTGTTTTCTTCTGTGGCCTCCAGATTAAAATCAGTGCCCTACATTTTTTTATTAATTAACAAAATTATTTTCATTTTATAAATCATTTTTCTTTGCAATTCATTTATTGCTACTTATAACTCGTGCTTTGATTTTCGAATACCCCCCAGAGCCAAGTCTGTGTTGCCCAACCTTTTCCAGCCTCACCTTTGTTGCCTTTGATGTTTCATGCAACCTATGAAAAGTTTGAAATATGTTAGATGATATAGATATAAAGATTAGTACTAAATAGTGGATTATTATATGGTATGAAGGTTTTACCATAAATTAGCATGTTCCACCAAAAATATGAAAAAAGGGAAGAAATTATAGCATCATACCTTTAATTGACATGTATAATCATGCTATTTATCCATGGAGTTCATGCTAAGTATTTATCCATATTCTGACATGCCTCTCCATAAAATTACACATCAATTTTGACAGTCTATATTATCCATTGTCACACAAAGTAAACGATAAGCTAAAATTTGAAACAGCTAGTAGATTTTATAGATTAAATTTTTATCCCTATGTTCCACACTCAAAGTGTTTTTATCCCCAAGGCTGCAACAGGTATAAACTTGAGGGTGAATGTCAGATTTTAGATTGTTTTAGTAGCATTCCTTTTTACCCGTAGCTGAAAAGTAAGTATTTTTTTTGTTTTCAATTTAAAAGACATCACCTTTGTGCATCAAGTACTTCTTTAGCCTCCACACTGCATGGAACTAATTTTATAGATGGTGGTTGTAACTAAAACAAAATCCCCACTGATTTGCTAAGATAACTAGCAACTAACAGGAACTACCTAGCATTGTTCCAGCAGAAGACTCACGACTTAAGACTTGTCTTAATCTATGTTTATTTTGATTGCTTCTAGCAGTGGAGCACCATTCAGAATGTTTGAGAAGATTAGAAATGTTACATCATAGTTTGGAGGATGTTTCGTATAGTCTACATCCACAACAAACGATTTAAAAGCTGACACTTGGATAGAAAACTGTTTAGATAAGCTTCAATTATTCTTAAAAGTCACACAGTAAAAGAAGAATTAAGGATAGAAAAAAATTAAAAAGTCAACTTTAACACTTTTACTGTAGAAATGAGGAAAATTAGTATGTGATCATGTTTAAACCATTCGCTTTAATAATGCCACATAATTTTGATCCTATAAATTAAGTATAAGAGTTTAAGAAATAGTAAATTTCATAGAGTGGAAAGAAATAGTAGAAATTATCAACATTATTTATAAGAATGAAATTTGGGTTAGAGTTTTCCAAAAAAATAATCCTAACTTTAAATGCTTGCAAACAAATGCTTTCATGCAGATTAAAATAACATAAATGCTTACACTTGTAGGGGACACGGCCAATAATGGAGAATGCATGCACAACTCCTCCAAATAAGGAAAGCATTGTAGAACTTTGACATTAGCAAAATCTTCATCATTAGAACAGGTGATTTTCCTTATCGATTTCACTTTTGCAAAATGTTCTAGAAGTTGAGTGTCAGTTTCCAAATAGAGACATTTAGGTAAACACAAGCTCACCATTATCTTACTGGGAAAACCGCAATCAATAATTCTAATGCTTTCTAAGAGTGGAGAATTCACATCCAGTGTCATATATATATCATTGACATGTCGGAGGGGTGATACAATCAAAAGATCAAAACTAAGTGCTAATCAGAGCACTATCAATATCTCAAGTCTCAAAATGATACATCAAATATACAATGAATCTCATGATCAATATAAAGATACAAAAAGGAACAAAAGATAGAATGGACCTAACTACAGCCTTCCCCCTCATCACCAGGAGGAGGAGGAGGAGTAACATCTGCACGTGCAGGAGGAACTACACCATCAGAAGCTCAAGCATAATCAAAGAACCTTGAGACATGTTGAGCTAGATGTACTACATTTTCATATACTACATAATAATGAGCAGCCCAAGAGGTACGATGACAGGTCTCATCTCACTCTAACTACAAGTCTCAGGTATGATTACTATGTTATATTACAATTATTATATATCACTATATATTACAATTACTGAATATCATTTATCACCTATACTGCTAACACATACAGCTATGGTACATGTAGTTGAGAATTGCTATATTTTCAAGACATAATATAGCTATCTGTGAAGTTATATATCATTGACAATTCACATCCAGTGTCATATATATATATATATATATATATATATATATATATATATATATATATCATTGACATGAGCAGCCCGAGAGGTATGATGATAGGTCTCATATCGCTCTAACTCTATCTATCTCTTTAGCTCTATGATCTCAGACCATAGATCTACTATTCACAGTTCCCCTCTTCTAGCTAGTCATGCATCTCTAACTATAACTTGCACCTGTAACTTGCCCACCTACCTCTGAGAAGTCCTCAATCTCTCCCTCACATGTCATAGAGAATCTTGAGTTTGTGCTAATACATCTCCTATGGGTGAAACCTGTGGAGGCTAATTTGGCATGTCATCATCCCCTCCTCCACCCACATCCTATTGTGGTGGCTCCTCTACCCTATGTCTCCTGGAATCACCTCCTACTACACCCATGGTGCTCATCTCTCTGTGAGTTCTCACATGAGTAGGCCTATGTGCCTATTCATTGTTGCTCGATCTAAGATCCAATCTAACAGTATGAGAAGGAATTGTCACAAGAACTACTAGTGACCATTATAATGGTATCTCCTCCCTCAAAAGATGTTCTTGTGGTTGCTGCACATCAGGGTGTGGTACCTGACTAACTACCCCTATAGGATCAGTTATATGAGGAAATGAATGTGTGGCCAAATGCTCTATGTACTAGGGAGTGACACCATCATTCACTACATCTAGAAAGTAGTCCCACCTATAAATGGTAAGGCCACTAACATCTTCCATACATCTAATTGGGTCCAATCTAGAAGAACAACCTTTCTTTACCTCCTTGGTGAAGCAGGTGTAACTACAGTACTCCTGTGATATACTGTATTGATAGTTGAACTGTCTCTAGACATGGGTTAGTGGAAATCTCTCTATCTTCAATGAAGAATGGCCATTCAGTGGCTAAGATACCAACATGAATCCTAGCTAGGAGAATACATCATCTTATGGCTCTATGCCTAGTCATGGTCTATAGGTAACATACGTAATGTCATCCAAATGAAGTCTCAAATAGTTTGTCTTACCTAGTGTAGATTGGATCATCTCTCCACAATACCAATAAATATAAATCTACAAGTGTTATTGTCAGTCCTCAAAGATAGGAATGTGATTGTTGTCATTAACTTGTGTTTTTGGCATTGAACATGATGCTTATTACTTTTAGGAGACTGACCATTAGTAAAATTCTTGCAAAGTTTTTCAAAAAAATTGTACTTGTCATTACAATTACTAAATATCATTTATCACCTATACTGCTAACACATACAACTATGGGACATGTAGTTGAGCATTACTATATTTTCAAGACATAATATAGCTATATGTGAAGTTATAAGCGCACTATTTATATCTTATGTAGGATTTATGCCCAGATTGAGATATATACAGTTGTGTCAGCATTGAGATTGAGATTTATAAGCAATTGTGTCAGCATATGAATTTAGGATTTATAAGCAGTTGTGTCAGTTATATCTTATGTAGGATTTATGCCTAGATTGAGATTGAGATTTATAAGCAATTGTGTCAACATATGAATTACATACCTTTCATCAATAGATAGATTAAATTGAGCTAGTTGAAATTGTTGATACTGAAGTTGAACCCTAAATTTTCTCTTTAATGTACTAGTAGTTAATACTATTGCATACCTTTTTGGATTTGCTGGTGTACTTTCTTTTGGATTTTCTGGTGTACTTTCTTTTGGACATTCCCTTTTCTCCTTTGCATCCAAAATGAACTCATTCCAGTCCCTCACTGAAACAAAGGGAGGACGCTCGTACTTCAGGTTTAGGACGAGGCTCTTTCTATATGTGTCCCTCACAACCTTAAGATGTCTGGAAGCTTTTTGTAACAATTTTTTATGATAAAAAATATTACTACCAAACTCATGCTCTATATCTTTGATGAGCTCATCTTTTAATTTTTGATCTTGGTAGTTCCACCTTTTAAGAAAAAACACAAAATTGTTAGATATAGCTAGTATAAGAAAAGACCCGAATGAAATGAAAAATGTTGCACCAATTACTGATATGAAAAAAAATAGTGGGATAAAATTAGTTCAGTTATGATGTTCCACCTTTTACATATGGTGGGCCTGAATCTTCACAGCGTGAGGTCATAAAGCCTCCTATAAAATGTATCGTTTCCTGCAAAAAATGTCATGGGATAATTAATAGTAAGAACCATTAAAATGAATCATGCGAAGAATACTTTTTATAGTGAATAACAAATACATAAAATGAGATACATTTCATCTTTTTAGTGATCTATTTCAGGGTTGGAGGATCAACTTGACCAAAATTGACCAAAAAAGAAGTTTGGAAAAAAAATTAAAATGTCTAAAACCTGTCAAACTCTACCAGGGTTTTGTTTCTGATGTTCTGGAACTAAAAAATGTACTGTGACTATATTAATCAGTATACCTTGAAAAAAAAATATAGGGCATAATACATATAACTTGTCATAACCTTCATTTTTTGTCATTCTTAATTGATGTTGTCACTGATCATTCCTGGGATATTATGGAAAACAAATATTGCTAAAATAGACAGTGAAGCTAAAAGTGAGCACTCTAAAACTCTAACAGGAAATAGCAATGATGTGGAAAATCATTGAAAACTGAACATTGAATATGAAAGAAGACTCCCACTCTTGGTTCTCTATACAAAAATTGGTTAGTATCTTCTACTGAAAGCATGAAATTGCAATGTACCGAATTACTAAACTAGAGAATTACTAGTATAGACAAAAGGTCATTGATAATTTAGATGATCCTACCAAACTACTTCCTATCATGTTTACGTCTTGCAAGAAAATCCTTATTACAATATAAAACAATATTATTTAAAGTACCTGGAATCTTAGGACATTTCAAAGGCATTGATTCATCATCATCAACCAACAACGATGTTTGCATAGCTCTCGTGCTAGAAATACAGGTAGGTCCAAGAAATGATGGTGAATTATCACCAATACATGCACTATGATCCGCATTTGGCAGAGTACCAGACGGTGCATCTCCTACCACAAAAAAAAAATACACTATGTGATGCACCCAAGATTAAAGTACATATTATCAACTCATAATTAACACAAAACCAAATATAGAAAAACAAGGATTTACCAACTAGACGTCCCCTTGTTGCCGACATTGCAGTCAACAATCTTGTACGGGCGTCTGTCAACCTCTTAGGAGTCTCCTGCACTGGATGACTTGAACAATACATTGTTAGCAAAGACATTCTAAAATAATAAAAGTAAGAGTTAAGAAGTTTTGAATGTTTTAAATAAAAAATTCCTTCTAACTTGTCAACTAAAAGATTATATCACCAGTGGCAGTCGGAGCTCTGCTACTACCGGCCTCACCGCGTTGTCCTTGACCAAGTTGTGGATTAGTTGCCAAAAATTTCTGTACAACAAGAATTTAGTAGTTAAAGTTTCTTACAACTCTTTACAAAAATTGCATCAATAAAGTATTTTTTCCAATATTACATATTTTACTTCACAACATAAAAGATTATAAAATACAAATCTTTATTAAACTTTTCTTATAACTAAATATTCATTGGAGCTTACTTCATAACGACGAGCTTGCGCTCTCAAATTTGATAGCCTCTTCATCATCTCCTCGGATTCCATATTTGCCTCATCCATAATTTTCATTGCTTCTAAATTAATTTTTTTTAAAAATTTCTTCAACATTTTTATGAAATCAGGAGTTTCAGCAATATCCTCATCAGAAGGCATAGCTAGTGGCTCGACACTTACTGATGTTGCTTTACCCTTATCCTGAACATCAAATTGTGAGAGAAATATCAATAAAATTATCATAAAAACTAAAAAACCATAAATAAAATAATGCAATAATATAACATTTTTCAACTATCTAATTTGTACAATTTCAAAAAGGTTTACCCTCACTGAAGAAGGGGTGGGAGTAGCATCTTGGTGACCTCTATCATCTGTCAGATCCATATCGTCTTGTCACAAAGATTAAGCATAAAAAATTCAGCTAACTGAAAGCAATAGACAGCAAAAATAAACTTATTAACAAAATGGTAAATAGTACTTACACCGTAAATAAAATAACGTAATAATATAACATTTTTCAACTATCTAATTTGTACAATTTCAAAAAGGTTTACCCTCGCTAAAGAAGGGGTGGGAGTAGCATCCTGATGACCTCTATCATCTGTCGGATCCATATCGTCCTGTCACAAAGATTAAACATAAAAAAATCAGCTAACTAAAAGCAATAAACAGCAAAAAAAAACTTATTAACAAAATGGTAGAGTACTTACAGCCCTCATGATAGTAACTTTGTTTGTATCTATGCGATTTAAATGGTAATCAATTAGTAGTTCTTCTCCTGCACTTATTGATTTTATTGCACAAACAAAAACTTCATTCCCCTCACGCACCTCAAATATGCAATTGGGTTGTTTACTAGTTGAAGAAAGTCATGTACTATTTATAAAACCTGTAATATTACCTATTGCTTTTGGTCTCCCATCAATGTACATAGCAAATCTTTTACTTTGATCATTTTCTTTCCGTTGTATATAATTAGCTGATACCCCATACCTATACATACTTTTTTTATACCAAACAATCTGCATCCAATCATTGTAATTGTAACATGGACCGACATACTTGAACAATTCGACAGCTTTGTTGTAACCTACCTTTATCCCATCCATGGAAAATAGGCCCAAACCATGTAATGAGGATGGAGCAATGCAATATATCCTCTCATTAACACAAAAATTTGTGTTAATTGGAGGTAGGTCATTGGGTACCCATTCTTTCTCAATGTGTGAGTACCGAAAGGGCACCTTGATGTCGCCTTTGGTCTCATCATCATAAGAACATGACCCCTCATTAGCAAGGAAAAATTGCATGCGTTTATCAAATTTTTTTCTATTCTTTTGACCTCTAGTTGATCTCCCTATTTTAGTCGTACTACATGTAGAGCTTTCATCTACCAGTTCCTCATTTCCCTCATTTGATGTAGATAGATCTGACAAGTACCTATTTGGTGGGTCCTACAATCCATCAAATGGAAAGTGAAAGTGACAAATATAAAATGTAGTAAGTTGAAAGTGATTATACAATTATATTTCTATACGGACCTTCTTTGTCTATATATACATTATATGATTATATAATATGTCTATTTATAACACACGTGCTTAATGATAAACAAGAAGAATATAAGAAAATTATGTCTATTTATTGACTTATACCTACTGATCCATGTCACTGTGCACAATCCACGCCAAACGGGTCAAATTTCCTGTAGTCAATTGACTGTTTGCAAAAAGGGTGACAATCAGACACAATATAAACATTAGTAATTATAAATAACATATGTTGTAATCATTAGAAATGAACACAATAAATATGTAATCAAATTTCCTGAATATGTTAATCATTTACTTTAAGTTAGCTAAAAATTACATGATACACTTTTGCTACAAATAACTTAGAAGACAACATGAACAATAGGAAACATTGCAAACATGAACAAATTTCTCTTATATATGGAATGAAAGATCATCAATAGAAAGGGTGAAGATGTACCTGTAGTCAATTGACTGTTTGTAAAAAAGGTCATAATCAGACACAACATAAACATTGGTAACTATAAATAACATATGTTGTAATAATTAGAAATGAACGCAATAAATATGTAATCAAATTTCTTGCATATGTTAATCATTTATCTTAAGTTAGCTAAAAATTACATGATACGTGTATGCTACAAATAACTTAGAAGACAACATGAACAATATGCAACATCGTAAACGTGAACAAATTTACCTTAATATATGGAATGCAAGATCATCAATAGAGGGGGTGACGACATTTGTAGTCATTGATTATCTTCTTCTTCTTCTTCTTCTTCATCATCATCATCACCATCATCACCATCATCATCGCTATCATCATCGCCATCATCACCATCATCATCACCATCATCACCATCATTATTGCCATCATCACCATCGCCATCATCATCATCATCATCACCATCACCATCATCGTCATCATCATCATCTTGATCTTCATCATCTGCTTCTTCATCATCTTCAATATCTTCTTCTTCCATAACATTATACTTTATTGGCCTTCCTCTTGGATCATGTCTAACAAAAAATGACCAACCCTATTTATGTGGAACCTCTGAGTAAAACACTTGCGCACATTGGCTTGTAAGAACATAGGGCTCATCTCCAACTGGCTTAAACGACCTTGTATTGATCATTGTAAATCCATTATCATGTTGAATAACTGTTCTATCTGGATCATTTTGATTTAATTGTAACCTGTACCATTTGACGACAAATAGAACTACTTTGAAGGTGCTAAATTCACACTCAATTATATCATCCAAGATGCCATAGTAGTGATTTTGAGATTTTTGAGGATGTATGTCATTTCTAGATGATATATTGATGACCTCAAAAACTGCAGTTATCCCAGAATCACAGGTTTTCTTTGTGTCATCCAACCTTTTTGTGCAAAATCTATGGCCATGATAGTACATAGCTTTGTGGTGCTTGACCTGCAATTTTTGAAGTGTGTAAATTATTTGCATCGTGAGTTGATATGAAACATATGTCAAGTTATGATCATTAATAAATTTCTACATACCTCTCCACCTCTTAAACCCTTTACTAGATCAACTACCATTGGCATAACATTGGAATCTCCATTACGATGAGCTTCTGTAACCAATGAAGCAACACCTTCCCATGTTAATGAGCAACCATTTTGTTGACATCATTCAATCCATTCTGTCATCCAATCAAGATTGTTCGCAATATACAAATGTATTGCATCCCACTCTCGACCACCTATTTCAAAAAAATACACCAATTAAAAATAACTTATATTGAAGATTTATAAGAATTAATTAATTACAATAACATCTTAGATTTACCTCTCACTTTCCTCGATCTACCTTTTCTCATCAAGTACTCCCCTTCGAATTTGTTAATTGAGTTGGGATCCAAATACAATCTACATGGATCTTTGCTGCAAACTTAGGAAGATATTCACTAATGTACACCATGGTTTGGTATACCATATATCCCTCCACCATAGAACCCTTGGGATGTGCTCTTTGTCGAACCAAGCCTTTCAAAATTTTAAGGGCCTCTCAACCATCCAGATTGACCTGGTTGGTACAGGTCCACACAATTCAATCTCCTCAACTTGATGTATGAGGTAGTGTTCTTGTGCATTGAAAAAACTTGGAGGTAGACACTTTTACATTTCACAAATCAAAAGAGGAATTTTTCTCTTCCAGTATTTTATATATTCTTTATTGATTTTTTTAGATGACAACCACCTCATGTATTTTCCAAGATCATGTATAACCTGTTTGACATTGTTGACGAAGTGGCGTGGGAGAGATAGAGGTAGAACATACTGCAATATTTGTAAAATGATCTTGTCAATATTTTATATAAGAATGCAATTGAAACTACATGCAGTATATAAATATATAGTGAATACAAAATAACATGAATTACCTTAATAAATGTATGCCAATCGTGTGTTTTCAACCCTGTCCCGAATTCACTTTTATTTGATATGACATTGTTTATGTTCACAGCAAATCCTGTGGGAAATCCTATTTTTTTTATGACTTCTTTTATAGCATTGCTCTGTTGCTCTGACAATAACCAACTAAGGGCACTTGTATCAATCTGGTCTCCATTGTTATTTGATCGAATGCCATTTTTCATTGCATGGTTGGATTCTTCAATGTCACTACAACTTTTGACAATTTGATCTTTGTCACGCCTTCCATCCAAGATTTTCCATAATGTCTCTGCTACATTCTTTCCAATATGCATAGGATCAAACAAATGCACAATTGGGAGTTTCTCATAGTATGGCAACCTAGTAAATTGTGTAAGATAAATTTTTAGTCCTTTTGGAAGTTGGTCATTGATGTCTTGACGACCTTCACAAGCATCAATCACATCATCAGTAAACAAAACACAATATCGAAATATAAATTTGAAATAAAAACCATCAAATGGAATTACATTACCTCGACAATTTATTTTATTGTATGCCAACTTCCATAGGCAAGGTGTCATTCTCTATGGCTTTGACGTAGTCTCTTCTAGACCATTGAAAAGATGTTTTTTGGTAATTTGGTACTTATGATTTTTGTGCAAAAAGTGTCTATTCTAATCAAACACCTACTTTCTTAAACTTTTTGAATGACGAGATTTTGTCTTTGGACCACAAACTGGACATGCAAATTTACCCTTTTTCTGAAGACCTACAAGATCATGTATAATTGGATTAAATGTGTTAACTTTGACATACCAAAAAAGAGGTGTCAAGAAGAGAATATACCACAAAAATGTGTTAGCCCAGGGGCATCATGTATTGTCCATACAAGCATTGCATGAAATTGAAATTGTCTTTGTCCTATTGGTCTAAAAATGCCATACATAGTAACCCCATTCCATAACACCACCAACTCATCGATAAGGGGTTCAATATATACATTGATATCTTTAACTTGGTACTTACCTAGTTGAATGAGCAAAAACATTACATAATTATTTTGACCATTTGATGGATTAGTAGTAATAAATTAATTTAGATGACCACTAAATAAAAAAATACCTAGAACAATCAGTGTCAGCATTATGTGCTCTCTCTTTATGGACAACCAAGGAGGTATGTTATTGTTGATAACAAAAATAGGCCACACCGAGTAAGTAGATCTCATCTCTCCATAAGGATTGACACCATCTGCTGCCAATGAAAGTTTGAGATTATGAGGTTCTTTTTTAAAGTGTGGCCATTTTTCCTCTATTTCCTTAAATGTCGAACCATCTATAGGCATTCGCATAATGTCATCTTGACTTCTATTGTGTGCATGGTAATCCATAAATTGTGCCAAGGTATTGCACTTGAATAATCATTGCAGACGTGGAATAATGGGAATATGCCGAAGAACCTTGCGAGGCACCTTTTTTGTTAATCGATCTTATTGATATCTACTGATATGACAAGTAGGGCATTGTGTTGCAAATTCATGTTGTTTATGATATATAATATGATCATTTAGACATGCATGTATTGTTTGATACTCCATTCCAATATCTTTCATAATGGTAGATAATTCTCAGTACGAGTGAGGTAGAATGTTTGATGGTGGTAACAAACACTCACCTATCAACCTACGACCAAAAATATAATTTCTTAATTTAAAGAATATTAATTGCTACACGAACCCAATGTTAATTGTAAGGGAACTACAAGTAAAATAATGAAAGACGATGGCATACCTTAATATATGTGTCATTGCTATGTTGGATACACCATTCATAACCTTCAAGTTCACCAATAGCAATACAGTGCCAAGAAGAGTTGTTTGTTTTGGAGCCTTCATATAGGGACTGTTGTGCATTCTCAAGTAAAGGTACATCAAGCTCTGCATTTTCATCATCATCATCATCATCATCTTGATCATCATGATTGTTTTGATCATCATGATCTTCATCATCCTGGTCTTCTTCCATGGTATCATTACCTTCTACTTCAATATTCACACCTCCATGTTCCCTCATTTGGAAATCCACATTCTCTGAATTGTCATGGTCCATAACATGAAACTCAGGGATGTTGACCTATATGAAAATGATGACCTTATATTAACCATGACCATGATGTCATCATCAAATCATGTCTTATATAATTTATAAACTATTAAAATACATACCAATGGGTGATACTCATTTCCCCCTTCAATGTGACCATGTTGCCTAAAATGTTGCTCAGCTGTTGTGATTAGATATCTTCGAGTCTTTAAGTCCTTACACATTTTGCAAGGACAATAAAATTTTGCATCACCTTTTCTTTTTAAGTTAGACCACATTCTAGCAATTGTCTCCCTATTTCTTTGTGTGTTGATATCGTCAGACATGGTCTTTCTTGAATGGAATGACTCGTTGGTGGAAAAAGGATGATTTGTTTGCAACTTGCAGATGGAGTAGTAAGAGGAAGACACATATAAAAAGGAGTTAGGTCTCTAAACCAAGTAGGAGTTAGGACATTCTGGAGTGGGGTAAGCCCAAGATATTTGGAATCTTGAAGAACCTGGTAAAGGGTATCTGGAAAGGTGCAAATAAAAAAGTATTTTTACAGCTACAAAGGAGGAATCGAGAGCATTATAAATAATGAAGAAGAAACTTAAATCCATACAACTTCACCTCTATTTACTATTTGACCTTTCTGCAAGTGAAATATGACAACATACAAAATTTCCAATCACATTTTCACTTAAAAAAGAACACCAAATATACCTTTGCTACAATATCTTCTTCAAATTCTTCGCTATCAGATTCTTTAGAACTGCAAGCTCCTGTGTAGAAAAAAGATGAGATGTACTAAGTAATTTTTGATGGGCAATATTTAAACAAATCAACTATCAAAAAAAAATTTATGAAATTTAGTTGCTTTATTATGTACTGAAGACTTGGCAAGATGTTCCCAAGTCTATCTATAGAATGCCTATCTGCATGGTTGTTTGCAAATAGTCTAGTATGGTGCCACTTTTGAACAACAACAAATGTCACTGGGGCTGGTAATTTGGCTCAAGAGATGCACAAGCCTGTTGACACCACAGAACTTTTAGTTCATATAGCATTCAGCTGTCTTCTTTAACAAAATCCAAAGAGAATACAAACAAACTAATGAGCCGTGTCTATCTCAATTAAATAGCAAGTACTATAGTGAGTATTAGGAAACCAACCTTGCGAATAGCATCCCATTCATAAAGTTTTAGGAAAGTGACCTTGCTGATTAGTATAACATAGATTGGTGAACAAAAAATTCATAATAAAAATCTGATTTTTTTCCACGCTTGTTCAAATTATATAATGAAATGACAAAAAATGAATTGTATACGAGTCACTCCAAACCCTTAGCTTTTAATATGCTTCATAGATGAGATTGCATTATATGGTTTGAACAAGATGTGGAAAAAAATCAAATGACATAGATATAAGCATTCTCACACCATGAGTGAAGCAACAATTGCATAAAGCTTTATTGCAAAAAAATTGTCAATAGTATTTACATTGTACATACTTGTTTATATAATGCTTCAATTCCTAAACTAAGAAACTATAGCTAGTGATCTAACCATGCATAAAAATAAAATTATAGTGCAGATGTATGAAATTATATGCATAACTACTCCTATACTAGTTTATAATACTAGATTATGATACAAAAAATCCTCATCTAAGATTTAGAATACTTCTTTGATGATAAGCTCGAGGCTTCTGTGACCTAGAACAACACACAAGCTGATGGAATAAGATGGTCACATAATAAGGAGAAGAAAGAGTATCAAAAGTTTAGAGTTACTAACTCGAAAAACTTAAAAATGATCCCCTTGAGGTCTTCTATGAGGGACTCTCATGCACATTAAAAACTACACATGCACCCATATAGGTAAAACTTCAAAAGATGAAAATAAAAAGCTTGCATGTAGTTTGGCAGGCACTACTCCATGTGGGAATTGTTAGTTAAATGGCACAATTCCCATCAAAACATGAAAAATTAACTACTAATTATTAAGAAGCAACACTTTGAAAACAAAACTCAAGGGGCATACGGGAAAGTGATGAGAGGATTGCCATTACTAAGGGAAGCCAAGTCTTTTTTCTCATCCATATTGGATCTAGCAGATGAGATCCAACTTTAGGATATGTCCTAAGGATTTCTACTTCTCATCCACTGAAGAAAAGTATGTCTGATAGTAACAACGTATGTCATTTGGTAAGCCAATAGAATTGCTAGAATTCTTCACAATCTACTCCTTCCATGCTACAAGGCTTTTGAATGATCTCTTTTAATGCCTTATCAATGGCCTCTCTTGTCTATTTGCTCTTGGATAGTGAAAATCTTGATGGTGAGTGGAAGATACAAAACTCTACTATTGCTACTTTAATAACAAGGTTAATAAATGATGCCCACAACCATTTGTTGTTTTTTTCATAATCCTAAATATAATTAAAATTGGTTCATACAAACTTCCATTGTATTTACCTATTTTCAATGGTCCAATTTTGAAAAAGCTGCTCTTGGTTCAATTGAGAAGTTCAAGAGGTCATAAAGTGTTTTAAGCACTTTCCAACTCTCCAGCACACATCACAACCTATTAGGCACTATTTGACACCCAATTATACTGATGCCAACCAAGATCTTGCTTGCAGTACTTTATGTTGCATCATGTCTATATATATTCCATCTACACATATTAAAATATAAAAACAAAAACAATGACAATGAAAATAATTGGATGACACACAACAAAAAAAGGCCTGATTTGGGGAAGACTCTCTGATAGTAGACAACTGAATACAGTAGGGCTTTATTAGCTCCTACCTAGCCAAGGAAGAATGCCTTACAAACAGTCTATACAAAAGCATGAGCAGAGAGTTAAAGAAGATTTTCTAGGAAAACAAAACAACATCCTTTCATTTTAAGATGATATATAAAGGCATTCTTCCAGAGAGGGGCCAACTCGATTCATTTTGAGTTTGCTGGGTTTAACCCATAGTCATTACTACACTGAACTGGATCTCAAATAACCTTTATATCAGACCCAGATCCAGGGACTATGAGTGCCAAACTGATAACTTAGCTTTTTGTACAATCAAATCAACATATTAAAGACATAAAGCCATTTGTACAAGGGTGATATTTCCTCAAGTTTTCTTTGTTGCCAAATTCCTTTAGATAAAGATAGCTACTGTAAATAAGTGGATAGATTCACCCAAGAATCTCTCCTGTATATTGAATTCCTTCTCAATTTTGGAAGGATAATTTCACAAATATTGTAATGTAAACTTCTAAAATTAGTTCATCTAGACACAAAACCAACAAATGTCTGCCAAATCTTATGAGAGAGAGCAAAAAAAAATGATCAGGATATTGAAGTGGGTTATAGGATCAGACATTTCACATACATTTCCATGTAATTATTGGTCTAAAAGGGTGAGCCCTATCTTCCTTATGAGAGTAGTTTTGGTTTGGATAATAGTTTATAAAGCAAAAAAGCTATGTTGTGGACTGAATCCTTTGGTAGATACATATCTGAATTAGAGAAGATTATAGTGCCAGGTTTTATTATAAATGCTTTTTTTGTGATTTGACTTCCATATCCTTGAATCTTGATCTTAATGTTTTGTTTTAATTTGTATTTTGATTATGTAGGTATAATGGGAGAGAATCGGGGCATGTATAATTTCTTTTCTTCCTCGTAAAATTGAGCTTCAAATGAGGTTCAGGGGTGGACCCAATATCCATTTGCATTGGATTTTCTGTAAGGTTTACAGTTTTGGCAAGTTCGAATTGCATTTTGAATGGGTGTCATGGGTGGTTGCGACATTGCTCTATTCCAACATTGCTTCAAAAATCCAAAGGTGAGTCATTTTATCCAATTAGATTGGATTTCCTGAAAGTTTTTAACATTCTAGTTGATTGGAAAATTATTTTATTCTTTTAGTTGTCATCTTTTCTTAGTTTTCAATCTTATCCTTATTAGACATGGTTTGTTACTCCTGTTAATTGAGACTTTCACTCCTTTATTAATATTGAATCTCTAGGTAATCATTTTGCGTGTCATTATATTTTGCAATACCCCTGTCCTCGAGATGTTTTGGATATTCAGGCATTATATCAATCCTGGCCATGCATCCACATGGAATTTCATTTTAAGCCACTAAAATCTATATATTCAATGATATACTCCTCTCTAATTAGTTTCTGAGAAAATAGATACTAACAATATAATTAAGTCATGGGATTTATACTTCTATGAAATACATAAATTCTGAAATCTTTGAACTTAGGAAAATTTGACATACCTATCTATGAAGTCTTCAAAGATAACTAAAAATATCATGACTTTATCTTTGATGCCTTCACAGATCACACAAAGTGAATTTTTTTTTTGAAGCCCTTGAAGATTACTGAAAATATTGTAAATTAATCTATGAATCCTTCAAAGATTAGTCAAAAATAATTGTAAATTTTGATCTATGAAGCCTCCAAACATGACTAGGATCTCAATGCCGAAGAACAATGTAGTTGCATCACAGATCATTTGCTGTAAAAAAAAAAACATGTTAACAAGGTTATAGTAGTATATTAGTTCATGTTAAGGGTTCCAATATCTATCTTCATAAGTCACACAATATGATTGTATCCCCCTTATTTCATTAATTTTCTATATCCATTAGGAATGATTTTTGAATTTTTATGTGCATTGATGAATTTTTTTGTGCATTGACTCTTTTCTAAAAAAATGAATATGTTGAGAAATCTTTTCTAATAGTGCCTTATCAAGCATGAACATGGTTGTGAGGTAATATGTTTGGTGTCCAACCTCAACAAAAATTGGTTCCGTAGAATAAGAGCATAGCATAATTTCATAAGCTATGTCAGCTTCTTCCCCTGCATGCTCCAAGAGGCTTGAAAATTATATTTGGAAAATAAATGTTGATGACAGTCCTCCTTAATTATAATCCACCTTTTCCTATTCTATTTAGAATACTAACTCTGTTAGATCTAATCTATTAGTATATCAAATAACATTTGGGGACATTATATTGTGATAGAGGAGTGAATCTAAGTAAGCAAAAGACTAAAACTACACTAGCAACCAAAGTAGGTCATTGAGTTACAAGCTCAATCACAATCACAATCACAAGAAATAGCTCATGGATAGATGAATGAAAGGGGGTATATTTTTTGGATGATAATAGCTCATAGAGACCGCAAATCAAACTTCACAATTCATCAAGCTTGAGTTCCCTTCTAACATCTCAATGTATCATACCTTGAATACATAGGATTAGCAGCACGTAGATCAACAAAATGGAGCAACTCCAATTGAAAGATGAATATGTTTAAGTTCATTTCCATCATCTTGGTGTATTAGACCCTTGATGTACAACAATATCAACTCATTCATCATGACATATGCTTGCAGTTTTGCGAATTGACTATTTATTATTTATTCAATATTTTTAGGCGTCTGTCCCAATTGATTTTGTAGTTCCAATATCTCTATTCTTTTGCATTACTATTTTCTATCTTATTTTTCATTCTATGATTTGTTTCAATACATACATAGACTATTGTCTTAAGATTTCTTCCTTTTGTCTATTTCTTACAGGTAGCCCAGAAGTGGGTATTATAATGGGCTCAGATTCTAATCTACCAGTCATGATAGCTGTTGCAAAAATTCTCAAATCATTTAGTGTCTCATATGAGGTTGGTTTGTGAAGCCTATTTGAATTGCACACAATTTCCTAAAGAATAATTTTAAGAAATGCTTAAGTGAATGGAATGCAACAATATTTGGTACCACACATTTTGATAAGATATTTGAATTCTGGTTGTGTTGCAGATAACCATTGAATCTGCTCATTGATCACCTGATGGAATGGCAGAATATGCTAAAGAGGCCCATGGAAAAGGAATCAAAATTCAATTCTTAGGAGGGTACACTATTCAACTATAAAGATTAATTTTTGTATACTGTTAAATCCAAAAACTCAAATTTCAAAAGTTAAATCTCTTTGCTATGTTTTTCTTTAGCACTACTTAGCCTCCATAGCATCAACTCAATGAATATGAAGTTTTTAAAGAAATAATGAAATTAAAAAATTGGGTACATGAAAGATGAATTAGCATTTCAAACACCTGAATTATTGATAGTAGGGACTAGTCCATTTCATCCAGTGATGAACCTTTAACTGGGACACCAAGAACAGTAAGTGTAGTCATTGAAGCTATCATACCTGTGTTATAACTTAATTGTTTCATTAATAAACATTCAAGAACCTATCAAAAATTTTGTTTCTTTTTAGAGATGTGAACCACAAATGACTTTATACATTATTATTTCATTCATTAGAGTTTCACTCACTAGGTAGGGGTGCTACTCCACCTGCACTTGCTTTTATGACACTGCAAACATAATCATCAAATTTAGCTATTTCCATTCATGCAATGCATCAACAATCAAAGCATTGATGCCAAGGAGGCTCATTGTCGGATGGAATAGACTCCTTGCCATCAATTTTTTAGGTGTTTGAAATGCCATTTCATTTTTCATGTACCAAATTTTCTATTTTAAAAATTTACCTCATAATATTTTGTATTCATTTAGTTGACGCTATGTGGCCTATGTGGTGCTAAAGCAAAACATACCTAAAAGTTTTGATACAAGAGTTTTTGGATTTAGTTGTATAGGGAAACTCATCGCTTCACTTGAATAGTTTAACCCATCTAACAATTAAATACTAAAAACATAACCTTAAAATATAACTACTATCATTTGTTCCATATATCAACTATCAAAACATTAATGCCCAGTGGGCGTCTCAATTGTTCAGGCCAAAAACCCAGATGATTGAAAAAGTGACTCGATGGGTTTCAAACCTTTCCTTTTTAGCTAGAATCAGTGCCCATTCATAGAAATAACTAGGAAACAAAAGGATTTATGTGTTTTATGAAGAATTTTGTAGATACTGTAGTCACAACTCCAAGACTCCATAAATGTCCAAAATGATATTGGAGATATTTTTGTTCTTCTCAACCATACATGAGCCTGGAAGAGTTAGCAAAGTTTATGCAGTAGGTTGATTAAGTGAATTGGGTGCTCATACATAGGAAAGCATCAATTGGCAATGAAGCATGATATACATGTGGTAGAAATTGCTAAAGAGATTGCAGAGAAAAACTTTGTTCAAAATGACCTAATGGGTGCCATGGCTAAGATTGAACAAAAAATGGCAGAAAAACATGATAAGCACCTTGATTCCTTGCCTCTTCCTCGATTTTTGCCTCTTCTCCTAAATTGCTTGTGCAGCTCCCTCGCATGCGTGTATTAACATCCAAATCGACATGCACACATGCCCTACAAGCGATATACCTCCCACCCTCTGCGCTAATCTACCACCTCCCAATTTAACAGAACAATGAAATGGGCGGGCGTTAAACCCTATTTAACAAAACAATGAAATGGTTGGGCACAATGCCCTTTTTCATTTTTTCATGTTCAACTAAGTGTTGGTCAAAATTTTGACCAACACGTTAAACCCTATTTAAAAAAACAATGAAATGGGCAGGTGCAGTGCCCTTTTTCATTTTGTCATGTTCAACTAAGTGTTGGTCAAAATTTCGACCAACATGGACATGGATTTTTAAAAAAAGGGATGAATGTTGGATCAATATGGTTTTCAGTTTACTGTTAAACCAGAATCATATTGCTCTAAGTGATTTAAAGTAGTATGTGTATGTTTATGTGTTTATGATAGCATCTTGCATCAGGATATTTTTGTAGGATGGTATTTGGGGCGAGATCTTCTGTTAGAGGCCATAGCCTAGACTATGGTGAAAGCCATGGATGAGGTAGAGCTATCAATTTCCATGAGTCTATCCATGAAGAACCTATCCAAGATAGGAATAGGGAAGAGCATTTCAATGAGCATCAGGAAAAGAACCATAGAGAGCAACAGGTTGTCTCTTAGGAGGGTGATCTAAGGAAAATGATGTAGACCATCATTGATCACCTACCTCCTGTTTATGATCAGGATAGAGCACATTGGGAAGGACCTAAGCATAGACCTAAGTGTATGAGCTATAATTAATCTTGTAATACACGACATAATAAATGCCACCAGCTTCACCAGCCATCTCAGGGTATTCCTTCTTCTGTCAGTGGGGGTAGTGGTCAGCAGTCTAGTGCACCTAGAGTTCAGTAAAGCTTCAATGGAGATGTTTCTCATGAGGACAACGTGGACACAAATCATTTCATTGCCCTCAAGGGAAACCATAGTCCTCAGATCAGAGACCCGCAACTTCAGAACCCACGGTTGGTGATATGGGTAGATCCCAGAGAGTGTTCTCAGTGGAGTCATATCCTTCTATAGGGGAAAGGGTCCAGTGGGGCTTGCACAGTGAGTCCCTTAGTTTTATCATTCATGTAGGCTTCCAAGAGTAAGCCTAAGTTTGGGGGGGTGGATGTAGTTCCTGCCCTAGTTTGCATTTTTGCTATCACTGCCGAACTCTTTTAGGCCAGTTTTATGTTGATGATTAGTAGTATTGCTTTGTGATTTTTAGATATTATTTTACATTCAATTGATTTATGATGAGATTACTTGTTATTCTATATTTCATGTATGCATGATATTACTCAATTTTTTTCAGTTATTGATGATGTTTAGTTAGATGGATCATTATGTATGTGTTTTCTTATCAATATATTTAGTACATACATATTAAATGCAAATAATCTTTCATTTATATATGTTTGGTCATTTCAGATTGTCGTAAGCAAGTAAAAATTTGAGCAGAGTACATCTATTGGTGTCGTTGTAGTGGTCATTCTACATTTTTGGTATTCAATGTTGTCCTTGTCATTTTGGGTACAGGCTAATTTCTTTTTTTTTTTAAGTACTAAAGATAAAACAAAGTCAAATTTTTTTTCAGATTCACAAAAATGTAGTTATTTCTTTCTAATTTTTTTTTGTTTTTTTCAACATCTTTTGAAAATTGGTCAACTACACATTTTTGCAGGAGGATAGCCGCATCCATCATTTTGTCTTGTGCACTAATATCCTACAAACTTCTCTTCTATTCAACTCTTTTGAAAATGTCTTTGGTATAAACATATTCATGTGTTCTTTTTGATAGGAGACAAAGTATTTTGGGTGAATGATTGATTTATGGGATATATAATGTCTTTTGCATTCTATTTATGAATATGTTTTTATCATAATAGTTGTAGTTTTAGGCTGAAATTCAGCTGCTCTCGCTCTATTTCTTCCTAACCTTTCTTTGATCAGTTTCACCTATCTACATCAGCCACTCAAATTCCTTAAAATTGACAAGTATCGAATTACTTTTAAATATAAACAATATGTCCACATGGATATGGTGATTTCATAATATTTATGTGGTCATAATTATCACTATTTTAAAAAATATGCAACTCTAGCAGATGGTTTCCCAAGTTTATTAGTGCATTTTGAAAGCTTTCTCTTATAATAGTGTTTATGGTTTCTCATGTTGTAGTGGGAGACTCAAGCCATCTGTTAGTGGATGAACTTAATTTCATACCTATTATCAGCAAATGTTAATATACCGGTACAAAAAAATGAGATTGAAAATTCTTATATTCTACATTACAAAAAGTGTGAGTGTTCTTTCCATCTCATTGCTACAAAACCTATTGAGTTCAAGTTTAGAGTAATTATCTTATCTTTTGTGCCTGTGTATTTTCTTGCTTCTACTTAGTGATTATATTCTTTAGTGTCCCTTGTAACTTGTGCACATTTTGTAGTTGTGTTTTTCCTTCACTTAATTAGGTTTTTCTTATTCTATAGCCACTTTGTAACTATCCTAATATTTAAACGAGTATATTGTGTGGTTTAGTTTTTCATAATTACTACATGCAATTTGGATGATGGATCCACTGAGAAGCCACTACAGAGAAATAGTTGCTTTGATTTAGGTTGTTTTTATGAGTTGAGAAATTAAGGGGATTTCATGATGCATGGTCACTTCCTTTGAGATTATTCTTTTAATTAACATAAAACAAGACCCAAATTCCCAATCCTTTGAATCTTCTAACTTTTACTATGTAATGTACCCACTTTAGTAGTCATCTGGTTATGTGACCATTAGTCTTTTATTTTATTTTATCTTATTTATCCCACATTGCTTGAAAAAAGTGGTCGACCCTATGAAGTAGGAATAAAAGGAGAGCTTGTCGCTATTGTTAGGCAGGTTGAATATGAGAAGAAATTGGATGCATGAGTTGAAGACTTGTTCTTGGCATTAGAGGATGTCTATCCTCTCTTATAACATTCTAGACATCATTCCCTTGGGATTTGGCTTTTAGAATTCATTGCTATTAGTTTCATTAACAGGCAGCTTGGGCGCATTTCCAGCGGCAGGAAGATTGGGTGTTTTCTCATACCATTCTCATTCCTTGTACAATACTTATGCCATTGTGGAGAAATTTTTTTATGAGGGTCTTGGACTGATTGAAGGTAGGTTTTACTATACCAGCATTGTAGTACGACACTATTCATATTACTATAACAACAAGTTGGAAAATCATGACTAGAATAACATGTTATAATGTTCGAGTAATTAGTGAGTTGGAAAGTTTGCTATGTATTTGATTTTATTAGCTTGAAAAATAATATTATTTCAATAGCAGTTCAATCTTCAGTTTTGCATAAATTCCTTCTTGTTCATGTTATGTGGTTTCAAATCTATGCAAAGACATTAAAATCACTATTAGCAGTTGGTTCAATTTCTGGGCATTTCTAGGGTGCCCATTACAATGGTATTAGACTATAAGTCCTACCATCCTATGGAGGTCTTATAGGGAATTTCGGACAGTTGGATAGAGAGAAAAGTGTTTCACAAAATGTCAAAATACTAAAATCAAAAATTAAAAGGGCTAAGCATTTATGTTTGAACATGTGACAGGGGCTTTATAATTTTCACAATACCAGAGCAAGACAAAGTAGGAGTTCAGACTTGTAGAACAAATAGTCTAGTTCATTTGTACAGAGGGACATGCAATCCAGTCATACAGACATAGAGGAGATATTCTTTGAACAAGACAACAATATGGGTGACCGAGATGATAGGGATACAAGACTAGGCAGAGGCAGGAATACCGGTCCAAATCAGGAGGAGGTAGTGTTCATATGGTTACTAGATACATTAGAGGAGGGGTAGCATATGAAACAGGAGCAAAATAGGCAAATGGATATGATGTTGCAACTTATGGCTAGATAGATGGATGTCAATATTAATCTAGGTGATGCCAACAATGGAAACAATAACAATGGGGAAACTATAACAATAGGGGCAATCATAATAATGGAGGCTGAGGGAACAATTTTGAGAATAACATTAATGGTAATAATGGACATGGAAATAATGGAAATGAGGCTGATAACTTTAGACATGTTGCATGCCTAGCTCGAACAGTGAGCTCAAGACCTCTTCTACCCACTTTCCTACCTAGAGATTCAGTTCAACCAATTAATAAACCACATATTACCAAGTTACAGGATCAATTCAGGAGGGACTAGGAGGCTAGTGGACTAGAGTTTCAGGGAGATATTTCCCTCAAAGATTATATGGACTTGAGGATGAGACACATGCCCAAATTAGGAGGGAGAAATCAAAACTTTGAGCTAAGAAAGAAAGTTGGGAAACTTTATTTACCTTATTATGATGTTCAGGGAAGATGACTACATGAGCTTGGATGTAGAAGGTAGATGCATACTGCCAGCTGAATCCTATGCCTGAGGAGGATGCTATCAAGTATGAGGATATTCATTTGGATGGTCCAGTGCATGAGTAGTGGCACCATGGCATGGTAACCTTGGAACATAATCAAATCACATCTTACAAGGAGTTCACTAAGAGACTCATAGAGAGATTTGATGCCCCAGATCCCAAGTTACAGTTTAAGGAGTTGGCACAACTCAAGCAGTGGGGATCAATTGAGATGTATATTAGTGAATTCAGAGGTTAGTTGTGTTGGTCATAGATATTTTAGAGAGGAGGTTAGTAGTGTTGTTTATGGATGGACTTTCAGATCCCTTGAGGGGTTGGGTCAAGGGGCATGACCCAGCTACATTACAGGAGGCTACTAAGAAGGCTCGTCCCTTAGCACCTTCTTCTTTTAGGAGAAAATTTTAGCATAGGGATTCATATATGAAAAAGGACAAGGAGAAGGATGAAAAATCTTTTGACAAGGATGCTCAGCCAAAAAGGGACAATAAGTTGGATGATGACACCTTGGATAGGTTGAGGAAGAAGAAGCAATGTTTTCATTGTAGAGAGTCTTGGGACTTATCTCATAAGTCTTCTCTTAAGGCTAAAGCAAATCAAATAGAGTATTTCTTAGCAGAGGAGTCACAATCAGAGAGCAAGGATCAACATTCTAAATCAAACGAGGGTAGCACTACAGAGGAGAGCAACATTTATGAGGATGAGAAGTCATTGGCATGATTAATGGGGGCTCAGAAGGCAATCACATTTAAGGTTAGGGGTACTATCTAGGGTCAGAAAGTGATCTCACTCATTGACACTGGGGCTATACATAATTTCATAGATGCACAATTAGTAGTCAAGAGAGGTTTACAAATCGAGGAGCACGTCGGGTTTAGAGTCATACTAGCTAATGGTAACAAATTATTATGCACTTGGAAGATATCTAATCTTCACATCAGGTTTGGAGATGGCTATGAGTTGGAGAATGAGTTTTATGTAGTAGACATGGAATACTATGATGTCATCCTCGACATGACATGGATGGCCTTGCTAGTCGAGTTCACACTCAACCTAGCAAAATTAGAGATGAGGTTTCAACATGAGGGAAGAACTATTATACTTAGAGGACTTTCAGATGGGGGTTGCGGAGTAATCTCCTTGAGGAGAATGTAGAGACTTTTAGCATGATGATGTAGAGTGGGTGACAGAATATTTTACTATGCCAACCTCATAGGAACCACAGGTGAAGAGTCATTTAGTAGATATCTAGGAGATACTTGATAGGCATGCTAAAGTTTTTGATGAGATTCTACATGTGGTTCCTCCTAACAGAGGGATGGAGCATGTTATTGAACTCAAGGAGGGAGCCAAACTAGTTATGATTACTCCCTTTCATCATCCTAAGCAACACAAAGATGAGATAGAAAAGGCAATTAAGGATTTGTTGGAGATTGGGCATATCAGGCCTAGTAAGAGCCCCTTTGCTTTAGCTGTAATATTGGTAAAGAAGAAGGATGGAACAATGTGCATGTGCATCTATTATAGGGCATTAAATAAGAAGACCATTAAGAACCGATATCCCATCCCATAGATAGATGAGTTGATTGATGAGCTACATGGTGCATACTTTTTTACAAAGATTGATTTACGATCAGGGTATCATTAGATCAGGATGAGGGTGGAGGACATTGAGAAGATAGCTTTTTGGTGTCAATATGGCCACTTCAAGTTTTTTTGTTATGCCATTTGGGCTAACCAATGCCCCTACTATGTTTCAAAGTTGCACGAATCAGGTATTCAGGGGGCATCTTAAGAGATTTTTCCTAATTTTCTTTGATGACATTTTCATCTTTAGTAAGACTTGGGAGGAGCATTTACGACATCTTGAGATGGTGTTGTCCATTTTGGAGAAAGAGTCACTATTAAGTGCGAGTTTGGGTTGACTAAGTTACTATACCTTGGGCATATCATCAACGTAGATGGAGTTTGGGTAGATCTCAAAAAGATTAGTGCTATTTTTGATTGGCCTACTCCTACAAACCTTACAGATCTTAAGGGGTACTTTGGTCTTTGCAATTTTTATAGGAGATTTATTAAAGGATTTTTGTAGACCATTGCACCCTTGACAGACTTTACTAAGAAAGGGGCCTTTGCATGGACAGGGGCAGCTCAGAGATGCTTTGATCATTTCAAGAAGGTGATGTCATCATGTCCAGTATTATCTCTACCAAACTTCACGAAGCCATTTGAGCTTCATTGTGATGCATCAAGTGATAGGATTGGGGCAGTCTTGATGTAGGAGAAGCATCCCATTACTTTTGAGAGTAGTAAGCTCCGTGGAGTGGAGAGGAGCTATTCCATCTATGATCGAGAGATGTTGGCTATTATGCATGCATTCATCAAGTTTCATTCCTACCTAGTTGGGGGGAAGTTTGTTATCAAGATTGATCACAACAATATTAAATACTTCATGAGTCAATATGATTTGAATGATAGACAATAGAAGTGGATTAAAAAGTTGTAGGCTTATGACTTTGACATTGAGTTTTTCAAAGGTAAGAAGAATGTGGTGGCAGATGCTTTATCCAGGAGAGCTCATATTTGTGCTCTAACTGAGATTATAGGAGATAGGAGAAATAAGATTATGACAGAGTATGTGAGGGACACTTGGGCTTCTAAAGTGATTACAGGCACCATATAGGATGATTGTTATGTGGTGATGGATGGATTGATCAAGTTTCAGGGTAGGATATATTTGATTCCTTCATCATAGTTTAGGGAGGTAATAATGAAGGAATTTCATGATGCACCTATAACTGGACATATAGGGTCTTTGAGACCTATAGGCAGATCTGTGAGTGGTTCACATGGAAAGGGCTCAAGGATTATGTTCAGAAGCATGTTAGGAAGTGTGCAATTTGTTAACAGAATAAGGGAGAGCAAACATATCCTATAGTGTTGATATAGCCTTTTCCCATTTCAGATAGGAAATGGGAAAGTATTTCTATGAACTTTATCACCAGGTTACCATGAGTATAGGGGAGAGATTACATCTATGTGGTAGTTGACTGGCTAATGAAGTTTGCTCACTTCTTTGTTATTCCATCCACTTACACAGCAACATAGGTGGCCAATCTTTTCTTTAGAGAGATATTCAAGTTACATAGGCTACCTAGTTTTATTGTCAGTGATCAGGATAGTAAATTTATGAGTGTTTTTTGGCAGGAATTGTTTGAATTGTGTGGTGTAGATCTTACACCTAGCACTAGTTATCATTTGCAAATAGATGGGCAGATAGAGATTGTGAATAAATTGGTGGAAGAATATCAGAGGAACTATGTGACTGCACAATAGAGGGCTTGGGTCAGATGGCTAAATATGGGAGAGTATTTTTATAACACTACTTATCATATGTGCATCAAGATGACTCCACTCATGGCATTGTACAATTATGAAGCACCTAGTTTCGTGGATCTAGTTTTGGGGGATAGTAGAGTGCCCAAAGAAAAAAAAACTTCTTGCAGGATAGTTAGGATATTTTGAGGGTGCTCAAGGAGAATATACAACAAGCCCAAAATCAGCAGAAATTGTATGCTGACTAGCACCAGATAGAGCACAACTTTGAGGTTGGGGAGATGGTTTACTTGAGTATACAACTATACAAATAGTCATCACTCAACAAGAGTGGAGTAGAGAAGTTAAAGTATAGGTTTTATGGGCCCTATAGAGTGATTCATAGGGTGGGTGAGGTTTTCTTTGAGATTGAGCTTCCACAGGGCAATCGAATGCATAATGTGTTTCATGTGTTGAGACTTAAGAAAGCCATCAGTCAGAGAGTTGTTCCTTCTGTAGATTTTCCACCATTAGATGAGGAGAGGAAGCTCATATTGATTCTTGAGGCTATTTTGGATACCAGGGAGAGGACTCTATGGAATAGGATGATTAAATAATGTTTAGTCAAATGGAGAGACCTACCAAAGGAAGATGCTACTTGGGATAGTGAGCAGGTGTTACAGCAAACAGGATTGAGATTGCTCGAGGACAAGCAATTTTGAGGGGGGGCAGACTGTAATGTCCCCACTTTAGTAGTTGTCTAGTTGTGTGATCATTAGCCTTTTATTTTATTTTATTTTATTTATCCCACATTGCTTGTGAAAGTGATCAACCCTATGAATTAAGAATGAAAGGAAAGCCTGTGGTTATTGTTAGGTAGGTTGAATATGAGAAGAAATTGGATGCATGAGTTACAGATCTATTCTTGGCATTAGAGGATGTCTATCCTCTCTTGTGTCATTCTAGACATCATTCCCTTGGGGTTTGGCCTTTGGAATTCATTGCTATTAGCTTCATTAACAGGAAGCTTGGGGACATTTCTAGCTACAGGTGGATTGGGTGTTTGCTCATACCATTCTCATTCCTTGTTTGATACTTATGCCATTGTGGAGGAATGTTTTTATGAGGGTCTTGGACTGATTAAAGGTAGTTTTTACTATACCAACACTATAGCACATCATTGTTCATATTACTATAGCAGTAAGTTGGGAAATCATGATTGGAATAACATGTTATAATGTTGGAGTAATTAGTGAGTTGGAAATTTTAATATGTATTTGATTTTATTAGCTTGTAAACTAATATTATTTCAATAGTAGTTCAATCTTCAATTTTGCATAAATTCCTTCTTGTTAATGTTATGTGGTTTCAAATCTATGCAAAGACATTAAAATCACTATCAATAGTTGGTTCAATGTTTGGGCATTTCTAGGGTTCCCATTACATGCTACCACCTATAGGATGTGATATATGTGAATGCAAGATGAGAATTCTAAGAATAACACTAGATCCTAGGTGCTACTACATGCAGGCTAAAACTCCCTTATCATTTTATAGTCATTGACTATTCCTGATATACACAAGTTGTGAATTTTTGATAATGTAATTGTAAAAGTTTTGGGATTGTAACATCTCTTCCATATGCTAAAGCCCAATCATTGTTGATAGTCCATATTCCAACCGTGCATCTAGCTAATTATAAGAAACATATTAGAATTATTGAATGCTTGTTCTATTGTGTGAATTATTAGGGATATCCTATATTTTAAAGAGTGGATGTAGTCTAGCTTTGGATGAACCACTATAAACTTATTGTATTCTTTGTCTATGCAATCTTTTTTAGATGTGTGTCTATTATTTAGATTTATCTTCCTTTGCAATTTTTAAATTCAACAATTGGTATTAGAGTTTGTAGAGTTAGATTTGATTTTCTTGAAACTGGTGAAAGTTTCTTAGTGTCATAAATGAGGCAGACAAATAGAAAATTAAGAATTTTTTTTAATGTAATTTTTCATTCTAGAGTTGCCTTATGAAGTCTTGTATGAAGCTTTTTGCATTTTTTTCTTTGTCTCTTTATTTTCTAGCTTTCCAAAAACATCCCATGTGTGTTTTAGGTAGTCTGGTTGTGTGCTCTTAATAGTATCCCTTAGTGCTTTAGGTAGCCAGTACTTTAGGTAGTTCTCCTTTAATGCTTCATATAGTCTTACTTTATGCTTCAGGTAGTCTTCTTCAGTGCTTCAGGTAGTCCTTTTCAATGCTTTCAGTAGCTAGTGCTTCAAGTAGTTCTCCCTCAGTGCTTTAGATAGTCTTTCTTTGTGCTTAAGGTAGTCTTCCTCAATGATTTGGGCAGTCCTTTTAAATTCTTCAATATTCTTCTTTGATGCTTTGGGTGGCTAGTACTTTAGGTAGTTCTCCTTCAGTGCTTCGGGTAGCCAGTGCTTGAGGTAGTTCTCCCTTAGTGCTTCAAGTAATATTTCTTTATGCTTTAGGTAGTCTTCCTCAGTGATTTGGCTTTAGATAGTTCTCTCTTAGTGCTTTGGGTAGCCAGTGCTTTAAGTAGTTCTCCCTTAGTGCTTTGGGTAGTCTTCCTTAGTGCTTTGAATAGTCCTTTTCAATGCTTTGATAGTCTTGCTCAATGCTTCAAGTAGGCAGTGCTTTAGGTAGTTCTCCCTCAGTGCTTCAGGTACTCTTTCTTTATACCTCAGGTAGTATGTACAGTTCAGATCAGAAAGAAAATATGGTCGTACGGCCTAAGGATGATGAGAGGTGTCAGTATGACTAGTTGGAGATGGTCATGCAGTATGGATCAAGATGGTTGTATGGTATGGAAATGGTTGAACAGTTTGCATGCAAAAAAGGAAGTCATAGGTATTGATTGAGGTGTCCATGTAGTTTGAAATGCAATTTTATGATGAAGTCTAGGAGTTGTGTGGATGGGTACAGAGAGGGTCGTCGAGGTGATGGGTTAAGCTGCACTTTGAGATGTCAGAACAAAGTGAATATATTTTCCAATAATGCCAATTAATTTTAGTATAAGTATTGAAATTCAATCACAAATATATAAATATATGTATTTGCAAACAAAGATAGTGTGTGGAACTGCCAAATCCGAGCAAGTAATATAGAGATGAAGTAGGGTGAGGGTTGAATCCCATTGAAACCAAATTAGCCAAGTAGGGAAGATCTTTCACTTCTGAAATGGCAAGCAATATTGAACTCCAATAAGAATTCACAGTACAAAGAAATAATCCAAAATCACATAATAACTACTACCTACACATTGTGCTTAAATACCCTTTGAAGGATCTCCCGAGGGTTTACAAAGATAACCGAAGATAACACCTATGGAACCAATTAAAATAAAAATGGGTCTGAGATATACTAAGTTAATCAAAACCACAAATACAAATATTATTAACTTGGGCCCCACATTAATTAATTAAAGTATCTAACAAAAGGTCCTTTTGTGATATTATTTAAATTCTGGACTAGTTAATTAATTTAATTAATTAAATTATTACATTGAAATATGGGGACATGATATTGAACAAAATTTAGGGTTATGGAAAGTGCAAATGGAATCACTACCTATCAAATAGGTTTTGGCACCTACATTGTTTAGTAAAGCATAGGGTAAAAGTTATTTATTAGATGAGTAAGAGAAAATTGATCTGAAGGCAAGAACAAGGATTTTTATATCAATCTCAAGTAATGTGTTATTTTATGGCAAATAATTAATTGATTCGTAATCTATTGTCCACAGTTATTGTGATTGACCATAATGTTTTGACAATGATAGGATTTGTTAGTGATTCAACATCTATAGAATCCCTTAGCAACTTGTATCCAGAGCCTTTGGAAGTGAACCAACTCCATAATTTAATTTTTAAAATCACAATTAACTAAAAATAGGAAAATAATAGGCCCGTTAATGGGCTTGTGAGAGTAAATTGTCCCTCTAATTAAGGGTTTCCTTAGTGGGCTCCTCTGAAGTTGGGATAGCTAAAAATAAATTTCGACAGGACCTCAAAAGGAAACTCGAGGCCATCAGGAATTGATGTTGTAGCTAGGGATGAGAATGGCAACATCATGGCCATTTGTGCAAGGTGAAAAATAGATGGTACAAACAACCAAGAAAACTGTTGGGTTTCTGTTGAAACAACATTAATGGGTGTGAGGTTAGGTGCTAGAAAGCTCCACCTCGAAGGAGATTCGATGATTGTACTAAATGGGATAGCTAAAGGCACATTAGATGTGTGGTATCTTGAAAAATATACAAAACAAATCTGAATGATTCTTGAGGAAGTGGAGGAGTTCACAGTGTCCCATGTGTTGGGAGGGGCAAACTCAATTGTAGATAAGCTATCAAATGTAGGTGTGGCCTTGATCTTTGGAGAGTAATTTTTTGGTATGGGAGCATTACACCCAAATCCTACCTTCAAAGCTTGATATATGAGTCCAAGTGGGATCTTGAAAATGTTGGGGTCATCTTATCCAATTCTTATGACATCATTAGTAAGTATCCCTGAGATCAAGGTATCAATCTAAAGATGTGGTGTCAAAATACTACAGAGTGGTGGGACACAGAAAGGTTACACCAAGGAGATCAACAATCCCACTAGATGAGGATGGAAGGACACAAATCAGGCATGAACTCCCAGTAGTGAAAGAATGTTGGAGCAAGTTTATCAATTCAAGGGTAGGGGCATTAGGGTAAGAAGAATTGGGAGGACACACAAGCTACTATGGCACTTCCAAACTTCTCCAGAGAAGTGGCAGCCAAATGGTTCTATGGTCAATAGTCTTGTTCAAATGTCTGCAATCGCTTGCTTTCTAACAAGGACTTATGTATGTGTGAATATTTGGTGGTATCTAGGTTTTTTTTTATCGCATTTTATTGTATATGATCAAGTGAAATGTAATGGGCATGTCCTTTGATTCCAATGGTTTCATTTGGTTAGATTTTTTCAATAAGTAGGTAGTATGGTAGCAAATAGTGGATGTCCAAATAGGGTTACTCTGGTGTAGCATTTTGTAAGGATTTTTTTTGAATTAATATAAATATTCTATTGCCTATCAAAAAAAATAGTTTTATTTCAATAATTTTTGTTACTTACTATATTCATGGTGACATAGTACATCAACTGCTCAAAATCTAAACAATTTTGAAATTGGTGACCACAACCTCTAAAGTGAAATGAACAAGTTGTTTACTATAAAGCATGGAACAGATAAAAAAGGAAAACACCAATGTAGATCATCAATCTTAGATTATTTGTCACTTACTTTTTAAGTTTTCATAGCGATAGCGTCCCTTTGAAAATCATTGTATAAGATTTCTCCAGAAGCTTTTATCTAGGATTTTGAATCGCTTCTAGAATTGCAAACCAATCCTAAAAAGTTTGGCGAAATAAAATCTACCTCTAGTTTCCATGTTTCTATTTCAAACTAAACTACCCCATTAGGAGATTCAAATTTGGCGAATAGGGCAAGTCTTAGTAGTGCTGATAAAATCTTTGATGCAAATTTCAAATGGCTTTACCATTCATATAATGATGGGGGAGGTTTTTTCCTTGTTGCACTTGTACCCAAAAACACAAATATTTAATGTGTTGGATAATGTTCTAAAAACTCTATAAAATACCATGTCTAGATTTTGGTGAATGTTCTGTATGCTTAATAAAAAATTGTGTCAATTTGTGATTCCTTGTATACATCTAGAAAATTCAAGCAAAAATAGAACTAATACTAAAAGAAACCACATATGGGCTGGTGGCAAAAATTAGGTAATTTGCTAATTTTTAGTAAAAGAGGTGCCAAATAAATTGGTTATGTCATCAAAATTTTGAATTTATGAGGCAAATCAGACACACACTCCAATACTATTATTTGTCAAATTGTTGATATGGCTAACCACTCTGATTTGCAAGATTCATCCCTAAGGGAACTCTATGCTCCAAGAGAAGTATCAAACATTACCTGAACCTAAGAATGTGTGTGTCCTTAAGGGATTAGAAACAAGATCAAGCTTTCTAGATTGTCAATAGTTTAAAGAAGGATAGAAAGCGACGACCAAACCTCCTAGATTGATAGTAATCCAAAGAGGGATCACAAGCAAGGATTGGGCTTCCGAGACTATTAGTAATCCAAAGAGATGTTAAAAAAGAACCACAAGGACTAAGCCCCTTGAACTATTAATAGTTCAATAGAGAAATCCATAGTATCAATGTGTGTGTGTGTGTGTGTGTGTGTGTGTGTGTGTGTGTGTGTGTGTGCGTGTGTGCACAAGTGAGTGGAGTGTATGCCCCCATGTTAAAGTGATTGTAAATGCAACAATGAGATTTTTAGCTTTACTAGAAGCATACATGTATCTACAATAAATGTTTCCACTATGAAATGCCCCCAAAAGAGAACACATCAAGGGAAATAAGTACATGATAAATAAGAGAGCATGGAAGGAAACTACTAACTTTGGGGTCAATAAGATCATATGATAATATGTAATATTATATCAAGTACGAAGCATCATCATTCCCCAAAGCAAGTAGAACTACAACAAAATGGAGGAAAAGCATGTAAGAGATACAAAGAATTTTTTTGGGTCGGCAACATGAAGACCAAAAAGAATCAATACTACCATATCACAAGCATTCAAGCTAACTACACAAGGTAACATGTATGAACAATAGCATATACACAAAATAACATGCAAAAAAATATATAAGTAGAGATAAAAATGGTAGAATGTGACAACGTGTTTGATTACTTTATCATCTTGTGCCAACAGAGAAACAATGATTGTCTAAAGAAATCTAGACAAAACACATAATAGAGAGGACAACACAACCACATTAAAAGTACTATGCAAGCTGAGAACTCCACTTCAAGCGTGTCCACTCATGCTAGAGTAAGTATTAATTTTTTTGAAAGCATAATAGGAAAATTATAATCTAGATCAATATTTTCATATTTATCATTACTAACATGTGCATTAGAATCAATATCATCATCGAGAGTATCTTTGGTATTGAGATTACTAGAATCTAAGATACAAACATAATCATCATCTTTATCCATTTGTATGTTATTACTATGATTAAATTCCTCCAAGAGCTCAAGCATGGGTTGACTGAAAGAAGTAAAAGGTTGAGAAGAAGATGTGGTTTGAGAAGCAAGAGCATGGGCCTTGGCCTTAGCTTGATGATTCTTGCAAGTAAAGGGGGAAAAAATGCTAGTTGAGGAATGTACTATGAAATAATAGGTGGAGTAAGCAAGATATCTATAGGAGGATCAACCTTATAAAGACCAAGCTCAAGAATCATATCTACCTTGTATTGTTGATAGAATCAATAAAGATGATTGGGATGAGCATGGGATGTTTGAGGAAGAGATGGACAATAGAAGTCTATCATATCACAATCTTGAAGTCATGAAGGTTTATAAAGAGAATGATTAATGGTGGCAACTTCTCCATTATGGAGAAATTTAATGCATTTATGAATATGAGAAGCTGTAACTTGCATGGAAGAGAGCCACAAAATACCAAGCTTAACTTGAAACTGATCATAAGTAGGGATGCCAACAAAGGTAGTATACACAACTTTACTATAAAGGGTCACAAGAATATTGATAAAACCTTGGTGCAAAAGAGGAAACCATTACAAGTTTGAATCTAAACATCAGATGTGTCATAGGCAATCTCTATGCAATTGTTTATTAAAAAGATGCTCTTCAATGATAATGGTCATGAAGGAAGAGGCATCAATCAAAACACCATGGGTAGGGATATGAGAAACCCTAGTAGTAAGATAGAAAGGGTCATTAGGTGCTTTAAACATATTAGAATGATCAAAGGTGATAGAAAGTGAAGGTTTAGGTTTGGGTAAAGGAAAAATTGAAGGTTGAGGTTGAGATTCATCATGATTAAATTCTTCTACCATGTTATTGTAATTGATATTAGGAACACGCTACTACATTTGGACCCAAATTGTGATGGTATTCCATTGCAATTATGATGACCACCTATCACCCAAGAGATAGAACCACGAACTGGCTCCCATCAGATAGGCATCATACTTTTGCTTTTGCAAATTATAACGAAAAGGGGTTCCATCGCAATTGCGACGAATAAAATTTCAAAACTTGGAAGAAGGAAGGGGAAAGAGTTCATGTTGATGTCATCACAATTGCAATAGTAGACCGTCACAATTAGGACATATTAATCTTCTAGTCTATCATCATAATTGTGATGTACATGTGATAGATGTGATGTGGAAGCGATGACAAACTGAAACTAGTCGTCACTAGAGTCGCAACAATTTTGCAACAACTATGTTGTGGAAGTGACAACTATCTATCAAAACATGTTGTCGCAATTGCAATGGATAGCCAAATTATTAAAAATAAATAAAATTGCTACATGTAATACCTAATTTTTCATTTTTTTCTTTAATGTTCACTTTTGCAATTGGACTGGTGTTACCTGTATCCAACAAGAAATAGGGTACAATTGCTTGAGCTGAAAGATATGCAATTAGAGGATTCCATTTCTCCTTCAATTTGTTATCTCTCATTCCTCACACAACTTGATCTTTGGACAACAACAGTTTTCTAGGTTCAATTGCATGGGAAATGGGGAGATTTCAAAGCTTCAAGGTTTTTTTTAATCTTTACACCAATCTATTATAGGGCTCCATTCGAATGAATTTGACTTCTTGAAAAAACAAGAATTGTTATAGGGACATTTCTTGTGAGTTGATTCTCCACCCAGCATAGGAAAGTTCAAATAAAGTTCATAAGACTACTATGTTGTTCAAATTAAGTTTATTTTATTCTCAAGAAATAAATAAATAAATTATTCAATGCTCACAACCAAAAGCATATCAATGGGACTAGAAGAGATAATAATTGATAGTAAAAAGTTCTACAAAGAGAGATTTTTCAAAACAAAATCACATAAGACAAAATAAAGCACTTCACCACTAAAAACTAGCAATACAAATAGCAATGAAGTGTGAACAAGAGCACCAAAATCATGTGGCAATGAAGACTTGGAGGTGCTCATTGACTTGGAGGTACTCATTGAATGTCCTTGCCTCTATAATGTAATCTAGGTTGCATTTCTTTCAAAAGAATGATGGCATTCAACACCTACATAAACTAATCGGTTCAATGAGGTTTTGTCCCAGGTTTGAACTATTTTTATATAGAGTGAGTATATTTCCACGATCCATGAGTTAATCATTATGTTGCGTTTGAATTCAATTGTGTTTGCATCAATGTTTTAGATCACACTTTGTGATCCATCAAAAGGACGATAGCGAGCATAGGAGAAAAATGTTTCAAGTTACATAAACAACCCACTAAAAAGAGTGAGAAAGGATTGAGGGGAGAGAGGGAGAGGAATCTCTATAGTTGGATACATATTTTTAGTTTTTCTAGTGGACTTTCTATAACTAGAATCACAATTACATGAATTTATTTTCCATATCTTATTCATCAAAAATGCAGAACATATTGTTGGGTAAGCTATCACTATAAGGTGAATGAACTATTTGCACACCAAGGCCTTTGTGCCAAGTTCAAGAATTAATTTTGAAACCTTGCTATTATGTATTATTAAATCTTTACTATTATTTATTATTAATTATGCTTTAGGATCATTCTTGCCTTTGAGCCATTCATGCATACATGGAAATTTTTTCATGTAATTGAAAGCTCTAAAGCAAAGAAAGACAACAAAAGCCTTTGGGTGTATTTTTGTTTATTTACTCACAATTTACTAGCCAATTTCAAGTCTTTGTATTTTGTTGTTGTATGTAGGGATCATGATGCAACTAAGAGAGAAACTAAACATATGTACATATATCAAGGTGTTATGTATGCATATGAATACCCTTAGTATAAATACATCTATTTCCAATTCTTATTTATCAAATCAAGTTTAGGCACTTTAAAAGTTCCCAATAGATGTTCAAACCCTAAATATATTTTATATTTATTAATTTATTGGATTGGAAATATTTTAGAAAGCTTGGAAATTTACCTTAAGTTCAAGATATGCCATTTTTGATAAAGGTAATAATGCATGCACCATGTACACCAATTTTTCTCAAGTAATCATGATATGCATTCAAAGACTACCTCATGCATGACAAACAACTGATTTCATTGAACACGAAATATTTGAAATGCACAGTACCAAAAATGTTTGGATGCAGATTGACCACATAGGTTATAATATATGAAAGAATAATGCTACAAGATTTTGAAGAGGAGAGATGTACTTGCTCAGATGCCCAATCATCTTCATTTAGATCATATCTATTTGTTGCACTTCTTGGAGACCACATGATTACATCCAGCAAGCCAATGATTTTATTTTCCTTGTCTCCTAATATGGCTAACTCTCTCCACTCTCTTGCTCCACACATCATCTCATCCATCCTGTATAAATTATAAACTAAGAAATGACTAAAGCCTACACAACCACAAACCATATACAATACAAATAGTATGGTGCATCAACAACAAATTAAATTAATTTAGAAAAAATAACTTTATAGAATTATTAATATACTTGATAAAAATAATAATAATCTTGAAGTAAAGTTTCTGGAGAAAAGAAAAGGGGAAAATGAAAACTAGAAATGTGGGGTCAAGACTCAAAATGCTCAATGTGTGAAAAGACTTCCTCCCCATGCATCACATTTCAAATAAAAAGAGGATTTTCAAATTTGACAAAGAATGATTTTAGGTTTTAAATAGAAAAGAATTTTTAAGCAAGCTATATCCAGAGTACGATAATGCTTTTGTTTCAGACCAACCTCTAAGAATGCTATTACTCCATTGCAACTACAAATCTTCTTTAACAAACCAAATCAGTAGAGAGTTTATCCAATTCACAATCTAGAATTATTTTGTAAATTCATTTTTATCAAGCATCACTTTATGTGTACTCTCTTAATATACACAAAAGGTAAAAAACTAAATGTAATTTCTAAGGTATATGTTCATTTCAAAACAGAAGGTCTCAGAACACTGCAATAGGTAGGACAACAACATTGCAAAACAACTTTCACTAACCATAATGTCATGTGATAAAAATAGAGATTTTGAAAAAAATTTAATGTCAATTTGGTAATAAATATTGTAATAGTATATTACTAAATAAGATAACACCATAATAAAAATCTCTTACAGTTCAACTCTTTAATGATATGTAAATCCAAATCAGTAGAGTCCAAGAGTCACATGTTCAAACAAAAATAATTAATCCCCATATCCAGTCTTCTAAGACTGACAATATTTTTAGGGCAATGGCCCAAAATAATAGGTAATACTACATCATTGATCTATTAAAAAGTAATTAATATTTGAAGTAAAATTGTGTCTCGAGGTGAAATAACTTACTAATTCAAAATTTCAGATGAATAATTATGCTCAAGCCTTACAAATTAACCTTGGCCCAAAAAAAATTTGTGCATAGGGTATTATGGATGTTATTGTGGAAACATATTTCAAGCTTTTAAAATTTATAGTCTTAACTGAATAGTGAATAACAAGACCCATCTGTTGATAAGAGATTTTTTTTGCTAGCCATAGAGTTTCAACTCATTTAATCTACCAAGACATTAGTTTCATTTCTTAATGTTAAAAGATATTAATATTTGGGTGCTCAAATTTAAAGTGGATGACCAGTTTCCCTACCCATTTACTTTCCTTTCACACCATGGATACAATTAAAGAAGGGGCTAGTTTCAATTGTTATGCATCCTTAATGGGTCTTGTCACATGGAAATCGATAAGAAGAGAAGGATTTGATAGATCACGTGTCAACTCTGCTTTACATTTGTTATATTAATTATTTGACATGATAACACTTATTTTATGTCATGGATGATGTCAAGCTCATGCAACTTCCATACCATAACACTGCTAAACAATTTCTATCCATTAACAATGTACACACAAGGACTAACTCCTATCATTCAAGGTTCCAAATCCATAAGTGGAGCTACTAAGAATGTGATGAGAAAGTATCATGGTGAAAAGTTGTTGATAAGAGGATTTTGAAGTATAGCTGAACCTAAATAGTTGAATTATGATTCATGGGTGGCATTAGTGGAAACTTTAATTCAATCCCATGTTATTGATGTTGCTCCTATGTAGAACTTGGTAGTTTAAGCATGAATCTGCAATAGAGGCTCAACTACTAAATATAAAAAACACAAATAACTTAACCTAAACTAACCCAACTCATTTTCATCCACTTTCCTTAACTCCTTGTAGTTGATACCAATAAATAAAATATGTTTGTATTGTCTAGAGATGAAAGAGAGTTAGGGCTGACAAACAATCCTACATCGCCAAAAACAAAATTCTTCTCATGTTCATGTTTTACATCTTTTGTATCTGTTGTAAGGAAAAAATCTTCTTTTTGACAAAACTTGGCTTCCATCTCAAAAATAAAAGCCAACTAGATTGTTTAATGTGATTATATTACACAATTTCAAGATTTGAAAGGTTGAACGGGTCCATTGGCAAGCTAGAGGAAACTTGTAAAGAAGACTTAATATTTATTTTTATGATTCTATCAATTTTGATGCCTCTAAAAGTGTTCATGAGACAAATGACTTGTGGTATTCCATCATTTTATTATTCATTCATTTTGGATGCTTAAAAAGGAAGGAAAAGATGCCGACTTTTGGAAAAGTCAAAAAAATAATTAATGACTTTTCCATTACCAAAGTAGCACAACTTGGTCTAGTATCTTGTTCATTATCTAAAGGCATCTACAATAGAAAGGCATTTGATATGATGCAACATAACACACATTTTGGAAGAAAACTATATTTTTATTTCATTATTTTTGAAAGAATTTTAAAGGTCATATTATGGGAAATGAAAGAGCATATTGTCATCTCTCTTTGTCTCACAAACATTTTAACCTCTATAAAGTGTAGACTTTCATGGTGTTAAGAAGCAGCAACCAATAGCAACAAGGTTGGAGAGAGAATTATAGATTTATCTAGTGAGTTTCATATGGAATAGCATAGGAAATCAGCTTGTGATGATAAGAGAAATAGAAGAAGAAAAAGTGTTTTGCAGGTGTGTTGCAGATGTTCAAGACAACCACAAGAGTTGTAGGATAAAGAAAAAAATAGAATTTGAAAAGATGGTTGAAGTCAAGAAGGTTCGAAGACATGAGGATTTAAAGACATCCAGGCATGAGATGTCTAGAAACCTTTGTAAAAATTATGTATTTTTTTTCTTATGCAAATCCTTAATCTGTAGCATTTGCCCTTATTTGTAGCTCACAGTATAATATTTTTTAGATCAAGAGCTTCTACATTCACCACATTGAAAGTTTTGGTTCTTAATATACTTAATGTGTTGTATATAAAAGCTCCAAATAGAAAAATGCATAAGATCTACCTGAACAAATAAATATCTTTTAGTTTGATAAATACCACTAGAGTAGATTAGGACATAGGAGCTTGGTTGAATTGCAATTTGCGCTAACCTAGTAGAGGTTTTATCCTAGAAGCCTCCACAGCATAGTCCAAACAGTAATTAAAAGATACTATCAATGAAATTTAGTTTATATACTTTTCATAAAATAAAAAGTTGAATTTGGATGATCAAACTATCATAAGATTAAGAAGTTTAGATCTAAATAAAAGCATATCAAGAAATGAAAAATCTCTCTCCAATTCTAATAAAAAAAACTTGTGTTATCAATTCATTGCAAAATGATGAAAAGTAAAGAACCTGAAAAATGATGCTTGAAGGCTTTCACATATATCACCCTTTTTATGATTCTCAGCTTTCACAACTTGATGCAGAAATTTGGCTCAAAACTTAGACACAACTTTACCTGCACAATAAGTCATGTTAGAAAAAAATTCTTCCAAGAAAACAATATTAAAAAGGAAGAAAATTTACAAACAATATTGATATATAGAAGAAACATAATTTTGAAATAAGAATCAGAATTCTTGTTTATGTTTCAAGAATTTTTTTCTTGAAACAATAGATTACTTGATTTTTAAAAAATTATGGAAATTATTAATTGTAATAAGAAAGACCTAAAAGCCTCTCAATGTTGAGGTAACACATCGAGGAAACTAATCTGAGGATTGATTATGCAACAAAAGAACACACACGTACGTATGCACAAGATTCTCAAAATAGTTGTTAATATTGTAAATTTTTTAACTTTCATTTTTTGCAATCAAAATCTTTTTGAAAAATATATAGTGTTCCTCAACATGATAATTTAATATGTAATATAAATGAGATACTATGTTATTAAGCCTATATTTTGTCACATGATTTAAATTATATAAATGATGGTAAGTAGTGGTGTCAATTAATAATTACTTCATGTAGGTTGACTTGAAAATTTACAATGTTGCTATGTAGATGTGACTTTGCAAAATGCTACACACTGAATCTAATGATGTAGTTATGCTGGTGGTCTGTGTGAGAAACTACTATATTTTATATAAACAAAGGTCAATGCTTCCTAGTTAAGAAACCATTTTCATTTTAATAGTCTTATGTCTCTATTACATCTTATAGTGAGAGAATTTTTCCTCTCATGGAGACTTGAAAAGGTGAGTGCAATACAATTCTAGTGTACAAGGGAGCACATATTCATTCATTTTGTGTAGTTGTAGCCATTCTACTTCAGTGACAATACACAAAGGAAAAAAGACTTGTATTGAAGAGGACCCATAACATTTTGATATAGTTCCAAACTAAGATTAATCTTGTTTTTTAAAAGTGGACTATGGGATATTTCCAAAGAGCATGTATCATCAATGCTGAAGCAATTAAGTGAACTCAATCAGCTTTAAATAATAGTTTCTTTGGCATCCTAACTTGCATCAAAGATAACTTTGCTGCTAGAGTTTAAATCAAGGTACAATATTTCTTTTCTATGGGTTTGATAGTAGATACAATAAAAAATTATGTGTTTTACTGAATAGGCTCTAAAATCTTAGATTTAATTTCAATCTCAAATCTCTGCCCAAAAAAATGTTGAAGAAAAGGATAAAGTCAAAATGGAATGCATTTGATTAATTTTTTGATATATTAATTATTAATTCAGATATGAAATTGAAATATGTAAAACAAATAGATGTGTGACTAGATTTGGAGGATGAAAACATTAAACCTAATTAAAGACCTCTAACAAAAATGCAAACCTATTACATTTTCTTAGCTCCATATAATTTCATATGCATATGAATTGAAATTTCATATTAAGCTATGGCCTCTTTCTGCATTGCTTGAAACCAAGAGATTCACACAATTAGTTGTCATGCAATAATAGGCTAATGTTGAGCTTCACTTGGTTTTGAGAATAGTTTAATGTTCTCTACTAATCAAGGCTAACCATGTGAAGGTGGAAGATCATTTGGCCGTACACACCTAACATCTAAATTCCCCATTAACATCTAAATTCATTCATTTTATTAATAAAATGTGGTATTCATGACCTATCTTAGCAGATTCAACTCTACCCTCATGCAATTTATTTGTCAAATAGATCACTAAATTTGAGGCAATCCCATAGAAAGCCATTTTTTTGAATACTTCATACACTATAACAAAATTTCATAAATCAATGAGTTTGACCTTAAAAAGTACACATGAATTCTAATAGCAATATCATAATTTGACACAATTCAAAGAATGTTGCCTACTTATCATGAATTTATCAATTAAAACTCTAGAAAACACCTTACAATTAACTAAACTTGCTAATGAAAAATTGCATATGTGAATGACATCATATCATTGATTTGATAAACTTGTGAATGCCACTCTAAATCAAGAATGTACATGCAGCTATGTTCTATATGCATGGATAATAGGCAGAGCTAAAAGAAACTCACCACATTTACATTTAGTTAATAGGCCTATTAAGTTTGCAAAATTATAGACCATCATGAACATTAGAACTCTAATTGCTATGGATGAGAGAATGTCCTCAACAAGCCAACACATACAAAGTCTTTATTTTCTTGCATGCTGAGGATATTACCCTTTTCTATAAGAGTCAAAGTTACAATGTTTGTGATGGTCTATGAGTTAAAATACCTAATTAAATACCTCTACAAAAATACAAACCTCTTGGGTTTTTTTAGCTCCACCTGATGTCATATGCATTTGAATTGAGATTACATATTGAACTATGGCATCCTTCTGCATTAGCTAAAACCAAGAGATTCACACAATTAGTTGCCATGCAATCATAAGTTAATGTTGAGCTTCAGTTGGTTTCAAGAATAGTTTAATATTATCTACTAATCAAGGCCAACCACGTGAAGGTGGAAGCTCATTTGGGCCAACACCCGCCCCCCCCCCCCCCATTTAAATTCCCCATTAACATCTAAAATTCATTCATTCTATTAATAACCACCCCCCCCCCCCCCCCCCCCCCCCCACATATACACATTTAAATTCCCCATTAACATCTAAAATTCATTAATTCTATTAATAAAATGTAACATTCATGAATTATCATATGATAACATTCATTAACACATAAGTTTCATTAGAACATTCACATTAACATTAAAACATAAGATTCATTAGAACATTCAATAGAATATAAATAAAACACCTAGATATAAACATCAATCATTATCAAATAAGCTACATAAATAAGTTACATAAGTTTACATGAATCATTTCTTTTTTCTTTTTTTCTTTTTTTTTTCCTTCCTTATATTGTTGCAGAGGCATATCTATGTCATCATTGATATTTCTTCGCACATTGTCCTTTGCAAATGTGGGTCCTTTGTAATAACAAATAAAAGGGTTAAATTTAAAGAATTCGAGACTTTAAATATTTAAAAGAACATTGTAGTGCTCTTTACCTTGTCCAACCACATCATCTTACTTGCCAACTTGGACCTCAACACACTCATCAAGAACAACCTCTGCATCCCCTGCAACTACAGTACAAGCTATTTTCTTAATCCCAACACTTATTATAGTTAAATTTATATTACTACACCAAATTCAATTTAAAATGTTTAATTGTATTAATAATTTAGAAATAAAAAATTGAATAGAAAATATATACCTTTAGTACTATGATCCATATTCGAATTGATGCCTTTGTGGTGCTTGGCTGGTGTATCAGAATTGGTAGGCTACAATCCAATGTAAAAAATTAGTGCATTTATCAACAATATATACATATAAATACAAGAAAAATATTGAGAAATGTTAATCATTTATTTTAATACATATAAATATATTCACTTTAAAGTTTTAAACAAATATATAATCATTGTTTCATTACTTAAAACAAATATAACAAATTATATTTTTGGAACTTAATATCAAATATAGTAATTGCTAAAGTATTCAATTTGAAATAAAAATCAATTGACTTATTTACCTCATTGATAGATCCAACAGAAGAGCCTTGCACACTCATTGCTCAGAGTCATTCATCCACGATTGTACAGTCTTTTCTGTAGGCTAATTTATTATCCTCTTTAGAAGTTGTTTTTTTAAACTCCATGGCCAACATTTTTGCTTGGTATCATGATTTTTTTTGTAATCAATTTCATCAAGACCAAATTGTTTACAATTTATAAATATTTGCATATAATTTTTCATTTACTTATAGTTACAATTCATGCAACAAGTTTTGGATATCCACCCGAGTCGAGCTTGTGTTGCCCATGCTTTTGTTTTCTTTCTTCGACTGCCTTTGATGTGTCAAAAAAATGATGTGAATTGTGATATTGCTATCAAGATTTAACTATGTGATTTTGAGTCAAACTCATTGATCTATGTTTCATGAGTAGTGATTCAACATTATTCCATCTCTCATGAGAATAAATAGAACACTTGGAACTCATTGGATTTAGGTGACACTCATAGGGGTGAAGCACCAGGACTTCTCGAGAGGACACCCATCCCTGTACTACTCTAGCCTAAGCACACTTAGCTATGGAGTTCCCTCCATGGTTAAACTCAAAGCTTGCAACCCCATTTGCAAAATTTTCACCAAGTGTTGTGCCTTATGAACCATTCATTAGAAAGCCCCTCAAGCCCCTTGAACTATGTGAAGTTTGAAATATGTTAGACCACATAAGTATTAAGAGTAATTATTACATAATTTCATTCTCAATATTATGATGCACCTTCTTTCCTTGGGTGGTACCATTTCTCCACAATCTCTTTTTTTTTTCAAGATTCTCCCACTCAATAATAGGAATATAGGGGGGTCACTCATAACAAGGGTTTTTTTCATTTGGGTCATGTAGTTTTACATAATATACTTCAAAGCTTGACTCACTTTCCCAAGGAGCCCAAGTCTTTGAAAGATGTTGGGTCCAAAAAGTATTGGCCTGGCATCAATGAGTGTATCCTTTAACTTTTTAGTTTACAAATTCTAACTTTTAAGAAAAGAAAAAAAAAGTTAGATTCATAAATGAATTGAAGATACCATTTTAATTTACTTGAAGAAATTGATCAAAGTATAGATGATCTAACAATGAAATCAAAATATGATACCCTATGCATATGGTCAGCCCAAATATATGCAAATATTCATCATTAAGTTTTTCATAAAATAGATTCACTACTACATTTGGACCTGAATTGTGATGGTTATCTGTTGCAATTGTGATGACTATGCATTTGCCAAGCGACAGATCCACAAATTGGCTCCCGTCAGATGGGCATAAAAATTTTGTTGTTGCAAATTGCAATGGCAAGGGCATCTATCACAACTACGATGGATAAATTTTGGTAACTTGGAAGAAGGAAGGGGAAAGAGTTCATGTTGAGGTCATTGCAATCGCAACATCCATGCAACAACTATGTTATGGATGTGATGTTGATTTGTCAGAACTAGCCATCATAATTGTGATAGTGTTACAATAATTGTGTCATGCAAGTGATGGCTAACTGTTAGAACATGGCATCACAATTGTGATAGCTAGCATAATTATTTTTTACAAAAAATTATCAATTCATGTTATAACCCTCAATTTGATTACTAGATGTCCTTCCACTAAAATAAGCATATTGTTCCATCTTGAATGTTGTAGATTGCAGGAAAATTACACTAGGGTGAAAGAGTGATTGAAATTGTGGGGTACGATGAGAGCCATCACATTTTTGGCCTGAGTCTAGAGCTAGGGCACCTGTGCCCTAGCTCATTTTTCTGCCTTCTGAGTGCTGCATTGGGGATTTTGGTGTTTGAAGGGCAGTGGATTGGGTGCTTCATCTTCTTGGGCTGCGGATTGGGCCGAGTTTTGGAGGAGACATCTTTTGCTGTGCATAGGAATTGTTTTGTGCCTCCTACTATCCTACATCGGGTGTGGGCAGTGGGTACTATCGTTGGTTACTTGTTTACCCACAGCCTTGGTTTGTGTTTTTTTGTTGAGGACGAGGGTGTAGAGTTGTAGGTTTAAAAGTTGAAGGGATTGGATTAAGGGAGGGGGGAATCTCCCTTCTTGAATTTGTGGTGTTGGTTAATGGCTGAAGCTAAGGGGGAGATGATAATGAAGAGCCCGAGCATGGATTTTCAGGTGGCCTTAGGCCCTAAAGTTTTAAATCAATGGATGAAGACTTTTGAAAATAACTTGTTTGCTCAAAATTTTGAGACTGTTGATGTGGGGCCATCTAATGGCACAAGGATTACGAAGACCAATGGTTGTCTTGAGAGGTGCAAGGAGAGGCCAAAACTGGCTATGCTGGTTGAAATGATTGTGGATGATGTTGAATATTATTTGAATCACTCCCTATACTGTAAGTTCTTAGGAATGAAGGTTTCCTTGCAATTCTTGGAGGTTTGGACTCAGAGGACTTGGGAGCTGGAAGGGGACATGGAGATAATGTTGCTAGCAAACAACTATTTCATGGTTACTTTCAATTGTATTGCTGATCGCAATAGGGTGTTTGAAGGAGGTTTGTATTTCCACAATAAGGTTGGGTTATTTATCAAACCATGGCATGTTGGATTCAACCCCATAGAGGAGCTACCTAACTGTGTCCCAGTATGGGTTTGTTTGCCACGATTTTTGGTGGAATGCTATTGAGAGGATGTGTTACATCTTTTGGCTTCAGTGCTTGGAATCCCTGTAGGGACCTCATCACAAACCTTGGGGAAAAAGGTAATGAATTTTGCTCACATTTGTGCTGAAATTGATCTTAGTAGGCCTCTACCAGATGAGAAATGTGTGTGGGTTCTTATTCTTGGGTGTAGCAATTGGATTATGAAACTCTTCCTTTTCGTTGTCACCTGTGTCGAGAATATGGGCATCTGCAGTGAAGATGCCCAAGGAATAAACCTCGGGAATCCCTTCAGTCACAGCCTGTGAGCAAGCCTCCTGAGACAGATAAAGGGAAGAACATATCTCTTGATGAGACAGGGGCTTCTAATAGTTTTGTTCTGGTCAGGGCTCGAAATCAAAATAGAGGTCAAAAGAGGTCTTTTAAAGAAAGGTAGGATGATACATTTAATAGGTTTGAGGTGTTGGATGAGCTTTGCCAATAGAAGGTGAACCCAAGTTTGACCAATTTGGATAATGGACTTATGGACTTAGTTCAGGAGGATCTTGTTATCGAGTCTATTATGGATCCCATAGGGGATGAGTGTAGACAATTGGATGTTGATCAGCAAAAGGGCAATTCAGAGGTGCAGGAATCCTTGGCCATTGTTTCAACAGCAAGTATGGATTCTCCAACTATTGGGCAGCACATTCGTTCTTTCTTGGCAATGAAGATTAAGCCTCCTCCCAAATTGGGTATTATGTAGAAGGATATCAAGAAGGGTGGAGCAGAGAAATTGGTGAAACCTAGCTGAAAAAAGGATGTAGAAAAGATTAAATTAGCTGGTGAGAATTTGGTGGAGTTGGGGGCAGTTAAGCCTCTAGATTCTATTTTGTCATGCCCCTTAAAATGATTATTTTATCATGGAATGTGAGGGGTTTGAACAGTGGCCCTAGAAAAAAAGTTGTTCTTGAGTTAGTCAGAAGACATAGTCTGGATGTTCTTTTTTTACAGGAAACTAAGTTATCTATGGAGAGTATGCAAGGTCTAAAGACTAGGTTGTGGAGTAATGGAGAATGCTAGTGCATTGGTGCTCATGACGCTTTCGGGGGTTTGGCCTATTTATGGAATCCTAGAAAAATCCAGCCTCTTTGGTGGATTTCCTCTAAATCCTCTCTGTCCATGATTACTACCTACTAAGAGACAGGGGAAGTTATATTATATTCCAACATTTATGTTCTTACTAATTTCCAAGGTAAACGAGTTTTGTGGTCCCATATCAGACTAATTTGTAGCATGTTTCCCTTTCACCCTTATATTTTGGCTGGAGATTTCAATGCTATTTGTGAGTTAGCTGAGAAGCAGGGTGGTAATGGAAGATTGGAGCCTTTTGCACTGCTACTTGAAGACAATATTAATTCCTTGAACCTTGTGGATATTAAACCTATCAATGGTTAGTTCACTTGGAACAACTACCCGATTGGAGAGTTTTGTATTGCAGAAAGGTTAGATTGGTTCTTGGTTTCTTGTTATTGGATTGGGGGGTTGCAGTCATCTTGCTCTGAGATTCTAAATTGGAGAGGTTCGGATCATTGGCCTATTAAACTTTCTATAGTTTCAACTCGGGTGTTGTGGAAGCCTTCTTTTAGGTTCCAACTTATGTGGCTTTAGGACTCATCTTTGTATGATTCGATATCTGATTGGTGGAAGAAAGGTAGACTAGCCTATGGTACTTCTATGTATATTTTTGCTAAGCTCCTTCAATATGTTAAGTTTGAGCTTAAACGATGGAATTGGTTACACTATGGGAATCTATTCCATGAAAAGGCTTAGGATTAGGAAGATTTGGATGATATCGCAAGAAGGATAAGAGAGGAAGGGGTAACAGTTGAAATGCTTCAGGATGAGGCTTGGGCTATGAGATTACTTGAAGAATGGGAAATGCGAGAGGAAATGTATTGGAAACAAAAAGCATGGATAGAGTGGCTTCAGGAAGGGGACAAAAATACAGCTTTCTTCTTCAACTCAGTGAAGGCTAGGAGGCATGGTAACTCTATCTTAGGGTTGGTGAATGAGAGCGGAGAGCATCTTTCTTCTTTTCCAAAAATGTTCAGGGAGGCAGTACAGTACTTTGAATCTCTCTTTAGAGAAGACTCGCAAGGGGGGTATCCTAAGGAAGCATATGTTCTTTCTTGTATTCTCACCCCTGTGACTGAAGATATGAATCAATAGCTCATGAGGGATATCTCAATTGAGTAGCTTGAAGGGGTTGTTTTTTATATGAAAAAAGGAAAGGCACTAGGACTTGATGGCTTCCCCCATTAATTTTTATCAAGAGTTCTGGGATATGATCAAATTTGACCTCCTGGTTGTGGTTCAGGAGTCTCAACACAATAAGCAAATGTTAAGGGCTCTAAATGCTACTTTTCTTGCTCTTATCCCCAAGCAGTAGGGGGCTAATAGGTTGAGCCAATTCTGGCCCATCTCTGTATGCAATGTTATTTACAAAGTTATTTTCAAGCTTATGGCAGATAGGTTAAAGAAGGGGCTTGCTGATTTGATTTTCGAGGAGCAAATAGGCAAATTCTAGATGGGATTGTTATTGCTACTGAGGTCATCCATTCTATGGCCAAATCAAAAGAAAAATTGATGTTTATCAAATCAGATATGGAAAAGGCTTATGACAGAGTAAGGTGGTCTTTCTTGTGGAGGGTTCTTAGTGCCTTTGGATTTGCAAAAGATTGGACTCAATGGGTTTGGAGTTGTGTTACGTCAGTCTCTTTCTCTATGCTTATTAATGGGAGTCATTCTAAGTTTTTTGGGGCCTCAAGGGGGCTTCATTAGGGAGACCCTCTCTCCCCTTATTTTTTTATTCTTTTGGCAGAAGGTTTGGGGAGATGGATTAAACAGAATGTGGGGTCTAGATTTATACAAGGTTGGAGATGGGGTACAACTTTACCTCCATAGTCTAACCTGTAATTTGTAGATGATACTGCTTTGATGAGGATGGATACAATGAGGGAGGCATCTCATCTTCATAGAGTCTTGGATGTGTACCTGGTTGCCTTGGGATAGCATATTAATGAGGCAAAGTCATCCATATACTTCTTCAATACACCGAGCCCTATTCAACAAAGGATTACCCACACTTTGAGGTTTCCAATTGGGAATCTTCCATTGAAGTATCTTGGCATTCCCATCTCTATGAGTAGGCTCCCCAAGGAGTCTTGGCAGGCTATTTTGGACAAATTTAGTGTGAAAGTTAATCATTGGACTCAATGTTGGTTATTCTTTGTTGGTCGTGTCTAGTTGATTAAGTCAGTTGTGCAGGCTTTGCCCATTTATAGATGCATGCTCCGAGTTGCTCCTACAAGCTTCCTTAAGGATCTAGATTCTGTGATGTGCCAATTTTTATGGGTGGGATGCTTGGAGACTTCCAAATGGAGTTTGGTTAAATGGGAAATAGTGTGTAGTCTGAAGCATTATGGGGGTCTTGGCTTGAGGCAGTCGGCATTGTCAGGTGACGCTTTAGCTGCTAAACTTTACTGGTGGTGGTGTAATAAGTAGGATAAGAGCTAGGCGATGGTTCTTTCATAGAAGTATCTCCCAAGGATTTCTCATCTTGATATTTCTAGGTATCCTCTTTGGGGGAAGGGATCTGTGTTTTGGGATACTTTAAAGAAAGGGCTAAGCTTATTAAGGATGGATTATTTTGGATCTACAAGAGGGGGGTGGAGGCTCAATTCTAGTTAGACTCTTGAGATGGATTTCCCCCAATAATTTCTTAGTTTCCTAACTTAGGGATTTTGTTTCAACAGTTTCTAGAGGCTGGTTGGTCAAGGGTGAGTGATTTTAAATATTTTTTCCCCCGTGGTCAGCTAGAAATAGCTAAATGGAACTCTCCAGATGAATGCCCTATTGTTGATCTACAAGAAGAGTGTGCTATGCTGCAAAATATCCTTTCCAATAGAAGTTGTTGTTCTCTTCGGGAGGACGATGTGCTAGCCTAGTCTCCCAATCCTAAGGGGACCTATACGGTTGCCTCTGGGTATAGCAGATTGGTGTCTCATAAGATGGTTCTGCCTGAAGTGCAGTGGTGGAGGAAGGTTTGGAATAAACTATCTTGGCCAAAGTGCAATTGTTTTATTTGGATGTTGGCTTGGAATAAATGTTTGAGTTGGGATAATATCAAGAAAAGAGGTTTCCATGGCTCTTCTATTTGTGTTATGTGCAGGGCTAATGAGGAGGACTCTTCCCATTTGTTTTTTCGGTGCTCTTTTGCCTTGCAGCTTTGGCATTTCTGGTGGGGAGTTTGGTTAGCACCTTGTGGCCATGCTTCCTCCTTGATTGAGTTTTGGCAGGGGATGGGGCAGCCTTTGTCTATGGCTCCTTTCATATAGGAGTTATAGTTTGTGGGGCATATCTTCTTATTATGGTAGATTTGGCTGGAGTGCAATCGAAGGATTTTTCGTGGTGAGCAATGGCTAGTGCAAAAAATTTGGCCGAGGATATTGGGCATGATTCAAGAGACAGTGGAGGCTAAGTGTGAAGTGGAATTACCTTTGGGGAAACATGATACAAAGTTGGTGGAGAGATTGGGGACTTTGGAGTCTTCTTTGGCATTAACGAGGGTTAGGAGACGACATCATGAGAAGGAAAAAATTGACAAGGTTGGTAAATGGCAGCCTCTCCCCTATGGGATCTTGAAGATCAATACTGATGGTTCTTCAAGGGGTAATCCAGGTCCGGCTAGTATCGGTGGGATTGGGAGAGATGTTATGGGCTCAGTGGCTTTTATCTTCTCGATCTATGTAGGGATTCAAACCATTAACCTGGTGGAAGGGTTGGCTATTCTTGTTGCTCTTAAGAAAGCTCATGTGCAAGGTTGGAGAAGAATTGTTTGTGAGTCAGACTCCCAAGTTTTGATCAACTTGCTTATTGAGAAGAAAGTGTCTGATGTTAACTAGAAATTGGCTAGGATTGTGCAAAAAAAATTTCAAATCAGTTCTTTAATGGAATTGGTGAATTTTTCTCATATTCCAAGGGAGTGGAATAGGGCAGCTAATTGTTTGGCAAAATGGGCTTCTGAGTATGCTAAGGGATGGAGGATTGAGGAATGGGAGTTGGTTCCTCAAGAGCTCTGTTTTGACTTCAGGAGTATTTTGGATGATGATAGATGACAGTGTTGGTTGTTTTATCTCTATTCAGGATTATCCATGTGCTTCTTATTAGGACCTTTGGTTCTAGTTCGCTTTGTATTAATGCTTTTTGATTCTTAATAAAGTTTTTACCCCCTTTATTTCTTTTTTTTTAAAAAATGTTACAGACTGCAAAAGCTAAGTTGTAGAATGGATTTATATGAATAGCACAGAATTACCACACAAAGTTATTAGGGTTTTCTAGCCCTAGGTATTTTTCTTTCTATGTTGCTAATACATTTCTGTGGTGATGTATTGTTGGTCTAATATATGTTTATCCTTGGTGCCATATTTCTAACATTAGGTTTTGTTTAGGAGTATTTAGGGGGTGCCTATTTCATTCAATCTATGAAGGACATGAGTAACTCAGTAAAGAAAACATGTAGAAAGCCTCTTCTAGAAGCTTCTTCGATGCCAAGAGGGAGGAGAAGTGAAAGTATAAAGAAACAACAAATAGTTATAGAAGTGACCTATTATATCAAGGCATTGATAAATGGAATGGATAGTTGTGATGAGATGGCTACATGTTCAATTCATATGTTGTCCTCTTGCTACTAGATAGCCACATTTTCCTGTCAAACATCTTATGCCCGTTTATTTCCTTTTCCTTTTTATTGGAAACTAACCACCGCATCCAAAACACTTCTTGACATAATTTGATTCAAAACATTAAAAGGAAAACCAATATCTTGAAAATAATTACCACCTTCCAAGCTGGTGTACAAGAATCATAAGCCCAAAGCACTTCATTCCCTAGTGTGGATGCAAAGAGAATTATGCCTGATGCATAGCTCAAGAAACCAAGAGATTAAATATTAAACTATGGCCTCCTTCTGCATTACTTGAAACCAAGAGATTCACATAGTTAGTTGTCATGCAATCATAGGTTAATGTTGAGTTTTACTTGGTTTTGAGAATAGTTTAATATTATCTACTAGTCAAGGCCAACCATGTGAAGGTGGAAGCTCATTTGGGTCCAACTCTGCCCCCCCCTCCCCCAACATCTAAATTTCCTTTTAACCAAAAGTGACATCATTTTCCCATCTTCAGGTGCATGTCATTTTTCTGTCACATCCAAAATAAGATTTTGCCACTCTAAATTAAGAATGCATGTGCAACTCCATTCTGTATGCATGGAGAATACGTGGAGCTGAAAAAATGCACCATGATTACATTTATTTAATAAGTCTATTAAATTTTTAAAATTATAAACCATCATGAACATTAGAGCTCTAGCTCCTATGGATGAGAGAATGTCCTCAGCAAACTAACACGTAGAAATTCTTGATTTGTTTGCATGTTGAGGACATTACCCTTGCCTATAAGATTCAAAGTTACAATATGCATATGAGTTGAGATTGCATATTGAACTATGGCCTCCTTCTGCATTCCATGAAACCAAGAGATTTACACAGTTAGTTGTCATGAAATTATATGTTAATGTTGAGCTTCACTTATGTTCGAGAATAGTTTAATATTCTCTACTAATTAGGGCCAACCACATGAAGGTGGAAGCTCATTCGCCCCCCTCCTAAACATCTAAATTCCCTATTGACATCTAAAATCTTTAAGGAAGAATCAATTTTCAAAGTACCTGCAAGTTGGGCTACTCTCAGGGGAAGTCCATCTTCATTGCTCACAAGAAATTCATCACAATTCTTTAGTGCTCCCATACATCTAACATAAGTACATCTAGGAATGTCCTCATCACCTCCTACATAAAATGAATCCAATGTTATTAAATGCCCCCTAAGAAATAATAGTTCAAGTGAACTAAACACATGAAAAATGTGAGAGAGAAAGAGGAATCTACTTACCAATAGGTGTTGTCATTGCATCTATGGCCATGCTATGTGTTGAGTGAGTTTTTTTGTTTTTCTATTGTGCCAATATCTCTCAATTTATATACATACATACATGCATAGACACACACATATGTGTGTATACATATACATATACATATACATATACATATACATATACATATGCATATATATATATATATATATATATACAAAGATCACAAGGGCTGATGTAGGAGCATCTCGGGTGTAAGAGCAATCTTGCATCACCCAAAAATATTTTCTTTTTAGTCTTTTCTATTTCAATAAGGACTAATAGACAAGGTGGTTACTATTTATGGGAGCTTTTTATTTTTAGTAAGTTTGTTATATGAGCTTGGAATGTTCTTATTATCTACATAAAGGTCCATTTAGAGTTATAAGTCTACCATAAAAATCTCATTGCTCCAACTTAAGTATCAGAGAAGCTATTGCAAATTTTTGGTGGAAAATTTTATAGAAAAATCTTTAGGCTCACCATTAGAGGCCTTAGAATGCCCAGATGAGGTTCAAAAACTTGATGGAAGGGCGCTTGCACCATTTTGAGCTTATAGGTTAGGAGTTGGCATTTTTGAAAAGTGGTTATAATAGCCAATCAGAGCAAACAATTCAAGACTTATGGACTTCTGAATTTGGGCTACCCAAAGTATCTAAAATAATTGTCAAAGATGTATTTGGCCAACTCTATATGTATTGTTAGGGTTTGTTGGCCCTAGGTATTAAGTTTCATTGTCTAGAACCTTCCCAGGTGGCATAAAATTATCTATTTAAGAAAGGCCCAAACATTGTCTAGGACAACTCTAGGTGTTAGTTCGCAACTTGTCTTCCAGATTATTCTAATGAAGGCACCCATGTGGGTTAACATATTGTACTTGTGAATTCTGTAATTTCACATTTGTGACAAAAATTAAAAGGCCATATTTTGTTCTCACATTTGCTATTGTTTCTTTGTTTTTGTAATGATTTATGGTATTAAGGGGAGTACTCTTCATCAAGGACATGCCAACAAAATGTACCAATCACAAGGGAATGACAAAAAAATCCTAGATCTCCACTGATCTCCACCAACATTCAAAGCTCTCTACCCTTGTTTGGATCTCTCCACCAACTATATCATCAAAAATATCAGCTCTTCTCTTGCTATTGCAACTACCAAGATCAAATGAATCATACTTGTTGCAAGCCTTCATTTGATTAGAAATTTTATTCTTATTCATATGCTCTTAATCACAAGCTCAGATAACCATGACATAAATCATTCCCCATTTTTTTGATTGATTGTGGAGAGTTGTGCATGAAAGAGAGTGGAGAGCTCTAAACATTGGTGGAGAGCTCTGGGGTCTGAATGTTGGTGGAGATTGCATTGCCCTGACCTTGTGATTGTTTCATTTTGTTGTCATACCCTTATGATCTATGCATTTCATTGTCATGCCCTTGGTCAAGATCAGTGGATATCTAGGATTTCGATGTCGTGCCCTTGTGATCATTGTATTTCATTTTTGTGCCCTTGTGATCTTTACATTTCATTATCATGCCCATGTGATCTCCATGCACTTACTCTGCAATTTTCTTCAAGGGGAGAAGAGGTACCTATGTAAATGTTCTTTTCTTTTCTTTCTAAACATGCATCTCTTTATATTCCCCCAATAGGTGATTAGAGAAGCTTATCTTTATGTATATTTGTGTGTATATATACATACACATAAGTTTGTGTTTATGTATGTATGAATGCATATATAGAGAAGCTTCTCTTTATGTATATGTATGTGTATACATACATACATACACAAACATATGTGTGTGTATGTATGTATATACACATATATATACATATACATATGTATATATATAGATATTTCTATGTGTCATGTCCCCTTTTCAAATAATTAAAAAAGAAAATCTTTGCTAAGGCAGGCAGGCCCAAGAAAGTGAAGTTTCGGAAAAAGGGGGTTAATCTTTGGAAACCGTTGGACTAATAAATAAAAATTATTATTTAAATAAGTTTCATTAACCTCTCTTGGATGTGAGTTATAGTTATGCCCTCTTTTAAGGGTTTTGGAGGCATTTTGGGCTCATTCCAGAACTTGATTTTTGCTCATTCTTTGTTATTCTTCAGAGGCTGCCAAACCTGTGGAGAAGGAGACCCAAGAACGGGAGTTTGAAGGTTTCCAGGGAGACCCAAGAATGGGAGTTTTCAGGTTTCCAAGAAGGCTAAGGACAGGAGTTTGAAGCCATTCCATGTGCATGCTCATACAGAGTTTGCCTTTGTGCTGAACAGTGCAGATTTGTGAGTTTTCGGATGTGTTTTTGTATGAGTTTGGTGTTTACAGTTGAGTATTTCATATCAGTTTGGGTTGCTGCTGTATATCAGACTTTTAAATGTTAAAATAGAGCTGAATATATATATTGGGACATGATTAAACTTCTGAGATAGATTATTAGTGTTTTTGTGGTGTTTCCGGGCATATTTTGTGCTATTTCGAGAGCCCGATGAGCATAGTTTTGGTCCTACATTTTTGAGCTGTTGTGTAAAGGCTATACGGATATGGAAATTTCAATTTGTAGGCTGTTATACTGCTGAAATTTCTGTAAAAATTTCCATTTTCAGATTTATTAATAATTTGTGAAGTTGTGAAGCTTTTAGCACTATTTTCAGCATACCCGATTTGGGGTTTCTTGAGGAATTTGGTGGATCTTTGGGATATTAGCTGTTTGATTTTAAAGATCTGATTAGAGGTTGGAAATATCATACAAAATTAGAAAAGGGACATTTCAGTGGTATCAGAGCCATGATCTTGCCAGCCTGAGGGTTTGTAGAAGTTGCAGGTCAGTTTTGACAACTACCCAGATCTTGCATTTCAGTTTTTAGAACTACCCAAATCTTGCATGCCATAATTTATGGTTGCATGTTGCTTCTAATCAAATGCATGTTAAAATTTATGGTTGCATGCTACTTCAAATCATTTTCATGTTATTTCTTTGTGAATTTGGTGGTTGTAGAAGTTTGCATTTCAGTTTTGACAAGTACCCAGATCTTGCATGTCAGTTTTGACAACTACCCAGATCTTGCATGTCATAATTTGGTGGTTGCATGTTGCTTCTAATTAGTTTCATGTCAAAATCTATGGTTTCATGCTACTTCTAATCATTTGCATGTTAGTTCTTGATGAATTTGGTGGTTGTAGAAGTTTGCATGTCAGTTTTGACAACTACCCAGATCTTGCATGTCAGTTCTGACAACTACCCAGATCTTGCATATCATAATTTGGTGGTTGCATGTTGCTTCTAATCAGTTGCATGTCCAAATCTATGGTTGCATGCTACTTCTAATCATTTTCATGTTAGTTCTTAGTGTTTGAAGAAGTTATATCCTATTGGGGTTACACTCTACTTTATCCAGAATGGACAGGTATAGTACAGAGTCTCAGAGGAAACGATCTTGGACAATTGATAGCCAGAGTCAAAATAGTAGAAAGGATGGTTATTTAGACATTCGAGATAAACTTATGAAAATAAGCCATGACATGTCTAAACTGTTGGTTGAGCACCACCGTATAATGAATGACATGTTATCTGACCCAGCTAAGGTGGATAAGTTGACTGGATTTCTATTTCACAAATTTTCTCACAGGACAGATGACACAATTCCCAAGAACTTGCATGAGGAGTTTGAGAAACTAGCTGATAGCCAGGTAGAGGTCTCAGATTCTACTCTGCCACAGGAGGTGGTGGGAAAGGATATTACACAGATTGATAGTAACGGTTAACTTGATACTCAAATTGAGACAATTGTTTACAGGTCGTCAAAGGGTGATGCCACAGGTATTCAGGATGGTATAGTTACAACAGGCAGTGACTACAGTGTAGTGGGTTCAGATGATGATCATGAGGATGTTGTTGTGCAGGATGGTGAGATACCTGGTAGAGATGAGCAGACATTGAGCATTCATGACTTTGCTGAGAAAGAGTACCAGACACAGTTAGATGCTTCATCACATGAGGTTGAGGCTGGTAGTACTTCACATGATTTGTCTAGCCAACTGAAGGAGAACAAAGATAGTAGTGTGACTTCATTATCTCATCATGACAGGTATGTGGAGTTAGTTATTATTGGTCATATTACTCAGGTGACGAGTTTTCTTGAGTTACCAGTTGATTCTAGTTTACGGATATGGACTCGAGATTGTTATATTGGCATTTGGGATTCAGTTGACTGGAGATCTTTAACACTTTTTGGTAGCAGTGTTTGTTTGGGTGCTATCATGGATTTGATTAGCAGATTACATGGTGTTGTCTTTTCTTGTGCCAGTATCTTGTCTGATGTTGGTATTAGTTTTTATACACCAATGTTGGGCTTTGTTCATATATCCAGTCGGCCATACTTGCTGGAATGTGTTGATGATATTTCATATTTGGCAGTGTGTATAGATGAGTCCCAGGATCATATTGGCATTGATGACATCCAAAAGGATGCAATGGGTAGTTTTGAAGACTTAGTTTCCTTGGGTATAGAGGAGTTGGACAGCAATGCTAATGTTTTTGATACTCCGTATGTTGATATGAGCTTTAGATTTGATTCACAGGATATGGATGCTAATACTCTAGAGACTAGTAACTTTGAGGACACTCCTTCAGACAGTGCATTAGAGGAGGTTTGTAGGAGACAGTCAAGCCAGTGCCATCATGTGTCTAATCAGTTGAGAGTTAGTGACCAAGGCATTGCTATCACTTGCCAACATTTCGATGCTGCTCGTCAGTTGTTAGCAGTTTATGGATGGGGTTCTCCTACTAGTGATGAGCAGGGAGGAAGTTATCTTTCCTTGACAGAGATCCACTCTTTATGGGAGGCTATTTGGATTTTGAGACAGAATTATATGCAGTTGGTAGCCGACAGAGATTATCTTATGGAGTGGGGCAGTACAGCATATGATGCATTGTTGGCCAAGGAAGATGAGGTGAGTGATCTTACTGAGCAGCTTGAGGTGACTTCTGAGATTCTTGAGAGTACACAATTGGCTCTCAAGGAGTCACAGTTTCATTTGGCTAAGGTGACCATGGAGTTAGAGCGACTACAGTCTTTACCTGATTCTATACAGTCACAAGCTGTGGTGTTTGGTGATCCGAGGATGTCCATGGCCGAGATTGTTAGAGACAGTGGAGATGGGGATGCATCCATTCTTGATACTAACATTGGCATATCAGGTTCATTCCCACTAGAGTCAGGTTCAATTGAGTTGGGTGTTGTAGCAAATTTTTGTGGTGTGCCTGACATGGTCGTGACCTCTAGTACTAATGGCACGAAGACTAGAGATGTTGTATCAAAGACCATGTGTGATGTTGGTGAGCTGATAGTTGGCATGGTTCCTACTAGTAATACTACTCCCTTCGCAATGTCTTCAGAGGTAGTAGTCAGTTCCAACTTGGTTAATGATCGATTGCAGTTAGTTACATCTAGATTGCAGTCTAAGCTACTGACTGAGATTGGTGCATTCTATCGGCATTACACTATGAGGTATGCTCATCTATCTACCTTTGATGACCATGTTGATGAGATGATGATACAGAGATGTACTTTGGTTCCTAGTGCTTATCATCAGTTATGGGATAGTTTGATGCCTCGGGATGAGAGTTGTGATGGGCATGACATGGTGATAGGTCTTGCAATTGACAGGTTGATAATACATGACTTAGAGTAGGAGTTTTGGAGTGATGCTTTAGCAGGTGTTGTTATTGATTCTACTCCTTTGGCTATGACATCTCTTGACTTAGCTGGTGATTAGTCACAGTGGGTTGTATCACTTCTTCATGGTGAGTTGTTGACTGAGGTTGGTTTTTTTTATCAACATTATATTGCAGGGTATGTACATCAGTTAGCATTTGATCCTTGTGTTGAGGAGTTGATGGCAAACAAATTTGGTTTGGATTCCATTTCTTACTCTTTATCTTGTAATGTCTTTTCACCATCAGCAGTGTATGGGAGTTATGGTTATGAGATAGTGGTCGATGATTTGCAGAGTTGTGTTGACTGCAGGAGTTGTACAGTGTGTGGATTCTCCATACTTGGTACAGTTTCATTCGAGAGGGTTCACCATTGTTGTAGAGTTGGATTGTACATTCCATATAGGCCAGTGGGATGCGTTGATGGTATTTACTGTGTTGGTAGTTTGATTTGTCCACTTTACTTGGGTTCTGATGTTCTAAGAGTTTGTGCCTCATGGGTTTTTGATTGTGGTAGTGGTGATTTCGGAGTTTGGTTGAGCTATAATTGTCAATTTGATTATGGATTCCTCTTGGTCATATTGCAGAGGATATTACAGGAGCCTGTGTTAATTGGTAGTAGTATAGTTCATGACTACATTTGGGATCCAGGTGGATTGATTGGTTTATTGTTCAGCCATTGCTTGAGGACAAGAAATGATTGGGAGGGGAGGACTTGTCATGTCCCCTTTTCAAATAATTAAAAAAGAAAATCTTTGCTAAGGCAAGCAGGCCCAAGAAAGTGAAGTTTCGGAAAAAGGGGGTTAATCTTTGGAAACCGTTGGACTAATAAATGAAAATTATTATTAAAATAAGTTTCATTAACCTCTCTTAGACGTGAGTTACAGTTATGCCCTCTTTTAAGGGGTTTGGAGGCATTTTGGGCTCATTCCAGAACTTGATTTTTGCTCATTCTTTGTTATTCTTCAGAGGCTGCCAAACCTGTGGAGAAGGAGACCCAAGAACGGGAGTTTGCAGGTTTCCAGGGAGACCCAAGAACAGGAGTTTTCAGGTTTCCAGGAAGGCTAAGGATGGGATTTTGAAGCCATTCCATGTGCATGCTCATACAGAGTTTGCCTTTGTGCTGAACAGTGCAGATTTGTGAGTTTTCGGGTGTGTTTTTGTATGAGTTTGGTGTTTACAGTTGAGTATTTCATATCAGTTTGGGTTGCTGCTGTATATCAAACTTTTAAATGTTAAAATAGAGCTAAATATATATATTGGGACGTGATTAAACTTCTAAGATAGATTATTAGTGTTTTTGTGGTGTTTCCGGGCATATTTTGTGCTATTTCGGGAGCCCGATGAGCATAGTTTTGGTCCTACATTTTCGAGCTGTTGTGTAAAGGCTATACGGATATGGAAATGTCAATTTGTAGGCTGTTATGCTGCTGAAAGTTCTGTAAAAATTTCCATTTTCAGATTTATTAATAATTTGTGAAGTTGTGAAGCTTTTAGCACTATTTTCAGCATACCCGATTTGGGGTTTCTTGAGGAATTTGGTGGATCTTTGAGATATTAGCTGTTTGATTTTAAAGATCTGATTAGAGGTTGGAAATATCATACAAAATCAGAAAAGGGACATTTCACTATGTGTATATATATCCATACATGCATATATAGAGATCACAAGCGCATGACAACGAAATGCAAAGATCACAAGGGCACATCAACAAAATGCAATGATCACAAGGGCATGATAATGAAATCCTAGATCTCCATTTATCTCCACCAATGTTCAAAGATCTCCACTCTCTTTCGCACACAGCTCTCCACAATTGATCAAAACAAAAGGGGATTGTTCATTTTATTGTACTTAATATACATACATACATACATACATATACACATACATACATACTTACAGACATAAACATACATGCATACATATATACATACATACATACATACATACATACATACATATACACATACATACATACATACATACATATACACATACATACATAGATACATACATACATACATACATATATCTGCATATCCAATTTTATCACCTTGGAAAACTATATTTGTTCCTGCTAGCTGGGAGCACCTGATTGTTCATTTTATTGTACCTAATTTGATGACAGTTCTACAAGAATTTGTAATCAGCCCAGCTAATCAACAACTACACCAATATAACTAGATTATGGCTTGTTTCTTTTTAAAAATATCTGCTATGATATGTTTTTGTAAAAAAATTTGCAAACTTTTCCCATTTTTCCTAAAATGCATTATTTTTGTACAGGATCTTGAGATAAGTCACTCAACACGGGTTGAGTGAGTTTTATTGTTTTATTATTTGGATTTTAGAATATGTATGCAACTAGATCAATTTTTCTATTGTGCCAAAATCTCTCTGTACACACACACACACACGTGTGTGTGTGTGTGTGTGTGTGTATGTATATGTATATAGATATACACATATACATATTGTTGAGACAATGGGTGTTGCACATATTGCATAATATCATTATATTGTAGTATGTTATTTTATTATGTAATGTTGCACCTAGATGGATGTGCAACATGTAAAGATTCTCATGAGATATACTTGATGAGTTGTATTGTAACATTGTGATAATATTTGATGTAATTATTTAGTATTGGAAAAAGAGTTAAATGTGGGCCAATGGGTTAGATAGCACATGGTTTATGTAATACCACTTGGTGGTTTTGTGGGACTTGTTACTATATAAGTAGCCACAAGGGTAGTTGTAGAGCCAACATAGAAGACAAAAAGACAAGAGTCGAGTGGGACAAGGCTTGACAAGTTAGCCAAGGGAGCATTTGCAAAGGTTGGAAGCATGGTATGGGATGTGTGGATTCATGCTTGTTCACATAGATTGCTTGGTTGTGACTATGGCAATGAAGGCTTCCATGGTTGTATTAAAATGATATTTTTGTTGAATAATATATGGTGATGGATGCTTTTGGAGGTTGAGTTTTTTTTCCCTCAATGAGGGTTTCCTAGGGTAGATCTTGTGTGACAAATTTTGTACGTATATTGTCTTTTTCTCTTGCATGTGGATTCTAAGTGATTTTAATTACATATTTTAGATCTATTATAGGTTATGTGGAAATGGTTAGATTTTAGTTGCAAATTTTCTTACAAGTGGTATCAGAGCTACGGTTTTATTTTTGTAACCCTAGATTCAATCCATAAGAATCCATGAGAGGATAAAAGAAAGAGAAAGATACATGAGTTGTTTATTGCAAATCTGAGGGTTTTGGATTTGCAGTTATGATGGGATGTTGGTAGAGTTTGGGCATGTGAAATTGTTGGTCTTAAAAAAAATTTGGATGTTTTATTTAAATGAGGGTTTTAGGCATGAGCTTGTAGAAATGACCTATGTAAAAACAGACCTCGCCATTGGATTGGGGTCGATGTTTCCATAAATTTTGATATATCATATGGTCTTGTTTGGCCATGTTAAGAGGAAATAAAAAAATTTTAGTTTTAGCCCATTATGGTCGTCAAATTAAATCTCGTCAGAATTTTTGTCACAAAAAAAAGTAGTGAAAATAGTAAAAAGGTTGTCTCAATAAAATGGCCACAATTTTCTATCAGGATATCAGATTTTAGACTTCTTATAGGTATTGGAAAGCTAATTTAGAGCACTACAATATAGTGTAGGTTTGGTTTTGTGATTTTGACATTTTGTTTGGTTTTAAGAGCTTGAAAGTCAGATGTTATTTATTTTGAGCATAGATTAAGGCATAAATTGGGCATATGGAGTTATAATTTAGACTTCAAATCGTCAACAAAAAGCTCTTGGAAAGTTCTATACATTGGTTCAGATTTGGTGCAAGTTTGGCATGGTTTATTTGGTGATATATTGATCTAAATGATTTATGATATATTTTGACTGTGGTAACATTGTGAGTTAATGACATTGTATATTTTGGACATTTAGATTTGATGTCATTGTATCCTCAGTTCATATTTTAGATTGGTTTCATGGTGATATAGTTATTAGTTTTTTATTTGGATATGTATGATGACTTATTGGGTTTACAAGTTGTGCAGTGTTGTAAGTAGTCTATACTTATAGGTTGCATTTATGGCTTGGTTATGGTTTGTCTTTTCCCATTGATCTTTCATTATTGATACAAATTCAAATTGGTGGCTTGAATTTGAGTTGTGTATGCCCTAAGTCACATGATTTTCTAATTTTTCTTTATGTAGAATGGATGAGATGTTGTTACTAGGTAGAGTCATGGTGGAGGATTGCAATTGACTATTTTATACTAATAGGCTAGACACTTTGAGAGTTAGTTTCTTAGTTCATGGATGTGATCATGATGCCATGGATTTTGGCATAACATGATTGAATATACGGTACATCATTGATGTTCATTGGTTTGAATTATTGATTTGGTTATGGTGGTAAATCTTATTGGTTAAGGATCATGGTTCTTTGGTTTCTTTTAAAGAGCTCATTATGTGCACTTTGATTTCTTTGATGATTTGATGCCTTGGTTGACTCTCATAGTTAGAGGATGGTTTTTTATCATGATGTTATGGATAGCTTGGATACACAGTTTAGTAGGAGCTTGTGACAATGATGAGGTGGTAATGTAGGATTAGTTCCTAGTTTGATATGTATCTTCTTGGTTTGGAGATCTTGGTTTCACTTGGTATTGACACTTTGGCTATGTATGTGTAGACCTGGAGGATCTTCATGTAGGAGATAAATTTAATGATGTCATGGGTGGCTCAGTACCACAATTGAGTGGGAGTTTTTGGCATTGATATATTTATTGAGTGTTTGTAGATGCTTGAGGTTTGTCTTAGATCCTATTGTTGCAGAAGCGTCTTTGACATTTGCATGGTGCACTTGCTATCTTCATGGTGTGTGAAGACGGTTGCATCTTGAGGACTCATGAGGTTTTTGGTAAAGGTGTAGTTTATACTTTCATTGAAATGTTATCCTTGGTGTGAGGATGGTTTCTTATTATGTCATGGTATACTCTTGATACACATTTAGCATTTTGACATGTTATAGTATATTCATATGGAGAATGTTATCTCTTTGGTTGAGATGGTTTAGATCATGTTCTCATGTTTATGTTCCTAAGGCCATAGTTGAAACTTTGACACTGATCTTGGTTTAGCTTCTTGGTATTGAGTACATTGATCATTTTTTGGGTACTTCATGTTATTGCTATGTTGCATTTGGATTTGGCATTGATTGATTGGTTACACATGCTCATGGATGCTTAGAGGTAGTGGTGATGTTGATTTCTCGTAGATAAGAGTAGTATTTGTTGGGACAAATTTTTGGTTTCAGTAGGAAGTCCAAGGGGCAATCACCTAATATGGAATTGAGAGGAGATTGTTCTTAGATGAGTCTTGGTTGGAGACTTGGATATCTTGACGAGCATTCTCATTCCCCACTCTTGGTCTACTCAATAGTTTACTACTTGAGAGGTGTATCCCATTGTTTCTCTTAGATGCATTGTGTTTATGCCTGTCTTTCATGGATATGGATCTTGAGATATGGTACATGATTTAGGTCTAGAGGGTTAATTTGAGATATGGTTTAGCATTGGTTATCTCCTTGTGCATATGTTGTTGTTATGTTGGTTGAGTTTGGGAGATGGTTTTATATTGGCCATATTCCTATGATTATGAATGGTTTATGAGTTTGATCAAGTCTTTTGAGAGGCTTACATCCATGGTTAGCTATATGTTATGGTTTGAGTGTTTTGTGGCTTCTTGGTTGGGGTTTTATGGAGCAGATCATACTTTTCACTGTTTACATCTAGAGGTGTGTGTAGAAGGACATGATACAGGTTATGATTTGCATGGTTTCTCTTTGATCTTGGTTATATTCTCAGATGTTTGGTTTCACTTATATTAGATTTGAGATTAGTTGGAGATTGTGATCACTGGTTTGTGTTCATATATGTCATGTGAGAGATGGCACGGTTATTTCTTTATCTCTTTCCTTTGTTGGTTGTGGAGAACTTGGGAGAGTGTTGGATAATTGTTACGAGAGTTGTTCTTACAGGTTATTGGTTTATATATTGTGGATGTCCTTAATACTACATGGATTCACTTCCTTGAGATGTTATGAGTGGATTGGTTATAGATTTGACATTATCTTCTATAGTAGGAGCTTCTTGGTATATATGTGGCATATATTTCTCTTGAGGCTTGTAATTATAGGTTATAGATTGGATATTTTGATGATGTGAGATAAACCTGGTATACCTTTGGAAGTATGGATAGTTGGATGGGTTGGAACTTGCTATGGGTGCTATTTTAGCTATGAATATTTGATAACTACGGACACATGTGATTACTTTTGGTTTGGGTGTGTGTGCTTAACATTTCAATTGGTACAAAATTTTATGATCTTCTATTGTGACAGGTTGGGTGACTTTCTCTTTGGATGACTTCTATGTATGTTCAATGGCAATGGCATAATAGGAGGTGGCTTCTTTCATGTTTGAGATGCTAGATACTTTGATTTTGTTGTGGGTACTAGGATAGAGCACATGGTGTACTTTGGTCCATGATGATGGATGTGTTAGGAGGGATTATTCCCTTGCTCATATTTGTGGCTATCAATTAACCCTATGCAATGTATACAACAAGTGGGAGATTGTTGAGATAATGGGTGTTGCACACATTGCATAATATTGTTATATTGTATTATGTTATTTTATCATATAATTTTGCACCTAGATGAATATGAAACATGTAAAGATTCTCATGAGATATACTTAATGAGTTGTATTGTAACATTGTGATAATATTTGATTTTATTATTTAATATTGGAGAAAAGAATTAAATGTCCAATATTAAATGTGGAGTCAATGGGTTAGGTAGCATATGGTTTATGTAATACCACTTGTTGGATTTATAGGACTTACTCTTAGATAAATAACCACAAGGGTAGTTGTAGAGACACCATAGAAGACAAAAGGGCAATAGTTGAATAGGACAAGGCTTGACAGGTTAGCCAAGGGAGCATTTGTAAAGGTTGGAAGCATGGCATGGGATGTGTGGATTCATGCTTTTTCACATAGATTGCTTGGTTGTAGCTATGGCATTGAAGGCTTCTATTATTTTATTACAATGATATTTTTGTTGAATAATACATTGTGATGGATGCTTTTGGAGGCTGGGTGTAGCGTCCTGCTTGGGAACCCAAAAGAAATAAACCTAATATGTTAAAAAGTTTACTGAACTATTTTTTTTTAAGTTTAAACAACATCAAAGTAACAAATATGGAACACTAAAATGGAGTGGGAGTGGGAGCGCTTTGAGCAAAGGAAGCAATGACTACTTGTAAATGGCAGGGGAAAATCTTGATGGGAAGTAGATTCTCGATCAAGATTTTGTCAACATAAGAGTTGGTCTTATGGGCAACATATCAGTAATAGATGGCCTCTAAATAGATATAATAAAATAAGATATCAAAGACCAATGCCCTACCCCCAAAAAATGATCATTTCAATCCACCACAAAGGCAAAAAAATAGGGGGAATGAGAGGAAATGGAGAAACTAGTTCCAAGGACAAAAGTTGATCTACAAGAAGTTTGACAGATTTGACTTTACAAATATTGCACACAAGTTCTATAGACCAAAACAATAGCAATAGGCTTTGGTGAAGGAGAAAGAGGCAGTCAAAGACACTCCCCAAAAACCAAATGAGAATATTACCTATGAGGTAATGTCTACTATTCACATAGATAATGCAAAATGGCAAGAAACTATAGGTGAATTAAAAGAAAAATCTTTCTTTTTCAAATGGCTACATCCATGGCCTTCTGTAAGAACAATGAGGTTGGGATGTAAAGCATTATGGGGAAAGGAATGTAAGCTGAAAACCCTAACAAATGGCTTTTACATGGGGTTAGCACTGAGTAAAATAGATAAATGGGACATCCTAAACAATGGCCCTTACCTTTTAGAAGGTCAAGGTATATTTAAGAAGGATTGGGAGCCAAATTTTGACCCAAGCAAAGAAAAGTTGTAGACATTCCCTATATGGATAATCTCTATAACTTACTAGTGAAATATTGGGGGGAGGAGGTTTTAGCACAAATTGGGAACACAATTGGAAGCTTTGTTAGAGTAGAGGAAGTTCTAAACATTAAATATTCTTCCTCTCACCCAAGGATTCTAATAAATATGAAGGAAGGAAACCATTGCCCAGACTTCATCACTCTAAGCATGGAAAATGGAGTATGGAAACAACCTATTGAGGTATGGGAAGGGGAAGAAAATCCAATCTCAGAAGAGGCTTTGTCAGGCAGCAGATTTTTGAAAGGGAAAGGGCTAGAGTTGAAAAACTTTTAGAGGAATTGGAATTGAGGGAATGCTAGTTTGAGAAAGAAAAAAGCTTAAATGATCATATTCACTCAAAAGATCTCTGCGAGAATCAAGAGATTTCAACTTTTATAAAGTTAGCAATGATGGAGAAAGTTTTTTTTGGAAAAAGATTTGAGGGAGCGAGAGGATAAAGAGATCTCAACCCAAATGGTGACAGAAACCCCTATGGAATAATGACAAGAAAATAGGGGAGAGGACTTACAAATGAGCAATCTGGAGAAGATAACAATGATGCATGAAAAGGTAAATGACAGTTTTCTCAAATCTTGATGTCTGATAATCAAAGAGAAATTATCTTGCCTAAAAATATAGACCCCAAAGGATTTGAAGGAAGTATTATGGAAACACCCTTGAAAATGCAAGATCAAATAGGGATGACTATACCAGGAGAGGAAAACCAAATCTTTAAAGATATAGAAGTATCCCCAAACTAGAACCTATGTGAATCCTTTGAAGAAACAATGGATAGTAGTCACAAGAAGGAAGGAGGAGAATCATCTTAGGAGGCTCTAGAAGGGGAAGATAACATAAATGAATTAGGTTCACTAGAATGTCTAGGTATTTGGGATGAAAGATCCATAGAGAAAACAAGCTCAAAAAAGTAGAAACCAAATGTATGGAGCAAGAAGAAAAGAGGCCCCAAATCTATCAAATTAAAATTGGAATTGGCAGGCAATGTAGCAAGCCAATCAAAACTATTGAGATTGGGAAAAGGTTTAGCCTTTTCCCACGAGCCATGAATATACTATCATGGAATGTCAAGGGCTGCAATGCCCCTAACAAGATCTGATTAATCAAAAGATGTCTTGATCAATCAAAGTCTGACTTGGTGCTTCTACAAGAAATAAAGATTAAGGAGGAGGATTTTACCAATTTCAAAAGCAAATTCAAAAGATGGGAATGTTTGTTGACAGGGGCTCAGGGTGCCTTAGGAGGTATGGTTATTTTATGGAGATCAAATACTTTAAAAATAATTGAAACCCATCTAGACACCTACTAGCAATGGATCAAAGTATATGTAAAACAATTACACTGCTCTTTCTTGATGATAAATGTATATGGTCCAAATAGTAATGCTCAAAAAAGGATTTTATGAAAAACCATATCTGCAAAAGTGCAAGATTTAGATTATGAAGTGACAATTTTAGATAGGGATTTTAATACAATTCTGAACTTGGAAGGCAAAAAGGGTGGGAAAGGCTAGAGTTCAGAAAGCCAAAAGGATTTTAGTAATTTTTTTAATGATAGTGGATTAGTAGAAATCCATTTCAAAAAAGGAGATTTCACATGGACAACTAGAAGAGAAGGATTTGTTCATATAGCAGAAAGCTAGACAAATTTCTTATGGCAGGCAATTGGGCAAAGGAAAATTGGTCATGCTCTACTAAAATTCTCACTTTTCAAGGTTCTCATCACTTCCCTATTTTTTTGAGGATTCAAGATGGAAAAACTCCAGATAAGTGCCCTTTCAAATTTGAGGCTATGTGGCTGAAAATGGAACACTTTGCGGATCTGATTGTAGAATGGTGGAATAATACTCCAACAAGGAAAGGTAATAAAGCTTTCATTTTCTTCAAAAAATTACAATTTCTCAAGAAATAGTTGAAGATTTGGAACAAAGAACATTTTGGCAATATTTTTGATAAAAAAAGGAATTAGAGGAGAAATTAAAAATTTTAAGTCTTAAAGTCATTGAAAATGGTATGTTTCAGGAGGACTTTAAGGAAGAGAAAATTCTTAGAAAGGAATTAGAAGCATGTCTTAATAAAGAAGAAACTTAGTGGAGACAGAAATCTAGAGAAATATGGTTAAAAGAGGGGAACAAGGATACTCTTTTTTTTCATAATTTGGTAAAAATTAGAAGGGCAGCTAATAAAATTTATGAGATTCAAAATTTTGAAGGGGTTCTCATCAAAGATAATGAGGAAATCAATTTAGAGGCAGTAAATTTTTTCTCTCATAGAGGACAGCAGATAGCAAAGAATCAGAATGAGGTGGATGAGGTTTTGAATGTTATCTTGGCACTGATAACAACATCCCAAAACAAAGCACTAATGGATCTAGTCATAGAGAGTGAAGTTACTAAAGCTTTAAAAGGTTCAGGAGGGGATAAAGCTCCAAGCCCAGATGGTGTTCCTGCAATGTTTTTTCAAAAATTGAGGTTTATCTTTCAAAAAGATTTGTGGGAAGTGGTTGAGGAATCAAGACAAGGAGGATTCATCCTTAAAGATTTCAACAACACCTTTATAGCTTTAGTGCCAAAAAAAGAAACACAAATAACTTTTGAAGATTTTATACTAATTTCTTTATGCAATACAGTATATAAGATTATTTTGAAGGTTATGGCAAACAAACTCAAAAAATTTCTAAGCTCAATCATTTTGATAGAACAGAGTGGCTTCTTACTAGGAAGATCCATATTTGAGGGGGTGGTGGTAGCACATGAGGCACTCCACACTATTCGAACTTCAAAAGCACAAAACATGATGGTTAAATTAGATATAAAGCAAGCTTATGATGAGGTTGATAGAAGTTTCTTTCTAAGAGTGTTAAGGAAGTTTGGGTTTGGTCTGGAATGGTTACAATGGGTAGAAAGTTTCTTATTTACATCATGTTTCTCAGTGTTGATCAATGGAAGTCCTCAAGGCTTTTTTGAACAAGAAAAAGGCATTAGACAAGGGGACCCCCTATCCCCTTTCTCTTTATCATAATGGAAAAGGTGTTAGGAAGGCTAATACATAGACAATGGGAGCTGGGATTATGGGGAGGAATCAAAATTACAAAGATAGTTGAAGCCCTTGCTCATTTACAATTTGTAGATGATACTTTTTTAGCAAGTTCAGCAAGTATAGAGGAAGCAAAGGCTATGAAGCATACCCTAGAACTCTATGGAAGAATTTGAGGATAGTTTATAAATTGGAATAAATCAGAGATCTTTTTCTTCAACACCCCACAAAATGTCAAATTGAGGATATGTTGAATCATGAATATAAAAATAGGGCTGATGCCAAATAAGTATTTAGGGATACTCTTTTTTGCAAGCAGAAAAAAAGTTGATTTATGGGATAATTTGATAGAGAAATGTCAAAAGAAGAGAGGAAAATGGTTATTTTCAGCAGGCCGAATCCTTATGCTCCAAACAATAATCTCAGCCATGCCTATTTTTGTAATGATGTGTTTAGATATACCCAAAAAAGTCGTCTACGTTCTAGAACAGAAGATAAGAAAAGTTTTTTTGGAATGGATCTAATGAAGGTGACAAAATTCTCATACTAGCATGGGAAAAGATATGTTGACCCAAGGAAGAAGGGGGTGTTAGGATAAGAAATTGGTGACTTATGAATAAAGCACTGGGATCCAAATTAATATGGGCAATGTATGAAAATCCACAACTCTACTGGGTGAGAGTTTTGAAAGGATAATATTTAGACTTGGATGAAGTTCAAAGGATATTAACGATTCAAGATCCACCAAAAGGATTAGCCATATGGAAATTCATGCTCTCTTGTAGAAAAATTATAGTGAAGCACATCTCTTGGCATCTTGGGAATGGGAAACAAGCTAAATTTTGGGAAGACTCCTAGAATGGGCATAAAGTTTTGGGGGAGGATGATGGTAAATTTGAATTAAAAACATACTTCAAAGAAAGGTGGGGAAATTTAGTGTCTGACTATATGGTAGAAAAGGAAGGTTTAGTAGGGAAAGAATGGTGCTAGAAAGATGTTTCAAGAGAGGAGTTGATGGATGAATAGAAGCAGCAAATGCAGAGAATATTCAAAGAAAGAAATTTGTTGGTGAGTCTCAAGAAGGATAAAATAATTTGTTGTGGCTCCCTATCAGGTAATTACTCAGTCAAATTAGCATATAATATTCTAGCTAAAACAAATAGGGAAGTCTTCACTTCAAAATACCTATGCTGTAATAAGGACATATTACCCAAGGCAAGGGCCTTTGCATGGTTAGCTTATAATGGAAGAATTTTAACAATGGAAAGACTGAGGAAAATAGCCATAATAGGTCCATCAAGATGCCCTTTGTGTGAGAAGCATGAGGAAACAGTAGATCATCTTTTAATTCAATGTCAATATGCAAGGAAATGCTAGGATTTGGTTCAATACAAATTAAGGTGGCAAGGCCCGAGAGCCCAAAGTGTCAAGGAGGTTTTTGATGGATGGCGAAGGGAGCAAAGAAAATCAACTCTCTCAAGCATATGGTTAGTGGCCTCATCATTGATTATTTGGGAACTAAGGAAGAAATCAAATAGAAGAATTTTTCAAGGAGAAAAGGAAAATTTAAGAAGATGTTTAAATAGAATTATAAATGTAATAGAGGAGACAATAAGTGCCTTGGTGACAACAAGACAAGAAATGCAGATTCCTTACACAAAAGAAGATAGTGTGTTACAATCTTCATGGCTATGGATAAGGTTCAAATCCCCCTTGGGGGCACTAGTGACCAAAAAGAAAAAGGTTAAGCTAGAAAAGATAGAGTGGAGAGCTCCACAAGAAGGATGGGTAAAAGAAAATTTTGATGGAGCTGTGAGTGGCAATCCAAGGATCTCAGGTGTTGGGGTCGTGTCGAGGGATAATGAAGGATGCATTCTATTGAAAGGAGAAAAAAAGCTACCCACAAGCACCAAGAACATAGCAGAATGTCAAGCAGCATTGCTAGCAGTAAGGTTAGTAAGAAAGGAGGGGATCAAGAAGTTGCATTTAGAAGGTGATTCTCTCATTGTAATGTAGGAAATCTCAAAAATGCAAATCAACGCTTGGCATCTTCAAATGGTAATTGATTCAATTGTGCAAGAATTAAGTAAATTTGAATATTTTAAGATTACGCACATCAAACATGAAGGAAATATAGAGGCAGACACTTTGTCAAAATGGGTACTGTCATTAAATGATGAAATAGTTACGGTCAAGCATTCAAATTGCGAAAAAGATTTAAATTACAATTTAAATGATGAAGGAATGTAAGGAACCTCAAATCCAACCTATTAAAGGATGGGTAAGTCAAAAAGGATGATTTAGTTAGATTTCTTAAAGATTATAAATCGATGTGGAGCGTGTGTGCTAGTTAAAATATGTGGCAACAGGAGTAAATAAAAAAGGGGAATGTCATGGCAATGAAAACTTGACAGAGATTGCATCAGCAAAAGTGTGTGAAGGACTTTAAAACAAGGAGGAGGGTAGCTTTTCAAAGAAAATTCTAAATTAAGAAAGTAATTTTGAGCAAGTTTCATGGAGCCAACTTTCACCTTTAAAATGATGAAGCAACAGAAGGCTTTGTTTGGGCACATGGTGGATGATTGTCTAAGGAAAATGGTGAAATGCCACTCTGATGTAGTGATTTGAGAAATGCAAGAGAATTTAGGCCCTCTCTTTCATGGAGCTGACCACTGTTGGAAGGTTTAGGTGGATATTGCAGAAATGTTAATGGCATGGGGTCTACATGTTGGAGATCATGAACAAAATGTGGCATAGGTTATGAAGGTGCTCTTTAAAGAAGCCTTAATTCTAGATTTGGAGGCACTGCTAGAATGGGCACATCCTAGATGGGTCTTTGACTTTAGTGAAGGCTACAAAGATGATGAAGAAGGGATTGAAAAAGGGGTTTTTCCCTTTGTAAATTGGCCACACGGGCAGATTGACAGAGAAAACTACATAAATGACTATCATCAAGCATGGGATAGTCTCAAGTCTGCAATCATGTTTTACAATGACCAAAAGAAGAGGGCCACTTTCTCAATAGACTTCCCAAAGAGAAAGAGGTTGGCTAGAAATTTTTGCAAAGTTTAAAGTGTAGGAAGGCAGTGATGAATTTTGATGTAGTTAGTGAAAATTTCTTTTTGAAGGCTAATGGAGTGGGAAGGCAGATTTTTTGATGGTAGTGATTGCATGAAGATAGAAGAACAATGTCATTTTTTGACAAGCAGGAAGACCCATAGGAATAGGAGGTAGCACAAAGAAGGTTTTTTGGCTCTACAAATGGTAGAACTCAAATTTAATGATAAAATTCAAAATATGGATTTTTTGGAGGATCGATACAGTGAAAGCTTTTGGCAGTGGTGAGGTCATAATGACCGTAGGATTAGATGTTGAGTTTCTTCACTGAAGGAAATGCCTTTTAAGTAAATTAGCTTAAAGAAGAGGTTTTTTGTGTAATAGATGTAAAGGAGATACATATCATATTATAAATGATGGTCCTCTAGATAGAATTAAGGACCTTTTTATCTTGATGCAAACATTATTATATTAATAATAAAATACAAACTTATTACCAACCAAAAAAAAAACATCAAAGTAAAAATAATGTGGCAAAGATATATACATACACATCAAAAACACATAATCAATTACAAACACAGTTTCAATTCTTTAAGCATTCCTTCATGTTGAGTTACATTTAAGAAAGTTTTATTAATAATTTTAAGTTTCAATTACATTATCCATAATACTAAGATGAATAAACACACACATAATCATATAAGCAAATGCATAAATACAACTAATAATATGAAAGCACATCTAATGAATAACATCCACTACACCTATCATAGGGTATGTGAAAATAGATACAAGTACATCAATATACAATACAATATCCCATAGGATCTCAAAACACATGATACATAGATACATCAAATGAATAGAAGTCTTCAAGATAAGAGGAAGAATGATAATGGTACCACTATATCAAGAAGCATCTAACGTCTATCAATTTGAGAGGGACCCAAATGGTAAGAATACACTATCTCTTGATCACATGGTCACCTAATCAGGCTCCCACTCCCACCATGTAGGAGAAATAATCTATGACCCACATATAGATAATGAAATCATAAAATAATCCTAGGCAAGAAATCCTAATAGCCAAAACTACCTCAAGGGTAACACAAACTACTCAAAAAGAAAGATAATCAAAATCAAAAGGACACTCATCCAATACCAACACTACATACAAAATCAACATCAATATACCAAATATAAATCAAGTATAAAAACTGAAAAAGACACAACCACCTCCACAACAATGTCAAGTATCACAAGCACAATAACCAACATATAACAACTATAGTCAATAAAAGTAAATTACCAATCACTAACTCCAACAATAAAAAACACCACTAATGAATAACTGATCATTCATTAATAAAATTCAATTATCAACAATAAAAAAACATCCATTCAATGAGTAACAACTCACAATAAATACACCATCAAAAGTAATATCTAACAAGTACACCACTAGAGGCAAATATAAAAAGCCATAAAGGAGACTCATGCTACATACTATGGAGTGTCATCACATGAGCCAACTCTAGGGTTACCCTAGCAGTCTCTCAGGACCCCGGCCCCCCTAGTGACTCTATGCGAAACTAGAATACCCTCTTGTGATGATGAGGAAACTAGTCATACCTCTCAAAGTACCATTTCCATCTCATCCTTAGTCTATACATGCACTCAAGGCATGGGTGAGAAAAAATCTCTAACTTATGTTTTTAATGTATCTCAAGGAAAAGGGCTAGGCAAGATATTTTAATTACTATGTTATCACTTGTTACACAACTTACAATGAGTTACCCTGGGAACACTTTGGGCCCTGGCCCTCATTGCAAGCCACTCCTATAAATATGCACCTAGACTACCTTCCCAAAAATCATAAACCACAATAGTGTTCCATACCACAAAAAGTAATATTGATCGAATTTGGTTCCTTAACAAGCAACCCAAAAAATAACATTGGTTCTCAAAACCCAAGTTCTCATAACTGCTCAATAGTATAAAACTCATAAAAGCATAAATCTCAATTCAAATAATAAAATTCATCACGACATCTAGTCAAATAATCATAAAAGAAATCTCAAAAATTGTCTCTAATTCACATCCTAACTTGGCAAACTAAACAACCCACAAAGAAAAACCATCATGAAAATAAACATCACAAGACTGTAAATAGAATATTAGAAAACAAATTGTTTTCAGCCACAAGATTTAATTCCACCAATTTCTCTTGTTTAGTTTGGGTCATAAAGATGTGCTTAGAAATAAAGTAAGAATATATATGTTAATATAAATTGTTATGTCGATATACTTATTTAAAATAATAAGTATTTAAATATTCAATTTTTTTGTGCATATAAAATATCATACAATATTATCATATTATTAATTTAAATAAATTTGAAATCATAAATGATTTAATTAATAACATAAATGTATATTATTATATTTAAATATTAATTTTAATTTTAATTTTAAAATATTAATATGACTTTTATTTAAGTCTAATATTAATATTTATTTTTCCTTTAATTCATAATGCAACTAGAGATAAAATTATAAATTTAATTTAATTATTTATAATTTCTCTCATAAAGTCAAATAGTTATCAACTAAATGATTACAAAGTGAACTCCATCACAACTTCTCTTAAAATATAATAAAATTATAAATATTTATTTATTAACTTCCCCCTTGCATTAATAAATATAAATTTTTTATATGCAACTAAGAGTTTAATTAGACTTAAAAATTAATAATGATAACATCCACTTAGACTAAATGAATAATATTTATTTAATTTTTGATATTAATAAATTATTTATTTATTTATTTTTAAGTAATTTTTTAAATAAATAAATCTGAAAATTAAATTATATAAAATAAAAATACACATGTAATTAGTATTTTCGCATGTCTTTGATCTCTCAAATCATGTAGCCATATTATATTTAGTTTTCTATTTTTAACATATTTGTTTTCACATGCAACCCTACTATACTTAGCTTTCTATTTTTTAGCATATTTGTTTTCACATGCATATAACCTTACTATATTTAGCTTTCTATTTTTAGCATATTTGTTTTCACATACATGCAACCACACTATACTTAGCTTTCTATTTTTAGCATATTTGTTTTCACATGCATGTAACCATACTATACTTAGCTTTCTAAATAAATATTGCAATTAAATTATTTTAGATATAAGACTATAATTATCCATATTAAAAAAATTCATGATATTTATCATGGTTCTAATGACAAATTTAAAGTTGAAAACCTATCTATTCAATTTATTATTTTCTTCCAAATTTTCATAATCAAAAAATTCCTATATTATCTAAATAGGTTTAAGAGAATATAGTCATAATAATTTTCTACAATTTTTCTATAATTTTCTTCAATGAAGTTTTCTTGATTAATAAGTTTTCTTTTTTCAAAATCGACAACATAATTCTTTATTCAACAATCAATACAATAAATTAATAAGCAATATCCAAACACCCAAGAAGACACGAAGTAGATAGATCTTTCAATAAAATTCTACAATGGGTTTTCGAACTCTATATCAAAACCATAGCTAAAATCTAAGACAATCTATGAATGTATGCAAATCCAAACCCTCTGAAACTTTCAACAATTCTTTTGATCCAATTTTGAATTTTTGCTCTCCAAAACTTATGTAATTGCAAAATGAACTCTAGATCTATGATAAAGAGTTCTCCCCTAAATTGAGGCTTTGATTATGCAATCACGAGAGGGAACTCACTGATCAATTGTTATTTATTATTTTATTACCCTTTACCTTTTCATGCACAACTCTTTTAGATATTTAATTACAAAATATATTAATTTAAATAATTAGCTTTCTCTCTTTAATAATTTTTGAAGTGTTTTTAATAATATATTTATTAATTTAATTAATAACATTATTTAGAATTTACTATTAAAATAAAACTCTTAAATAATTATCATTAAATTAAATAAATATAACTACGCCACAATTAGAGCTATAACTTTATCTTTAAATTTCATTCTTATATATTTTATTTTCCTCCATTTTATTAATTAGTGCAAGCAGTAATTAAAGGATAGTTTATAATTTAAATTAATAATAATAATCAGAGCTCATTGTTTAAATGCAACTCTAATTTAATTATTATTAAATAAATAATTATAATAAAGCAATATTAAATCTTTAATATTTTCATTATCTTTTTGTCCAACTTCTTAAATTAAACTTTTAAAATAAATCTTTTAAACTAAAGTACACATTTTATTAATAAATTAATTAATAATTAATAATTAATTAAATATCATCATATTTTAATTTCTCTTTAACCAATTTTCTAAATTTAGACCTTTAAATTAAAGAACATATTTAATTAATGTTTTAATCAATTAAATATTCTCATGCTTTAATATTTTCATTTTAATCAAATAATATTATATGATTAACTCAAATATTATAATTAAATCATTTAGCAAATAAATCACATTGTGAAATTCACATAAAAGCAACATTACCAAAACAAACCAAAACTCAAAATCAAACAACATAGACAAAGATAAACTCATGGGTTTTAAAAAGGGTGGAAAGTCAATTACAAGTCCTCCTTACAAGACAAGTATTTAGGTTATGGATGGCATTGGACCTAAACATTATTTTTCCATTCTTATCATTGAATTATTGTGATAGGGCACGTTCATCCTGGCAATTCAGGGAATTCGATGCCTGATATCTACATTTTGCATAAAAAATGAGCATGTGCATGTATATAAATATATCTAAACTAAACAAGCAATGGTAGGGAGTGGTACATCGTGTAGATCCCAACTAGTAGGTGACTACAATTCCCTCCCTTAACCATATTAAACATGACAAACATAAAGATAAAATAGACACATGCACCATACGCATGCAAGTATAAGGTAAGTGCTATAATAAGTCTTGAGTACAAATCATCACATATTCAAACATGGAAAACTTGTCATTATGAATGTAAAATATTCATCATTTGATATCATATAGAAAATAATCATATTTGATAAGAACCATTAAAGCATTATTAATATGCTAGTAATTATAATCAACAATCAACATGTGAAATGTAATAAGCTAATTAATTCTTTGTTGCTATACATGTAATCCAAGTAATGAAATAATGTCATAGTTATAAATCCAATCTCCTTGAAACTAACACATGCATGAAATAGGCATAAATGAGTTTGGTAAATATAATGGAAAAGAAAACTATGGGTGGGCATTACACAAGATTTTTTTTTCCTTTAATGAGGATTTCCCAAGGTATATCTTGTGTCACAAATTTTGTGGGTATGTTGTCTTTTTCTCTTGCATGTGGATTCTAAGTGATTTCAATTACATATTTATTTCAGATCTACTATGGGTTCTGTGAAAATAATTATATTTTGGTTACAAGTTTCCTTACACACACGTGTGTGTGTGTGTGTGTGTGTGTGTGTGTGTGTGTGTGTGTAAATACATACAACACAATGTGAAGTTAGTTTTAGATATGGTAGAGGCAGATGTTCAAAAATTTGATCAAAATTTAAAGCACAAGAGAGAGTTTATAAAAATATACCAGAAGGAGAAGGAGTGGCTTTAGAAAGATGATAGCAACAACAACTAGGCAACATAGAGAATATTATGGAAGTAGTGGATAGAATCCAGGAAAGTGTTTCAGTAGGCACTATGACATTGGAATCAATTACAAGTGTCTTTCAGAGTTTATAGTCCAAACATCAAGAGGACTACAAGTTGTGCAATTTGTCATGTATTGCATCTGCATTTTCTTTGTCATTGCTTATAAGAGTGTTTCAAGGTTGGTACCCACTTCAACATCCTTTGCATGGTTTAGAGGTAATGTTATTGTGGTTGATTCTTATGCAAGGGAATGAGCCTCGTGATTATGGCATTTACATAGAAGCAGAACTTATTTCTTAAAATCCTTACACTCAACTCTTCACTAAAGTTATTCTTCCAATAATGAGAATAGTTGTTGCAAATTCCTGGGAGCCAAGGGACCCTAATTCTATGTTTTGTAGAGACATGGGAGAAGTTACTATCTACTTGAATACTTCATAACATTTTGGATCATATAGTGATTCCCAAATTAACAATAGTAGTAGATACTTGGGATCCTCGCAAGGAGATTGTGCCAATACATGCATGGTTACATCCTTGGCTCCATTATTGAGCCAATGTATGTAACACAGTAGTATCAGGGCATGCAAGGATACCTAAAGAAGACAAATGATGGATTAGAGACAAGGAGGAGTTTAAACCAATCGATTGACATGTGTTGAAGCCAATCATGGCCTTAAAAGGCTTTAAAGATGATAAAAATGTAATGAATCCTAAAGTTCCTGTTGAGGACCTTAGGATCTTTAATAGTGAAATATGGGCATAATCGTATATTGGAGTTAATTGAATCCTTAGGGGACTTAGAAAGATTTAGGATTGGTTAAATTGATCTTTAGGACCTAATAGGCAAGTTCAGTGGGTTAATTAGTTGTTTTATTCAATAAATTGTAAGTTGGAAAATTCAAATATTTGAATCCCAATGGCTAGTTTCATTTTGGGTGAAAATTAGATTTAATGAGTTTTAGGCATAACTAGGCATTGAAACTAATCCAAATCAGCTAGGACAGTTGTAAGGGATTCTTATAAGTCAAGTTTGAGGCATTGTATGGAGAGAGCACTATAAGGATTGATCAATTGTACAGACTGTGTAAAGAGAGTCAATAAAAACTTCATTTTTCAAGCATTTGGTGTATGTTGGATTGACTATCATTGATTTCTTGTAGTCTAATGATCTCATATGTATTTTTTCATAATATTTGATCAATTCCTAATGCACTAAGATTTTTGAAGTTCATTCCTTTCAAATTTGTTGTCGTCACTTTAAGGGTTTCATTGTTTTCATTAACAAGTTTGAGTTTCTACTTGAAATGTTGATCATTCCATGAATGTAGGAGTCTTATTCTCACAGAATGATCTTGTAAAAAGTATGTTCAAATCATATCTAACAATTTTTTAACAGTAATTTCTAAGGAAAATGGTGATCACTATTGGAGTTTGTGAAGTAAAGGGCACTAAATTCATGGCTATGGAGCAGTAGTAGGAGTTCTATCCATTAGAGTTCATTTTTTGATGATTGGAAGCGCTTCAATATGTTGGAGATAAGGTGAAATAACCTTCAATTGATTCTAAAGGTGCTTGGAAGGTAGAGATTTAGAAAACCCTACCATTGAGGGTTTGTAGAAGACTGATTTGGGGCTTTTAGGGTTACAGAAGTTTTGGGACTAATTCCTTTTGGATTTGAAACATTTACAACATAAGGAGAGATTGTCCAAATTTTGGGGTGTTGAGAATACAATAAATTTGTAGTTGCTTTGATAAATTTCCCTCTTTTCATGCATTTTTGAGCCATTGTATGGAAACAATAGGATATGGTCCAAAGGAACACATGGAACCCTTCTGATATGTTTTAGTATGGCTTAATTAGTATCTTCCTTCACCATTTATTTGGGGAGTGTTTTGGAAAGTTTGAGAGGAAAGTTCACTTTTGTGTCACTATAGGGCTACTGGGAGATCAATTAGGCCTCTAAGACAGTTTGAGGGATTTGGGTGTTCGATGTTACTTGAGGACCAAAAATTAGTTAAAAACTTTTGAATCCACCTTTATTGGACTAAGACACCCATCCTAATCATTGGGGAGGTGTTGGAGTTATTTGTGTACTTTTTTCTTTGTAGAGGATTTGGGGAACCTTGTACTTCCCTTTGAGGTTTAAGTGGGATTAACTTGGTTTTGACTCCCACCACCCCTACCTCTGCATCAATATGGAGCCTTAAAATACAACCATTCATTATAAGTTGGGGAATGTGCTTCATCCGTGACATGAAAGTGATGTATTTGCATATGCAATTTTATCAGCTTGGAAAACTGTATTTGATCCTACTAGCTAGGAACAACTGATTGTTCATTTTATTATACCTAATCTGATGACAATTCTACATGAATTTTTAATCAACCTAGCTTATCAACAACTGAACCCATTTAACTAGGTTATGGCTTTTTTATTTCTAAAAATATCTACTATGATATATTTTTTGTAAAATTTCTTGCGAACTCTGCCTATATTTCTTGGTTTGTATTATTTGTGTGCAGCATTTTGACGTAAGTCACTTCTCACTAGTTGAGTGAGTTTTATTATTTTATTATTTGGATTATGGAATATGTATGTAGTTGGATCAATTTTTATATTGTGCTAAGATGTAATAAGCACCTTAAAAAAGATCTCTCTCTATATATACATAGACACACGTGTGTGTACGTATGTATATATACACATAATTATAAATAAAGAGAAGCTTCTCTATATATACATACATAAATGCATAGAAACACACATATGTGTGTGTATGTATGTATAGATACACATACATATACATAAAGAGAAGATTCTCCATTCACTTGTTGAGGGAAACATAAAAAGATACATGTTTAGAAGGGGAAAAAAAGAACATTTACATAGGTACCTCTTCTCCCCTTGAAGAAAATCATAGAGCAAGGGCACAAAGATCACAATAGCACGAAATGACAATGAAATGACAATGAAATGCAATGATCATAAGGGAACAACAACAAAATTCTAGATCTCCACTGATCTCCACCAATGTTTAGAGCTCTCCACCTTCATTCGGAGCTCTCCACCCTCTTTTGCACACAACTCTCCACAATCGATCAAAACAAATGGGGAATGATTAATGTCATCTTTTTTTTTATAATCCATAATCCAAAATCAGCGAGATCTCTCTGAATATTTACATACATACATAAACACTTAGATGTCTGTATGTATGTATATATACACATATATACATAGACATATATTTATGTGTATACATACATATATACATACATACATGTATACACATACATATGTACATACATGCATATACATACATGAAATTAACAATGCACTTTCTACGAGTTTACAATTGTTTGACAAAATTAATGTTTTACAAGAAAATGCACTTGAAAAATGGTTAGCTTAGAAGCAAGAATATGGTGTTGAAATAGTACAAAAAAAATTTGATATGAGAGCTCCATGAGTGAGGGTGTTGACCAATCTTGAAAACTTGAATGCTAAAATAAAATCTATCTATGATCAAACACCTATGCCAGAGTTACAACACAATGTGAAGTTGATTTTAGATATGGTAGAGGTAGATATTTAGAAGTTTGATAATCAAAATTTAAGGAACGAGAGAGAAGGAGAAGAAGAAACTTTAGAAAGAGAAGGAGAAGGAGTAGCTTTATAAAGAGACAGCATGACAGAAATTACAATAGCTAGACAACATAGAGGATATTATGGGAGCCACTAAATAGAATCTAGGAAAGTGTTATAGTAGGTACTATGACATTGGACTGACTTGCAAGTGTCTTTGAGAACTTACAGTCTAAATATCAAGAGGAGTACAAGTTGTGCAATTTGTCATGTGGGTAAGTGCAAGAAGTTGGGTCTCACTTTTGGACAAAAAGTGGAAGTGTTTTTCCTATTTTTGAAATTTCTTATCAATTGATGTCAAGATTTGAGGCATTTAGAGATTGAATACAAAAAAACTTCAGAAATAAAAATTTTAGTGTTCAGAATCTACTTTTTGAATATGTAATTTATTCGTGTACCCATATGATAGATTTTTTTTTTTTGGTATGGATCTTTCAAAACCACTTTTTCAAAATGCCTATTTTAGGACCATAGCACACTCGTGTATAGACACCATAATTTGACACAAATAAATGAATTTTCATAAATCCTTTTAAAGGGAGTTACCTAATACACCTAAGATTGATGGTAATATTTTTCTTTAACTTTTTATCTAATAATTTTTTTATTATTAATTATTAATTGGCTATAAAAGTAAATTTTAAAACCTCTCATGTACGGATACCATAATTTGATCAAAATTTCACTTTTTTCAAAAAAAAAAAATTTAAAACCTTAGAAGAATTGTATGTAGATTGATGACATATAAATTAATTTAAGAAAAATTATAAAATAAGAAAGTTATTAAAGTTTTAGTGAACTTCACTATTTTATATTTAGGTACCACCTTTCATTAAAAAACAATGCAAAAATAGTAAAAAAAATCATAGCACCATAAAATTTATATTTTTGAAATTAGGACAATGAGAGCTCTAATGATTTTTTGTTTCATAAAAATTTTGATTAGGAAGACCCTTTAAAAATTATGGCAAGGCATGAATTTATCAGTTCAATGCCTTAGCCAAATCTTGAGAGGTCAAGGCATAGGTTTGGTCTCACCAAGCCTATCCTGAACCAAAATCCGAGGTAGGAGAAAAAAATCTCACCCCATTTTGTAAGAAATAGGCACCCATTATTTGGAATTCAAAAAATGGGTACCTATTTTGAAAAAGTCAAATCAGCATTTAAAATCCTCCCAGTTGTTTTTTTTTTTAAGTTTTAGAAATGGGTACCCATTTTTAAAAGTAAAAAATGGGTACCCATTTTTTGAAAATAAGCGAGTACCTGATTTTTTTAAAACTGGGTGCCCGTTTATTAAATTTTAGATCAAGTGGTCGAGCCTAAAATGGTTACCCATTTCTAAAAGAACAAGATCTCAATATGTGGACTTCCATGAAATTGAGACCCAACTTCTTTCTTCTACCCATGTATTGCATCTGCATTTTCTTGTAAGAGTGTTTCAAGTATTGGCATAGTCTCTATGTAATGATCCCAAGTATCCATTACTTATAAGAGTGTTTCAAGGTTGGGAACCACTCCAACATCCTTTACATGGTTTAGAAGTAATGTCATTTTCACAGAGACTTCTACAAGGGAATGAGCCTCATGATTATGGCATTTACACATAAGTGTATGCATGAATATGTGGCCTTTGTTAACACACACACTTCAACATGGTCCTTATTTGCAGATTCATCCCCGAATGAACATTGGATTGTTCATCCAAAAATCAGCCGGCAAGGTGACTTGTTTCCTTTTATCTAAAGGGATTTTGTTTGTTTGATATCCCCATATTTGAGGTGTTAAGCAACCAGACCCTCTACGAACGAAAGATTTAAAAGAAAATGCGACTAATCTATATCAGAATGCGGATTAATCTAGAATGGAGTATGCAAGTTTAATCTAAGAACATGTAAAAGAAAACTATGTTAAAATGTATGCATATTACTTCTATATGAAAAATTAAGCTAAATGAGAATCAATTGAAAATGTAATAAGCTTCAAATGAGTATGCAATTTGACAGCAATTCGATGCAAATTCTAATTCCCCCTCTCAAAATGAAGAGATGAGGGTCTCTTAAATAGATTTTCCTGGAATCCATAAATGATAGAGATCGATCTCAATCAACGGTCAAGATTGAAGATGAAGTTCAGCCATAAAGGAAGATTCCCAAATCAAAGGGAGTTAACTGGCTTAGATCTGAGCGTAAGAGTCAGTCAACTCAAATAGACTTTAGTGTTAGATTAAGTGATCTGAGTCATTTCCAATTTGATTAGCAGTGAACTAAGAATTTCCCTTTTTTGAACTAAAGAGAGATTTTGGAGAGATATTTAATTTAATAAAATGAGATATGCTCTCATAATTACCTTTTCTTATTTAATTAAATAATTCTATTTAATTAATTAGAGACACTTTTCTTATTTAATTAAATAACTTCATTTAATTAATTAAGAATGGCTTCCCATTTAATTAAATAATTTTTCTTAATTAATTAAAAGTAGCTTCTCCATTTAATTAAATAATTTTCTTTAACTAATTTAAAATAGATGTATTTATTAAATTAAATAAATTTAATTCTTTAGTACATTAGCCTTAGGACACAATTTAATTTAATTAAAGTGTAAATACTTCAAATTAAATTAAATTAAATTGTAATCAGTAGGTTTAATGTGACTAATATGATTCAATACTTTAGCAATTAAATAAAAAGTAGGATGAATGTAGATTTAGGTTTTTTGCATTTGACAATTAAGTCAAGTAGCGAGTAGCAGAATAAGAATTGCCTAGTGACATAGGACTTTAGAATCGATCAGAAATATACCAGAATTGGTGATCGTGGCAATAAGCCAATTTTGGGGTATTACATTTTTCTCCTCTTTGAATGAATGTGCGAGCAACACATTCAATTCAAAGAAAATTAGATAGCATGATGCAAAGATGAGATTGGTTTCGAAGTTGATGATACGAAGACCAATTGATAAGCTTTTAAGGACTATCTCTAAAATAGAGCTTAATCCCAAGGAATCCAAGCAGAATGCCTAGATACCTAAAATTGATAAGCATTTAAAAAGTTTCTTCAAAATGAAGTTTGACTTTTAAGGATCCAGATAGAACACCTAGATACTTGAGATTGATAGCATTTAGAAGATTATCTCCAGAACGAAGCTTAACCTTCAAGGATCCAGATAGAACACCTAGATACTTGAAATTGATAAGCATTTAAAAGGTTTATTTAGAACAAAGTTTGACCTTTAAGGATCCAGATAGAACACCTAGATACCTGAGATTGATAGCATTTAGAAGATTATCTCCAGAACGGAGCTTAACCTTCAAGGATCCAGATAGAACACCTAGATACCTAAGATTGATAGCATTTAGAAGATTATCTCCAGAATAGAGCATAACCTTCAAGAATCCAAATAGAAAACCTAGATACCTGAAATTGATAGCATTTAGAAGATTATCTCCAGAACAGAGCTTAACCTTCAAGGATCCAGATAGAACACCTAGATACTCGAGATTGATAAAAGATAACAAGGTTCAATCATGAGTCGTAGAATCATCCCCAGAACAAGGCTTGATTCTCAAGAGTCGGGGTTTAGACTGTCCCAATACCTGTCCATCGAACTCTAAGAAGAGTTGTTATAAGGTTGATCAATTTGATGAAAAGATAAGATAGATGGAAAAGATGCTAGATAAGAGGTAGCAAGATGCCCTGAGTGATAAGGACATAAGATGGGAACCAGATGCCCCAAGCAATGAGATTGAGATTGAGTTGAAATTTAGTTCAATGATGTAATCATCCTGCCCCCTCGGGAGCGAAATCAAAAGATGACACACCAAAAATATGTAGTCGGCATAAAGAGATATTGGAGAAATCCAAGATTCAGTAGAATATGGAAGAGATCAGAATGATCAGAAGATGATTTAGAGTTAGTTTAGTGTGTTTCTGAGGTCCAGAAGACCAAGTTTGACCCATATTTCACCAGAGTTGATTGGAATTAAGAAAAGTTGACTTGAGTTGAAGATTTTCAAAATAAATTTTGAAAATATGAAGAATTTAGGATTGAAAGGATTCGAAGAATTGCAAAGTATCAGAAAGATTTAAATTGCACAAGCGTTTGATTGCGTCGGTCTCCAAAACTTTTAAATGCATTTTTCAAGCACTTAAGTATGTCAAATTTTGAATTTGATCCTGAAAATGGATTCAGAATGGTCTAATTAGCCAAGAGGGTGATTTTTGTGCAAATCAAAGCACTTTGAAAAATTTGGTCAACAGCTATATAAGGGTCCAAGGTGTCATTTTCAAACTAATTTGTGCTTTTGTCTTCTAGTGATTTTGAGCTCTGAGAGAGATATGGTAGTGAACATGAGATATCATCATTTTGAGCGCTCTAGATGACATAGTCGGCCAACAGTCTACAGACCATCGACGAGTCATCAATTTCCCATCTTTGTACTTTCACTTGCACGCTTTACAAGGTCATTTATTACGTATTTTAGCATATTTTTAAGGTTGTCCAATCAATCTTCATGCGAGACCTATCTTCTTTCACGCGAAGATCTTTTTTCTTCACACAAAGAAAAAGGGTGTGTTGTTTCCTCGCGCACGATAGGAGGATCTTTGCGCTGGAGGCATTTATCTCTCGCGCGAAGAATGAGATTCTTCACGCGAAGGGGATTCATACTTCACGTACGAAGATCTTTTCATGCGCGAAGATGTGTTTCTTCTTGCAAGAATTGAGATCTTCGTGCGAGACTTGGAGAACTTTGTGTGAAATTTCATGGCTTCACGCAAGATTTCACAAATTTCGTGTGAAATCCTTTGACAGTAATGCTTAAAAGTTTCAATTTCGTGCTCAAAGATTGCCTTTTAATTTGTTTTGGTGTATCATTTCAACTTGATACTGGTCGTTTCATTTTTCATTTTTGTTGTGCGTACAAGAGGTCTTTGGTGATGTCATATTTAGGTCGCATTACCCACCATATGGGGAGTTATTGCAGAGTCTCGATGATGTTGATCGGGCACACATTGCTTGATTGGGTTTGTCTTCACTGTGTTGGATTCCAGCTGTGATGGTGAATTATGGCTTACTGGCAGCTTTGGTGGAGCATTTCCATTCAGAGACGAACACTTTTCATTTGCTGATGGGTGAGATAACGATCACCCCAGAGGATATATGGAGGATACTGAGGATCCCGTTTCACGGTGCCCGAGTCATCTATGATACAATGCCCATAGCAGGTATAGAGGCACTATCTATTGTGTTTGGGAGAGAGCTACCAAGGGGCAGGGCCATCAGTTGGGATGAGCTAATGCACACCTATGGACTGACGCATAGGTTGGCATCTGTGCTGGCTATATTTTTGAGTTGTTTCTTATGTCTTGACAGAGGATAGCATGGTATGGAGTGTGGGTGGGGAGCCATGCTTTGAAAGATGTTGGAGGCACTTGAGATCTTTGGGTGGGGTTAGTGCATGTTGGCCCATCTTTTCCATGAGATGCACAAGGTCGTCTTCCATGAGAAGAAGACAATGGAAGTGGGAGTTTACGTCTTACAAGTATGGGCATGGGAGCACCTTCCCGTATGTAGGCCCATTTTTGAGGATGCCAGAGAGCCCATGGAGCCCTATATATGCAGATATCGAGGGCACATTACCCAGGTCCACTTGGGTAAGACTGAGCACTGGAGGATACGTCTTGATGACCTGGTGTCCATTGTATGGTGACCCTGGCGAGAGACAGAGGACTGGGATGATGCCCCCAAAGAGTTACCATGGATGTTTAGTTCTTGACCTTTGGCTGGTAGGACCACATCAATCATAGAGAGATTTTTGATCTCACAAGTGTGGCGGTAGTATGGCCGACCACAGGACATTTCTGCTGAGTACTACACCTATGCCAGGTTGCAAAAGGATGTTGAGTAGGGATGGCCAGCACGGATGGATCCATAGCAGTCCATGATAGATATTTGCAACCTAGCTACAGTTCAGTGGGACTACTTGCCAGAGGTAGTAGATGCAGGAATGACGCCTGCATATCAGGTATTTTTGATCAGCCATCTGTTCCCACAATTTACAGATCTAGTGGGTATGGCAGGACAAGCACATCCACAGCCACTAGGTCAACCACAGCAACAACAAGCATAGCCACAACATCAGTCACAGGTTCTACACCGGCTACAACAAATGTAGATTCCCCCACATTAGATGGGATCAAACCCAGGTGTCAGGGGCAGTGGGACAGGACACAGTCAACGGCAGAAACAGAGGATAGAGGAGCAAGCCCCTCAGCATGATGCTCTATAGTAGTAGGTGCCACTACAGCAGGAGGCGCCACCATAGTGGTAGGCACTGGAGATGTTGGATGAGGATATGCCGGATCAATCAACAGGTGGGGTGCAGGACATAGTACGATGATACCTAGAGCAAATTCGTCAGGCCTCCCGGCAGTTAGGGGATCTACAGATTTCAGTGGCAGTCTGGGATGCACAACTAGTGGAGAGAGTGCACAAAGACTATCGAGCAAAGATTGGAGCTGGCGCAAGATGAGATCCACTTTAAGTCAGCTCGATCTACCTACTATTATGCTACATATACAAGTGTAGTACCAGATGAGACATTGCAAGTTCAGCGCTTTTCTCAGTACACACGAGAGTCTGGAGGTGCACGACCTCCTGCTAGACCAGATATGCCACCACCGCCTTCGCCACCTACTGCTCCTACTCCTCCTGGAGGTGAGGGTACGAGACAGAGTTAGATGCTCTATGCTTGACTGTGATTTTGATCTCTGGCTATGTATCGACTGGTGTGCCAGCACCACATGTATCATTTTTTATCGATTGCGCTCGAGTAGCACCCATATTCTTTGTACTAATCCATTCTTTTGATATATATATACGAGATCTTGAGCTGAGTATCCCTCTGTACATGTCATTGTTTGTTGTCCTTTACTTTAATGTACATAAAATGTCAATATGATGATGATGATGAGATATATATTTGATTTTGATTATGATGTCTATGTATTGTGATGTGATGTGATGCGATGTGATGTGATGTGATATTATGAGTATCTGGATGCAATGCATATGGAAATGGACTGACATCTCATGTAGTGTTGTGTGTTTTTGCTTGATAGTGACAGGTACTTCACCGAGGAACATGAATCAATAGACTGAATGCTTGTGTAGCCATGGAAGAACCTAATACATGTGGAGATGCCCGCAATCCTTCATTACAAAGGGTAGGAACAGAATGACCATCAAATTGTGTGCTTATGCAAATGAAGTATGTAATGCAAGACTGTATTAAATGTAACCCTAGGTCTAGTTACCAAGCCTCGATATTTAATCATCACCCGATATAGAACAAAGCTCGTAGGTCATACAATTTTCACTAACATTGTAATCATGGAAATATGAATATAACATATGTTATTGGTTTGTCGGGATTAAATGTAAGCATTTGAGGCACAAGAAGCCAGAATGACCAAAAAATTTGTCCCTTTTAATGTAGCAAGTTAACATAAGCATCAAAGCATAAATGCTAGGATGACCTGAATGTTGTTTGCATACAAACACACCAGACACATGGGAGATCCATCTTATGCTAAGAATTTAGTATTTATTCTGTCTGTGATGACCCTTGCATTCGTAACCTGAGACAGAAGTGTGCTAGCTATACTCGCAGTGACCCATACATTCACTTAGCAGGATGAGTATCAGTATTTACTATAGCATGAAGAGTTCACTCCAACAAACAAGGAGAAGAACCAACGTTATTGATGTATTCATATAAAAGGAGTTGAGGTACACATGGCCATCCAATACGAGATGGAGGCTCTTATAGTGGACACCCCTCTTATAAGAATATGTCAACTAAATTGGAACTAAACTGCAAACAGAAAGAAAAGAAAAGATCATGCCCCCAGTCATTATTTCTCTAGTCGAAGATGACATCATTGAGTTGCTTGAGGAGATATGATAAAGCAAAACAAAGAAAACAAAGAAAGAGCTTAGTATATCCAAACAAGTATATCATTTTTAAGTTCAATGTTTTCGGGATTGATGTCAGGTGTTAATGTCCAGAACATGTTTGAAAGAAATCTCTTCAGTAGGATGACAATAGTAGGCAGATGTAGTCAGAATGACTGGTGACTGAGGTCAAAGAGGGATCTTCATGATGAAGAACCGAAGAGGGACTGAGCAACAGTAGATAGACACAGGCAGGATGACTGGTGACTGACGCAATAGAGATCTTCCATAAAAGAATCTAGATATGTGACCCAAGCAACAGTAGGCAGACATAGCTAAAACAACTGGTGACTATTGCGAAAGAGATTTTGAGGAGAATCTTGAAGAGAGTGACACTAGTGATAGTAGACATATGTAGCTAGAATAGTTGGTGACTGTCGCAAAAGAGATCCTATGAGGAGAATCTCGAAAAGAGTGACACTAGCGATAGTAGGCAGAAACAGCTAGAACAGCTGGTGACTGTCACGAAAGAGATCCTATGAGGAGAATCTCAAAAAGAGTGACACTAGTGATAGTAGGTAGATGCATTGAGGACAATTGGTGACCTTCGCAAAAGAGATCCTATGAGGAGAATCTTGAAAAGAGTGACACTAGCGACATTAGGCAGACATAGTGAGGATCACTGGTGACTGTCGCAAAGGAGATTCTATGAGGAGAATCTCATAAAGAGTGACACTAGCGACAGTAGGTAGATGCAGTGAGGACCACTGGTGACTGTCGCAAAGGAGATTCTATGAGGAGAATCTCGAAAAGAATGACACTAAGGGGGAATGCCCCTGAGCTGTGACAAGACTCAATCCATGGATACATGAGTAGAAAGCAAGAAAAGCAGGAAAGCGAAAGCATGAAAGTGATTGTACAGAGTAGCCAGAAGATGCACTGCAAGATGGAGCATTGCGAACAAGAGGCACCTGTTTACCAGGTTTTCACCTTCTTGGCAGGTTTTGTATTTTTTGCTACCATGATGCCTGTTTCCAGGTTTTCACCAATGGCACTTTTCTTGTTTTTCAATTTTTTTGTGTTTTTCTCTTTTTCTCTTTTTACTTTTTTTTGGTGTTACCAAGGCACCTACTACTAGGTTTTTACCAGGGTAACAATTTTTTTCAAGACTTTTTCTATTTTTTAGATTTTTTTTAGGACATATAGATATGTACAAAGAGCTTACTGATTTTAGATCAACTATAAAATCGCTTCAGGTGGAGAGTGTTGACAGGTTCTTTAAGCACTTCTCCTTTGGTTGTAGAAAGCTGATAGGTGCCAGATCCATATACTGTAGTGATGATGTTGATTCTTGGGGTTCTCTCTCAAGATGAGATCACCCAGCTGGAAGTCATGTGGCTTGACCTTCCGATTGTAGCTTCTGACCATTCTTTGTTGATATGCTTGCAAATGATCACATGCCACTTGTCGTTGTTCATCCAGTAACACAAGTTCTTGAAGCCAAGCTATCCTATAGTCATCATCAGTGATAAGGCCCTTCATAAAGATTCTTAAGGTAGGAATCTCAACCTCTATTGGAAGCACAACATTCGCCCCATACACCAAAGAAAAGGGAGTCATGCCCATTGGAGTTCTGATGCTTGTCCTATATGCCCACAAGGCTAGGTTGATCTGGAGATACCAGTCTCTCCTTGACTTACTGACTGTGCGATGAAGAATTTTGAGGATCGCCTTATTGGATGCCTTAGCCTAGCCATTACCCTGGGGGTGATAAATGGAAGAACAATGTTGTGTGATCTTGAATTTCTTGCACAGTTCCTTGAGGTCTTTGTCCTTGAATTGTCCTCCATTGTCAGTAGTGATTGAGGATGGTACACCATATCTGCAAATGATGTAGTTTGTGATGAAAAGTGCTACAATTTTTCCATCAACAACTGTGAGAGATACTACCTCTACCCACTTCATGAAATAATCTGCAGCCGTGATAATGAACTTATGTCCATTAGAGGAGGTTGGGTGGATCTGTCCCACCAAGTCGAAGGCCCATTGTCAAAATGGCCATGTTGTAGTAGAGGGAATCAGCTTTCTGGCTAGAGCGTGGATGAGATTCCCATGTAACTAACACTGCTTGTAGAACCTAGGGTACTTGATAGCTTCTTGCTCCATTTTGGACCAGTAGTAACCAGCACGAAGGAGTTTGCAAGCTAGTGTCATGCCATTGGAATGAGATTCGCAAATGCCCTCATGAACATCAATTAGTGCATGTTTGGACTCCTCAAGTTCTAAACACCTAAGGAGTGTACTATCAAGACCTCTCCTATACAGATCGTCAGTAATAATGACATAATATGAAGCATTACAAATTAGGTAATGTTTCACATTCTGGGTCAGACCTTCCAAAATGGTTTGATTACAAAGGTAGGAATAGATGTGATGGTAGCGAGATGATTCTTGTCCTATAATGGAACAGATCATCTTAGAATTAGGGGTGTCATAGGCTGGGTAGTGTAATGCTTCCACCAAGAACTCATGTCAGAGATCATTTTCAAGCATTTGTAGCAGGGAGGTCAGGGTGGCCATGGCATCAACCACTTTATTATCTGCTCGTGGAACTTGCTGAAAAGTGATGTGTGCAAAATACTTCTTTAATTCATCAACCATGCGCTTGTAAGGAATTAGTTTCCCATCCTTTGTTTCGTACATGTCATTAACCTGGTTGACAACAAGCTAAGAGTCACAAAAGATATCTAATTGATCCACTCTCCATTTAGCTACAATTTTCATGCCATTGATCAAAGCCTCGTATTCAGTAATGTTGTTTGTACAAGGAAACAAAATCTTGTATGCTTTGGGCAATGAGTATCTTTTTGGTGTAACAAAGAGTAATCCAGCACCTGATCCTTGTTGTGTGAAGGACCCATCGAAGAACATAACCCATGTGTGGTGCATAAGTGTCAGAATTGACTCATCTGGGAAATCAATGTTCATTGGCAGAAGACTTTGTATGGGTGCCTCGGCCAGTTGGTCTGCAATTGCCTATCCCTTAATAGCCTTGCATTCAACGTAGTGGATGTCAAAATCACTAAGTATCATAACCTATTTAGCCAATCTTCCTATGAGATCCGCCTTACTGAGAAAGTACTTTAGTGAATCTATTTTAGCCATAAGCCGTGTAGTGTGAGCAAGCATGTAGTGTCTCAACTTCTGAGAAGGAAAGACAACTGTCAAGAAAGCTTTCTCAATAATGCTATAGTTCTTCTCATAAGAGACCAATGTTTGGCTCAAGTAGTAAATAGCTCTTCCTTTGTTGTCATTATCTTCGTAAGCCAATAGGATGCCCAGAGATGTCCTAGTGGCTGAAATGTATAAAAGAAAAAGGCTTCCCATGAATAGGAGGCATCAGGATGGGTGGATTGATAAGATATTGTTTGATCTATGTTAAGCTTTTCTCACAATCCTAGCTCCAATTGAATTTCACACCCTTATGTAAGGTCTTTGTGAAGGGTTGTGATCTATCCACCAATTGTGAAATAAACCTGCAAAGAGATTGAATCCTTCCCTATAGTCCTCTCATCTGACTGATGTTCTGAGGTGGTGGCATGTCCATTATTGCTTGTAATTTCTTCGGATCTACCTCAATTCCTTTTGCAAAAACAATGTATCCCAGCAACTTCCTTGATGTGACACCAAATGCGCATTTCTTAGGATTGAGCCGAAGACTAAATTTTTCCATGTGATCTAGGATGGGCCCCAAATCTTGCAGATGAGTATTGCATTTACCACTTTTGACCAAGGTATCTTCAATGTAGTCCTCCATGGTTCTATGCATCATGTCATGGAAAATTGTAGTAACAGCTCGCTGATACATAGCACTAGCGCTCTTCAAACCAAATGGCATCACATTCCAACAAAAGGTTCCCCATGAACATGTGAAAGTTGTTTCCTCCTGGTCTTCTGGCACAATTTTTATCTAATTGTATCCAAAAAATCCATCCATAAGTGAATACATCTCATAGCCAGCCATCATATCCACAATCATATCAATATTAGGGAGCGGAAAGTCATCTTTAGGACATGCCAAGTTAAGATCACGAAAGTTTGTACAAACCCTGATAGATTTATCATGCTTGGAAACTAGAAAATTATTGGATATCCATTCAACATAATCAATTGCATGGATGAAACCAACCTTTAGGAGTTTCTCCAATTCTTCTTTAACGAGCAATGCAACATGAGGGTGCATTTTTCGAAGCTTCTGTTTAACTAGTTTGATGCCTGGTGCTATGGACAAATGATGCATGATAAGATTAGGATCCAATCCTGGCATGTCAGAGTATGTCCAGGAAAAATTTATTTTCTTTTCTTTGAAAAAGGCAATGAATTGTTCCTTCTCTTCGCGTGACAGTGACTGTGCAAGATGTATCATATGAGGATGTTCTTCTGTGCCCAGGTTAATTGGCTACGTCAATTCTATCAACACTAATGATCTTTCCTAAAAGTGACTGGGAAGGACATCAAATATCTCATCTGTGGGTGCCTCAGAGAGGTTTTCACCCTTGGATACATCTTTTGTTTTTACTTTTTTGGGTTCCTACACTGCCACAATGTGGTTTTCACCATTGAACCTTTTGCATTTATTATTTTTAATTGTATGACTGAGATATTTGGTGTCAGCCTCAGTCATGTTGATGCTCTTCTCATTGGTGGAAGACGTTACGAGTTTGATAGCATTTAGGTAACAGGCGAGAGCATATTCATTCTGGAACGTGGGGACTTTGCTAGATGTATTGGGGTTCCAGTCTATAAGCTCGGGATGTGTGAGTGAGAAAGTAGTGACTGGTTCAATTGTGTTCACAGTATAGTCATTAAGTGCTTGGACCAGCAATTTGAGACCTATGACGACCTCGTCCATAGGTGTGTTCAAATGCCTCAAAGTACGAACATTAGTAATTGACGATTCTAGGACACTAGTTGGATCTAACCCATGTGATCTAACCCTAGACATTTCGCCCACTTCGATTTGGTTTTCATAGACATGCACTTGGTCAATGTCTTTATCAGTAGTCACTTCTGAAAGAGAGTCAAACTCATATTCCTTTGAATCAGTGCTACATGGTGAGAGATTATAGAACTCCCCAATGGTGATAGGGACATAGTCACCTTCATCCTCTAGGTTCTTACACAAATACTCAACACGGCATGATTGATTAGATTCTCCCTTTTCTAAATGATATTTGAGTTGCTCAGTATTGTCCTCAGAAGAATCACTAGTATCATCCACAGTGCTAACACATGGTACAAAATCATCTGGCTCAACAAAGAATTTAGCGAGATCATAAGGGATAGGATGAGGATAAGAATCCTCATCATTAGATTCTTCCTCTTGGGTATCTGACTCAGCTTGTGACTCATTTTTAGATGAACTCTCAAGTTTGGGGATGAATTTATTTGATCCCAAATGGAAAGGGACCTTCTTAAACCCTAGGCCAGTTGTATCATGGTTGCTTCGAGCTCTTGCTTTGATAGGATCAATTAGGACAAAAGGTAAGTGACCTCTACTGCGATTACGACCTTGAGAACGACCACGTCTAAGGTTATAAGGATAAAACACATTGTCACTTTTGGTTGCGACAGTCATAGACAAGGACAAGAAGCTAGAACCTAGACAAGGACTACACTAAGATTGAGTCTCAAAAATGACAAGATAATAGTAAGAATTTTTTTCACTAAGGCACAAATGGTCTAATTTAAAGGCCAAAACAGCCAGAGATTATAACCAATGCGACACAAAGTATGACAAGCATTAAGATGAGGACCAAAAAATAACTTATGAGACAAGACTAGTAAAAGTGCAAGATACAAGCCCTTAACAAAGAAAAGTGCTACTATTTCGGGATTGTTTGCAGACAGAAAGTGACAAATGGATGTAGAAAAGGGTAGCATGTAGGCCGCAGATAGCTAAAACAGACCAAAAGCAGAAATGCTGACACAAGATCTCGCGTGAGAAACTTTTACAAGCCATAGGAAGAAGTTTTTTGGATCGCGCGAAAGTCAATGATAGTGGATTAATTTCGCGCGAGGAAGTTCAGGGGTCACGCGAAGACTCATGACATTGATTTAATTTTGTGCAAGGACCACATGATTTCACATGAGGAAAAAATGATTTCACATGAGACAGATTTATCAGAAAAATCTAATTGGACAGGTAGCAAGGTTGACCGAGTAAGACGTTTGGACAAAGTTTTCAAGTTTTCAATCCAGGCATACTATTTAACAAGACAATGGGAAGCAAGCAGTAGTTGAAAATAGTCCTGCCGAGGAAAAAGAAACTCAACAGGGTAGGGAAATCGTGACCTTTGTTTGTTGTAACTGGTTTGGACTTTGTTGATGACTCGATAACAAACACACTTTATCCCTAGAAACAAAAATTGGTAGAGAAGGAAAAACCTTTGTCCCACATCTTATGCGCATGTGTGTACCTCACATAGCCATGTCACCCCCTAGAGGGCACCTGTGTTTTTGGTATATTCAAAAGACTCAATAGTATACGTTGAACGAGCGCCCTTATGGCAGGGGACGAGTGCATATACCACCTTCAAACGTTCAATAGCATGCCTATGGTGAGTTCTATAGGAGAGATTCTTCCCCCTCCTTGCACAAAGATTATGCCTCCTTTCGGAGGTGAACCGGGTGGCTTCTAACTAAGAGGTTTTTACTTGGCTTCCATTCGAATTAATCCCTAGTGGCTCCACAAGAAGAGTTGAGGCCAGTAGCCCACACTAGCATTTGAAAGTGCACACTACTTGCTTAACAAGCCAGGGGCCAACACCGACCAATGCACAGACAGAGCTTCCTCTTGATATGTGATATCAAGAATTAAGGGGAAGAAATTAATCTAGATTTGGAGTCTTTTTCTCTACAAAGCATCTTGAATATAGTGAGTTGGAATCTCCGGCGAAAGGAGTGTGCTCACTTGGGTCATTCCTAGAGGTTGGATCACTCTGACAGGCCCTCTAAAGGATTGACACGGACTGGTGGTTTAGATCTAAGGGTTTGAGTTTCTAATTTCCCTCAAGGGGAAAGAGCATAATCCTCTACCTTATTTCCTCACCCAAACATGCAAGACAAGTTAATTACCAACTTGGCTTAATCAATCCAAACTCATTCTTCCTTAAATATTTTGATTCCCTTAAAGGAAATCATTGTTTTATCATAGAAGAGAACAAGCTTTGGAGAACCACCAAGCTGCTTGCCTTCTTCGAAATGTCATCTTTTAGAAGCGTCTAGGTTTTTGATTCACTCTTGGTCATGACCTGCAAGAAGTGAAGAGCATCTTCCCCTATTCTTCCGTCTTGCACCCTAGGAAGTTCACAAGCCCCTAATTAGACTAGTTTTGAAAGTAGGAAAAGAAGACACACATTGTTTTGTGGGTTTGAAATATGGTCTTTGACGAGCGTATCTTTGACAAGCGTCCTGCAAGCAAATAGTCAGTCTATTTTCGAGTGGGTTTTAAAAGGAGTCTTTGGTAAACGTCCTGCAAACAACAGTTAAGCTGCAAGAAATCAGAGGAACCGATTCCAAATAACATACGTCAGTAAAATTAGATAATCTGCAAATTGAAAAATGCTTAAAATTGAAGGTGTTGTTACAAGATCTCGCGCAAAATCTCTGACAAAGCCGCGTGAAATTTCTTTACGACTTGCACGAAGAAATAGGTGTCGCGCAAAGTTTTGCACGCTCAGGCACTTTCTCGCACGACACATAGAGAATCTTTGCGCGAAGATTCTAGATTCTCTCGTGAAAATGAACAGTCTCGCGTGAAGATTCTCGAATCTGTAAGGAACAGCACGGACAGAGAACACAAAAAATGATTTAAAAATGTAGAAAGAGGCCAGAAAAGTTGATTTTCTCGGCCCCACGGTGGGCGCCAAAAATGTATGCGTGAATATGTGGCCTCTGTTAACACACACACTTCAACATGGTCCTTATTTGCGGATTCATCCCAGAATGAACATTGGATTGTTCATCCATCCGGCAAGGTGACGTGTTGCCTTCTATCCAAAGGGATTTTGCTTGTTTGATATCCTCAGATTTGAGGTGTTAAGCAACCAGACCCTCTACGAACGAAGGATTTAAAAGAAAATGTGGCTAATCTATATGAGAATACGGATTAATCTAGAATGGAGTATGCAAGTTTAATCTAAGAACATGTAAAAGAAAACTATGCTAAAATGTATGCATATTACTTCTATATGAAAAATTAAGCTAAATGAGAATCAATTGAAAATGCAATAAGCTTCAAATGAGTATGCAATTTGATAGCAATTCGATGCAAATTCTAATTCCCCCTCTCAAAATGAAGAGATGAGGGTTTCTTAAATAGATTTTCCTAGAATCCATCAATGGTTGAGATCGATCTCAATCAACAGTCAGGATTGAAGATGAAGTTCAGTCATAAAAGAAGATTCCCAAATCAAAGGGAGTTAACTGGCTCAGATCTGAGCATAAGAGTCAGTCAACTCAAATAGACTTTAGTGTTAGAGTAAGTGATCTGAGTCATTTCCAATTTGATCAGCGGTGAACTAAGAATTTACCTTTTTTGAACTGAAGAGAGATTTTGGAGAGATATTTAATTTAATAAAATGAGATATGCTCTCATAATTACCTTTTCTTAGTTAATTAAATAATTCTATTTAATTAATTAGAGACACTTTTCTTATTTAATTAAATAACTTCATTTAATTAATTAGGAATGGCTTCCCATTTAATTAAATAACTTTTCTTAATTAATTAAAAGTAGCTTCTCCATTTAATCAATAATTTTGTTTAACTAATTAGAAAATAAACGTATTTATTAAATTAAATAAATTTAATTCCTTAGTACATTAGCCTTAGGACACAATTTAATTTAATTAAAGTGTAAATACTTCAAATTAAATTAAATTAAATTGTAATCAGTAGGTTTAATGTGACTAATATGGTTCTATACTTTAGGAATTAAATAAAGAGTAGGATGAAAGCAAATTTAGGTTTTCTGCATTTGACAATTAAGTCAAGTTGCGAGTAGCAGAATAAGAATTGCCTAGTGACATAGGACTTTAGAATCGATTAGAAATATACCAGAATTGGTGATCGTGGCAATAAGCCAATTTTGGGGTATTACAATAAGCAGAACTTTCTTCTTCAACTCCTTACACTCAACTCTACACTGAAGTTATTCTTCTAATAGCGAGAATAGTTTCTATAAATTCCTGCGAGCCAACGGACCCTGAACCTATGCTATGTTTTCTGGAGACATGGGATAAATTACTACCCACTCCACTACATAATATTTTGGATCATATAGTGATGCCCACATTAACAACAATAGGAGATACTTGGGATCCTCACAGAGAGATTGTGCCAATACATGCATGGTTACATCCTTGGCTTTCATTTTTGGGCCAACGTATGGAGCCTTTATATCCAACCATTCATTATAAATTGGGGAATGTGCTTCATCATGCCTAGCATGCAAGTGACGCATTTGCATATGCAATTTTATCACCTTGGAAATCTGTATTTGATCTTGCTACCTAGGAACAACTGATTGTTCATTTTATTGTACCTAATCTGATGATAGTGTAGACACCTAAATTTGATTACACTGCTTTGGTAATCTAATTTAGCCATCTCTAAAGGCATCATTAATTAAATTCTTATTTAATTAATCCTTTGCCATCCCTAGTTGATTAATTTAATTAATCATCTATAGTCCTAATTGATAAATCAAATAATCTATTATTTATCAATTAAATCCTTTTCTCCTATCTAATTCCAAAAATCCCCATTTATTAAATAAATCTATTTGATAAATGAAATCCTCAAATTCAGAAACCCCTAACCTATCTCTAATCCTCCATTTAGCCTAATCCACCCCATCCACCCATACTAACCAAGCTTAGCCACTAACTCACCCACCCTCATTAATGCCATCCACTTGCACATCTCTAACATCCCTAATCTAATCCTAAACCCAAGCCTAATCCACCCCCTAATGTTGTCACATTCCTTAAACAAGTTTAAGACTTTCCTAATCCAAACCAAAGTCTCCCCTCAAAAAGCCCAACCACTAAGTCATGAGTACTCTTACAAAACATAAAAGACTCTTACAAGCCCACTCATGACTCTTACACCCATCTTCCACACTCTTCCCTCTTCCACACTCATTCCTCTTACATCCCTCTTACATACTCAACCCCACTCATCATGCCTTTAACCAACCCTTTACCCTACCCTCTCACACTCATCCTCCTTGTGACAAGTGTCACCTTCCCATTGGTGCTAAACAAGCACAATCCATGTGCTCCCCTTTGAGTGCATCTTAGCCCTCCTTAAGCCTTCATCCATCCTTGCATCTAAGCCCTCCATCCCTCTACCCCTTAGCCTATAAATTGAATCCCATCCCAAGCCATTTCATCAACAATCTTTGAGCTAAAGTTACCATGCTATTTTGAGAACCAAAGCCATCAATCTTACCCATATAATGCCAAATTGAGAGCTCACAAAGCTACCAATTTTCCATTACCCATCTCCATTGAAGCAGCTTTTGAGCATCTTGAGCATACATCCACAGCAAAAGGACACATCTACAGAATCCAGAAAGCATGGAGTGTTTTCTCTTGTGAGGTTTTCACTTCTTGTTTGCTTTCTTTGTCTAAGCATATATGTGAATTTAGTTTTTGGTTTGTGAATGTTTACTTTATTTGTTAATGTTCTTTGCATACTAAATCTTGTTCTACAGATAGTTCTACAGGAATTTGTAATCAACCCAACTAATTAGCAACTAGACCCATTTAACTAGGTTATGGATTGTTTCTTTCTATAAATATCTGCTATGATGTGTTTTTGTGAAATTTCTTGCAAACTCTACCCATTTTTCATAGTCTACATTATTTTTGTGTAGGATCTTGAGGTAAGTCATCTAATATGGTTTAGTGAATTTTATTGTTTTATTATTTGGATTTTGGAATATGTATGCAACTGGATTATTTTTTTGTTGTGTTAAGATGTAATAAACACCTTTAAAAAGATCTCTATGATATATATATATATGTTTAGAAGGTAATATAAAGAGATACATGTTTAGAAGGAAAAGAAAAGAAAATTTACATAGCCCTAGAAGAAAATCAAAGAGCAAGGGCACAAAGATCACAAGGGCACGACAACGAAATGCATCGATCACAAGGGCACTATAATGTTCAGAGCTCTCCATCCTCTTTCATGCACAACTCTCCATAATCAAAATAAATAAGGAATGATTTATGTCATTTTTTCTTTTTCCTTTTTTTTAATACTCATGCGAGCATCACAATTATGATGCCAAAGTTGGTATTGCAATGACGTCAGAGACAATTGGATAAAAAACATGAAAATCACCACAAATTACACCGTTGTCACAAATTGTCATCACAATTTGATGCCAAATGATTTAGTGATTATTTCCTACAAAATAATAATGGGATTAGTAGTTATTGCAAGGGACTGCATGAGATGTTAGTGCATTTGATTATGAGTATAAGATTGTATAGTAAAAGAAATTATCAATCTTTAAAGTACCTAGAAGTTGAGCTACTCTCAGGGGAAGACCATCTTCATTGTTCACAAGCAATTGATCACAATTCTTTACTGTTCCCATACATCTAACACTGGTACACCCAAGAATTTCCTCATCACCTCCTACATAAAATGAATCCAATATTACAAAATTCCCCCTAAGAAATAATAGTTCAAGTGAAATAAACACATGAAAAATGTGAGAGAAAAAGAAGAATCTACTTACCAATAAAAGTTGTCATCATATCATTGGCCATGCTACGTGTTGCCAAATTCACAATTGGCATTACCTTTCAATTTTGTTCCTTATAGCAAGTGGTGTAGTGAACATGGCACCAATGCTAGGAGTTGAAAAATGAGATTTTTAGAGCACAATAAAAAAAGATTGCTAGAGCTATTAAAAAAAATATTGTTTCAGCAAAACACAAGTGTAGGATAGAACATGCAATGTACTTGAACCACCTAAAGTTTCATCCTTTTTGGCATCACCCTTGAACCTCTTCAACATCCTCTATAAAAATAAAAGATATGCATTTTATTTAATGACATAAATAAAAGAGTATACTACAAAAACCATTATTGAACTTTTGTTATAATTAAAAATTACATTAATACTTATTGTATATGTCTCAACTAGGTGCATGAACTCATCCTCCATCTATTGTATTTCAGGATTTTGAGGTCAAGTTGATGCCAATTGCATTAACCTTCTTGCTAGATTACAAAGCACCTTTTGTACTATATTGTACCATTTAGAATATGTAGGTACACAAAGTTGACTATAACAACTACTAATACCTTTGTTCTGTTCATATTTCAACTATCTAGTTTTCATGTTTTTCATGGTGGGAATGATATCCATTTAATTATCCACTTTTTGTAGATGGTATTATTGAATATTATTAATTTTAGGCTTTGTGGCACCCAATTTCATGCAATATTAGCAAAGATATAATGATTTTTCTATAGGTTGTCAAAACCCTCATCTTGAGTATCAAGTGAGAAAAAGAAATGTAAGTCTATACTATTTTACATGTACTGGAGCCCCATAAAGGGTGTAATGGAAGGTAACCGTGTATTTTATTATTATATATGATTAATTTAGTGAATCATGCATCAAATTGAATGTGGATCCAATAATAAAAATGTTTGAATTTCTATGCCATACTGGTTGCACTATTAAAGATTGGTCTAGTCTGGGAGTTTGAATACTAAAAGGCATTTGTACAAGAATTAATGGATTAGGAATGTATAGGGGTGAGTAATGAGGCTTTCTTAACTCTTAAGTTATTAGGAACAATGGAACACTTAATTTAAGTTCATGTTGGTGGTTGTCTCTATAAAGGAGTTGCAAACATGACTGGTTGTCTAAATGTTGGACATAATTAAGGTATGGGTATTAGTGTTTGGTGATAGTCACATTGAGTTGCAACATGGTGACAAAAATGATAGTTGTAGTAGGAATTATGGATTGAGAGTTTTATTAGTAGAATCATAGAAAGTGAGGGATCTTAGTTGGGATTTGTGAAGGATAAGGTTTGGTTTTTGTCATGGAGAGTGGTGGCATAATAATCAAATTCAGGAATGTGATCAGATCAAAGTTGTTGTGATTAGTTGAATCATTGAGTCTATGAGTGGTTGTTTATTGAGTGGATGCATAAAGCATTGGTAAGAGGATTTAAGAGTAGGCCTAATTCTTGAGGCCTGACCATAGAGGGTCATTTGGGAGAAACAAGAGTTATGATTGTGGTCAAATTTATGGATCTATAGGTTGATCCTATGATTATGACATTGGGATTTGAGATACTTTGAATGTCTGATCAGAGTTAAGAGTGGAAGCTTGGGGACCTTGGAGATTGGTCCAAATAGTTGACAAAGTGTGAGATGATCAAGCATGAAGCCTTGAGAAGGTAGGGTTGTTCCAAAACAAAGTAGAAAATGGAAATTTTCTTGGTAAATGCTAGTTGACACATGATGCTCTACATTACAAACCAAGATCCTCCATCTTTAGTCCAAGCCTCATACACTTAATATGAAAGTTGGTGAGAAACATGAGTAATTTTTGCATACTATATCAGAGCTTCAATTAGAGTTTGTCACACTTGGAAAGAAGGTGAAAGACAAATTTCTAGTCTCAATCACTTTGAGAACTCTTCCTCAATTTAGGATGTTTGACATGAAATTTTAGTACTAAAAAGGTGTCATTTGAAGAACATGTTTGCTTCAACAAGAAGAGTGCATCTAGTCATTACAAGATGAATTTGAAGATAAATCACTTATTTTAAGAAAAAAATGGACAAATAATTCATCTAAAGAAATAGGTATGTCATTTTAGAGCCATCCTATCAGGTGAATTTAGCATCTTAGGTGGCTTCATCTCTTGCACTATCTCTACTTAATTGCCCTCGAATTAGGTACTCCAAGTAGGTGGGTGTTCTAAAAACAAAAAGTAAAATATTCATCTCCATCCTATACCACTTCTACACAACAAAAATTAGGGTAACCAGCAGACACAAAATAAATTAAAAGTACTTCAAGCTTAACCTACACACCTCAAATTAATTAGCACCTTTTCTAGGAAGCAAAAAAACAACTTTTCATAATATAAGTATGTGCCTACTATAAAACTACAAGATCTTAAAATTGTACTTGTTGTTTGCACATATTTTCCCATCAACATTGCTTTCATATTGATTCAAATCCGTACATATCAACTTCATGTATATGTATTGATGTATATGTATGTATGTATGTATGTATGTATGTATGTATAAATATATACATATGTAAATTTATATATGTGTGTATATGTATGTATATATGTATGTATATAAATAGAGAGATCTTGGCACAATAAAGAGATCAGGCCATGGGAGAGCATTTGAGTTATGAACATAAAATTGGAAATGATATATATATATTGTGTTATAACTTTGACATAGGTGTTTGAAGTGGTTCCAAATAATAAAACAATGGCATTACCTCTAAAGCATGCAAAGGATTGTAACACCCCACCAAGGAACCCAAAAGAAATTAACCTATAGTTTCACTAAGTTTGTCAAACATTTTTTTTAAAGATAATTACATAACAAAAATAGATATAAAATAGCAGAAGCAATAACATACACATAAGCACATACCATAAAAAGTATTACAATTCTTAAGGGTCCCATGATGTTGAATCACATTTAAGTTTAATTAATACTAAAACCAATATATAACACATCCATAATAAAGAATAACTACAAGTACAAATCCATTTAAATAATATACAATTGTCCTAAATGCCACATGGCAATAATCAGAATGCATAATCATCCATTGTATAGGTCATAGGGTATGAAGGGTTGAAAGAATATACATCATAAAATAGATTACATCATTTGTTTAAGATCCATGAATAAATTACAATACAATAGGTATAACCATCCATCATAGTACACAAAGATATAATGAAAAGAAATGCAAAACAAGGAACTCCAGCCATGAAATCGACCTAACGGATCTCAATGGTAAAACTAAAAAGCACTACCATCTGACCTCATGGTAACCCAAAAAGGTCCACTCCCACTGCGTTGAGGAGATAGTCTCAAGTCCCAAATAGGATAACAAACTCAAAAGTCAAATCCAACATCTAATTCAAGGAAAACGTAAAGGAAATCTAACTCAAGGTACCAAGATACAAATGACATCTAGACCTAGAGGAAACAATGACACGTACAGAATCTACTATGCAAGCAGGCAAGTGTCATCACATGAGCCAACTCTAAGGTTACTCACTCTAGTCTTTTAATACTCTGCCCCCCTAGTGACTCTATGCGGCACTAGTATCCTTTCATATTGACAAGGCATACTAATGAAGCAAGGTCGCAACCAAATGTCCTCTCTACTCCCATCCTAGCCTCTACTAGCACTCGAGGCATGTGTAAGGAAAGACAAAGACTCTTATTAATTCATTTTACTCTCATTTAATGTAGTGTTATCACTTATTAAACACTCTACAAATGGGTTACCCATCATCCTCTTTAGAACCTCGACCTCCATTGCAAGCCACTTCCTAACATCACATATAGATTACCTACCCTAGGCTCACAACAATATAAATCAAAGAATCACAATTTTCACCTTAGCCCTATACAAGTGACTAGAAAGCATCAAAAGACAATTCACAATAATACCTCAGTCCTTTACAAGAAACAAGAAAGCATCCAAAAATAATTGATCGAAGACTCAAAGGTCATATTAGAAGAGATACATTGTTCACCTAAGTTTCACATAAGAACACTGAAAAGAAATAACCACCAATAGATCAAACTCCTCATAGAAACACATGACACATTACCAAGGTTGGGTATAAAAGATCAAACTCCTCATAGAAATACACAACACACGACACATTCCCAAGCCTCTGGTAACATCCTGATTTGGTCAGAGCTAAGTCAACCTGAAACCCAACATAGAAGTCAACATACAACAAATAGTGAAGTTTCGTAGTTCTATTTGATTTTGAAAACACACAATTTTGAGTTTATAGTAAGGTTCAAGTTTTCGTTTCAATGTAAGTTTTTTATTTTACTAAAGTTTATAAATTTCCCCGTACAACTTAACCTATTTCCCATTTTAAATCAAATCGCACAATTACCATCAATTTATGAAAATACAAAGGTTACAATTAAATATCATACAAATTTTTTAAAATAATTATTTATTAAATTATTAAAATAATAATTATTGATTATTTAATAAAATAATTACAATTTTATTAATAATCAAAATCATTAAATAATAATAAAAATAAATAAATTTAAACTTTATTTAAAATAATATTTATTATTAATTAGAATTTAATTAAACAAAATTAATTAAATTAATTAATAAATACTAAACTATAACAATAAATTATTAATTATTAATAAATTTAATAATTAATAAAGCTATTATTAAAAATTTAATAAAATTAAATAAATAAATTTTAATACATAATTTTTTTGGCATGTTTAAAGGCTTGCTAGCCTGCCTTATGGGTGGCTACCGCATCAACCCTATTGTTGTAGGCAGCAATAATACGTATGGTTGCTACGGCAGCAATGTTGCTAACAAATCTACAAATTTTTGAGAACATATTTATCCAAACACGAAGTAGAAATAAGATTTGGAAAATATAAATCTATTGCATAAATCAACCACAAGATTCTACCTGAATATGATGTCAACAACAAAGATGCAAATGCATGAAGCACACGAGAAAATCCCTTCCTTCTTTGAAAATTGCTTCTCCAAATCCCCGGTCCTTGCAAAATGAGCTCTAGATCTCTGATAAAGAGTTCTCCCATAAATTTGGGGCTCTGATTGTGCAATCACGCAAGGGAACTCATTGATCATTTTTTAAAAATATTTTATTATCTTTTACATTTTCATGTACACTTTTTAAAATATAAAATATTTTTATTAAAATAATTAGCTTTCTATCTTTAATTAATTTTTGAGATGTTTTGATAAAACTATTTATTAACTTAGGTAATAATAATATTTAGCATTTATTTTTTTAAATGATCTCCTAAATATATTATTATTAAATTAAATAAATATTATTATGCTCCAAAATTAGCATTATAACTTTCTATTTAAATTTAATTCTTTTATTTAATTAATTTCTCAATTAATTAAATATAATTAAATATTGATTTTTCTTTATAAAAATTTCATTAAATTAAATCATTAAATATTCTATTAGATTGATTTAATTATAATAGAAAATACACCAAAGCCCCACAAGACTAAAAATAAAAACCCATAATAAAATACAGACAACTAGATCAAACTCAAGGGTTATAATTACCAATTTACATGACTTGAAGAATTTGTAAGGTAGACAACTTAGATTCTTGTCCTACTTTTTAGGACAAATGGTTTAAGGATAGGATTCAGACTCAAGTGTTATCTCCCCTCTCTTACCATTGAGATATTGCAATAGGGTATGCTCATCCTAGCAATTTAGGGAAGTCAATACCCAGTACCTGCAATCTGCATAAAATTCATGCATGTACATACACATGTATTCTAAACTAAACAAGCAATGGTAGGAAGTGGTACATTGTGTAGATTTTGACTAGCAAGCGACTATGATTGCCTTCCTTAACTACATCAAAAACGTCAAACATAAAGAAAACATATACACACACCATACACATGCAAGTATGGGCCACGTATCCATAGAAAATACATATAATTCATTCATCTAACTAACATTATTAAATAATTGAAAGTCACTACATGAACATATATATTATCATCGAATAATCATGATATAATTGAAATAACTAACTAACTAACTAACTAACTAACTAACTATCTATCTATCTATATATAGTTAGTTAGTTAGTTAGTTAGTGAGTTAGTTAGTTATTTCAATTATATCATGATTGTTCGATGATGATATATATGTACATGTAGTGACTTTCAATTATTTAATAATGTTAGTTAGGTGAATGATTTGTATGTGTTTTCTATAGATACATGGCCCATACTTGCATGTGTATGGTGTGTGTATATGTTTTCTTTCTTTATATATATATATATATATATATATATATATATATATATATATATATATATATATATATATATATATATATATATATATATATATATATATATATATATAAACACACACACACACACACATACACACACACAAGCTTTATGTTTATGCTTGATGATTAGTGACATTATTTTTCATATTGTTGGATATTGTTTCATATTTAGTTGATGTGTGTGTGTGTGTGTGAGAGAGAGAGAGAGAGAGAACTGAATATGATATAATCATGAACATATATATGATGAGATGACTAACTAACTAACTAACTAACTAACTAACAACATATATATATATATATATACTAGCTTTATGTTTATGCTTGATGATTAGTGACATTGTTTTCCATAGTGTTGGATATTGTTTATTGTTTCATATTCAGTCGATATATATATATATATATATATATATATATATATATATATATATATATGTGTGTTATATATACATATACATATGTGTGTGTGTGTGTGTGTATAACATATACATATGTTACACACACACACACACACACACACACACACACACACACACACACACACATATATATCAACTAAATATGAAATAATAAACAATATCCAACAATATGGAAAACAATGTCCCTGATCATCAAGCACAAACATAAAGCTAGCCTAAAAGAGTTCAACAATAAAATCTGAAAAGTTAACTAGGGGTAGGCATTACATCCACTCCCCCTAGACTTAGGCTTACTCCTAGAAACCTACAAGAAAGGTAAAACTAAACCACTCATTATGTGAGTCTCATTGGACCCTTTCCCCCTATAGGAGGATATGACTCCACTAAGAACACTATTTGTGACCTACCCATGTCTCCAACCTTAGGTTCTAAAGCTAAAGGTCTTTGGTCTAAGAATTGTGATTTCCATTGAGGGCAATGGGATGACTTGTGTCCATGTTGTCCACATGAGAAATACTCTCCGTTGAAACTCCTCTGCACTCTAGGTGCACTAGACTGCTAAACACTACCCCCACTAGCATAAGGAGAGTACTCTGAGATGACTGGTCATATTGGTTACACTTATTGTGCCAAGAGTACTGAGGGTCTCTAGCGTGTGATCCAACACCACCACTCTAAGTTGGAGGATAAGATCCTCCTTGCTGCTGATTACCTCTAGGAGGAGCTTTTCTACTACCACCTGCTCCCTGATTACCTTTAGACCCTAATGCTATAGGTACTTCCACAAATCCACCATGTCTTAAGGTGACACTCTACTCTACAAGTATGGCTTGATGTACCACATCTTTAAGGGTTTAGGTTCAAATACGTTAACAACCCCAACTAGATGGTTATTCAAACCTCTGATAAAATGTTGTGCCAACTATAGAAAGTTATCAGCAATTCCTGCATAGGGCATGAGCTCGTAGAATTTACACTCATGCTCTACTACAGTCATAGTGAAATGTCTCAAGTTGTGGAATTCATATGTTCTCTACTAATTCCATTCCTCTGGTAGGAATTGCTCATAGAAGCTCTCCAGAAATAACTCCCATGTGACAATGTTCATGTCTATACCCAGCTTCTTCTATTTGATGTTCCACCAAGTGGCCCCAAAGAGTTCAAGGTTGGTAATGGAAAACCACACTTTGAAATTAGAGTCAAATTCCTAAATAGAAAAACACCTATCTAGAGCAAGTAGCCACTGCTCGACTACATAACCTGAACCTAGCCCATTGAAAGCTTTGATCTTGGACCTTTGAAGGTCCTTCATCTACTCAACTACAATTAACCTCTATCTACTAAAGTGATGGTCCGTTTGAGGACTCCTAGACCTAGGTCTCTCCTCATTCCCTACATAGTGTGCTCCTTACTTACCAACACCCTGAAGAGGAGGTAGGCGATTCATAATGGTCCTCCTTATCTTCCTCAGTTCAACCTCCTCTGAGTTAGCTTGCTACTCTATATGGTTCTCTTCCTGATGTTCACTGAGATGCTCTTCCCTATTCTCTTCATAAATAGAGCTTCCATGGGAAAACTCATGTAAACTGATGTCTCTACCTCACCCATGGCCTCTACCATGGCCTCAGCTATGACCTCTCACTCAATATCTCATCCTACATACCATCCTACAATAACAAAATGTTATAATAACCATAAGAACATACTATTGTAAGGCATATACATAAGAAACATGTTTTGAATACAATACATGATTAATTTTAGTTTTTCCTAATTTAGGTTTAAGTATGTTTCAATTTGAAGTTCAAGTGTTTCAAGTTTTGTAATAAATACATATCATAGTTTAAGTTTTGTTTTAGTTCAACTAATTAAGTGTTGGAAATGATTGAAAAGATCATGAGGAAAGTTGTTGGAATGATCATATGGAACTGGTAAAGAATGTTCTCAATCATTGTTTTGTCATTGATGTCGAACTTGCTACTTGCAAGAATGACAATTGCTTTAGTGATCCAAATACTATCAATTAGTTGATTGACAAGAAGGAGGCAATCAATAAGATGTAACTAGAACACCAAGAGAAAGGTTGAAGTTATGATGTTGTAATGAAGTACAAGGATCAGTCAAGCCATTGATGAAATAAGTGTGTTGATGACATACTATAAGACACAGAGAATGGGCACACTAAAACATATCAAAGATGTAAGGCTTTAGCTAAGACATTTGTAAAGCCTAACTAAAGTTCATTAGAGAGAAGGAGCCGAGCAAAGCTAGTAGGTGCCGAACAGATTCCTAGTTGAAGCCGAGCAAGTTAAACTTCAGATGCCAAGTGATACAGAGTTTATCAAGTGCCAAGTAATATTAAGTGCCGAGCAAATACAAGTACCGAGAAAATACAAGTGTCGATCAAATACAAGTGCCGAGTAACACAGAGGTGCTGAGCACCAGTAAATCAATAATGCCGAGTTGTTGCATTATTTTGCAAATCGAAGATTCGCCAGATCTAAGCTGACAAGGTTGTTATCTAAAAGTCTGCGAATTAAATAGAAGATAAGAATGATGAGCTGGTGGCACAAAACACCATGTAGAACATTTTTGAGGTTACAACTAGAGCCTAGACGAAGTTTGTAGATAAGAACAAGATATGGGGTAGATACATTATATCCTACCTAATCCATTAGAAAACCTAAAATTAGAAAGGGAGAATCGAGCGGCAAAGGAAAATTAGATTTCTATTTAAGGAGTCATAAGTTCATGAAAGAAAAAAAAAAAAAAAGAGGCGGTCAAGTATGAAAGCATAAAATGCTGAAGGAGATGCTAAGGAGGAAAGAGAGCATAGTTACTCTGTTTCAATAAGAAGACCTTAGATATGGATGCATTGGTATGATGAGTAATAAGACTTAAGGAGACGAAGCTTGAGAGAAAGACAAGCAGTCTGAGCTGAAGTGATTGAAGCCAAGCAAAAGATTGAACTGAAAGTGTGATCTAAAATCTGCAAAGTATGTTGTAAGTTGTATCAGATCAAAAAGCCATTATCATTACTCTCTAGCAATTGTAACAATTATTTTAAATCCTATGGACTTAGGTTGGTTTAATAGCCATGAGATAAATCCTTTAACAGGGTGACATTCCAAGTGAATGTTCTAAAGTCCTTTAACCAGGCCCATTCCTAACAGTTTGGTGAAATCCTCTAACAAGGTCACATTTAACAATGTGTTGTAAGCCTTTAACAGGGAAGGCTTTTAACAGGGCATCACTTTAGAAGAGTGAAAATCAAGTAGCATGTTACTAGTGGTATTTCCCAAATTGGGTTTCCACATAAATCATTGTGTCATGTGTTGATCTTGCATGTTTTATCTCTGCATGTTGATTTATTGTAACCTGCTAATATGGTTGATTTAAGTTTGGATGGATGAAAAGTGTATGGATTCATTAAAAGTAGTGAAAAAGTATTATTAGGGCATTTGGACCTTGAATAACTGATTCACCCCCCCTCTCATTTATTCTAAAGAATTCTAACAGTTAAGAACTAGTGACATTCCAATATACCCAGAGCTCCCAATGTAGAAACACGGGTTCTAATACCAAATCTAATGCACCACCAAGGAACCCAAAAACAAATTAACCTATAGTTTTATTTTGTGAAACATTTTTTTTTAAAGATAATTACATAACAACAATAGATATAAAATAGTGGAAGTAATAACATACACATAAACACATACCATAAAACAAATTACAATTCTTAGGGGTCCCATGGCATTGAATCACATTTAAGTTTAATTAATACTAAAACCAATATATAACAGATCCATAATAAAGAATAACTAAAAGTACAAATCCATTTAAATAATACACAATTGTCTCAAATGCCACTTGACAATAATCATAATGCACAATCATCCATTGTACAGGTCACAAGATATGACGAGCTAAAAGAATATACATCATAAAATAGATTACATCATCTATTTAAGATCTATGAATAAGTACAATACACTAGGTATAACCATCCATCATAGTACACAAAGATAGAATGAAAGGAAATGTAGAACAAGGAACTCCAGCCACGACATCGAACTGATGGATCTCAATGGTAAAAATAAATATCACTACCACCTGACCTCATGGTAATCCAAAAAGGCTCACTTCCACCACACTGAGAAGATAGTCTCAAGTCTAAAATAAGATAAACTCAAAAGTCAAATCCAACATATAAGTCAAGGAAAACCTAAAAGCAATCTAACTTAAAGTACCAAGACATAAATGACATCTAGACCTAGAGGCAACAATGACATGTATGGAATCTACTATGCAAATGGGCAAGTGCCATTGCATGAGCCAACTCTAAGGTTACCCGGTCTAGTCTTTTAATACTCCAGCCCCCTAGTGAATTTATGCAGCACTAGTATCCTTTCATACTGACAAGGCATACTAACGAAGCAAGGTTGCAACCAACATCCTCTCTACTTCCATCCTAGCCTCTACTAGCAATCGACGCATGGGCAAGGAAAGACAAAGACTCATATTAATTCATTTTATGCACATTTAATGTAGTGTTATCACTTATTAAACAACCTACAAATGGGTTACCTGTCAGTCTCTTTAGAACCTGGACCTCCATTGCAAGCCACTTCCCAACATCATATGCAGATTACCTACCCTAGGCTCACAACAATACAAATCAAAGAATCACATTTTTCACCTCATCCATATACAAGTGACTAGAAAGCATCAAAAGAAAATTCACAATAACACCTTAGTCCTTTACAAGCAATTATAAAGCATCCAAAAATAATAGATCAAAGACTCAAAGGTTATATTAGAAGAGATATAACATTCACCTCAGTTTTACATAAGAACACTGGAAAGTAATAACCACCAATAGATCAAACTCCTCATAAAAACACGAAAAACATTACCAAAGTTGGGTATAATAGATCAGATTCAAAAACATCATCATGAAAACACAGAAAAAACTCCCAAGCCTCTGGTAACATCTTGATTTGGTCAAAGCTAAGTCAACCTAAAACCCAACATAGAAGTAAACATACAACAGACAATGTAGTTCCATAGTTCTATTTGTTTTTGAAAACACACAGCTTTGAGTTTACAGTAAGGTTCAAGTTTTCATTTCAATGTAAGTTTTCTATTTTACTAAAGTTTATAAATTTCCTTGTACAACTTAACCCATTTACCATTTTAAATCAAATTGCACAATTACCATCAACTTATGAAAATACAAAGGTTACAATTAAATATCGTAAAATAATATAAAATAATAATTTATTAAATTATTAAAATAATAATTATTAATTATTCAATAAAATAATTGTAAGAATTTTCCTTAGGGAAAAATTCACCCAGGAAATAAGAACTAAAACATAAGCACAAATGTAGACCAGAAAGAGATAGTATGATTAGAATGATGATATATTCATTCAATATGCATTGTGAAAGCACACTAGGAGTGCCTATATATAAAGGCCTTTGAGATACATCTAAAGTACCTCAGAATCAACTACATGATAAGTCATACAACCAGGTGCATGTCCAATAGATATGGGTTATCCTCCATTAAGCATGGAAGTAAGTGCGATGATGAGAGGATAAGCCTACAAGGATGTAAAACACAAATCAGTGTTGTAGACAACATGCGCAAAAAAGGAAGTGCGAATAACTATGTTGTCTACATGACAACTTAGTGAATGATGCAAACTCTAGTGTTGTAGACACCATGTGTTGAAATAGAGTTGTGTGCTTCTATGTTGTCAACATAACAACTCAAAAAAGTGTGCAAACTCCTAAGTGTCTCACAAAATAAAATAATAAAATAATGCATTAACCTAAGTAAACTTAAGTAAGTGTAAATAGTAAATACTTATTTACACCAACACCCCCCCTTAAATGCAACTTAGGGGAATGCCCTTAAGCTTACAAAAATTAGGATGAAGATGCAAAATGGGTCTTGGCTACTAGACCATGTTAGCTATCCATGTACATAATGAAAATGCAATCTCTCGTAAAGTGGAGAAAGAGGGAAAAACTCATGAGAAAAACTCTCCCCCAAAAAGAGAGATGAAAAGGGATGCATGGATGGATGGAGTAATCAAGATGCCCCCATTATGACATACATCTAGTATATACAAAAAAGAAGAAGGAGAGAAACAAAATCTCATAAGAGGAAAAAGTCCCCCCCATAAGAAAGAAGAGGAAGAGAGACAAGGTAGTCCCCCCTCCCCCACAAATGAAGAATGCCTATCAATGAAAGCCACTCCAAGGAAGAAGCTGGTCCAAGAGTGCAGAATGACATTCATCCCCTTTGGAAGAAACAATGGAAAAGGTACAATCCTAAAGATGTATGGTGGTCTTGAAACCTGCTCAAGTATCCCTGTGGTGATGCTGATGCTTGCCCCTTCCAACACTGTTGAAAAGAACAAATGTAGATCTGGTAAGGATTTCTATTGAACTTGTCCTAATGAGCCATATCTTCTCAACTAACAAAGAGACCTCCTCCAATTGCTATTCATAAGGATCCATAATCACGCCAACCTGTGAAGACTGATCATGTAGAGAATGGACATGAAGGTTAGAGTGAGCCCTTGCAACAACTATAGAAGGATCACTTATATCAATGAGAAGATGTAAGTCATCAAGGCTTTCTCCCAACTCTATGGTATGTGACTCCATGAAAAAACCTTGAATGTATGCCATGTATTCATCAACTAAAGTTGGACCTGGAAGACAACATGTACCTTGTTGTGCTGGACCTTTCACTATGGCAATGTATGCATGTGGACTATACTAATGATGTGACCTCTCACTGCAACTATCAATAGAACCCCATGTGTCTAAATCTATTGAAGCACTATCGCTAGTGTCACTATTAGTTTCCACAATGTATGATGTGTAGAGAGGATTAGAGGATAAACTGGGTGAACTTTCCTTAAAGTGAACATCCTTCTCCACAAAGATTTCATGAGTCTCTAGATCCATAAGTCTGTATGCCTTAGCATTGTCTTCATATCCTATGAAAGTACAAGGCCTAGGTGCTAGTGCCCTACATCCCCTAGAAGATAGGTTTGCCCATGCTAGACAACCGAAGACTCTGAAGTGACTCACAATTGGTTTTTTGCCACACCATGTCTCAAAAGGATTCTTCCTGTCTAGAGCATTATGAGGAGACCTGTTAAGTATGTTAGTAGCACTGCTAATGGATTCAACTTTGAGTGTAAGATCGAGAGACTTGGATTTTATCATGCAACTTGCCATGGATTTGGGAGTCCTAATCCTCATAGCTGTAACATCTATCTTATGCGGACTGAATGCTGATGGATTCTAAAGATCAATCCCCTCAAGTCTGCAGAAGTCCCTAAGTCTTTTGTTCACATATCTATTCTCATTGTCCACCTATAGAACCTTGATGGCTTTCCTAGATTTTTGTTCAACATGAGTCTTAAAGGCTTGAAGCTTATGAACCACTTCACTCTTGTGATGAAGGAAGTAGACCCAAGTGAATCGTTAAAAGTTATCAACAAAAGCAAGGATGTAGCAGCCCTGGCTAACTGAATTCATTGCAAATGGTCCTACTAAAACCATGTGAACCAACTGGAGAACAACTGGTGTTCGTGAAGAGTTCCCTTTATCATACTTCTCCTTGACATGCATATCCATGAAACAAGATGAAGACTCTTCCTTAGAAAAGTTGATGTTAGATAGACCTTTGACCATGTGTTTTGAGCAAAGTTGCTAAAGATGGCAGAAGGTAAGATGACCAAACCATTCATGCCATAAGTTGATTTGTGAAGTAGATTGAGTCAACAAGGCTTGAGAATGAGACTTAGGCACAAAGTGGGAGAAGGAATAAAGCCTCTTGTCATAATTGACTTTCCCCACTGCAACCAATGAATCATCTCTAAGACTATGCACCATCACTAAATTTGGAAGGAACTCAACTTTGTGACCATTTTCAAGATGAGTGATTTGGTAAAATGATTGGAGATTGGAGCTAAGGTTTGGAATGTAGAGAACATCTTTGAATTCCCCATTGTCCATTTCCAAATGTCCTTTCCCTTCAACTTCTATTTTAATATCATCTCCCACGAAGATGTGTGGTACCTTTGACTGCTTCAATGAAGAAAAGTCTCCCTTTGAAGAACCCATATGATAGGAGGCACCTGAGTCAAGTATCCATTCCGAAGAAGAACTTGTGCTTGCCATAAGTTCTTGCCCTTTACCCTTTGAAGAGGTTGGATTTGAATCCTTGGAAGTACCTGACACTTGAATCTTGTTCTTCCTGAGTAGGTTTTCGAACTCATCAATTCTTTTAGTCTTGCAATGATGCTCATCATGATTTGGCTTTTTACAATATGCACAAAAATGTTTATCCTTCTTTTCATTACTTCCCTTCTTGTTGGAAGAAGAATCGCCTTGTTGTGAGGAGGATTGTTGTGTCTCAGATTGTGATTTATGCTTCCATTTCTTCTTCTTCTTGTTGCTAGAACTTTTCCCTCCTTGACTTGATTGGTGTTCATCACTTGCCACCAGGGCTTTGGTCTTCGATGTCATAAGAAGTCCTAAATCCATTAAGTGAGATTGTTCAACAATCAACATCTTTGTAAATGCATCAAATGTAGGCTTCTGGTAAGTTGTTCCCATGGTCAACCTATGAGTATTAAAACTTGAAACAAATGAAGCATACTCTGAAGGTAGCCTCTTCAAGATGTGATGAATCAACTTTTCATCCTTCATGAGATTTCCACAATCTTTAAGAAGTGCCCTATACTCACTGGCTTTGTTGATGTAATTCTAAATTGTGTAAAAATTATTTGGATCCAAGAGAAGTAGATCATCCTCAATCTAAAATCCCTTTTCTTCATCCACCTTACCATACAATGATTCAAGTTTGTCCCAAGCTAACTTGGATTCTATACAATTGGCAATGTGAAAGAAGAGATCTCTATGTACACAACTCTTGATAACACCTAAAGCCTATTGGTCTTGTTTTTTCCATTCAATGAGTTCTTTAGCATTAGTAGGTTTGGTAATTGTACCATCAACATAAAGACTATATCCTTTTTCCATTAATCTACTCCATGCAATATCTTTCCATGTAGAATAATTGCATGAAGTTAGAGGTGGACATTTAAATGAACCCATGATGCAAAAATGAAAAGAGCACAAAAAAGAGACACAATAACATAGTACACCCTCCCCCCCTTTCACTCAATCAAAATACCCCCCAAAAAAGATGCTTTTGGCACTTTATAAGTAGTGCATGTACAATGGGTCACTTGCCAAAATAACAAAGTGGACTTTCTGATTTTACTTTTACAACTTCCTTTTGAGGCCCAAAACTATCACTAAGCACTGTAGCTTAGATATACAACAATTCTAAAAAGTAATAAAAGTCTTACAATGTAGAAAAAGCCCTAGTTCTAAAAGTGAGAATTTTGTCCACACAACCCTAGAATCTAACTAGAGATTTGGAAAGTAGATGAAAAAATATGCACTTTCAAAACAAATGAAACATGAAAAGCTGACTAGATGAGCCCGTACAGAGCATTTGAAGTTGCAAAATGCAGGATTATGTAGGTCCAGTCACAAAAAATGCAATTTTTGAAAAATCCTTGCAACAAAACCATAAAAGAACACCACCACTAAAAATTTTAGGAAATTCTACCCAATTTCAAAAAAAATTGCACCTGAATAAGATTTTGGATGACCAAGTTATGGGCTCACAAAGTCAGGCTGCCAAATCAAAAAAAATCTGGAGAGGGGTCTGGAATGAAAATTGAGTGCTTAAATTTGATGGTCAAATGGTCATCATAGTAGTTGTAAATGGCTAGGTTTTGACGGTCAGACAACTATCAAATTTAACCTAGTGACTGAATGATGTCAATGAATAAAAGGGCCTGCTTGGTGACATGGCAGGTGATTGGGATGTATGATCATACAAAATTTTCACACGTGTCGTACAAATTGTACAAAAAATTTTTGGTGTTTATGTGTTAGGTTCTTGGTTGTCCGTTGTTGCCATAGGCATGTATAGTTGGCGTTGACCTGTCAAAGCTGTGGACATGTCTAATGAGTCTACAGGCAAGAGGAGTGAACGTGGCAAAGGTTTATACTACTGTCACTGACCGAAGATAGGCATGTTGCTTGAATATACTCACTCGTCACCAAGAATCAATAAGCAGTGCTAGGATTTTCTGTGAACATTAGAGCGAGATCTGAGAACGTTGCTCGAGCTGAAATAGTCACTGGGAACATACAAACGCTATCAAAATTTTAAAAAATACTGCTAGAGTTGTCAAATTTGTAGGCTGGATTTTAAAATCACAACCATCGGTGTTGTCAATGCACGGGGGTTTAATCCCACATGGGCTATGGGATGAACCTCGCTATGGTTTAAATGAAAAAGACCACGGGTTCTAAAACAAAGGCAAGTTGGTTGGTGTTTCAAGCTCTTTTTCGAAATGTGGTGGGTTGTTTTCCAGTTCTACTCACCAAAAAATGAATAATGTTGTCTGTGGATTAAATGTAGATGCCTACCAAGTAGATGTCGCTAAATATTCCTCTGTATAAGGTGTAGGGCTAGGATCTGACATCTTGGTTCCTGTACCAAAAAAAAATTCTCTGCAAGGCTCCTTGGCCTTAAAAAATTTTTGAATTGTTTTTGAAAAAAAGTAGAGAATAAGAGAATGACAAATCTGAAAATTAATTAATGAGATCTACAAATGACCATACTCGAATTGCAAATCGGGGCCTCCAGGTGCCAATTTGCAAAAAAAATTGCCTCACAGTCGACTTTGGGCCAGGGTAGTCGATTTTATAGTCAATCTTCACCGAATCAATATTTTAGACGCAATGGCGAGGTCAGATCTGACTCTAGACACTCCCAATTTATGTAGTTTTCTAGATTCGGGTTGAGGTGTTGAAGCAACAGTGGTCTCAAATGGCTATGTGATGAGAAAATATCCAAGCTCTAATACCATGTAAGAATTTACCTTAGGGAAAAATTCACCCAAGAACTAAGAACTCAAATACAAGCACAACTGTAGACTAGAAAGAGAGAGTATGATCAGAATGGTGATATATTCATTCAATATGTATTGTGAAAGTACACTAGGAGTGCCTATATATAAAGGCCTCTGAGATACATCTAGAATGCCTCGAAATCAGCTACATGATAAGTCATACAACCAGGCACATGTCCACTAGATATGTGTTATCCTCCATTAAGCAAAAAAGGAAGTGTGAATAACTATGTTGTCTACATGACAACTCAATGAATGATGCAAACTCCAGTGTTGTAGACACCATTTGCTGAAATAGAGTTGTGTACTTTTATGTTGTCAACATAACAACTCAAAAAGGTGTGCAAACTCCTAACTGTCTCACAAAATAAAATAATAAAATAATGCATTAACCTAAGTAAACTTAAGTGTAAATAGTAAATACGTATTTACACCAACAATAATTATAATTTTATTAATAATCAAAATCATTAAATAATAACAAAAATAAATAAATTTAAACTTTATGAAAAATAATATTTATTATTAATTAAAACTTAATTAAACTAAATTAATTTAATTAATTAATTAATTAATATTATACTATAACAATAAATTATTAACTATTAATTAAAAAAAAAATTTGCAAAAAGAGGGGTAAAAATTTATTAAGACAGAAAGGAATACAACAAGGAGAGCTCAAAAAGGAGCTCGATCCTGAGCAACAAGATCATCAAATTCTTGCACCATCTCAAAGGACAGTTGCCCCCTATCCCTAATATTCCAACCCGGATCATGACTAGAAGCCCATTTGGCTAAACAATCAGCAGTTCTATTCCATTTACGATGAATATACATGAACCTAATGAACTGAAAAGAGGAAGAGAAGAAAAGAATCTGCTTAACAACAGTGGCCAGCTGCCAACTAACATCCTCAAGCTCTTGCGAAGAAAGCATGTTCACCACCACCTGGGAATCAGACTCACAAATAATCTTACTCCATCCACGCAAGCAACACTGTTCCACAACATATAAAATAGCCTGAGCTTCCATGAGATTGTTAGTATAATCACCCTTATGAACTGAGAAGAAAAATTTAACATCCCCAAAACTACAACGAGCCACTCCGCCAATACCAGCCGGACCAGGATTCCCACAAGAAGAACCATCAGTGTTAATTTTTAGAACTCCACAGGGAGGAGGAGTCCAATGCCCATCCCGGTTAACCCGACCCTTCCTCTGATGGTAAAGCTGCCTGGACATAGAAGGAAACCTATGAGCTGCAACCCCATCCTGTAGATGAAAATTGAGGCGATTATAGATAGCAAGATCAACCGGATCCATACTATTAATAAATTTAATAATTAATAAAACTCTTATTAAAAACATTAATAATTTTTTTTTAAAAAAATTAAAACATAAAAATTTTGACGTATTTAAAGGCTCGTCGACCTACCCTATGGGTCGTTGCCACAACAGCCTTGTTGTTGTAGGCAGCAGATATACCTACTACTACTATGGCAACAACGCTGCTATGTATAGTAGCAGCTGTCTACCGTCGAAGCAGTGTGGGAATTGGTGGGTGGGGGGTTTTTCACCTCGCCCACCAAATTTATTTATTTTTTTATAAAAAAGAAAAACAAACACAACACCCCCCTCCCCTTTTAGTTCATTTTTATAAAAATTGTGAATAATATTCTGATAGGGAAACTCAGAAAAAGCATTTGAACTTACATTTTAGAATTCATTTTTTTAATCCAAAACCCATATGATTAAAATTTAGAAGAATGAGGGTTTAAAAAAAACTCCATTCCTTAAGCATAGATAACTTTGAAACGAAAATAAACTAAGATTCACAACAGGATTTCAACAATGATATCAAACAAATCTACAAATTTTTGAAAATGAATTTATCTAGACACAAAATAGACATAAGATTCGAAAAATGGAAATCTATTGCGTAAATCAATCACAAGATTCTACCTGAATCTAACGCTAACACACAAACACACAAATGCATAAAGTACACAAGAAAACCCCTTCCTTGAAAAGCTTCCTTCTTTGAAAATTGCTTCTCCAAATCCTCGGTCCTTACAAAATGAGCTCTAGATCTCTGATAAAGAGTTCTCCCCTAAATTTGGGACTCTGATTGTACAATCACACGAGGGAAGTCATTGATCATTTTCTTGTAATATTTTATTATCTTTTACATTTTCATGCACACTTTTTGAAATATAAAATATCTTTATTAAAATAATTAACTTTCTCTCTTTAATTAATTTTTGAGACATTTTGATAAAACTATTTATTAACTTAGGAAATAATAATATTTAGCATTTGTTTTAAAAAATGATCTCCTAAATATATTACTATTAAATTAAATAAATATTATGACACTCCAAAATTGGAATTACATCTTTATCTTTAAGTTTAATTCTTTTATTTAATTAATTTCTCAATTAATTAAATATTGAATTTTCTTTATAAAAATTCCATTAAATTAAATCATTAATTATTCTATTAAATTGATTTAATTATAACAGAAAATGCACCAAAGCCCCTTAAGACTAAAAATGAAAACCCATAATAAAATACAGACAACTAGATCAAACTCAAGGGTTATAATCACAAATTTACATCACTTGACAAATTCGGAAGGTAGGCAACTCAAATTCTTGCCCTACTTTTTAGGACATATAGTATAAGGATAGGATTCAGACTCAAGAGTTATCTCCCCTATCTTACCATTGAGATATTGCGATAGGGTACACTCATCCTGTCAATTTAGGGAAGTCGATACCCGGTACCTGCAATCTACATAAAATCCATGCATGTACATACACATATCCTAAACTAAATAGGCAATGGTAGGAAGTGGTACATCATGTAGATCCCAACTAGCAGGTGACTATGACTCCCTTCCTCAACCACATCAAACATAAATAAAACATACATGTACTCCATACACATGCAAGAATGAGGTAAGCATCCATAGAAAATGCATATAAGTCATCCATCTAACACCACTAAATAACTGAAAGTCACTACATGAACATATGTGTCATCATCAAACAATCATGAGATAACTAAAATAACTAACCAAATAAATAAATAAATAAATATATATATATATATATATATATATATATATATATATATATATATATATATATATATATATATATATATATATATATATATATATATATCAATCGAATATGAAACAATATCCAACAATCTAGAAAACAATGCCACTGATCATCAAGCATAAACATAAAGCTAGCCTAAAAGAGTTTGGCAATAAAATTAGAAAAGTTAACTAGGGGTAGGCATTAGAAGGATGTTGAAGTGGTTCCAAATAATAAAATAATAAAACTCACTTAACAATCCAAGAATAATTTTTCAAAACACATATTGACCAGTTGGAGATTGAACCAAAAAATTGTAAGAACAATTGTGCCAAAAGAGCTAAAAAAATGATTGTGCAAGATAATCATCTTTTTATGTTCTTCTTGGCACAATTGTTCTTACATTTTATGATTTTTGGTTAGAACAAAATTCCAAACTAATTAGGTAGGTGATCCAAAATTAAATCATAATTGGTTGAGGCATGTTTAATACCTTATTTCACATGTTATTGAATGTTTAGGGTAGTAACTCCTTAAACTCAACTCTTCACTAAATTTATTCTCACTGCCACAATGACATTACGTCTAAACCATGCAAAGGATGTTGAAGTGGTTCCCAACCTTGAAACATTCTTATAACTTAAGAAATGGCAGAACAAATACAAATGCAATAGATGACAAAATGCACAACTTGTAGTCTTTCTATATATAGAGAGATCTTTTTAAAGTTGCTTATTACATATTAGCACAAAAAAAATAAAATTCCAGCAGCATACATATTCCAGAGTCCCAATAATAAAACAATAAAACTCACTCAAACCATGCTAAGTGATAAGCCATAACGCTGTTCAATTAGTACAGTTAGGATGTATATAGGTTAACCTTAAATTAACTATAAACTACAACACAAAGGTTGCACTAGGGTATTATAGGATTGTAATTATAGAAAACTGCTTGATTCGGCTGAGAGGGTGTATGATGGCGAAGAGTTTTATTAGGTGAGTAAAGATCACTAATAGTTATAGGAATACAACTACGTCAAAATAATTAGAAACCAAAACTACATATTTGTTAGAGAAAGTAGTTAAAGGGTCTTGATTCCATACACATATGGGTATGTAGGCAACCTGGTAGGTGGAGTATGCCTCCAATGTGCAGACACCTTGGCCAGATTTAGACAACCTTGGACATAGTTAGGTAGCACTTAACCATGTATGTATCAAGTAGGTGATCCAAACTTATATCATAATTGGTCGATGCGTGTTTGAATACCTTATTTCACATGTTATTGAATGTTATGTGTTTATGTGCTACTATTAATGAATGTTAAAGGATAAATGTTCTATGTTGTTGTACCAGTTATTAAGCCCAAAATAGATAAATCGTGATTTGAATTCAAGACCATCAATGTTGTCAAAATAATTAATTTAAATTATTAAAGACATCCCTTTTTATCCTCATGGCTCAAAACACATTATCTAAGTAATAGGTATGAAATAAGTTAACAAAACAAACACCAATAGTGTTGTATACATGCCAGTCCTAGAAGCATCTCTTGCAATCACAACCAATGTCAAATATTTTCAAACTTGGTAGAAACTTCTCTAAACCAATGTCTTATAAAAGAAAGTATTACATGTACTAATAAAAGTAAAACTGGAACCTCAATTAAAGGTCCAATAGTTTCAAGTAGGGCTTCCTCAGAATCTATGCCAAAACTTGCAACAACAATAGCTATTGCTAGTTCAAATTTGTTACTTGATGCAATGAAAGAATGTGTGGCAGACTAGGGATATCATATTTTTTGAAAAATGCATATAAGTTTTGAACAACCCAGTCCATGTCAATGTCACTAGTCAAAACCCACAGGTGGCATAAAGGACAAGACCAATTGTGGGTTGCAGAGATCCAGGCAATGACCATATTCATTTGTTCTTGGGAAATAAGACACCAATTGACTTACATGAACTATCTATTGGAGTATATAAACATACAAAAGAAAGGAAGAATTATGAATAATTTAGTCAAAATTGTTATGTCAAGAATTAGATGATTACAATTGTTGATTCACAGAATGACCAATACACATGGTGTGCCATGAATAAGGTAAAATGGAGTAGGATAAAATTTTACATTTAGATTCATATACTTACAAAGAGTCCTAAATTGAATCCCAAAATGACAATAGTGGGTATGGCAATGGAAGTTAATTCTAATTCACCCAAGTGTCCTACAAAGGCCTAAGTCACAACACTTGTCCCATTCAAAGCTAGGGGACTAAATATGGTACAACATGTAATAGCCCATATTTTCATTGATTTGTCTACAATCCTCTTTCCTAACTCACTTGATCATGTAAATGATCTACTTTCATTACTCCCCTACAAATTACATAAAATTTCATTGCCCCCTACAAATTAAAAGAAACTTTTACATCCCTACTATGTTAATAAAAAATAAGGGAATCCTCTAAAGGGTCTTCCATATCTCCCATCTTTACAGCCAAATTATAACATCCAGGGTTAGACACAACATAAATCTAAAAAATATAGCCCCAATGTGCTAAATTTATAACATAGTCGTATAGCAATGGGGGTGTTGATGATGTTGATTGAAAAAATGATGATCGTCTTAAGTGTCATAGAATGAACATGTTCCATTAATAGTCTTCTAAATGGAAGTCTACTATCAGCAAATAAAAAATACAAATGAATAAGGATCATAATATTCTTTGATCAATCTTTTCAATGAGTAAAACAAGAAATTGAACAGTGTTCATTGAATTTCAATGATATATAATGAATCTCCTTCACATTTTTCATGGTTGTAGAAACTTCTTTCTCCTCATGGACTTTGTTGAGGAAATTGGAAACTTGTGTACTTTACTTGTTAAGAGGTTATTCGTGAAAGCACAATCTTCTCTACTCTTCTGACCAAGATATTTTTATGTGGACAAACACAGTTTAAGATCTAATGGCAAGACTTCATCTTCATTATAATTGATAGTTATTGCAATCTTGTAAGAAGAATGCATAAAATCATCAGGTTAGCTTCTCTTAGTCCCTGCATGTAAAAATCCAAGTTATTTAGTGTGCTAATTCCAACCAAATATATATATATTTTTTAAAACTCTTGTTGTCATCAAAATTTTGGCACGGTTTGTGATCAATGGTGTGACAAACTTGTCAAATCATATCTAACTAGCATCGATAGTTCAATGAGTTTTTCGTTGATGGTATAACATACCCATCAAATCATCTTTTGTAGGCATCAATATTTCAAAAATTTGAATTAGTTGTATGGCACCGACATGTGACATAGATGGGCATGATTTTTGACAAATCTTCTCATCAATACATCCACAACCATGGAGTGTGTCGAACTTTTGACACAATTCTGGTGACATTGACTTTCGATGTTTAACTGTTGAAATTTTAACCAACACCGTATCAAAAAATAGGTCCAAATTTACTAGTGCCTTGAATTAGACATACTAAATGTCTCACTTTCTTCTTCCATTCCTATATTTTCCTTGCTTGAGGAAGACAAATCTGACAAATACCTTTTCACTGGTACCTACACTCCATGAAATAAGAGAGATAGGTGGCAATAAGAGAGACATTTTACAATTGGTAGAAGTCATTAATCTCTATGGGGTGTACTGACTTATACCTAATGATCCATGAGACTATGTGGGATGCTCGTGAAAGGGCTTTGAGTTTCTACATATGTAAATCAATTGTCTTATGTTAGCTAAAACATTAGCATCACATATGAATATAAATAGTAAAAGGTACATTGAATATTAGCATCACATATGAATTATAAATAGTAACTTTAGGTACATGAAAAGTTAATCAAATTAATCATTAATCTATCAAGAATTGAATATTGAATAGCATAGGTATTGATCACATAATTGTATGTTTCATTCTTCTCATTGATAATCAAACTCCCCTCCAATGTTAGCTAATCAAACTCCCCCATGATTGATATTATTCTTCATCCATCTCATCATTAGGATCATTGTTCATAGTCATCAACATCATCACCACCACTATTATGGTCTTCTTTGTCATCATCATCCTCCTCCTTGTCATCATGATTAGTAAAAGCATCATCATCGTGATCAATAACAACATCATTTGCATTGAGAGCATCATCGAATAACTCTCGATTGTAATCCACTTCTTCCTCTTCCTTGGTATTTTCTTCTTCCATCACATTATACTTTATCAGCCTTCCTCTTGGATCATGTCTAAAAATAAATGACCAACCTAGTTTAGTGGAACATCTGAGTAAAATACCTGCTCACATTGGCTTGGAAGAACATAGGGCTCATCCCCAACTGGCTCAAACAACCTTGTATTAATCATTGGAAATTCATTCTTATGCTCAATAACAGTTCTATCAAGATCATTTTGATTGATTCATAGTCTGTACCATTTGATGACAAAGAGAACTATTTTGAAGGAATTAAAGTCATGTCAAGTATATCAACCAAAATGTCGTAGTATTGATTTTGAGATTCTTGAGGATGTAAGTCATTTTTAGATGAAATATTGGTCACTTGGAAGACTACACTTATCCCAAAATCACAATTTCTCTTCATGTCATCAAAATATCTTATTCAAAATTTATAACCATTGCATAATATAGCCTTGTGGTGTTTCACCTACAATAATGTCAAACATGTATAAATTATTGCAAAGAGTTGAAAAGCATATGGTTGATTAACAAACATATAAGTACCTAGAGATCTCTTAAACCATATGCTAAATCTATTTCCTTTTCTGCAACATTAGGATCTCCATTATATTGAGCTTGTTTAACCAATGAAGACATGAATTCCCATTTTAATCTATGACCAGAATGTTGACATCGTTCAATCCATACCGTCATCTAATCTTTGATTGTTTGAAATAAACAAATGTATTACATCCCACTCTTTAGTAGTTATACACAAGTAAATAGATGACTTGCAAAAAAATTATTTTAAAGATAAAGAATTAATTAACTATAATAACATCTCATGATTTATTACCTTTCACTTTCTTAAATCTACCATTTCCCACCAAGTACTCTCATTCAAATTTTTTAATGGAGTTGAGATCCCAAATGCAATCTATATGGGTCTTTGTTACAAGATTAGGAAGATATTAAGTAATGTACACCATCATCTACTATACCATATTATCCCTCAATCATAGAACCCTTGGGACATGCTCTTTGTTGAACCAAACCCTTCAAAAATTTCAAGTGCCTCTCAACCATCTACATTAACCTAGGCTATATAGATCTACACAATTCAATCTCCTCAACTTGGTGTATGAGGTAGTGTTCTTGTGCATTGAAAAAAAGTTGAAGGTAAACACTTTTGTATTTCACACATTAATAAATGAATTATTTTCTTCCAATATTTTATATATTCTTTATGAATTTCTTTAGATGATAAACACCTACAAGGGATTCAAGACACAAAAACATATAAAAAGAAGAGTTTACAATATATTACTTGTTTGATATATTGAACATATATCACTACTTACCTCATGTATTTTCCAAGATCATATATTGCATGTTTGATATTATTGGCAAAGTTGTTTGGAAGCAATAAGAGTAGCATATACTACAACAATTGTCAGCTGGTCATTTCATTCTTTTCTAATGTAATGCAATGAAAATTGAATGCAATTTTACAAATATATTGTAAATACAAAAGACTGTGACTTACCTTGTTGAAAGTATGCCAATCATGCATTTTCAGCCCTAACCCAAATTCACTTTTCTTTGATATGAGATTGCTTATATTTGTAGCAAATCCTATAGGAAATCAATTTTTTTATATGATTTCTTTTATGGCATTACTTTTTTGCTTCATTAATAACCAAGGAAGGACACTTGCATTAATCCAGTACCCATTTCTATTTGATTCAATGATAATTTTCATTGCATGATTGGAATCATGAACATCACTACAAATCTTGGCAAGTTTTCCTTTGTCATGCCTTCCATCCAATGTTTTCCATAGTGTCTTTGTTACATTTTTCCAATATGCATAGTATCAAATAAATGCACAATTTGTAGCTGCTCATAGTAGGGAAGCCTATTAAATTCTCTGGGATAACATTTTGGTCCCTTTGGAAGGTGGTCAGTGATGCCTCGATGACCTTCATGATCATCAATTACATAATTAGCCAAAAAAACACAATCAAAATATAAAATTTCCAAACTTAAACCATTAGATTGAGTGATACTACCTCAAATTCTATTATATTCTAGCTGACATAGGCAAGGTGTCATTCTTCGTGGCTTTGATTTAGTATATTCTTTCCCATTTAAAAGATGTTTTTTGGAACTTCAATACTTATGATTTTTGTGAAGGAAGTGCCTATTCTCATCAAACACTTGCTTCCTTAAACTTTTGGAATGACAAGATTTCATCTTTGGACCACATATTGGACATGAAAATTTTCCCTTTGTTTGAAGACCTACAAGATAATGATATAATTGGATTAAATATATTCATTTTTGGAATTAGTATTATCATGTACAATTAGATTTCAGCATAACATACTATAGAAATGTGTCAACCTTGGGGCATCATGAAATGTCCACACAAAAATTACATGGAATTTAAATCAATTTTGTCCAATTGGTCTAGAGATATCATAGATAGTGAAACCATTCCATAACAACAACAACTCCTCAATAAGAGGTGCAATATATACATTCATATTTTTTACTTGGTACTTACCTAGTTGAATGAACAACATCAAATAATTATTGTGATCATTTCACTCCAAGACTTATAATTACATGTACATAACAATAAAATAATAAAATATCCAAAACAATAATTGCCAACATAATGTGCTCCCTCTTTATTGACATCCATGGAGGAAGGTTAGTTTTTATGACAAAAATAGGCCACATTGAGCAAATAGATCTCATATCTCCAAATGGATTGACACGATCAATTTCCAGAGAAAGCCTGAGACTTTGAGGTTCTTTTTAAAAGTGTGGCCACTTTTCCTTTATGTCCATAAATGTTGAACCATCTGCAAAAATTCAAATAATGTCATCTCAACTTCTATTGTATGCATGGTAATCCATAAATTGTGCCAAGCTACTGCACCTGAATAATCATCTAAGACATGAAATAATGGGGATGCAATGAAGAATTTTGCAAGGCACCTTTTTTGTCACTTGATCATCTCGATATCTGCTCATATGACATTTAGGGAATTCACTTGCATTTTCATGTTCTTTATGATAAATAGCATGATCTTTAGGATAAGCATTTATTGCTTGATACTCCATTCCAATATGTTTCATAGTTTCACATAATTCTCGGTACAAGTGAGGGAGAACATTTGACGGTGGTAACAAATAGTCGCCTATCAATCACAACAAAAAATATAAGTCATTAGTATAAACAATCTTAATGGTAAATATTTCACCTTTTATAGACTATAATGACATCTACGACAAACCTTAGCATACGTGACATTGTTATGTTGGATAAACCATTCATAACCTTCAAATTTACCAACAACAATATAACAGAGAGAAAAGTTGATTGGGATCCTTCATAAAGGGTCATGTTTTCCTTCTCAAGTAGATGTATATCATGGATGACCTCAATGTCATCCTCATCACAATCATCATCAGCAATAGCAAGACTAATACCAAATGTTTCATGGATCAATGCATTTGTACCATCATCTTCAAATGTGTTTTCTAGTGCATGATTGTCATCTTCCATGGGATCATGATCTTCTCCTTCAATACTCACACCTCAATGTTTCTCCATGTTCACACCTCTATGTTCCTCTGAGATGGGGTGGTCCATATCACGTACTACCCTAGGGAGATCAACCTATATAAAAATGATGATAATCAAACCCTTGTTCCATGGTTCATATGTATATTAATTGCGAAAATAATATAACAAACAACTTACCAATGGATGATAAGAAAACTCCCCTTTAGTGTGACCATTCTCCCTACAATTTATCTTAGCTATTTTGATTTTGATTCTTCTTGTCTTTAAGTCATTAGAACTCTTATAAGGACAATAACATTTGTCATTGCCTTCTCTTTGAAAGTTAGACAACAATCTAGAGATTGTCTCCCTATTTTGATCAAATTCCCTTGTATTATTTGATGTGATCCTTCTTCACAAGAATAACTTATTATTATACCCTTATTGAGTTTCTTGTACTTAATGTTTATATCTGCACATATGGTTTTTAAAGACAAATTTGGTGTAATTAATGTGTATATTTGCAAAAATATTGGACATGTTGTATATAATGTTTATACCTACACATATGGTTTTGAAAGAAAAAATTGGTGTAATTATTGTGTATATCTACAAAAATATTGGACATGTTGTACTTAATGTTTATATCTACACACATGGTTTTGAAAGAAAAATTTGGTGTAATTAATGTGTATATCTACAATTTGTCATGTATTGCATCTACATTTTCTTTGCCATTTCTTATAAGAGTGTTTCAAGGTGAACCACTTCAACATCCTTTGCATGGTTTGGAGGTAATGTCATTGTGGCAGAGGCTTCTACAAGGGAATAAGCCTCATGACTATGGCATTTACATAGAAGCATAACTTGCTTCTTCACCTCCTTACCCTCAACTCTTCACTGGAGTTATTCTTCTATAATGAGAATAATTGCTACAAATTCTTGGGAGCCAAGGGACCCTGAAACTATGCTGCATTTTTTGGAGACATGGGAAAATTTACTACATGCTTCAATACTTCATAACATTCTGGATCATATAGAGATTCCCAAATTAACAACAAAAGTAGGTATTTGGGATCCTCGTAAGGAGATTGTCCCAATACATGCATGGTTACATCCTTGGCTTCCATTGTTGGGCCAACATATGGAGCCTTTATATCCAACCATTCATTATAAGTTGGGAATGTGCTTCATGCCTGACATAAAAGTGATGAATCTCTATATGCAATTTTATCACCTTGAAAAATTGTATTTGATCTTGCTAGCTGAGAACAATTGATTTTTTGTTTTATTGTACCTAATTTGATAATAGTTCTACAAGAATTTGTAATCAACCCAACTAATCAGAAACTAGACTAATTTAACTAGGTTATGGCTTGTTTCTTTCTTAAAATATCTGCTATGATATGTTTTCACAAAATTTCTTGTGAGCTCTCCCCATTTTTCCTAATGTGCATTATTTTTGTGCAGGTTCTCAAGGTAAGTCACTTAACAGGTTGAGTGAGCTTTATTATTTAGATTTTGGAATATGTATGTAGCTGGATCAATTTTGTTGTTGTGCTAATATGTAATAAGCACCTTAAAAAGATCTCTCTGTATATATAAAGAGATACATGTTTAGAACGAAAAGAAAACAACATTTACATAGGTGCCTCTTCTCCCCTTGAAGAAAATTGCAGAGTAAGGGCATGACATGATAATGAAATCATAGAGCAAGGGCACGAAAACAAAATGCAAAGATCGCAAGGGCTTGGAAATGAAATGCATTGATCATAAGGGCACGACAATGTTCAGAGCTCTACACCCTCATTTGGAGCTCTCCACCCTCTTTCACACACAACTCTCTACAGAAAAAACAAATGGGGAATGATTTATGTCATGTGTAGATAGGAAATAGTTTAAGTGGATTATAGGAGTAGATAAGATTTTTAATTTGTTGAAATAGAAAGTTATAAAATAACCTATTTTAGCCCTTTTAGATTTTAACAAGGTGTTCCAAGTTGGTTGTCATGCTAGTGGTACTACAATAGGATCTATTTTGAGCTAATAAGGTAGAAATGTCACTTATTTCAGTGAGAAATTAAATGATTTCAAAAGGAAATATTATGTTAATGATTAAAAAGAATGTGCTATAGTTTAGGCTTTGAATAAGTGGTGACACTGTCTTCTTCCTTAGGAGTTTGTCTTATATACTAGTCATCAAGATTTGCAATCTTTGAATAGTCAAGGAAAGTTGAATTAGAGGCATTTGAAATGGGTTGAGTTTTTGAAGATTTGCAAATTTATTTTGAAACACAAAAGTGAGAAGTCTAATAGGATTATAAATGATCTTAGCAGGAGACATCTTTTGTTGATGGCTAAAGATGCCGATTGAGGTGGCTAGGTTCAATGAACTCAAGAGTTTGTATCCAAAGGATCCTAATTTTGGTGAAGCTTGTACATAACATGTTATACTTGACATAACAAAGTGTTTGAATTTCATCATCTGGATTGAAATGTTATTCCAAGGAAGTCAATGGTGTAGTTTAAAGAGTTCTGTAAGGGAAGACCTCATCAAGGAGAAGCATAGTGGAGGATTGGTTGGACATTTTGGTAGAGATAAGACTATCACTTTGGTTAGTAAGAATTATTATTGGCCACATTTGTAGAAAAATGTCGAATTTTTTTTTATGAAGTTATAGATTATATCAGATGATGAAAGGAGAAAAGCATAATACAAGATTGTATCAGCCATTACTTGTACCAAAGAATTCGTGGGAGGATATCAATATGGACTTTGTTCTTGGTCTACTAAGGACTCAGTGAGGGCATGATTCAATTTTTGTAGTGGTTGACAGATTTTCAAAGATGACAAATTCAATTCCATGCAAGAAGACTAATGATATTGTTCATGTGGTAGAGTTGTTTTCCAAAGAAGTGGTGAGACTACATGGTCTACCAAAGAGCATAGTTTCATATTGAGACACTGTAACACCCCGCTTGGGAACCCAAGAGAATTAAACCTAACATGTTACAATGTTTACTAAACTATTTTTTTTTTTGAAGTTTAAACAACATCAAGATAACATTAATGCGAAAGCAATAAGAACATACATATCAAATACACATTTGCAATTACAGATACAATTTCAATTCCTCAAGGATTCCTTTACATTGAGTCACATTTAATAATTTTAAATTAATTAGTTTAAGTTCCAAGTACAATGTCTTATGATCATAAAGAAATAACAGATACATAATCGCATAAGCAAATGCATAAGTATATCTAACACAATGAAAGTACATCCAATAAATAACATCCACTGCACATGTCGCAGGGTATGTGAAAATAGATACAATAAATCAGAATACATGATAACATATATACATTATCTGAAAAGAAGTCTCTAAGATATGAAATAAGAATGATAAAGGTACATCTTCTACAACGAACATCCAACAGCTGGTAATGTGAGGGGAACCCAAATGGTAAGAAGGCACTACCTCCTGACCACGTGGTTACCTAGTCAGGCTTCCACTCCCACCGTGCAGGGAAGATAATGAACGATCCACAAACGGATATCAAACATAAAACATTCCTAGGCATGGAATACCTACTAGCCAAAACTATCTCAAAGGTAACACATACTACTCAAGAAGATAAAATAATCCAAAAGTAAGAACACTCAATCCAATACCAACTCCACATAACCAAACATCATACACGAACCAAGTATAAACCAAATGCCAAGATCACAAGATAAAGTCAACAAAAGACAATCACCTCAAGTCAAAAGCCACATGTCAAAAGTACATCATCCATGAATCACCAATCATCCTCAATGAAAGTAATAACCACAATAAGCATATCCAACAATAAATACACCACATCCAACAATAAGTACACCACATCCAACAATAAGTACACCACCAAAAATAAGTACACCACTAGAGATACACAAAATCTATAGAGGAGACTCAGGCTACATACTAGGGAGTGTCATCACATGGTTGCTTGAGTTACCCTGGACTGATCTCTTAATAGACCTTGGACCCTCAAGCGTTGAGTTACCCTGGACTGGTTACTCTGAACCCCAGACCCTCAACATCACACATATGGAAACTAGAAAGCCCTCTCAAGAAGACGAGGCACTCATCTCATTCCCATCCTTAGTCTATACAAGCACTAAAGGCATGGGTGGATCAAATATCTCTAACTTATCTTTTTAAGTGTGTTTTCCCCCCAAAAGTTTTAATTAATAGATTATCACTTATTACATAACTTGCATTAGGTTACCTTGGCACTGACCACTTTGGGTCCCGGACCCCTATGCAAGCCACTCCCAAGTCACGTACCTAGACAACCTCTCCTAAGCACATAAAAACACAGTTGTGTCCCATACCGCAACACCCATAAAGATCAAACTCGGTTCCTTAACAGGCAACCTGAAAATAAGATGGTTCTCCCATTCAAGTACACATAAAAGCTCCACAAGGTAAATCTCATAAATATAATCTCAATTTGAATCACAAAACACATCATGACATCTAGCCATATAAATAGTATAAAATAAATCTCACAAAAACATCTGGTGTACTCTCTAGATTGGTCGACATCTAATCAACACCAAAATCCAAAGCATAGACAATACAAGCAAAACAATACAGTTCCATCAATATATTTCTGAATTAATAAAAGGTTCCAGTTTGCAGTAAGATTCCAATTTCGTTAAAGTACAATTTTTTGAATAAATATGAACTATAGTTTTACCCTTATGATTAAACTCATTCTCGTTCTTATAATTAAAATAATAACATGACTTAAAAGTAATGGTAATCATTTATTAAAATAATAATAATTGATTATTAAAAGAGAATACTCCCAATTCCATGAATAATCAAATTTTACATAATATAATTAACATTATTTAATCGATAGTTATCATTAATCCGAATTATTCCAATTTTATTAAGCCAATATCATAATTTTAAAAATAACTCCAAATATATATATATATATATATATATATATATATATATATATATATATATATATATATATATATATATATATATATATATATATATATATATATATATATATATATATATATAAAACTTAAGTAAATTTCATTTATTTAAGCTAATTAATAAAATAAAAATAATCTTACTCTTTTATTAAATATTTATTAAAACAATAAATATTAATAAATTCATGTAAATAATAACATTCATTAATCAAATTACTAAATACTAATAAAACTTGTTAATAAAATATTATTCAATATTAATTAAAATTAACATATTAAAATTCATTAATAAATAATAGCTAATTTTATGTAAATTTTTTATTATATATTAATAAATATTAATAAACTTTAATAATAATTAAAGAAAAACAAACTTTATAAAAGAAACAAATGTACCATTTTATAAAAAGGCCGCCGATATAATAAAGGTAAGTGGGTACTTTTTTTATAATATTTTTATATTTAAAAATTGACATATATTAAGTAATATTAATATTTATTAAATCTCATATATTAATACTAATTAATTAATACATATATTATTAATTGAAAACTATAATTAAACCTCATCATATTAAAACTTATAAATCAAAATGCAAGCTTTTTTTTTTTCTTGAAAATCGCTGCATGAACTAATTAAGCCGCACGTGAACAGTCACCAAGATTTAGAAAGAGGTAAGTGGGGTTTGTTTTGATATATATATTTTATTTTTATTTTTTTTATTTTTATTTTTTTAATTAAAGATATATGTTGTTTTGTAATTTTAAATTTTATTTATTACAAAAAAATTTAAAACATTTTTCTAATGTATGTTTTATTTTTATTTAAATATCAATAATAATATTTTAAATAAAAATAATAATTTTTCTTTATTCTATTATGATTATTGTATGATTTTCTTCTGTAAATATAAATAATGAGAGACTAATTTCAATCAATCACATATGGAAAAACAATCAAAACGACATATAGAATTTCACCACCCAAACAAACACGGAGCAAACAGATATTTTCCAATTGAAATGCATTCATGAAATTTTAAACCCTACCTCGTACTGCTGCTAAACTCTAACAACTAGATGCAAAATTCCTACCGCAAGCAAAATCTTTCAAGCCACGTAAAATTCTTTTCTTTCCAAACCCTTCGAGTTGCTCTCCATAAACCTGTGTGTGCCCTGAAACCTGTGTGTGCAATAATGACCCGAAAACCCCTAATATAGACTCTAATTACCTTTTAGGGTTTCTGTGTCCACAACTCTAAAATTAAAATTATTTAATTTAATTTAATTTTCTTTTTAATTAAGATATTCTTTTATTATTCCTTCATGCACTTAAGTGACTCATTAAATTACTTTATTTAACTTTCCACTTGACTTTGCTTTTAAATTAATTTATTAACTTTAATCTCATGCGCACTATAATAAAATATCTTGATCAAGTGCACATATTTTATCTTTTAATTAATTTCTTATAATTTAAACTCATTCATGCGAACTTAAATCTTTTTCATAATTTAATATCTTTTCACTTCTTAATTTATTTTTGAACGTTTAATTTGATAAATATTTATTAACTTAAATAACAATAATATTTAGCATTTTATTTAAAAATGAACTCTAAATATATTATTATTAAATTAAATTAATATTATCACGTTCTAAATTTACTCTTATAGCTTTTATCTTCCAATTCAATTCTTTATATTTAATTAATTTCTCAATTAATTAAATAAAATAAAATATTAAAATGTCATAATAATCTTCTATTAAATTAAGTTATTAATTTAATCTTTTAATTAGACTTAATTAATAGAAAATTCACCAAAGACTCACAAAACAACATACGCACAAAAGTACTCACGGGTTTAAAAAAAGTAGACAGTCTGTTACGAGTCCTCCTTGCAGGACAAGTATTATAGGCTTATGGCTAGGATTGGACCTGATCATTATCTTCCCATTCTCACCATTTGAGTATTTGTAATAGGGCACGCTCATCCTGGCAATTCAGGGAAGTCGATGCCCGGTACCTGCATCCTGCATAAAAGACGAGCATGTACATGTATATAGTTATATCTAAACTAAACAGGAAATGGCAGGGAGTGGTGCATCGTGTAGATCCCGACTAGCAGGTGACTACGACTCCCTCCCTTAACCACATCAAACAAATCAGACAGAAAGATAAAATAAACACATGCACCATACACATGCAAGTATGGGGTAAGTATTGTGAAAATCACAAGTCTAACATCAAATGCGTACATATAATAATGCATCTCTATCAATACAACATAATCATCACTAAAGACATCATGTTAACATTGTTACAAAAGAAACCATACTAATTAGGAATCATTAAGACATCATTACCGTCATGTGAAATGAAATCAACAAGTATATATGTAATCCAAAACATGAAATAATATCATAATATTGTAAATCCAATATCTCTAAAACTAATCAATGCATAAAATCAGCCTAAAGCAAATTGACAATGATAACAGAAATGCGAACTAGGGGCAGGCACTACAGACACTTATAAGTTTTTTGGGTATTTCGGTATTTCAAGTGTACATTGTGGAAGAAGTTAAAAACATATTTGAAGTTCATCTCATCACATCATCCAAAAATTGATGGATAGATAGAGGTGTTGAATAGGAGTTTGGGGAATTCGTTGAGATGTTTGGTTGGAGATAAACCAAAAGGATGTGATTTGATTTTATCATAGACATAATTTAGATACGATAAGTTAGTTAATAGTAGCTGGTAAGTTATCATTCCATGTTGTATATGGAAGTAGTCTTAGAAATGCTTTTGAATTGAGAAATTTAAAGATAAAGGAGAGATGAGTAACATTGAACTAAGGATTTTGTAGAACACATGAAGAATATGCATGAGGAGGTGAGGAGGTGCATCACAAAGATGAATATGCAATACAAGGCTAAGCAAGATGAGAAAAGGAGTTATAATGAATTTTAGGTTGGGGATGAAGTCAAGGTTCATTTGAAGAAGGAGAGATTTCCAGTAGTTGCATATAACAATTTGAAAATGAAGAAATTTGGACCATGCAAGACATTGAAGAAGTATTCTTCAGGAAATGCCTATGAAGTAGAGATGCCCATTGAATTGAATATTTTGATAGTATATAACATTTGAGATCTAATAGAGTGTTATGAAGGAAGTGTTGAAGATAAGGTCACAAAAGTACAACGGAATATTCTAGAAACTATTGTAGTTATACAGGAGATTGACGATATACTACATAGTTATGTTTGCAAAAGTACTAGGAATAGAACATATGAAGTATATTTGGTAAAATGGAAAGGAAGACTAGTAGAAGATCATCATGGTTGACAAAGGAGGAGGTTAATCATCTAGGCTTTTCTCTAAACATTTGAGATGTGAAAGGGTAACTTCTCAAATTACTTTGGGTGTCTAATGTAGGGGAATTGTAAGTAATTGAAGATACTAGAAATTTGAGGATAATGGTACACCTATCTTTTAATTTTTTTTTCTCTTTTAACTTCATTTATTAAAATCCCCAATCCTTAAAAAGATTGCTTATATCTAATAAGAAAATTGGAATTTCTAGAAATTAATTAATTTTTAAATACATAGATCTCAAACATTTCGATCCTTGAATTTTTTGGTTTCCCAAAGCAGTGACTATCAGAATCTGGGAACAAAAGTTCCCTAGTCTATAGAGCTAGGGCATGGACTAATAATGATAAACTTTGATGTTATCTTATGGGTCCCAACCTCATAATCCACCAACAATATGGTCATATGTCACTACATGGGGTGGTACCAATGAGAAAATTTCATGTGAAGGTTCAAGCCCCCCTTATATCATTTGATATGGAGAGAAGACATATTTTTTATAAATTAAATCCACTCTCCAATAGGAGTATTGTATTGCTAATTGTATATGAGTTATACATTGACCACAGAATTATAGCTAGTTATTCAACTATAAAAGTTTGAATATTATATATTTTATATTTTAATAATGAGGGTTCAAAATTGACCCTTCATATATAGTTTAACTATTCAAGAGGCTTTGAAATTTATTAATGTATTTAGGGTTTACAATTCTTATATTTTGATAAAAATGCTAATCCTACTTAGTTTGTTTACCAAATTCATTTCACCATCGGTTGAAGCTAATTGTTCAATGATCACACATTGAGTATTATGAGTTCTATGGTTTAATAAACAAGGTTCAAAATTGACTCTTCACATTATGATATAACAATTTAATAGGCCTTGAATTAATGGTCTACTTGAGGTTTACAAATCCTATGTTGTGATAAATATGTGAACCCTACATGGCTTGTTTAGCAAATTCATTATGCCATTGGTTGAAGATAATTATTCAATGGTCGTGGTTTGAGTATATGGTTTAATAAATAGGGTGTGAAATTTACTCTTTTAATTATGATTTCAAAATATAATAGGGTTTGAAATTCACTGCAATAGTTAGGGTTTATAATTCCTACATTTTTATAAATATATAAGCCCTACAACATGATTGCAAATACTATATTTTGCTAAATATATAAACCCTTATAATTCTTATGTTTACAATTCATTCTATGGAGCATAATTTGATAATCTAACATGGTTTCATTCCAAGAATTTAAATGTTATACTTCAGGTTTATAATTCTATACTTTGGATAATATGTATACACCATGCTTCACTTGTTTACATACAATTCTTATTAACAACATGGTTAAATAGTGTAAAATGGTTGAAATTGACTCCTATACTTAGGGTTTAAAATTTATATTCTTTGACAATCTAGTAGGGTTTGAAATCTTCCACTATAATCAAGGTATTGATTTGCTATAAACATAGGCACTTAAATATTTAAGAGCAAGAACCCACAAATTTAGAGAACATTTCCAATTTGATAGATAGAACACGTAATTAGAGGGTTCACAAATGAACATTAAGGGCATATACATGACATACATGTGCCAAACAAACTTGAAAATTTACTTACGAGGATAGATCTAATACATTTGCATTAGAAGTTTGAGTTCATATATAGTATTAGGGCTTAACATTTAATAGGGTTTAGAAGTCAAAGCGAAACAATGGTTTACAAATATTCAATATTTACAAACAAGAAAAAATATACAATAAACCAATTGTAAACAAAAACACATTATATATACTAAAATGCAATTTAAATAATTTGTAGCTATGGAGAAATGTATAATAAAACCATACTTTAAATTGTTAAACCAAAATATTAATATATATTCCAATAATAACAATGAAATTCAAACCCAAGTTGTAAATGTTAAGTCCTAAATGTTAACCATTTCATATGAACTCAAATTTGTAGCACCAAATAAAATTTGAACCCTAATAGTGACAATTAATTTCAAACCCCAATGATTGTAGTTAAATCCTTTTATTGATAGTAAATTTATAACTCTATACCCTAAACCCTAATAGTAAAAGGAAAACTCTAATATAAAAGGGGAACCCTATTATTAACATGCAATTGTAAAAATAAATTAAAAATTTGAATCTTAACAACATAATTTATAGTTAAACAAATAAAATAATATTAACTATAATTCTTGATAAAAATAATATTAACAATGCCATGAAAATACCAATGGAACTTGAACATAAGAGTATATTTTCCTTTCATATACGTGAGTTTATGAGCACAAATTTTAGTGTTCGTAAAAAACAAATTGCCAAAATTCTTTGAAGAATAAGCGCCCACTAAGAAACCAAGATAAGCAAATGGGTAGAGGAAGAAGTGACAAATTTAGAGTACACTAGAGTTATAGATCAATGGAAAATTTATTGATTATCATACCCCAACTATGACGAACTGATAAAGTAAATAATAAAAGGCCTTGGAGAGGAATAATCCCTACCTTGTCTCAGAGAGAAAAAATCCATGAATTTAGAGAGCATTATAGTATTAATTAACATAAAATCAACCATTCATAAGTGAAAAACAAAAAAATGCCCAAAACAAAAATGGAAGGCCTTAGTGAGGAATATCCTTATCCCCAGTTGCAGACAAGTTGTGGAAATGCATAATTAGCATCTTGTTTGGGATGTCCTTCAAAACATTTGGTAAAGACTTGAAAGATGAAAACATGGGGTAATGAATGCGACAATGGAGTTGGAATTAAACTAATACATGTGTAGAAAAAACAATGAATGTGTATATACTTGAATGCAAAAACAAAAGAACCACATGCCACTAAAATAACCATAAGGGAGATTTTAGCTTTCACCATAGTCATGTTTGCATTGGTAACCAAGGCAAGCACATTTTTGATTACTAGGTGAACTTGAGGAGCACCTGAGCAAACAAGTTCTAGACTCAAATTGGTTGAAGACTCGATAAGACGTGGGAGAGAAAGGAATGAAAGTTAACTTAATTGATGATGAGTCAAGAACATTCAATGACATGTTGCTCAAAATTTGCAAGCAGTGCAGTCATTGTAAGGTGAAGGGACACACAAATAATGACACTAAAAGGAAGAGCATGAGGTGACAACAAAATGTAAATGAGTTGTACTTTATTTGACCAACAGTTAAGTGATCAATTGCCACACAACCACTATCTCAATTTTAGATGGCATGACATGCAAGTTGTCATGATGGGCCAATGTGGGTATCAACTAGTTCACTGAAATGACTTGAAATCAACACTTAGAACATCTACACATTATATACGTGTGAATATTGTTTAAAAATCAATAATTTTTTTTATAATTATAATAGACCACTTGACAAACGACATAACAAGTAAGATCTATATGACACTCCCCATGAACCCACACTTTGGGCGTGCATGCCCTCCCCTACTCCTACACAATTCTTTTAACTATTTCACTACTTCACATAATATAATTATTATTTAACTACTAAACATTCTTCCTTCCCATTTAATTTCTTCTTCTATGAAACGGGCCTTTTTTCCATAGACCCTTTCCTCGTACAAAAACTTAAAAGCATCCTTTACTCCAATTTTCTCCTTTCCCGCAAGAGATCTGAACATGATTCATGAACTCCAAGAGCATTTAAAAATTGCATTCCAAATCGTCCACTGATGAAAGCATTCAAATTTCTTGATTTAAACATCTAATAGTGGACAATGGGGATGCAGACAAGTCATTGCGATTCCGATGCTGTTGTCATATAATCTATTTAGAGGATATTGCCGCGCAGTTCGCTTAATATATCTGTCAACGTAAGGGAAGAAGAGACGATGTAAGACTCGTGACCAAATTTCTAGAGAATATTTCACAGGATTTAAAATTATGAGATGAAATCTATTTTACTCATTTTTTAATTTTTAATTTTCCCAATAAGTTCGGCTTTGTCGTTAATTGACGCTACATCTGACCAAGAAGACAAAGATAGATGCTAGCACTGTTTGTGTTCGACTGACTATTACATATATATGGTGGTTTTGTATTCGATATGGAGCTGAAATGGCCTCTGTTTTGGTTTTGCTCTTCATAGTATTGTCTGCGGCTGCAGACCATGGCAGCAATGGCGCCTATATTCAATACAATACAACATCAGGGCCGGTGGAAGGCAAGATCAATGTGCACTTGGTTCCTCATACTCATGACGATGTGGGATGGCTCAAAACTGTTGATCAGTACTACATTGGATCCAATAATAGCATTCAGGTCCCCAATCCAGTCCAATTTAATTTAATTATAATTCCTATGCATTGACATCGAGAATCTTGTCCACTTAATCTTAAATTAAGATATTATTGGAGAGCTCATGTTAAAAGTAGAGATTATTGAACTTACTTCTAAATAAGACATCCCCAAGTAAAATATATTTTAATTTGAACCGCTGAATTTTGATTTTAAAGCTAGTCGAACTATGTATCTTGACAGGAGTTTAATGGCGGATAGAAAAATAATAGTATATATCTTCCTGCGGGAGACTTGGGATAGAGAATTTTGGTTTTAAAGATAGTAGAACTATGTCTCTTGACAGGAGTTTAATGGCGGATAGCAAAATAATAGCATATATCTTCCTCCGGGAGACTTGGTAAACTAAAACATAAAGTGTTTTTTTTTGCAATCAGTTGGGATTTAATCCTGAAATTCTAGGAAATTAATAAACTCTGAAAATTCATATTTCAAAGGTTAAAAGTACCAGCAATTTAAGGAGTCTATTTAGAATTTTTGCAGTGGTATAGGTCGATAAAAATAGCAATAGACAGTGTAAAGGGGTATCAGTAATAAGATGTAGCGGGACATATATAGAGGCTGCTAATGATGCTTTAAACTTTTATTTTTGACCTAATAACCCTCTCTTTATGTCAATAAATTTTGTTTCTTTCTGTTCCTTTTTTCTGCAGGGAGCATGTGTGAAGAATGTGTTGGATAGCGTGGTCTTGGCATTGCAAGAGGACCCAAACAGAAAATTTATATATGTAGAACAGGCAAGTTGCACTATAATTCTATGAAATGATTTTGACTTAGGTTATGGTTAACACAAGATTGGACTCCCCCTTGTTGATAAATGAAGGTTCTGTATAAACTGCATCGGTGCTTTTTAAAATGCATTGCACTGTAAAGCTCTATGGGATTTCTCCAGATCTATTAAATTCATGTAAATATGACTCAAGCCAACACTGTTTGAAAATTTGTTTTGGGACATGGATATATGTTCTTGTTACCAGAACATCTAAAAGAACTAGAAAGTTTATGTGTTGGACAAGATGTTGTAAAAGAATTTAGATTATGTCTGCAAGGAAAGCTATCACTTGTCCTTGTACATTATTTCAACACTCGTTAGAATAATTTTTCATTCAAAACAGATAAATATAACTGGAATTGTTGTTTTGGAGCACACTTTATGTACAAGAACACACTAAGAGACAGTTTTAACTTTAGCTGGAAGTTTAGATTTGAATTTTTAGTACATATTAAGTATAGAGCAGCTGGTCAGTATTTCCATATAAATATGTTCTGATACTATCTTACGAAAAATTATCTTGCTATCTTAGGAAAAATTATCTATCTGTAAAATTTGGTCTGTGTCTGACATTTCAGTGATTTGTATGACTTTATTGTTGTACGGTGAGCATTTTTTTGGTCCATAGAGTTGATTTTTATTAATATTAATAAGATTCAAATTACATACATATCATAGTTTTCTAACTAAAAACAGGCATCCCACTGACTACTACAACTACCAACCTGTCCATACAAAAGAAACATTACATCATCTCCAATCCGTTAATTTCTGGAAGGATTAGAAAGATCAATTGTTGAACTTGTTAATGCTTCAGTAAGTAAATAGAAGGGTAAACATGTTTTTTCTCCTTGGGATGGCTATGTTATTCATTGGTGGAAGGGTTTACTTTTTCCTTATCTTTCTGCTCCATTGTGTCCTTCCAAGATTCCTCTTATCTCAGCACAAACCAAGTGAATTCCTCCAAGTGAGTTATTTCAAACTCAATTTTGATGGGGCCTCTAGAGGAAATCCAGGAAACTCTGGCTATGACATAGTCATTAGAGACTTTAAAGATCATGTGATTGCAACAAAATCATCTCCTCTCCCTCCGTGTACTAATAACAAAGCTGAGGCCTTGGCCTTGCTTTTTGATTTGAAACTTGCAAAATCGCTATCTATATTTACGTTACATGTTGAAGGGGATTCAGCCATTATTATTAATGCGTGTATTAAACATCAGATATATAATTGGTCCATACAATATATATTGCATCAAGTATGGTCTCTTCTTGATTTGATCTCTAAATGTTACATCATGCATACGTATAGAGAAGACAATCTTTTAGCCGATTGTCTGGCTAGTTTGGGTACTGATGGGGCTATATTAACTCTTTACTTTCCCTACTTAACTTCCTTGATTTCCCCAACTTGGTTAATATTATGACAAAAGAATATGTTTAGAATAATGTTGTGCCCTTTTCATATATTGTTTGATAGTAAATCACGGCTTCTCTGCGATTTCACATGTTTTTACTTTTATGGATCTCACTTGTTGTTTTGAGATATTATATGCAGTTCAGGGTCTTGGATTGCACTTGCATCAGATGGCTTTCTAATATCACGGTCTCAATTGGAGGTTTGGATGAAGATCAATGATAGAAACTCTTATGATAGTTTTTGGCTTGGCTCTTGATTTTGTCTCCTACACCAAACAATGAATTGTATTCATATGAGTTTTGGGCTCTTTGTAATCACAATATTCTCGATTTGGGAATCATAAGGACAAGGTTCATTAGTTTTGATAGATACTCTCTTGATGTAGTATTTCTTCTTATGCATCCTTTTTGTATCAAACAATGACCAAAGTTTTTCTTCTTTCGTTCTTTTCTCGAGGAGCTATTTTGAACAAGTTATTATTAATATAAATATAATGTTTCGCCAAAAAAAAAACATCATAAAAAATAAACCACCCCCCAGCCCCTATATCCCAACAACCCTCTACAGATAGCCAAAAAGTTGCTAGGCTATACATTTGAGCTATCAAACTACGCAAACAAAAGCCCATTATCAACAATGGTATACATTTCAACACAGAGAACAAAAGCTTGGGCAATAAACAACAAGAACATCATATAAAAAAGCCTAGCTGCCTGGTACACTATGAAATTGGAGAATCAATGGTGGATACCACCCTTCTCCGACACCCTCCTCCACATCCATGACCGCAAGCACCCTGTCCCCTACTTGCTCTTGGTGGTGGCATCCCCCTCTAGGAGTTGGCAAGCTTGAACTTGAGCTTGCATTTCTCCAGTTGCTCCTTCAGAACACTAGCCTCCAATGAATATCCCAATCATGCACATAATCAGCAAGGCAACCCCAAGATTGTTTGTCTTCACCCCTCTTCAATTCCTTACTGTCCAAAACACTCCACAAATTAAAAGGTGGACATGAATTGAGTATCCAGGAACATTGACCTAGTCACCCCTAGTCACCTCAAAACCTTACCTAGGTTTTTCCATTGCCAAAATAGATTCAAGCCTCCCCTAGAATGAACAAGCATGACAAGAATGCGTTATCTTTCACAAAAAACAATCTTTAGTTGATCTCTAGAGATCTTTCCCCAAAACGACATCTGCTGTTTGGATGCTTTCAGGTTAAAGTTTGCCTCCACACTCACTCCATAATTCAGCTTCACTCACTTTAGGTTGCCACCCCAAAACATCAATTGTCCACCTCAAAATGCCATCAAAATACTTCCTACGGTCACATCAAAAGGCCTGCCCAAATAAAAAATATCGTGTCACTTCAAACTTCACATATGTGTTGGATAGTATGCAAAGCAAAAGCCCAAAGTGATATTGTACACCAACATGGTCAACTATCATTGCAATAGTGGTTCTGATAAAACCTTTGCCAAGTTGGAATTAAACTTGTCTTGAAAGGACACTGCTGTTTTTGACAAAGAGTCTGCCAAATCATCGCCCTCCCAGGGAAAATATGAGAAATTTTGAAATCTTTGAATCTTGCCTATTTCTTCAGAATAATTTTGATAATCTTGTGAATACACCACACATGTGCATGTCCATTTCCGATTGCATCTACAATGACTTGGGAAACCCCTTCTAGGTTTTATTGCTTCACTCTAATTCTAGATGCCAACTCAATAGTAATGTAGCTTGAACCTCTGCATCATTATTAGTTCCTTCATCAAGCTTCTTTGTTTCAATTGTAAGGATATTACCCTCCGAATCGCGAGCCCCACAATCTGCTCCTAATGGCCTTGGGTTTCTTGTAGATCCCCTAGCAAAAATAAGCTTAATCCATCCTGCATTCGACTTCAACACTTTCTCTTCACTCGTGACATGGGACGGGATCAACCTCCGTATGCTCATTAACTTGCAACATCTTAAGAATTGGCCACTGTCTTTGGAATACGCTCTCTATAAAACTAAAAAGGACTTTGCTTGATTTTGACGAGCTACAATAATAATCACAAATTTTGATAAGATAAATTTATTAATGTCTTACAAGAGACCACAAGTGTCTAAGGGATTGAGACCGATACAACAAGGTCACAACCAACAACGGGAACACCAAACGATGTTTGTGGAAAGAACAAGTAGGATAAAGGGAAACAAAACAAAGAAAGACTAAATACTCTTGATAGATAAGAAGTAGCCTAGCACCTAAGGATATGGCTCGAGGTGAGGGTGTGCCCTAGGCCACCTTAGGGAGCCGCTAGGGTATGGTGATGCTGTTGAGTGGGTCCTTTGTGAGGCCTCATAGACCTGGCGTGTCCTGAGGAAGGGTTGAGTGATCGCTTCGTTCCTTGGGTAGGAGATATGGGTGTGAAGAGAGAGGTGATGAGCTAGTGTGAAGTCTGTCTTAGTGGAAATTGAAGCTATAAACTGTAATCACGAAGTCGCATGGCCTCCTAGAGGTATAGTGCAAGAAATCGTTGATCAATGTACTTGAAGAATGAAGAAATGGACGTGTTCTCTCTGAACAAGTAGTAGGACCTCCACTTGATTTCATATTAAATGGGGCAACAAACAAAATGGGTATCAATTTTCGCCTCTCCAAGGGGACAAAGGCGAAAAATTCTGTCCTCTTTGTCAATTCAGTGGTCAAGCTATATATGTAATTGATGGGAACCCACTCTAAAAGATTCTAAAGAGATACAGAGGGCATAAGTCCACGACGAGTGAGGTACCAAGGGCGCACAATAACCCTGTCTTGGATATCTACGTAAGGCTCCATATAGAAAGCCATCCTTGGGCGTAGCCCTTTGGGAGTATGACTCCATGTCGTGATAGTATATTTTCTGTAGATGTCAATCTTGACGTGCTCATTCAACTTCTGTTGAGAGAGAAAGAGGTAAGATGGCACATCTAAGGAGAATTGAAAGGGGGGAAGGCAAGTCATCGCAATCTTGATCGAGCCAAGAAGAGCAGAAAGTTGGGCGAATCAACAAGGAGCTTCATAGGTAGGATCGAAGCTCGCCATTGCCTTAGAAGAGCAATAGGCCAAGTAAGAATATAGGTGATGACCCTTAGTAGAGTCTGTGAAGCTCCGAAGTCGATGGATAAACCAAATTAAATCAAAGATGGTCCCAAGTTTGAAAGGATGGGCCCTAAACTCGATCCAAGATGATACTATGTGGGTTGGACTGATGACATCTGATAATGCATCGAAGGAGGAGGGTCTGAACTTGCTCGACCGAAGCTGAATCAGAATCTAGGAGAGAGGGTCCCCACACAATAGAGCCACGAAGGATGGTGAGCCTGACCAAAGATTCCAAGAGGGGCATCTTGGCTGTGGTATCCCAAAAGTGATGTCTGAAGCACTGTCGCTCAAGCATAGCCAGGTAGTCAAGCCCCTTGTTAACCCGAGGCTGCATGGCAGGTTTGAAACTGAAGCAGGCTCTAGAGAACTTAATTTCTAGATAAGTGTAGGAGGATGTGATCTCAACTTGCATGCCCGTAAAGTAGAAATGGAGATGTGAGGTCATTAGGTAGTTGAAGACCATCACTCGGGTCTTTTCCAAGTTCACAACCAACTACCACGAGTCAGAAAAGGAGGCCAAACCATCAAGGATCTGTTGGAGTTCCTCTAGGGACAAAGCCAAAAGAACCACATTGTGGCAAACAATATAATGGAGATCAAAACCTGGTGTAATAGAATCCATCATCAGGGAGTGAGAAGTCACAAAGGAAAGTCTCGAGTTAGTTAACATAAATATCGAAAAGAGCAGGGGAGAGAGGGCATCCTTGCTTCACCTTGATGGTGCTCTGGATAGGATCAGAGAGACCCTGAAGAGTCCTAAACTTTCCACCACGTGCTCATGTAACCTCATGATAGTTGTCAAGAGAGTATTGGAAATCCCAATGTCTGTATGCCCTCATGATAGCTCCATCAATAAGATAGTGTTCCTCATGGTAGCTGTCAAGAGAGTCTTGGAAATCCCAATGTCCCTATGCCTTTGGAAGAGAGCCATCCGAGGAACAAAATCAAAGGCTCTGTGGAAGTATACAAAGCAACAATAGACTTTCGTTGAACAGTGTTGTGCCTCCTCAATGACAGTCCGCAAAGTTAGAATTTGGTCCATAATTTGAAAAATCTATGTGGACACTGACCTAGCCCTTAGCTTGACAGTGCCAGCAATCAAGCTCCTTGGATACGATAGTGTTCAACATAGTGGCATAAAGTTGACTAATGTATGCCAACCATGATGGTCCTGTAGTTGTTGAGGTTGGAGATCGACTCGGTCTTATGAATTAGATAGATAATATGCCGCGACCAAGAGTCAAAAAAACTAGTGCAAACTATTCTTATAAAGAGCATTGTAAGAAAGGAACACAAAACAATAATACCAAGCTTGAAGAGCTCCGCTTGGAACTCGTCCTCTTCCGCCGTCCAGCTATTGTTCATGCATCTGACAACCTCATTGATGTTGGTGAACATGAAGAGATGGCCATGAGGTGGGGGGGTGAGGTGAAGAGGAGGCTAGTCGGGGATGTCATAGAGGACGAGGGGGTGAGAAACAAGGTAATTGTGATCCAGGGTGGAGGGAGGAGGGGGTGGTGAGGGAACATAGTGCGCTAGAAGAGCTCTGGAGACTGCAGGAGAGAGGCACAAAAGGATCTACACTGTTTCATGAAGAAAGTTTGCCTTATTTGGATAATTGAAGGGGGGAAGAGTAGAGAAGGCCAAGCGAATTGAGTAGTGAAAGGATTTGCAACCCTCATCAAATCACTGATTCACAGGGAAGGAGCTCTTGCGGTTGGGGCTATGGGAAATGAAGGAGGTGAGATAGAGAATGTAGATGAGGCAAAACTCCCACAATTCGATTGCCAGTAAATCGAACATGGAGTGAACATCTCTGGAATCGGTAAAGGAATCTTTGGGGAGGAGTCGTCTAAGGTGAAGGACAAGGAGGTCATGATCACTCTCAATGAAGCAAAAAAAGATGTGGATGGGGGGAGGGTTAACTCAAGAGGGGGAGAGAGGGGGGAGGGGTGGAGGGCATGGGAGACCCTGAGGGCAAGGCTAAGGAGAGCATGATGAACAAGGGGGAGGTGAGAGGTGGTGAAGCACCCAAGGGAGGGGATATGGGAAACACTAGAGAGAACATAGTCAATAGCATTCATACCACCATAGTGAGGCCAAGAAGGGGAAAGACCAAAGCCAAGAAAATAGGGAAATCCATTCAAGATCACCAAGTTCGAGGACTCACTTAATTGTAGTAGATGATTGTCATACCTAGTATGGGGTCCTCTACTATCTTTAGAGAAACGTTGCAATTCTAGGGTATCCAAACCCGATTTGACTGTGCAAACCGGATCAGATCTAAAGGTCTTTGGTTTGTGCATTAAAGTCCCATAGAATGAGGATGCCACCCATGATCGGAAACCTAGTGATGCACTCATAAGGATCATTGTACTCTGTGTTGTGGACTGCATAGTAGGAGGAGACCGACAAAAAATAACACACTATGATGAAGATATCTGTGTAATGTGACGTTGTTTGACCAATACATATCCACATGAATTTGGTTGACCTATCTATGTGAACAATGAAAGTCTTACTACAGAGGCGGTCTCTGATCAAATAGGCTACCCCACCTAACCCCATGACCCCACTAGAGCACCTAACCTCATCCCTAAAACCAGACAATCACTGGTGGCTAGAGATGCCTGGAAGAGGACGTACATGGCTCTCGTGAGTCTCAGTAACAAGGAGAACGCCAACAGAACCAAGATCCTAAAAGAGATCCGACAAGGACCATAAGGTGCCATTGTTGTTCAATGGTTGACATTCAGGGAACAATTGCATGGTTTTCATATGCACAATTGTTGATGTGATTTTCATTTGGGCCTTGGTGGCCAACCAAGATTCCCATCTAGGAAGAGAATCTCGAATAACTACTCTAAGGTTGATAACAACCCACTTCTTGTTGTATCTAGCCTCTTCAACAAGTCCTTTGGACAACTTCAGCTCTGTCACTTGCGATCTAGTGAGATCCTCGTCAAGATAAATCTTAGTAGGAAGAGGAATTTTTTGTCTATTTGCCCTAAGAAATCGAAGATGGTCAACCAAGGAGAGTAACTAGAGAAAGAGGTGCAATCATGGCCCATCCAGGCTTTGTTATGTGTAATATTTGAAAGGTCTTGCTGATTGCTAAGGAAGGAGTGACTTGTTGAGATGGGGTTAGTGGATGGTGCAGGGGGGGAGGCCACAAATTTTGTGGTTGAGCTCATGAGCCCACCTAACCTGCTCATCCGATAACCGATCTTGAACTAGCTCTTGAACGTCTAAGAGGGGTTAGTGGTGCTGTAAATGGAGACCCAAAACTTGATCCACTGTTTTGTTTTTGTAACTAAAGAGGTTTGTTTGCTATCTAGTTCGGTTTGTTTTTCCTTAATCAAACGTATTTCTTGGACCTGCACTTTATTGGAATTCACTTGCATTTGAAGGTCTGTAGTTTTATCATTTAACTATTGGGTTTTACAAACGATTTGTTGTTGTAGATCTGCCATTGTTGTACTTAAAGAATGCATGTTGTCTCGCGGGTTAAGATTTTCCATCTCCAGTTTTAGCCATGCATTCAATAAGTCTCTGGTACATAATGGGTGTAGACAGGGTCTCCATCCTATTGCAGGTTAGGTCTATGTTGTTGCAACCTGACACCAAGCTTAGTCTAGGCAAGCCTAGAAGTACAAGTGCAGAGCTGAGGACAGGAAACCTGTCAGTAGGAAAAGCCAGTTAGAACCAATGCAGTACTGTTGTATGGTTGCAAAAAATTGCACCATGTAGGCAAGTCCAAAAATGCAAGTGTAGAGAAAAGCTACACGAAAAATCTTCTATGAACAAGCACACAGAGTAGGACGAATAGAGCAGGAAAATACTGAAGAAAAGCTGCCAAGTCACACAAATAAAACTAGTGATAAATAGCCCAATGCTCGGCAAGTGAACAAAACACAAATGTGAGGCTCCTACTGGCAAGAAGCAACAAACACAATTGGTTTGCAGCCGTCGGGAGGACGACAGTAGGAAGGAGTGACAAAATGCCCAGGGCAAAGGCGATCAAAACAACCAAGCGCAGCTATCGCAAACACAATGTTTGACAAGCTCGGCCAAGGAAAGAGAGCAGGGAGCTAGGAGTGCTGAATGACAACGATGCTATGAACAAAAATCCTCGAACAAAAACCCAGGGAAGCAATGACACCAATGTGACAATGACTATCAAAGACTATGACGAATGATAGCCAGGCAGGGTAGTCACTCAAACTAGGTTAGTGAGGAACATTGTCGCATTGTCAGGGAGCATCATTTTAGAAGAATAGCTACAGTTACAACGGTCAAAATGTTGAAAGCTAAATTAAGAATTCCTTGTTCAAGAGAGCAGGATACACTGGATGTATGATATGAAAATTACAATTCTCATGCACAATCTGTCCGCTGACTCAAATTTACCTTTGGAATATATGGTGATTGTGTTCTTTCCATAATTCCTAAACTATAGAAGACATGCATATTTTCCAGATGCAAGAAAAAGCCGACTTGGTAGATACCGATCTTCAGCTTTGGAACGTTTCGTTGATCATGCTAGGGCAGACAAAAGATAAATTTAACTTTTTAAAAACATTCTGCCAACATTGTGAGAACTTGCAGTGCAAAAGGAAATGATCAACATTTTTAGTTTTCTGTTTGCACAAAACATATTTAAAAGGGCCATAATATCCATAACACATCAACGTCTCACTGTGAAAAATTTCTGCTTTATAGTCAACCAGGAAAAGACACCCACCTTAGGCAAGCAATACCTATTCCAACAAAGATATCTTGGCTAATGCTCCTCATCCATACAGCCTCCACTAATTTGTAACCAATCTTCATTAAATACTCACCACACCAGATCAGCTCATTAGAATCATAACTTTTTTCCGTTCTTGAGCACCCTCAATAGGCTATCTCAAATCATTTTGATCAGAAAAGTTGCCACCTTCAGACCCCATTTCTCCAATATATTTCTATGTAGTTTCATATTATAGGTTCAGTCTATAAGAGTTGATTGCCTTTCTAGAGAATCACTCCAAAAATTTGCACTTGCCCCACCTCCTAGCTTCCATGTAAGATGGTCTCATGTCTGCACTCCATAAAAGTCCAGATTAAAGATCCTATATGTGGCTCCAAGACTGTGAGTACCCTCTCCCTTGATTGCACATCCAAATATTTGTGGCTTAAAATCCTTGCCCATTTCTGATTTGGTCTTTTGTACATCATCCAAATCAATTTAGCTCCCATTGCCTCATTCATGAGGTTCCATTTTCTTAGACCAACACCTCCAACTGACTTCGGCAAATACATCTTATGCCAGACAAGCAGAGGTATTTTGTCCTCCCATTGGCTGCCATTCCAAAAATAATTCCTTATTTTCTGATTGATAACCTTGATTATTTTGGCTGGGACTTTTATACACATCATGGAATAGATGGGTATGACAAAGATCACTGTTTTAAGCATAAGAATGTCTCCGACACATGAAAGCCATCTACTGTTCATCCTTTAAGTTTACTGGTACAAGAGTCCAGAAGTTCAGTGTGTAGCTTAGCCCTCCTAATACCTGCAAATAAAGGTAGCCCCAACATTTACTTTCAATTCTGTAACATTGAAATCATACTGGTCTGATGGAACAGATCGTACAGATCTGATTATGCATAAGATGCCTTTGTAAAGAAAGGCCTATAAATATAATTGTTTAGTTCTCAAGTATGATCGGGGTCTCCCTTGGGGTAATCTTGTTTTAGTTTAACCTTGAACAAAGCTAGTTAGTTTAATTACTAATTAATGTATTCCCTGATAGGCACTGATTTTGAGAGAACAATTCTGGCCGACCTAGAGAGGGACATGTCCCTTCTAGGGACATACCCCTTGGGTGTCATTTATGGAGGTTATGTTTGTGGATAAAGGACACACAACAAATCTAATTCTGCTCCTTTAGCATACATTACCTCATACGAATTATAGCAAGATATACATATTATTGCAGAACTACTATCTTAGAAAGAAGGACCAATATTCAATCTGAAATTGATCAAGACAATCTCCAACAATATTCAATCTGAAATTGATCAAGACAATCTCCAACACCTAGAAGGTATTATATCAGTTTGAATTAGTTGCAGAATTTGCAGAATATTTACATGTTATCAGAGCCAGGTTGTCAAATCTAGGCTCTGCAAATTAAATAAACAGACTTAGTATATCTAGCATCATTCTCCTATCTTCAATGGCATACACAATCAGACCCGAGGACAGGTTTGGTGGGAAAGAACAATTTGATGCTTCGAAATTCAGAATAATGACGATTCTTGAAGAAAATGATATGAAACAATGATAAAGCATCCAAACTACTTGATATTGAACCCAATAAAACTATCTGGAGTAAAGCAATCAGGAAAGCCATGCAGATCATATTAGATGGAGTAAAAAATGAAATAGTACCCATGCTAACAAAACATCAAACAACATTTAATATGATGAATGCATATAAGGTTAACAATGCAACTAGAGTCCTCATACTAAAAAGGAAACTAAATCATAGATAGATAAAGAAAGGAGAATTGATGAATTCTTACTTCCTAGGTGTTGTTAGTCTAAGAGATGAACTTGCAAGTATAAGAATCATAATTGATGACAAAGAATTAACATTGATGGCTATAGATGGATTACTAGATTCATGGGAAACATTTGCACAAGGAGTAAGTGCTAGAGACAATCTTCCTGACTTCAATAGACTTTAGAGAGATTGTCTTTAGGAAGAATTCAGAAAACTTAAGAAAGGGGGAAAGTTGAAAATTGAAGGCGAAGAACATCATGTTCTCAATACAAATTCCTATAAAGGTAAGAAGAAGCACTTCAAGAAGAAGGGTAATCAAAAGACTGACAAACCTAAGAAAGATCTATCCAAAATAAAGTGCTTCAAATGCAAAAAGTTTGGACACTACAGATCTAATTGCCCTAAGAATTCTAAACAACAAGTAAACTGTACAAACATTACTAGGAAAGAAGATAATTATGATCTCAGAATCGTGTATTGTATTTGGCATTATCAAATGAAGTCTCAAGTAAGGCATGGGTGATTGATAGTGGATCATCTCGACATATTATAGGATACAAAGAAGCACTAGACTCTATATCAGAAAAAGTTAATGGCGAAGTCTCCATTGGTGATAATTCAACACATTTCGTCAAAGGAATTGGAAATTGCACCTTAAAACTAAAGTCGGGTAGTTCTCTTCATCTCAAAGGAGTACTCTATGTACCAGGAATAAAAAGGAATCTAATCTCGGTTACAACACTTGAAGATGATGGACATAATGTTGCATTCATGGACTGTAAAATAATGACCTGGGCTAAGAACTCTTCATTTAAGAAAGCAAATTGATTGGTCAAAAAAAGGGGAACTTGTATGAATTAAATTCAGAACCTAGTTGACCTATTCAAGCCTTAATTCATGAAGCTGCTGATATAAACAAAATATGGCATAGAAGGTTAGGACCTCTAAATTTTAAAACCTTATCAACTATGGAGAAAATGGTTAGTGGTTTATCTAAACTGAATAAAGATCACTCGAGCATATGCAAAGTATGTGCTCTAGGTAAGAACATCAAAAGTCCATTTCATGATAGCACTAGAAAAACTAACAATGTTTTGGAATTAATCCACTTAGATTTATGTGGACCTATGTTTGTTCCTTCTCTTGGGGGATTCTGGTACTATATACTTTTTATAGATGATTTCTCTAGAAAAACTTGGATTTACTTGTTAAAATGTAAAGAATCAGAAGAAATCCTTAAGATATTTAAAGAATTTAAAACCTTAACTGAAAACTTATTAGGACATAAAATTAAAACTCGTAGGACTAATAATGAAAGGGAATATGCCTCAGACTTGTTTAAAGAGTTTTGTAAAGAAACAAGAATTAAGAGGGAGTATACCGTTCCTTATAACCCACAACAAAATGGGGTAGCAGAAAGGAAGAATAGGACAATTATAGAAGCTCCAAGAGCTATGATATTTGATCAAAATCTAGAATATTATCTTTGGGCAGAAGCCTCTTGTACTGTTGTCTATATTCAAAACAAAAGTCGTCACTCCTACCTTAGAGATAAAACTGTGAAGAAGTCTTTACTAAGGTTAAACCTAATATAAGTTATCTTAGGATTTTTTAGTGCCCAGTATATATACATGTTCCAAAAGAAAAGAGAACTAAGTTAGAACCCTCCTGGAGGAAAGGTATTTTTGTAGGGTATAGTGAAACATCTAAAGCATATAGGATTTTTATACCTAGTCAAAAAAATATTGAACTTAGTAGAGATGTAATTTTTGAAGAAGATTTAGCATTCAAAAGAGTTCCAAGTTTTGGTGATCCCTCTCCGTTACCTAGTTTTGAAGGAAATACTGAATCTGAGTCTTAGAGGGAGAACATTGAAGAAATTAAACATGAAATTCAAAATCTCAATCTTGAAGAAACTCAAAATTCTAAGAAAAGACCACTTTGGGCCATTAAGACAATAGAGGAAGCACAAGACTTTGCTGCACCATCTGAAACCTTTGGAGAAAGCAAAAGACCCAAAAGATTTTCTAGTTATGCAACAAACATGAACGATTTGTCTAAATCATAACTAACTAATGTTTCAAATGCTATTAAACATACAGCTTGGAAGGATGCCATGATAGAAGAATACCAATCCATTATGAAGAATGATGTTTGAGAAATTGTTCCTAGACTTGAAGGAAAATATGTTGTTTCTTCCAAGTGGATATTTAAAATCAAGCATGCTGTTGACGGTAGCATTGAAAAATATAAAGCCACATTCATAGCCAGGGGATTCTCTCCAAAAGAGGGGATTGAATATGAAGAAACCTTTGCTCCTGTTGCTAGATACACCTTTGTGATAGCAGTCCTAGCTATTGCAACATCGAAGGGATGGAAAGTACATTAGATGGATGTAAAAACAACATTTCGGAATGGAAAGATTACAAAAGAGGTATATTTGGAGAAAGCAAAAAGATTTGAAACTCATAACCCTAAAATTTTAGGCTCAAGAAAGCTCTCGATGGGCTTAAACAGGCTCCAAGGGCATGGTATGAAAGAATTGATAAGTATCTCACTAGCTTAGGATTCTCCAAGAATGAATTTGATCCAAATCTATATTATAAAAGGGATAAAGATGATATGGTAACTTTGATACTATATGTTGATGATTTACTAATAACAAGTGATGATCATCTCATAGATCAATGCAAGAAAGATCTAATCAGAGAATTTGAGATGAAAGATTTATGACTCCTTCATTACTTCCTAGGATTGGAAGTATGGCAGAATTCTGATAGCATCATACTTAATCAAGGAAAGTATACATTAGACATCTTGAAGAGATTTAAAATGTGGAACTGCAGGCCTGTGTCTTAGACTAATTTACATAAGCTTAAGGAAGCAACATAATCACCTTCCATAGATTCTACTCTTTACAAACAGATGATTAGGTCCCTTATCTACTTGGTAAATACAAGACTTGATATTTGCTATGTTGTTAATGCATGAAGTTAGTTTATGTGTGAGCTAAAGGAGATTCACCTAGTTACAGTCAAACACATCATGAGATACTTACAAGGCACTCTTAAACTTGGGCTCAAGTATGAGAAAGTTGAATTGGATCTACATGGATACACAGACTCAAATTGGGCTGGAAGTGTTGCTGACAGGAAAAACACTTTAGGATATTGTTTCAGTTTAGGCTCAGCCATGATATCATGGATATGCAAAAAGCAATCTTTAGGAGCACAAAGTTCCACATAAGCCAAATACATTGCAACAACAATGACCTCTCGGGAAGCAATTTTGCTTAGAAAGTTACTTGTGGGATTATTTGGTCAGGCCATGAATCCTACGATTATTCATTGTAATAATTAGAGTTCCATCAAGCTTTTTGTGAACCCAATTTTCCATGATAGGTCCAAGCATATTGAAATTCCTGACCATTATGTAAGAGATATGGTAGACTGGAATACTGCAAAATTATAATACATTTGCACTGCAGATCAAACAACAGATATTTTTACCAAACCTCTTTCACAAGTGAAGATAGATCACTTCAAGAAAAGACTTGGTATGGTTGAATTATAATACATTTGTATTCTTTAAATTATTAATAAAATAATTTAATTGTCAGGCTATTGACTATTATGGGCTCCACCATTTGTATTCATTATTTAAGAGGTGACGATCTTTGAGATAATGAACACTTGTATAAAAGACATTATGAGAGATGACGATCTCTCAGATAATGTGCTGAATACTAGAGATCTACTCTCAGATCTAGATAAGTTCAAGATCACATTGTGATGTAGACATTTCTATGCCTATGAGTCACAACTTGGATAAAAGAAGAATTTTATTATTCTCCAGAGTTTATCCTGTGTTCTGGTAGATCTTAACTCAGGATTATGTTGTGATATAGGAAAGCCAATACCTATGAATCACAACTTGGATAAATGAAAAATTTAATTATTCTTGAGATTTTATCCTGTATATTGCATTCTATGGAATATCATTATCACTAGTGTAAGTGATAAGTCATATCACAGGTATAGCAATATGACATAGTATCATGTGTTCAATTATATCTCATGCTTAGAAGATTTAGATAGATATAGAGTATTAATCTATGTTTATTCATATTAATTGATGATTCTAGATATGTTATCTCTCAATATGATTATCAAGCTAGTAGGGAGTGTTAATTCTATAACATTGAAATCGTACTGGTCTGATGGAATAGAACGTACATATTTAATTATGCATAAGATGTTTTTGTAAAGAAAGGCCTATAAATATAATTGTTTAGTTCTCAAGTATGATCAGTACCTCCCTTTGGGCAATCTTGTTTTAGTTTAACCTTGAACAAAACTAGTTAGTTTAATTACTAATTAATGTATCCCCTAATAAGTGCCAATTTTGAGAGAACAATTCTGGCCGACCTAGAGAGGGACATGTCCCTTCTAGGGACATGCTCTCTTCTAGGGACATGCCCCTTGCGTGTCATATTTATGCAGGTTATGTTTGTGGATAAAGGACACACAACAAATCTAAGTCTGCTCCTTTAGCATACATTACCTCATACGAATGATAGCATGATATACATATTATTGCAGAACTACTATCTTAGAAAGAAGGACCAATATTCAATCTAAAATTGATCAAGACAATCTCCAACACCTAGAAGGTATTATATCAGTTTGAATTAGTTGCAGAATTTGTAGAATATTTACATTTACCAGGCAGTATACCCCTTCTTACCTTGAGGATCTTGCAAATCTCTCTCTCTTTCAAATCATTGGTGTTGAAGAAGAGAACCTCCAATTGTTGCAAATTGACCATTTGACCTGACACCAAATAGTATTTATTGAAGGTTTCTTTTTTGCAACAAGCCTCCTTGAGGGACGAGTCGCCCATACATAGGGTATCATCAACAAACTGCTGATATGAAATGACCTCCATACCCTGGGTAGCAATAATAACTTTCCATCTCTCACCCTCCCAACTCTTATCAATAAGTCTCCCAAAAAAATTACCATAATGATGAAGATCAACGATAATGGATGTCCTTGCCGAATACCCCTAGATGATGCAAAGAGACCTGAGGACTTGTTGTCCTGCATTTTGTCACTACAAAATGTAGGTAACAATACAAAACTTTTTCAACTTAGTTTCACATTTCTCAGAGTTTAGTTCGTTATTTAATTGGTTAGTACTGATCAACCAATCAATTCCAATTAATAGAATGAATCCTTTTACTAAAGGTTTTCGTCAAGTCTTTGTCTTTTTTGTTTTTTGATTGTCGAGCCTATGCTTGATTTTTGAGTCCTTTATCATCATTTTCTTTGCTTTTGAGTTTGCGTTTGTTAGTTTTTAGTCCTTTGGTTTTGCTCAAGTCATGACTTTCCATTTCCTGTTTGATTTGATCTAACCTAGAGTTTAATTGGAGTTGTCAGTCAAAAGATATGGCCATTTTTGTGCCTCAAAAGTAGACCTATTTGATGCAACAACATGAATTGAAAATATCATGTTATATTTCTAATTTGACATTCAATTTTCGAAAAATATAAATTAAATTCACTTTATGTTATGTTTTTAAGTTACTTTATCAATTAAATTTTCACTTAAAGTAACTATAGTGTACTTTATGTTATATTTTTAAGTTGAATTTACTTTTTGATTTTTCACATAAGTGACTATATTAAATATATAGTTCAATTTAATTTTTAGCATTTAAATCAAATGCTCTAGTAAATATTACTTTTTAAATGATATTTACATGTTATATTGATAATATGATGTGTAAATATAATTTATTCCCCATTTAAGTGATATTTTAATGAATTTAAATTGACATGTGCTAATTAAATCACTTAAAGTCATCAAAAGTGAACCTTTTTCATGTCTTTACATGTAAAATCCATCAAAAGTGGACCTTTTTCATGCCATTGCATTTAAAGTTCAACTTAGAAGCATAAGGTTATCAAAAGTGGACCTTTTTGATGCCATTGCATATAAACTCATTTGAAATATGCAAAAGGTAAGTTTTATAACTCAAATATGCAATTGCACCCAAAATGTGAGCTTTCACTTAAAATATGCAATGCCTCCCAAAAGGTGCGATTTGCATCATAAGGAGTTTTTAAAACATGCAATCCATCCCAAAAGGTGCGATTTGCATCTTATGCATATTTTAAAAATGCTATGGACACCAAAAGGTGCGTTTTGCACTAAAGTTCATGTATTTGCTCTCAAGAAACCTATTTTTGGAAGAATACATGCAAAAGGCTTCCAAGAACCCAATTTTGAAGATTATGGGAGATTTCCTTCATGGTTTTTCATGAAATCTTCTCTAATAGGGTCTTTTTTTCCTATCAATGGATTTTCCAACACTGAATGTGGATTTTTCTTGCTAAAAAATATTATTTTCAACTCCTTTCAAGGGCACATTTTTGAGAAAATCTTCAAAAATCATCATTTTTGGCTCACATTTTGGCCCAAAGAGGAATCAATTTGGCATTTTTAGTGGTTTATATTGCATCTTGGCTCATGGTTTGGTGTTTGGAAGCCAAAACGCTTTTGTTTCATGCCTTTCAAAAATCATGTTTTTGCTAAAAACACCCAGAAAATTGGGGTTTTTATCCAATTTTTTGCGTTTTGAAGTCACTTTTTTGCATTTGGATCCATGTATTTGCATTTGGGAAGTTGTTTTTGCATTCACAAGTCAAAAATGACTCAAAAACATGCATTTTTTCGCCACTTTTTTGCAAAAACGACCCAGATTATTGCATTAAAAAGTCACGTCTGTGTTCAAAAAACTCAAAAAATGGCATTTCAGCCCATACATTTGGATCAAGAGGGGTCATTTTTGAGTTTTAGTGCATGCTATTGTCTTTGGAGACCATGTATTTGGCATTTTCATGTCCAATTTGACCCTTCGTTGCTCATTAATATTTGTTGAATGCAAGTATGGAAAAAAGTCAAATTATTGTTTGAGAATCCAGATTTTGAGGAGAATTGGTGTCCTCAAAATCTGGATTCTTTGATTATTGCTATTTTGGCTCTTTGATCTCCAAGTAAGTGACATTTTCAAACTTGCTCATCAATTCATGCTTATCTTGCTATTTACATGCATATTATGGCTTGTTATTGTACACTTGTCCATATATATGCCATGAAAAGTGCATTTTGCCTTAAAAAATGATGAAAACTCTCATTTTCACACTTTGCACTCGAAAGCAACTTGCTTGTTGACGTGTTTGAGTTTAAGACCAAAGGCATGTGTGTGTTTTGTGCTTGTTTTTGAGTTTTGCTTGTCTATATTTCAGTTTTTTCTCCATTTTAGAGAAGTTGCAAGTTCTTTCCTAGGAACTTGGGTCATGTTTCACTTCATTCCACTTTCCATTTCATGCAAGAGCATCGCCACATTTCATTTCCATCATTCATGTCACAACACTTCGCATCTCATTCGTCAAATGCGATTACATGTTTTTCATCTTATTCATCATCTGCACGTGCATATAATCTCATTTTCTACTTCCATTTTCACTCATCTCACTTTCCGCATTCACTCGCATGACACGATTACATGAAAAGTCTTACGTGTAATTGCATCTCCAAAACCCGTTTTTGATTAAAAGTCACTTTTAAAAGGTCAAAAAATGTCACGTGCATCTATTCCCATGTACTTGGACTTTACCTTTCCTCAAAGACGTCTATGAAAGTTCACTTCCCCTCAAGGCACATTGCATTCATTCCTTCCATATGCACTTACACTTCATGAGAAAAATACATGTAATTCCATCATTCCATGTCGTAAAGTGTTTCATCTCATCCTGCACACACACACACGTAAGCTCATTCTCCATCCGCATTTGCGTGTCATCTCAGTTTCCATTCCTCATTACATGTAATCCATTTTTCGTGTAATGACATCTTGAAAGCCCAAGTCAACTTTTAAAAGTCAAGTGTTTTCATTTACACACATTCCCATGCATTCCACTTTCATGTTTCAAAGCATATCCATCCTTCCAAGTGTGACTTTGGCCCTTTCCATCCAAATCCATATGCTTTCCAGTTCATTTACAACCATTACATGTGTTTCATAAGTATCTAATCCATACTTCGAACACTCATCCCTCATGGATTTGTCGTTGTAAATCAAATCTCAGAGCTTTCATGGATTCAATCCAATTAAAACTTTCATGTTGCAGCAAGTCATGCCAGAATTTCTATAAAGAAGGAAGACATCCAATAAAGAATGCGTCCTTCAAAAAAAAAAAGCTGTAATTCATTTGGTCTCCATTTTCTTGATGGTTGTTTGAGAACTTGAGTTTGTGTAGGAATGCGCCAGGCACTAAGCTTAAAAAAATAAAAAATAAAAGTTGTAGATGCTTGTCGGAAAATTGTTCTAAGTTTACATCCGGACACCATCGAGAAGGTTTTCAAAGTGGAGACTCCAGAATGTGCCAATCTACAAAGGAGAATTCACGACAACTTGAACGAGAAAAGTTTGATGACATCAAGTTTTCAAATGACAACGGACAATTCATCAAAGAGAGTGAGAGGCTATCAAAAGACGTAGCACCATGATTATCAAGGTGAATGCAATGGCATGAAACATAGGAACTCTCAATCCTGTGATCGTCCGAGATAACATTGCTAAGTACAAGGCCTTTGAGGAGAATTCTTAGGATTGTTTCAATTCTTTTCCGTCTTCTTTCTTCTTCTTTCATGTTTGTATTGAAGAGGATGTATTACATGAAAATGTAATTACATGTAATATGACTTACATGTAATGCGAGTTGCATGTATGACTTACATGTAATGTGAGTTGCATGTAACCCAATAATTTCCCTTTTAGTTAGACCAGGTCAAAGTTGGTTGAGTTACTCCCACTTTTTCCTCCATCTTTTTCTCAACTCTTGTACCTATATAAAGGAGTTCCTCCTCATTGTAAAAATCATCTTTTGTTGTATGCAAGAAAGCTCTGCCATATTTGTGCAAGAATAAATTTGATTGTGTAGTACGAATTTGGGAGAAGAGTGAATAAAAGAAGCAATTGAATTCGAAGCTTTGACTTGAAGCAATTGTGATAGAGCAAATTAAAAGCTTTGACTGTAATTTGTGCCTAGTGTCTTTGATTCATGTTATTTTTGTGTGTTTGATAATAGAGCATAGTGATTTAAGAAGTAATCAGAGTCAAAACTTTGACTAGGAGTGGTTGTGGAAATACATAGACTAGGAGTTTTGGTTGTAGCTTGTATTACCATCTCAAATTCACGAAAAATAGTTAGAATTCCCTACATCTAGAAGTCTTTGTGCCCCAATGGTTGAGGTTATTCTTATAGAATAGGTTAAAACAGGACTTAGAGCCAAACTAGTATGCTTTCAGCTAGCCTTTGAGTTAGAGTTGGTTTATCGGTATCGCTATTTACAACTTTAGATAGAAGTATAGTTTGAGGTTTTGATCTTGCCCATTAGTCATTCCACGGGTAAGTGGATTCTTTCTTGAAAGCTAAAAGGAAAGAATATTAGTAACATCCCTAACAAAATCTCTCAACTTCTTGCTTATCTTGAGTTGATCCAAGGAATGGTGAGAAGGGGGAGCCTTCTATTAGGATTAAACCACAGACAGAAATAACAATTACATGTAGATATAAACAATATCAGAAAATATTGAATCGCACAGAAGAGAACACAAGACACCAAGATTTAATATGGTTCACCCAAACCCTGGGCTACGTCCACCAAACAAAAAGTCTAATATTATTACAATCCATTGATTACAACTTGATTACAATTTGTAATCCCTTACAACTCAATATCGCCGCAAGAAGCAATTTTCACATCACACATCACATGAAAATCCATAACCCTAAGCTCTTTTATACAAGTATCTTTGCCGCTCTAGGGTTATAATTAAGTATTAAACGTCGGCCCAAAATCTTGAGCCCCAAAGAATTATGAAGTATGTACAATACTTCCCTGATCAGTCACCACAAACTAACACCTTCCCTTTAACGTAGGAGAGACTCCGTCTCACACGTTGTGGCTGGTCATCGTACTTTGAAACTAGATTTCACCCAAAATTGTCAGTATCCACCCACCAGGACTACCATTGACTAAAACAGAGAAATATGGTGTACAAAGACAACTTTTATTAATAAGTCTCCCCAAAAACTCCACCATAATGATGAAGAGTGTTAACGATAGTGGATCTCCTTGCCTAATACCCCTAGACAATGCACAAAAACCCTATGACTACCATTGACTAGAAAAGAGATATGTGGTGTACAAAGACAAATTCTGATCCATGCAATCCATTTCTCATCAAAGCCAAAACACCTCAAGACCTGCAACAAAAAGGTATGGTCTACATGGTTATAAGCCTTCCTAATGTCTAGTTTGACCATCATTTTGTCTGTTTGGGCTTGTTGTACAAATTAAATTACCTCACGTGCTGTGATAATTCCTTCAACAATACTGCTTTGCTCCTCAGAGATGATGTTAGAAAGTAATGGCTTTAACTTGTTGGCAATCACCTTGGCAATCACTTTATGTGTAACATTACATAACAAAATGGGCCTAAAATCATTAGATTCAACTGCATCCTTATTCAGATCAAAGCAATAAATGTATTGTTGAGATCTTTGCACATATAAGACTGGGACCTAGATTTCTCCACAACACCCAACAAATCAAGCTTGATGGTTTCCCAATTTTTTTTGAAAGAAACCAGTTAGGAAACTGTTCAGGGCAGGGACCTTATCACTCCCAAGTGAAAGCGATGCTTTCCTAACTTATTCTAAATCCATTGGTCTAAGCAAACTCACATTCTGACTTGGAGTGATCAATTCTAGGGTAATGAATGCCACTTCACTTTGGCTGGATGCATAGCTCTGTTCTGCATGAAGAAGCAAAGAGAAATAACATATTGCTTCTTAGTTAATGTCATCTTGCTTGGAAAGAAAAATGCCAATAACATCCTTGATTTCTTTCACCACAAATCAATCAAGTTGAGTAAATCTTCAGCTTTTAGCCACAAAAGTTCAAATTTGAAAGCAGATCCAATTGGAGTAGAATCATCTTCAAAGTGCAGCGGTATCGGGTAATGATTTGATTTAGAAAAGGAGAGGATATGAGACTCAAAGACAAAAAGGCATTGCCTCCAATTACAAGCAACAAAGAAATGATCAATCGGAAAAATCTTTCCTCCTATTAGTCCAAGTAAAAATTCCTGAACTGGACAAATCTCTTCCATATTATTACCTTAAAAAAAGGGTCTGATAATCGATTTGGATCACCCTGATTTTGTCATTGCCACCATATATATCAGACAAGATTCTTGTGGCATTGAAGTCCCCACCAAGAATAAGGAGGGATATAGTTAGATCTTGAATCTTGTTGCTAAGCTGATCTTAAAGAAGCTTTTTCTGGGCTGTGCCAGTCGGACCATATACATTGAAAAAGAAAATTTTCTAACCATTGTTTCCCAATTGTATTTTTATCAACTGCAAATTAGTTCGCTTACTTATTTCAACAACACTATCTACTTGAGGATTCCAAAGAAAGGCCAGACCACTAGAAGTGCCAACAAACTCCACACAAAGGCCATCCCATCTTTTCCTAATTAAGCATTCAAAAGCAATCTTCATCATATTGGTTTCTTGCATAAGAATAATATCCGGGTGCTCATGATCAAAACACTATTTGATCATGCATTATTTGTTAGAGGCATTTCAGCCATTGACTTTCCAAGGTATGACCTTCATGGAGCCCTGGGAAGGAATAGCCCTTCCTAGAATGTAGCTTGCTTTGATCTATGGTGCTACCAGCCATTTCCAACATGAACTTGTTGCTTTTTCGTTCTCACTTCCTTATCTCTCCTACTTTTGCCTTCTTAGATCGGGTTTGACTCATTGTCCGTTTGTCCAAAATATCCTCTTCATCCTCCAATCCCGTGCTAATCAACATTAGGTGTTACAATAGGCATAATACCTTTTATCACAAGAACCATACAATCACTATTTGGTGGTAATATTGAGTGGTTTGCAGCATCCCTAGACTCCACTTCTACTCTACAATTTGCTTGGTTGAGTCCTAACTCAATCTCATTAGAAACCTGACATGATTCAAAGAAATCATGTTCCCATCTAAGAGAAGAAAGTTTCATTATCCATGTTCTTCGGTGGGTCCTTTTGGCAGCATTCCTTCTGATCCTGGAATATAATCTTAGCTATATTAGTGTTCTGGTTGCACTCTATTTTTTTAGTAGAGTGTTTGTAATGTTCCCGAGAGTTTCAAAAATTTCTTGAATGGTTTCAAAGATGCTCATGTGCTGCGCGGTCACAGCCTGTGTTGCACAACCTTAGTTGCCTGTATTGCACGGCTACTGCCCGTGCTACGCGACCACTTTTCCGAACGGTTTCAGAGATGCTTCCGTGCTGCACGGCCTCAGTTGCCCGTGCTGCGCGGCCATTGCCCATGCTTTGTGGCCATTGCCCGTGCTGCACGGCCTCAATTGCTTGTGCTGTGCAGCTACTGCTTGTGCTATGCAGCCACTGCCCATGTTGCGTGGCTATTGCTTGTGTCGCGCGGCCACTTTCCTGAACGGTTTTAGAGATGCTCCTGTGCTGTGCTTCCTCAATTGCCCATGTTGCGTGGCTACTGCCCATGCTGCGCGGCCACTACCTGTGTTGCGCGGCCACTTTTTCGAACGGTTTCAGAGATGCTCCTGTACTGTGTGGCCTTAGCCTATGCTGTGCGGCCACTCTCCATGCTGTGCGGCCACTGCCTGTGCTGTGCGACCACTTTCCCGAACAGTTTTGGACATGCTCCTGACGATTTCTGCTCTGATACCACTATTATGTTCCCAAGTACAGAGGACTGGGTAATTGAGGGAGATGAAGCTTGAATAATCCATACACAAATGAAAAGATCAACCGTATGATGCAATGGGGTTCGTACGGTGGAGAAAGTACGGAGTTGCTATCAAGAAGTCCGTATAGTGTTGGAGCAAAGCATGGGAGAGACCGTTCAATATCCACAGGAGGGCCGTACAATGAAGAATTAGGAGCCATACGGTGGGTGTGTCAAGGTGACTTGTATGGTAGAAATCAAAAGGCCGTATGGTAGAGATCATGGCCGTACGGTGCAAATGAAGGGCAGTACAGAAGTTTGGACGAGGGACAATCATCAGTGAGTATTTGTGTTGGAAGTGATACAACCACAACAATGATGGCAATTTTTCTCATACAAAAATAACAACAAATTTAGATGAACTCTAGATAATAATAGAGACTTGAATAGAAATAATCCTTCAATTAATATTTGCCAAAGATGATGCTCCAATTTGTCAGATCCGACCGAAGTAATACATGCAACAACGGAATTGGGTGAGGGTTGAATCCCATCGAAACTGCATGAGCCAAATAGGAAAGATCTTTCACTTCCGAAATGGCGAACGATCCAAAACTCCAATAGGAATTCGCAATAGATAGAAAATAATCCAAAAGCATACCCAAAGACTACCTACAAGCCGTGCTTAAGTACCCGTCGGGAAACTTTCCAAGGGTGTTCAAAGATAGCCGATGGTGACACAAACTACAGAAACAAAATAAAAAAGGGTCCGAGATATATTAAATCAATCGGAACCACAAATACAAATATTAACTTGGGCCCCATCTTAATTAATTAAAGTCACTAATTAAAGGTCCTTATATTATTTAAATTCTGGGACCAGTTAATTAATTAATTAAATTTAATTATTACATTAAAATTTGGGGACATGACAAATCCTTGCTGCCCAAAGATTGCTTGCCCTCAAGCAATCTGTCATCTGACAAAACATCAACAGCTCGAGGGTCCCAAATCAAACACGTGGGCGAAATGAGTGAATTGTTATCAAACCTCCCTTGCACCACATTGTCATTAAGCATCTATTGCACCACTCTGATATAAACATTGTCGTAGCCTTCACCAAGATCCCATTGACACAAATTGATGAAATCTTTCATGTCATTATGTTCAAAAATCTCTTTGGGTATGGTCATGCACACAGACGCTGATGCTGGCACAAACTTATTGACACAACCACAACGATCACTTTTATATTCCTGACGGATGAAACCTTGACAAAGAGAGCTTCAGTGGTGAGAATGTCAACAAAGGGGGCCTCGACTGTGAGAAACTTGGTGACAGGAGCTTCGGTGAAGGGTGCCGCGATGATAGAAGCCTCAACAAAGAGTACCTTAGTAAAGGGGTCCGTGGCAGAAAAAACCTCAATGACACATAGAACCTTGGTTGAAGCCTCGATGATGGATAAAGCCTCTACTGCGAGCAATGTCTCAATGACGGCAAATGCAGCTATTGCGACCGATGCAGCCACAATGACGGACACACAATGATGACAGAGACAACGATGACGTCGTCGACGGATACAACTACAGCGACGAACACACCCTTGATGACGGATATAGACTTGACGTTGGTGCCAGACACAACGACATTGACAGATGCAATGACGGTGACGAACATGATGATAGACTCGGCAAAAGACACAACTACAGTGATGACAATGGACACAATGAAGATGGCATACATGATGATGATGGCAGTGTTGGACATGGCAACGGACAAGGCCGCAGTGATGACAATGGACACAATAATGATGATGGATATGGTGACGGTGACAACAAAGGACACAATGACGGTGACAGACACAAACTTAACAACGAATATGGACTCGGTATCGGTGATGGACACAACGGTGACGGATATGAACTCGACAAGGAACACGAACTCGGCGTCGGTAATGGACACAACGGTAACGGGCATGAACTCGATGTCGATGACGGACACGATGGTGACATACATGACAATGGTGACAAATATGAACTTGACGACCGACACAGACTCAGCGTCGGTGATGGACACGACAGTGTCAGACACGAACTCGATGACGGACACGAACATGGCATCAGTGATGGACATGACGGTGACAGACACAACGACAGTGACAAACACCAACTTGACGACAGAAACGAACACGGACTCGGCGTCGGTGATGGACACAACGATGTTGGACAAAAACTCGATGACGGACATAGACGGCGTCGATGATGGACACAATGGTGTCAGACACAAACTCGACGACGGATGTGGACCTTAGCAACAGACACTGCTTCTATGATGGACACAACTTGAGCAATTGATAGAGCTTCCTCAACAGATAGTGCGTTGGTGACAGTCACAACCACGGGCACAACATGATTCGTCCATGTCTTCACAAGATCCATGCAAGAAACCTCTTCATTTTTTGGTGTTCTCTCCATGTCGGTGTAGTAGAAAGATTTAGCAAATCCTCTTGGAGCGGTCCTGTAATCATGTCTTCATTCTCCTCATGTAAAGCATCACCCTTATCGTTGTCATCCATTTTTTTCCACTTGTGCAAATGAGATATTAGTTTTTCTTTACAATGCTTGAAAACATTATTAACCAATCTATATGTTGCTATAGAGGGGATACAATCTAGATTACGAACAGCCCATAACATAGATGTGATGGGTTGGGATATCTCATCCATCTCTTCAATGCACGAAATCATAAGACTCCCCATAGCAACTGGAATCTTAATATCATGATCTTCCTTGATGGTGACTAAGAAGTGATGAAACATATCATGGACCAAATTTTGCAATTCGAGATCTAAGAGAAGATTACTTACTTTGACATTTGCACAATTCTCCAATATTGTAGATCTCCTACCAAAAGGGTCACTACTGAAGTCATCAAGACTCTAAAAGTTGTCAACTATCAATTGCAATATTTCTATCATGGTGTTATCATCATGCAATGCTTTAGGAGCCGATATTCTCAAGACCTCACTGAGACATGCTGCAACTGCCAATCTTTTATCCTTGTTATGGTGTTTCAAAAGCTTGGGTTGACTTAAGGCATCCTTAATCAGCGAGAGGATTCTCTATATAAATCTTGAAGGTAATTGGTCCATCTAACACAAACATACTTCCAATATATCTAATGGAAGATCAACACCCTCACTGAGCTCTTTGCCAATCCTTTGTAGTGCCTTCAACCACCACTCTCCATCGCTCTTCAGGGCCATAGTGTGATCCAAGTACAAAAACCTCTCAGTCATACCAACAGGCTGGCAAGATCACCAGCTCTGATACCACTGTAATGTTCTCGAACGATTTTGGTAATGTTCTCGAAAGTTTCGAAAATTTCTCAAACGGTTTTGGAGATGCTCACGTGCTGCGCGGTCACAGCTTGTGTTGCCCGTGCTGCGCAGCTACTGCCCATGCTGGGTGTAATGCCTCCGTTATAAAATAAATAAAACTTTGTAACGGGCCGATTGATTTAATTTATCTCAAACCCATTTTTATTTTTGTGTTCGAAGTTTGTATCGTTGTCGGCTATCTTTGTACACCCTCGGAATGGTTTCCCAATGGGTATTTAAGCACGGCTTGTAGGAAGTCTTAGGTATGCTTTGGATTATATTTCTCTGTACTGCAATTCCTGTTGGAGTTCGGATTGTTTGCCATTTCGGAAGTGAAAGATCTTCCCTATTTCGCTTGTGCAGTTTCGGTGGGATTCAACCCTCACCCTATTCCGTTGTTGCATTGTACTTCTTCGCTCGGATCTGACAAATTGAAGCACCATCTTTTGGCAATTATCACTCGCATTCAAATCTCTATATTGCGTGGTTTTCATCAGGATCTATTGTGTTTGTGTATGAACAAAAGTGTATTCTATTTTTTTGGTCTTCGGTACCTATCCTATCATTTTGTATTGCTTGACCCCCATCCCTCTGCCATCCATATCATTGTACGACATATGCCGTTCCTGCCACTGTACAACTTATTACCGTACGACCTCCAATTCATCCGTATGGTCTTCAAACATCATCGTACGGCTACTTACTTCCTTGTATGGCTGGCATAGTCCTTTGATTTGTCTCCTCCTTCATCGTACGACTTCTATTTCCACCATATGGCTGATCCTCTTCCACTGTACAACTTGACAATCTCCACCCGACTGCATAGCAACCCCTCACCATACAGCCTGGCTAATTTTACTGTGAAGGACACCCATTTCTTACTGTATGGCTTAGTTATTCTTACCACACGATCTTTGTGACCTTTTGTACGGATTCCTAAGCGTCCATTCCTCACACCTGCACTGTACACCATCCATACGACATTCTCCTGTAGGGCATACACACCATTATCTGATTGATTTGTTTACCAGAGGAGGTCGGACCATCACAATGGCATTAGAGCGCTTCAATCCTGCCAGCCTGTGGACAGTGAATGAGAGTTTATAGCCGGAAGAGAAGGACACATTTCGTTGATTGAATGGCTAATGAATGGAAACCAACCACTGTCGAACTTGTGGCTCTTTCGAGAGAACTTGTCAAGAATCAGGCACAGATCACTGATACACAACAAGTTATGGAAGAAACTCTCAAGAAGTTGGCGGAGAACAAACTGTGATGATCCGATCTCCTCTAGTAAACAAATCAATCAGATAATGGTGTGTATGCCCTACGGGAGAATGTCATATGGATGGTGTACAGTGTAGGTTAGAGGAATGAACGCTCAGGAATCCATACGAAAGGCCACAGAGATTGTGTGGTAAGAATAATTGAGCTGTACGGTAGGAAATGGGTGTCTCGTATGGTGAAATTAGCTAGGCCATATGGTGAGGGGTTGCTGTGTAGTCAGGTGGAGATTGCCAGGTCGTACAGTGGAAGAGGATCAGCCGTATAGTGGAAATAGAAGCCGTACTGTCATGTCCCCTTTTCAAATAATTAAAAATAATAATCTTTTCTAAGGCAGGCAGGTCCAAAAAGGTGAAGTTTCGGAAAAAGGGGATAATCTTTGGAAGCTAATGGACTAATAAATGAAAATTATTATTAAAATATGTTTTATTAACCCCTCTTGGACGTGAGTTAGGGTTATGCCCTCTTTTAAGGGGTTTGGAGGCATTTTGGGCTCATTCCAGAACTTGATTTTTGCTCATTTCTTTGTTATTCTTCAGAGGCTGCCAAACCTGTGGAGAAGGAGACCCAAGAACGGGAGTTTGCAGGTTTCCAGGAAGGCTAAGGACGGGAGTTTGAAGCCATTCCATGTGCATGCTCATGCAGAGTTTGCCTTTGTGCTGAATAGTGCAGATTTGTGGTTTTTCGGGTGTGTTTTTGTAAGAGTTTGGTGTTTCTGGCTGAGTATTTCATACCAGTTTGGGTTGCTGCTGTATTTCAGACTTTTAGATGTTAAAATAGAGCTGAATATATGTATTTGGTCGTGATTATACTTCTGTGATAGATTATTAGTCTTTTTGTGGTGTTTTTGGGCTATTCTATGTTGTTTTCGGGAGCTCGATGAGCATTGTTTTTATCCTCTGTTTGGGAGCTGTTGTTTGAATGTTATACAGATCTGAAAATGTCATTTTGTAAGTTGTTATGCTGCTGAAATTTTTATAAAAATGTCCACTTTCAGATTTACTAATAATTTGTGAAGCTGTGAAGTTTTTGGCACCATTTCCGGCATACCCGATTTGGGGTTTATTGAGAAATTGGTGGATCTTTGAAAGATTGGTTGTTTGATCTTAAAAATCTGATTAGAGGCTTGAAATATCATATAAAATCAGAGAAAGGGACATTTCACGTACGGTGAAGGAGATAGATCAAAGGACTATGTCGGTCGTATAAGGAAGTAAGAAGCTATACGGTGATGTTTGAAGACTGTATGGATGAACTGAAGGCCGTACGGTAGTAAGCCGTATGGTGGCAGGAGAAGCATATGCCGTACAATGATATGAATGGTGGAGGGATGGGGGTCAAGCAGTACAAAATGACAGGATAGGTACTGGGGACCAAAAAAACAAAATACACTTTTTGTTCATACACAAACATAATAGATCTTGATGAAAACCACACAATAATAGAGATTTGAATGCGAATGATAATTGCCGAAAGATGGTGCTCCGATTTGCTAGATCCGAGCGAAGAAGTACAATGCAATAACGGAATAGGGTGAGGGTTGAATCCCACCAAAACCGCACGAGCGAAATAAGGAAGATCTTTCACTTCCGAAATGGCGAACAATCCGAACTCCAACAGGAATTCGCAGTATAGAGAAATATAATCCAAAGCATACCTAAGACTTCTTACAAGCCGTGCTTAAATACCCATCAGGAAACCATTTCGAGGGTGTACAAAGATAGCCAATGGCGACACAAACTTCGAACACAAAAATAAAAATGGGTCCGAGATAAATTAAATCAATTGGCCCATTACAACCTTTAATTTATTTTATAACGGGGACATTACATTGCGCAACCACTTTCTTGAATGGTTTCAGAGATGCTGTCGTGCTGCGTGGCCTCAGTTGCCCGTGCTGCGCGACCACTGCCCATGCTGCGCAACCTCAGTTGCCCATGCTGTGTGGCTACTACCCATGCTATGCGGTCACTTTTTTGAACGGTTTCGGAGATGCTCTCATGCTGTGTAGCCTCAGTTGCCCATGTTGCGTGACTACTACCCGTGTTGTGTGGCCACTATCTGTGCTACATGACCACTTTTCCAAACGGTTTCGGAGATGCTCCCATGCTGCACGGCCTTAGTTGCTTGTGCTGTGTGGTCACTTTCCCGAACGGTTTTGGAGATGCTCCTAACGATTTCTTCTCTGATACCATTGTTATGTTCCCATGTCATGTCCCCTTTTTGGAGGTAATTTGATTTAATTAATTTAATTAAGTTGTCCAAAATAATGAATATTTTATGAGGATGACTAATTAATTATTTTAGTTAAATAAATAAGTGGTATTAAGTTAATTATTTATAAAGTTACCAAATAAACAAATATTAAAAGGTAACTTTATATTTAATTAATTTAATAAAGTGACTTGAATTATAATTTTTTTTATAAAGTCAATAAATAAAATAATGTTCTAGAAGTTTCTGGAGAAAGTGGAGAAAAAGAATAAATAGGCATCCTAGGCTTCATTTTGAGGAAGGCAGATTTGATGTTGTTGTTGTTGTTTCACCTTGTGGAGCCTAGGGTTTCTACAGATTACTTCTTTGTCATAGGAAACGAAAACTTCCTATTGATAGCAATTTTGAGGGTGTGAAATATCTGTTGAATTATTGCAGCTGGGAGGAAGATACTTCAGTCTTCTATTTGTGCTACATTGAGGAAAAATATTTGAGTACAAAAAGCAGTCCAAAAAAGCAGTCCGAAAAAACAAATCCGAAAAAGCAGTCTGAAAAAGCAGATTTGAAAAAGCAGTCTGAAAAAGCAGTTCGAAAAAGCAAAGTGAAAAAGCAGATCCGAAAAAGCAAAGCGGAAAGACAACATTGGTGGAAATTATTACAACCATCTACAATCAAGTTCCTTCGAATATTTCATGCATTTTTCTTATCATTTAGATGCATATTAGAAGGTAAGGCTATAGGTGAAAGTTTGTAATAGATTTAAGCATTATTCTTGCGGATGTAAGCCAAGAGTCTTGGCCATTTCATACTAGCATTGTAGTTGACATTTTATGTGCAATAAATGAGACATAAGTTGCTGGTTTCATATAGTGTAATTGAATATATATTTATCATTCATGATCAGCTTATTAGTTTGCATGCCAATTGTTTGACAAAATGTCAATTGGCCGTAGGTTCTCTTTTTGGCATATACCAAGTGTTTGTATTAATGCCACTTGGCTATAAGTGCATTAAGGCCATCATAGGTTGCATCCAAAGCAGTGTTACGGGACTCGCCGAGTCATGCCAGGACTCTGCGAGTCCGAGGCAGAGTCCATGTTTCCGAGGCAATCTGCCTCTGGACTCAGACTCGGCCGAGTCCTGGCAGAGTCCACGTGGAATTGCCGAGTCCAAGGACTCTGTCGAGTCCTGGGCGAGTCCAAAGCCCAGGACTCTGATTTTTTAAATTTAAAAAAAAAAATTTAAATTTTTTTAAAATTTTTTTTTTTTAAAAGATAGAGATTTCCGGAAGATGTTTTTTACAATGTATATGAATTCTGAAAATGATGTGGCATGTCAAGAATCTATTAAGGATTGAATCTTAAATCTTAAATCTTCAACTTTATATTATGCATAGTTACACCACCCTGGGGGACGGCGAAACGGGGGGACAAGTTTCCGGGACGGGGGGACAGAGGGGCCTTAATTTGGGGACGGTGGGGGGACGGCGGCAGGGGACAAGAGGGGTGTATATATCTATGCATATGGTATTTAAAAATGTTAGTTATGAAAATATGTATTGCAATATAGGATGTAAAGATGTAAAAGAGTGAATACTTGAAACATTGCATTGAATTGGAACATCGAACATTAAACATAAATAGTTGAATTTGCAAATAGTGAATAGCAGGATGTCCCTCATCCTCGGTGGAGGTGGTGGAATCTAGTGGCACCGTTGGGGACGGGGAGACGGAGTCCCTAAGTCTCCGGTGCGTTGAAGTCTCCGAGACGTCAGGCAAAAAGGGGGGGGACGCGTCCCCGTGTTACTATGATATTATGTTATTCAATTTTTTCCTTCAAAAGTTTGTTATTATACTTGTATGATTTTCCGAGTCCTTGCCGAGTCCTGGCCGAGTCCGAGTCCGAATTGGATTTTGACTTTCCGAGTCAGAGGCGAGTCTGAGTCCCATAACATTGATCCAAAGTGTTTGCAATAATTAATATTTGCTGTAATAGCATATTGCAAGTAGTTTTTAGTACATATATGCATTGAATATTGTCAAAATAAGTTACACATTCATGTTAGGTCATTGTGTAGTCAATTTTGAGTCTTTTTGCAAAATATTCTCATTGATGCAAATTGAAGGAAAGTGTCATTAAAGCAAACTGAAATACTATATCAGTCATATGACCCTTGTATGCGAAGTGTTTTCTTGAGCCTTTAGCAACATTTTGGGATCAGATTGGAGCAAGGACATTACATCCGAAGTACAAAGGACTAGGTAATTGACGGAGATGAAGCTTGAATAATCCGTACGCGAATGAAAAGATCAGCTGTACGATGCAGTGGGGTCCAGTGGAGAAAGTACAAAGTTGCTATCAAGAAGTTAGTACAGTGCTGGAGCAAAGCGTAGGAGAGGTTGTACGGTATCCACAGGAGGGCCGTACGGTGAAGAAGTAGGAGCCATACGGTGGGTGTGTCAAGGTGACTACTGTACGTTAGAAATCAAAAGGCCGTATGGTAGATATCAAGGCCATACGGTAAAGGTGTTTCAGGCCATATGGTGATGGTATGTTTTAGGCCATATGGTGGAATTAGCAGGCCGTACAGTACAAATGAAGGACAGTACGAGGTTTGGATGAGGGACAATCGTCACTGAGTATTCATGTTGGAAGTGATACGACCACAACAATGACAATGATTTTGCTCATACAAAAATAACAACAAATTTAGATGAACTCTAGACAATAATAGAGACTTGAATACAAATAATCCTTCAATTAATATTTGCCAAAGATGATGCTTCGATTTGCCAAATCCGAGCGAAGTAATACATGCAACAACGAAATAGGGTGAAGATTGAATCCACCAAAACCGCACGAGCCAAATAGGGAAGATCTTTCACTTCCGAAATGGCAAACGATCCAAAACTCCAACAGGTTTTCGCAGTACACAAAAAATAATCCAAAAGCATAGCCTAAGACTACCTACAAGTTGTGCTTAAATACTCGTTAGGAAACTTTCCAAGGGTGTACAAAGATAGCCGACGACGACACAAACTACGGAAACAAAATAAAAATGGGTCCGAGATATATTAAATCAATCGGAACCACAAATACAAATAGTAACTTGGGCCCCATCTTAATTAATTAAAGTAACTAATTAAAGGTCCTTATATTATTTAAATTCTGAGACCAGTTTATTAATTAATTAAATTTAATTATTACATTAAAATTTGGGGACATGACAGTGTCTAGCTAGGGAGATCAACACATCCATCCCTTTGGTTTGTTCCATGGGCTCCTCCTAGTCCATCATCTCAAGAATGGGCTCCGCATTGTACCCTTGAAAACATCTTCTCTTGTCTGCTCCATTGGCCCACACTCTAGTTTGTTTGGACTCATCATGAGTTCTGCAATGTGATCCTTATTGATTGTTTTACCCTATTTTAGGTCGGTGATTGGGATTGATTCACTAGTCATATCTATAATCTTCTTTGCTAGGGCATCCACCACTCCCACTTTCTCTACCACTCCCACTTTCTCTTATTGATTTTTAATACATTTTGCATCTTCATAGCCATAAGCAAGACACATTTTAAATTTCAGTAGTTTCCTATCAATTTCAACCGTCAACCACCATATGCTAGCATTGGTACAAATTTCAATCACTTTCGGGAGGCACTGTTTTCTGGTATATATATTGTGGCATACATGCTCAAGTCCTACCTTTCCAATCTCCTCAATTTATTCCCTAGAAGTTTCAAGGTATTAACATCCCAATATTCAAATGACAGATTATATAGTCGAATCCAAACAGGTACTTCCTCCATCTCCTTCTTGACCAAGTTGAAATTTTGGGCCTAGTCTTTAAGGTAAAATCCTAGTCCCCCATCAAGTAGGGTCCATGGTTCAAAACTCATTGTTTGCCCTGTCAGGACTCATAGATAACCAGGGAAAGCCCATTTGGTAGGGTTTTTAACTCAACTTTGTATGTCCATATTTCCTCACACTACTGTTTTAGCCTAGCCAAGGTTGGCCATTTAGCCACCCACTTCATGAAGAAACCCTTTTTTTCAACCATTTACAGTGTCATTACACAAATGATTACCCAGATAAACAGAAATAGCCCTCCTATTATCAGTCTGAATGCATACCTGAGATGGGCCTGCCTTTGCCAGTCGCTCAACAGGTTTCCACACCTTCTTTTCTACTCTTTTCGAAGTCTCTTTCGGCATCTGGAATATGGAGAACCTCTCCTGTGTTGGAGATCTCCAACGCTTTTCTGCCTGCACCTTGAGACATGTTTGAGGCTTACTCAATCTGCCCGGGGGCTGCCAAACTGACAACCACCAACTTCTTTTGCTTGCATCCCTGTCCTCTTCCACCCATGTCCATCCAAATGGTCACCATGGCTGTCAAAGTCTTTGCCTCTGCCTGAAACCCTTATCATCGCTGTTGCCCATCACTCCCTCTGCATACATGGTATTTCCAAAGATCTTTATATATGGTGAACATTTATCAATAAATGAATCATATTTGTTTTTCTATCAATTGGTAAAAAGATAGCCACAAAATTATCTCTAGAAGCCATGTTCTGTGATGAGCCATTGAGATAGAAATCCTGAAACTCAACTCATGATGAATGCTATAAATTGTCCACCTGAGATTCTCTTCACACTTCATGTAAAGGCACTGGACAAGAAAAATCACTGTGTAATCTAGGTTGCAGATATCTTCATATAGTTAATTATCAAGGGATATCTTGTCTCTCATCAGTATTCGCATTCCGGTTGATATTTGAGCTAATAGTAGATTGGAAAATTTTATAAAAATTGAACCATCCTAAGAGAAACTTCCACTTATGTAGCAAATTGAAATAATTAGCTTTCAGATTTGCATGGCTTATTTTCTGTGGGCCAACTTAATACTGTTAGTCAGTAAATGGTACCCACTATCTGTTGGATGAAACTGCTTCTACTATATTTGGTAGCCTCCTGTTGGCAATAAACTTTTTGCGTTAGTGGTGTAGGCTTTTTTCCAGAGATGGTGGAGGGAGCAAAGTGAGGAAAGACAGACACAAGTGATGAAGCTAGTTGATGCAGGCCAACTTGAATTCGTGTAATTTTTTGCTTTTCAAACTATTGCAGCTTTGTAGAGGTCTAAAGATTGTTTATTTGTATCACTGATAATTTCTAATGCAGTCTACTACTTGTTCTTCTAGAAATGGTGGTTGGTGTATGCATGATGAAGCAACAGTACATTATATTGACATGATTGATCAGACAACTCTTGGACATCATTTTATCAAGCAACAATTTAACAAAACTCCACGAGTTGGATGGCAGATAGATCCATTTGGACATTCTGCAGTCCAAGCATATTTGTTGGGTGCAGAGGTAAGAACCTTGATTTTCTGACCTATTTTCTTTTGATGTTGAAATATAGAAATGGTTCTGTGTATCAGTGGAGTGCCTATTTAGTCTTATGTTACTTCTTTTTTTTCTGTGATATCTTTTATACGAGAGAATGTCTTCAGACTTCTTTGCCCATGGTAGGGTTAAGGAACACTTATATACAATGTAATAGGAAATTGCCACATTGAAGTTTGTCTGTCCGGATTCTTGCAAGAGCAAAGGACAGAATTTGTCTCTCACTGCCTTATTGAAACAATTTCATGTATTTTCTTTGCGGATTTATCATATTATGTTGACCTTGGCCTTGCTACACCCGTAGCACTAGAGAACTACTCTCTGTTGTTTTCCTTTGGTATATAACGTTCTATTGACCATTTTTCCCCTTGCAGAATAGAACTTGTATTTAGGAAACCAATATAGCATATGATATGCTTCCTTTAGTGATGGCTTTTTTGTCATATTGCTGCTGCCAGTCATATTTATCTAATAAAACACTTTTACCCCTATCTGTGTATGGGGTGATGGCTCATTTGCATCCCTATTTGTACATGGAAAGAGGGATGCTTAAATTTGTTCATGACAAGATTTCACCCCTTCACGTTTTTGTGGGAGAAGAGAGATATAAAAATGTATTTGTGACAACATTTGCTGATGCTAGTGAGCTATATGTCCTAGTATTAATGCCATTTTCTTCCAACAATCACCTACAACATCTAAGTTCAATACATTAGCAAGCTAAGTGAGCTTCATAATGTCATTTTCTTCTAACAATAACTTACAAAATTTAAGTTCAATAGGTTAGCAAGCTAAGTGGGCTTCATTGTGGAGAAGCACAATGATTGATTGCACTTGAGCCGGAATAATAGTAGGATGAGTGAACTACCTAGAAGTCTTGCTGCTTCAACCTTGTATGTCCTCGATGCAATGATTGCTCTGTGAACCATTCATTGCCACGAGAGATGGGTCATTGTGGGCCACTAGTCATGAAATATGGATCAATGAAGATTGACTAAAATCTATGATGTTAAATTCCAATAAAATATTACATAATTCAGTGGGTTAGTTTAACTTTGCTATCATAAAGTGAGTGTTAGCAGCCTGCAAAATGACTTATGAGAATAAAATGTACTTTTTTATTTTGAGATTTGAAAGAACTATTTTACATTTTGAAGTATTTTGGTTCATTAGAAGTTCAACATTATACTTTTATTTTACATCTTCCCTACTTTAAATGTGCTTCATTCTTTTTTGTTATTTGTAGCTTGGGTTCGACTCTCTGTTTTTTGCACGCATAGATTATCAGGACAGAGCAAAGCGAGAAGATCAGAAGTCCTTAGAGGTTGTGTGGCAGGGGTCAAAGACATTTGGTTCTTCCTCTCAGGTCAGGAAGATTTCCACTGTTGTAAATGCTTACCTAAACTTTCAAGAATAGCGTCTCCACTCTTCAGATGCCATTCTTCTAAAGTTTTAACTACTCAGTTTTACTCCAGATATTTGCTGGTGCATTTCCTGTTGACTATGGTCCTCCACCTGGTTTCTCATTTGAAGTCAACGATGAAAGTTCTCCAATTCAGGTACATCTTGGATGACTAAATTCAAATGAGAAAAACACTCACTAAATCATCTACCTCTTACTTTTGTTCATGTATAACATAATGCAGGATGATCTTCTTCTTTTTGATTACAATGTTGATCAACGTGTGAACGATTTTGTCAATATAGCAACTACCCAGGTAAAACATACTTGATTGCATGGAATGAAATAGAATGCTTGAGGTGAAGCATAATCATGCCTGTATGATTATGTAGTTTAATTAATTAGCATTACAAACCAGTTTTCTGGAACTTGATTGTGTATGAATTAGCATTTTAAAAAAACAACATATTACTAGAACTCAATTTTTTTGTTTATTTTTAGAAATTAAATAGGATTGTTTTTTTTCGTTGAAGTATAAATGCTAAGTTACAGAGTAACAGATCTTCATTTGAATAGGCTAATGTTACTCGTACAAACCATATAATGTGGACAATGGGAGAGGACTTTAAGTATCAATATGCAGATTCTTGGTTCAAGCAAATGGACAAGTTTATTCATTATGTAAACAAGGTAATAATTTCTTTGGGCTATCTTCCTATTAGTCGTATAATTTCCTAACACATTAACCAGTCAATATGGATTATCAAAATTCATCATTGGCTTTCTTGAGGTGTGTGATTTTTACTTAGCATATTAACATTCTACAAGAGATTTTTCCTTCCTAGTTTACTGTTGTAGTCATAAATAACAGTATTAAGGTTGTAGAGAAATATGTAGCCCATAAAGATGACATGATAATTTATCACCAATTTTATATTTCAGTGTTTCCTTTGATAGGCTATCAGTTTGTGATCATGTCTTACAAATGCTTCGAATATGATCTTGTCGTCGGGAAAGGAAGATAAATTCACTGATTTGTGAATTAATGTACTTGTTTTGAGGACGATTTATTTCCCCACAAAGTTTTTGTCTACTTGAAATTAGATGGTATTTGATAGCAGAAAATATTTTCAGCTAAATAGTATTGAAACTGGAACCATCTATTTGTTGCAGTCACCACAAACAAAAAATGCCATAGTCAACAAGTTGCAAATTTAATCTTGAATCAAAGAATACTTGTGGTCCACTTTTATGTCAGCTAGTTTCCCTTGCACATGAAGAGAGTTTCCTTTCTTGGATTTTCCTGATGTACTACTTTTCTCTGTGTTTTTCAATGTTTAAGTTTTAGGTTTTCATTTTTTTTCTTGACAAGAATGCACAAGATGGTAGGAGACAGCGGACATCTCCTATGATCAAGGAAATCACTGACCATACCTTCTATACTAGATATATGCCACTGCCCCATGGGTTCAGAAATGCATCGTCATGCTACCTTGATTGTATAATTTTGCATTCAGCTTTAGCATTTGCTTTCAGTTATTCTGATAATTAGAAAATAATTAAAATTACATATATTTCTTAAAAATCATACACATTACAAGTTCAATAAATATATTTTCATACAAAACTTTGTGAAAAATGCCATCTACTCTTGGATGGCTAATGGTAATTGTCTCACCTACACATTGTTGAAATTGCTAGCTAGTTAATGAAATTTATTATGGCTTTCTTGCTAATAAATTTTTATTGAGTTATTTTATTATCATGTCTTGAGAGTTCAATTGCTTTGGTGAATTTTGTAAGTTAGCTTGAAAATGATATAATGGCTTCTATCGAGTCTACATTTAATTTACCACGTAGCTCATTTTATGCTAAGTTAGTGGTTTGGGTTTGTTTTCGATGGTTCGGTCCAAAGAGTTTTTTAAGGTTGGGTTGTCAATAGGAAAACACATAAAAAATTCAGAAATATATATATCTGTAGCAGTACCTCATTAAATAATGTAATATTTCTTTAATGGTCATCTTAGTTGGTTTCTAATTTGGCTTTTGTTAACAAGTGCTTCATTTAGAAACATTGTCATGTTATCTCTTATAAATAGAGCCTTTCGACTCTACTGTTAATCTCGATTTATAATAACATGGTATCAGAGCGGGTCGATGGGTTCTTTAAGATTTGACAATTTTTTTAATAAAAAAGTGAGCGTCCTTGGAATTTTTTCCAATTTCCTTTAATTGTTTTTTTTCAATGAAAAAAATGTGGTGTGATCTTTGCAATTTTTGATGGTTTTTCAACCCAAATTTTGTCACTAAAGGTTTTCTGAATATTGCAACTGTTTTTTTGGGAGCAAAAGTGCAGATTATTTTTAATCATTCTGCATGGATTCGTTTTTCATGCATTTGTTCTTCATAGTTAGCCAGGCTCATGCTGTATCCATTTCTCCTTGTGCTGCTTGTGTGAAGCTTTTTTTCGCGATTTTTCTTCAGCGTGACACTTTTTTTGGAGAGATAGGCCATATTTATCTTCTTTGTGTTTTCCATTTTTGGGTGATGCAAGGCTGTGTGCGACTTTCTGCATCACACTTTCTTTACATTTTGAGTCGTTTTTCATTGCATCGAGAGATTTTTTTTCTCAAACTTGCGATTGGTATTAAGTGATGGAAGATTTTTTGTATTTTCTTGCAATGGGTTTGCAACCTACCCACAACTAGGGTTTGTAACAAAACCATGGTTTTCTACTCTTCTACAATGACTAGGTTTCATGGAGCAATGTTTTTTCAAAAAAAGTGGTATTTTTTAATGGATTTATGCATTTTTCCCCCAAAATCAGGGTTATTAGTTTTTCCTAAAAATAATTCTCTGGGTATTATTTAAGTTCCTATAATAAACTAGGATTTGGGTTTTATAATTTTTCTACAAATTTATATATTTTTTTTCTCCTTAAAAATTTATTGTTTGGTTTGATCTGGTTTTCTCCTCAAAAGTCATGTTTGGTGTTTTTCAGATTTCCTCTTTAAAAATCATTTTTGGGTCTTTAATATTTTCCCAAAAAATTATTGTTAGGTTTTATAAATTTTTCCTTGAAAAAATTATGGTTGGGATTTAGCATTACATCAAGGGTTTGGTGATTTTGCTCCACAAAATTGTGGTTTCTTGTAGTCTTTTTTGGGTCATAGCGCACTCATTTGCAAAAGTTTTTGGCGTTTTTTGAACAAAATTGTGGTTATGTTGTCCTCAATTTTGACTTCACAAAATTATGGCTAACCTATAGAAATTTCTCATGGTTTCGTAGGTGCATCCTCCTTGTTTGAACACATTAGTAAAGTGTCATGAAAGCAATTTGTCATCCCTGAATTCCACTTTATGTAACTTTATTTGTGTTCCTTTTGGAAGTTTCCATCAAGTTAATTCCCCAAATGTTTGTAAGTAAGAGTTTTACTTCTCTCATAGGCAAGAGCCTACAACGTATCTATAAATTGTGAGCCTCTCATCAGGGAGGTCTTGGGTTCGAATCTACTTGAGAGTAACACATAATAATAATTAATCTTAACAATAATAATAAATAATCTAGGCTTCAACCAAGTACTTATAAAAAAAAGAGTTTTTCTTCTCTAACTATAAATGCTTGATTTTTGGTGAACTTTCACATCTTTTTTTCATTTTTATTTTTGTTGTATATAGTATTGAGTGTTGTTTTTGCCTCATGATAATTTCACTCATTTCAAGCTAACTTAGGCTTAGGCTTCAAATGTTGTCTAGCTCAAGTTATAAAGGAAAATGTGGGGGTTTTTAGGGCAACAACACTTCTTGATTAAAAATCCTCCAAAAGAGGCCTTTTATTGGCAATTGTACGAAATAAAATTATCTTTAATATGTAAAGTGGATTTTGAGATCCATTTAAAATTTTTAACCCATTTTGAGTTGATTTGAACATAGTTTTTAATGTTTTATGAAAATTAGCCTTTTGAAGTCTATTTTCATGTGACTTTATTGAAAAATATAGTTATTTATTAAATTTAATTACATAAGACCATTGATTAAAACCTCTTCGAGAGTGACAATTATCTCTATTTCTCGCTAGAATTTTTTCAAAATGAGAAAACTTGAGGTTTTCTGGTGAAAAATTCTAGCCGAGAGGACCTTAAGTTGTTGCCAATAAGTTGGACACTTCTCTACGATAAATCACAAACTTCTCACAATAACTTAACTACTCTTTGCGGGCAGCACTAGTAAAAATGGGGTGCACAACAACTTGCCCATTCATTGTTTATTTTGCATTTTTGAGTTTTTGGAGGAGAGAAGTAGGGTTTTGGTGGAGAGAAAGTCTTTGGCAGCCTTGTAGACCGATTGCAAGTGGATTCAAAGAGATTTTTCAAGAAAATCTAGATTTGCGAGTAAGTTTTCTAAATTCTTTTTCTTTTTAGTGGGAAGGGGAAGAGGAAGATGTGGATTAGCTTCTTATTGTACTTGACATTTGTATTTGCTTATCTTTTTACAAAGATAATTTGCTATTTTTTAGTTTGTTTTAGAGTTCCATCGGCATTCCTCATGAGGATGCAATTTTGTTACATATTGCATTTATACATACTAGATCAACTTGTTTGGTTTGTTTACTCATTTATTGACTCATGCATCTCCTTATTGAAGTTTGCAAAAGATGCATTTCTAATTAAATTCAAGTCGTTTGTAAAATCCCCAATATTTCCTCAAGATGTCAATTTATCTTTGATATTTGCCGAGAACTTTTCTTTTTGCCTTCCCAATAAGTGACAGAGAACGAGATTTTGAAATATGGTCAACACAACACGTGAGGGTCCAACCCATAGTTTTAGGAGTGTTACCAATTGGAGGTAATATAAGTAGAAGGATGATGACATAGAAACAAAAACTACCAAAATTTATTGGCGACGAAAAGGACCTAATCAGACATTGCCATTCAAGTTAGCCAATTTGGTCAACGAATAGAGTAATTGATAGAGATGAATGGGTCCAACAATTTCTAGTGACCTTGTGCAAAGTATACATTGACTCATACTCTGATATGAACAAAGCAAAAATCAATACCTAGGATGACTCGAGGAAAGAATTCCAAATTGAGTATTGCTTTCTTTGGGACAAAAATGAAATCGATTCCAAAATCTATAGTATGAAGCAGGGGAAGAAGGAAATGGTGAGAGCTTACAATTGGAGGTTGAAGAAATTGTTGGGGAAGATGGAGAGCTAGTCGATTGACAGATTTAAAAGGAGATGGTTTGTGGAGGGATCGAAGCCTTCCCTTAGGAAGAAAATGAAGATGTGGTGCAAGGCACCTCTAGGTCCTAATTAGGCCTTATTTAGGCAAAACAATAATTTTTGAGGATTTTTGCTTAGTTGTAGTTAAATGATGTTTTGTAGGGTCATTTTGGATCATTTCCAATCATTTACCAAAATTACAAGTCTTTAGGATTTAAAATGCAGAAGTTGCTCGAATTGGCAGAGTTGTAAAAATACATATTTGTAAAGTTTCTTACCAGATTTCAATTCTATGTCAGACTGATCCACAGTTTTTTTCGCAAGTATGAATACTAATGCCAATAGACTGATTCACTTCTAGAATCTGTAGAAGTTAGTGCAGAGATAACATAGATAAAACAATATTATTGAATGCAGAATGTTCTTCTATCCTTTGATGTGCTTGCATCAATTGATTTCAATGCCTTGTTTACTCGAGAAGATTGGTATATATAACAAGTGGAACGAGTGTGGGGATGAATGGTCATGTCTCTGAATGGAGACATGAACATTCATCCTCACACCTATTTGGAGGTAACTAATCATTCATGATTTGTTACGGACTTTAACCAAAGTAATCAATGTGTTACCAATCATTAAGATCTGCGGCCCAATATAAAGTATAGATCGATAATGATCTAAATATCAAAGGAATTAGAATTAGTTTCGATCATGCCTTAATAATCTCAAAAAATATCTGTCATCAGTTTCAAATTGTGAATTGTTCACAGACAACAAGTACGTATTCATATATGTATAACAATATGTGCATCATACTGTTGTACACATATACATATGTATATGCTGATCATAGTAATGTTAGACAGAAGCTACACGCATTAACACTCCCTCTTAGCTAGGGAAGACAAAGTGCACATATATAAGTTCTCCTCATTTGAAAAGTAATATCCTCTAGATATATTTAAGAAAATCAAGTCTCATGATATTCTTTCCTGTTATGGTGTGTACACAGATATCAAGTCTCATGATAGATGGTATATCCATAGATATTATGTCACCTAATATCCACCATGAGTTTCAAACATATTGATCTTCAACAGATATCAAGTCACATGATATCTATCAAAATGCTCTTTTAACTATCATGATTTTTCCATGAATATCAAGTCACATGATATTCATCATGATAGTAATCTAATAATCATAAAGTTGTCACCTTATATTATTAGAATCACCATTTCATTATAAAAGATTGTCACCTTTTAATAATGAACATAGGGTAGGCCCATGAGTCATAGAGTCACACATATGAAAAAAGAGTTTACACTTTAAACATCTTTATTAAAATAATACAAATTTACAAAGTTGAGACTCAATCTCATAAACTTACATTTCAACTAAGCCAAGTTTCTTTCTAAAACGATCAACCTTCACTTTAGGAAGAGCCTTGGTGAGAATGTCAGCTGTTTGATCACCTATATTAATATATTCCAACTGAATAGCTCTTCTTTCCACCATGTCTCTTACGTAGTGGTAAGGAATTTCTATATGTTTGGATCTATCATGAAGTACCGGATTCACAGATAACTTGATACCATGTTGGTTATCACAATGAATAGTGATAGGTTTCATAGGCTCACAAAACAAGTTAGAAAGCAACTTTCGAAGCTACACTACTTCTGTGGCTCCCATTGCTGTTGTAATAGACTCTGCCTCAGTAGAACTCTGAGCAATTGAAGCTTGCTTTCAACTGACTCAAGAGATCGTAGCTGATCCTAAGCTGAAACAATATCCTGATGTGCTTTTCCGGTCTTTTACACTTCCTACCCAATCAGAATCAGTATATCCATGTAACTCCAAGCTGGTATTCTCATATTTAAGTTCATACCCAATAGTACCTTGGCGATACCTTAAAATATGCTTCAAAGGAACAAGATGAATCTCATGAGGTTCACACATGAACTGACTTAATGCATTCACAACATAGCAGATATCAGGTCGAGTATTTACAAGATACATCAGGGACCCAATTATCTGTTTGTAAAAAATGGGATCAACTAGTTTCGATTCAACACTTGCTTCCTTTAGCTTCTGTAAGTTGGTTTCCATAGGTGTAGACATAGGTCAACAGTCCCACATTTCAAATCTTTTCAAAATATCAGCAGTATACTTTTTTTGATGTAGAAAGATATTCCCAGACTTCTGACACACTTCCAAACCAAGAAAGTAATGAAGAATTCCTAAGTCCTTCATTTCAAATTCAAAAGCCAAATCTTTCTTACACTGATTAATGAGATGTTCTTCCCCTGTAATCACAAGGTCATCAACATAAAGAATTAGAATTAGCATATCACCTTTAGTTACCTTAAAGTAAAGATTTGGATAAACCACATTCTTGGTGAATCCAAGACTTAAAAGGTATTTGTCAATCCTTTCATACCAAGCTCAGGGAGCCTGTTTGAGTCCATTTAGAGCCTTCTTCAATTTACATACGTAAGAGGCAGCATCACGAGTCACAAATCCTTCTAGTTGTTTCAAGTATACTTCTTCCTCAATTTTTCCATTTAGAAAAATAGTTTTTACATCCATTTGATGGATTTCCAATCTTTGGCTGTTGCAATGGCTATTACAACTCTAACTGAGGTATCCCTGGCAATTGGTGCAAAATTTTCTTCAATGTTGATTCCTTCCTTTTTAGAAAAACCTCTAGCCACAAAACGAGCTTTATGTTTTTCAATGCTACCATCTGCAACATACTTAACTTTGAAGAGCCATTTTGAGGACACAACAAATTTTCCCTTAGGTCTAGGAACTATATCCCAAACATCACTTTTTAATATCAACTGATACTCTTCCACCATTGTATCTTTCCAAGCTTGATGTTTAAGTGCTTTTGAAGTACTTGAAGGTTCAAGGTTTGGACTCTCACACATGAAAGCATTGTATGTCAATTTTCTAGGTCTTTTGATTTCTTGAAAGTCCCTGAAGGTGCTGCAAATTCATCTCCTTCCTGTATAATTTTCCTTGCCCAAAGTGGCCTTTTAGAATGATCAAGACTCTCTTCTTGAGTCTCAAGAAGGATCTTAGTTTCATTTGAAGTCTCTTTAGCGTACTCTCTTTAAATCTCAGGAGCAAGAGCCTCTTCTTGGGATAAGTCAGCTGTATCTAGTTCATCAGAAGTTTTGGCTTTTCTGAAAGCATAATCTTCTTCAAAAATGACATCTCTGCCGAGTTCTATTTGTTTCTGTCTAAGTATGTAGAATTTGTATCCTTTTACTATTTCATTAAAACCAATAAGAATTCATTTTCTTCCAGTAGGTTCTAACTTTTTCCTTTTCTCCTTAGGTACATGAATATACACAGGATATCCAAATATCCTTAAGTGACTAAGGTCAAGTTTCTTTCCTGAAAATGCTTCTTCAAGGGTCTTGTTGTCCAAATATGAGTGAGGACATCTATTCTAAATATAGACTGTTGTATTAGATGCTTTAGCCCAAAAATGACATGCTCAAGTTTTGATCAAAAATCATAGCCCTAGCAACTTCTACAATAGTTCCATTTTTCCTTTCAGTAACTTCATTTTGTCGAGGATTGTAAGGGACTGTGAACTCCCTATTAATCCCAACAAGTTTACAGAACTCTTTAAATATTTCAGAAGTGTACTCTTTCCCATTGTTTGTTCTCAGAACTTTAATTTTCTTTCCTGAGAAGTTTTCAGTGATTGTTTTGAATTCTTTAAACTTAGAAAGGATCTCTTCAAATTCTTTGCACTTGAGGAAGTATATCCATGTCTTCCTTGAAAAATCATCAACACATATCACATAGTATAGGAACCCTCCTATAGATGATAGAGACATGGGTCCACATAGATCATAGTGCACTAGTTCCAACACATCTTTAGTTTTTCTCAAACTACGAGGGAATGATTTTTTAGTGTTTTATCCTAAGGCACAACCTTTTTAGGATTCATTGTGAAAATGGCTTAAGTTGGGCATTTTGGTTACTAACTTATCCATAGATGTTAGGGCATGAAAGTTGATATGACCTAATCTTCTATGCCATATTTCATCTAAATCTGAAGTCTCATGCACAAGTGCAAAGTTTGTTTTAGTGCATAGCTCATAAAATAGTCCTTGTCGTACTCCTATTGTTAGAACCTTCTTTATGGTTGAATTCTTAGGCCAAGCTAGTACCTTACCTTTCATGAATGCAACTCTATAACCATCATCTTCAAGTGCAAATATGGATATCAAATTCCTTTCAATACCTGGTACGACAAGAACTCCAGAAAGCTGAATAAAATTCCTAGATTTCAATTTGATGCTGTAGGCCCCAATTCCTTTTACAGAATGTGCAAAATCATCACCAATTGTAACTTCTTCATCTGTTTCTATTTGTATGCTTTCTAGGTTATCCAAATATCCAGTGATGTGTCTTGAAGATCTGTTGTCAACTATCCAAGTGTTAGATTTGGTTGAAATTTGATTGGACAATGCTGAATAGAAGGCATATTTCTTAGATTCATGTCCTTTGTTTGATTTATCAGATTTGGCAAATGATGCTTGAGGTTTAGATCGATTAGGACAATTTATCACATAATGTCCATATAAATCACATCTGAAACATTAAATTTTGGATAGGTCTTTCTTTTGTTTAGACTGTTCTTTTCCATGAAAGTTTCTTTTCCTTTTGTTGTTCTTCTTCTTTCCCTTCTTATGAGAGTTTGTGTTAAGAACTTGAACGTCTTCATCTAAGGTTTTATGTTTTCCCTTAATCATTAATTTCGATTCTTCTTGAAGACAATAAGATCTTAATTGATCTAGTTTTGGGATTTCATATCTAGTACTTATACCTTGTACGAAAGATTCCCAAGAATTTTGAAGTCCTTCTAATGCTATTAGGGATAATTCTTGGTTGCCAATCTCATAACTGACTGCAGATAATTGATCTCTCAAATCTGTGATTCTCATGAAGAAGGCATTTATAGTTTCTTTTATTCATGCTGATATTATTCATTTGTCTTTTAAGAGCAATTTTTTTGCTAGCGTTATTTATTATGAATGCATATTCAAGAGCTCGAAACATGCGATATGCTGTTGTATGTTTTGCTACAATAGGCACTATGTGATCTCGAACAACATCCACAATTATCTTCATGGCCTTCTCATTATTCTCGATCCATAATGTTTTTTCTGGATTATCTTGAGGTTCTTCCTTCTCTTCTCTTACAAAAGATTCCAATTTGTTTTCTTTTAATAACATCATTATACGGAGTTTCCAGGATTCAAAGTTATCAACACCTGCAAGATGGTGTTCGAATCTTAACATATTTGTCATCTTGTAGAGAAAAGATAGACTGCAATTTAATGTGAAATTTGACCTCTTAAACTTAATGAGATCTCTTCTTAACAAGGCTTTGATGCCATGTAAAGTTTCTTACTAGATTTCAATTCGATGTTAGACTGATCCACAGTTTTGTTGTAGGTATGAATACTAATGCCAATGGACTGATTCACTTCCAGAATCTATAGAAGTTAGTGCAGAGATAACAAAGATAAAATAATATTGTTGAATTTAGAATGTTCTTCGATCATTTGATGTGCTTGCATTAATTGATTTTGATGCCTTGTTTACTTAGGCAAATTGGTATATATAACAAGTGGAAAGGGTGTGGGGATGAATAGTCATGTCTCCGAATGGAGACATGAACATTCATCCTCATACCTATTCAGAGGTAACTAATCATTCATGATTTGTTATGGACTTTAACCAAAGTAATCAATGTGTTACCAATCATTAAGATCCGTGGCCTGATATAAAGGATAGATTGATAATAAGCTAAATATCGAAGGAATCAGAATTAGTTTCAATCACGCCTTAATGATCATAGAAAATATATGTCATTGGTTTCAAACTGTGAATTGTTCACATACAACAAGTACGTATGTATATATGTATAATAGTATGTGCATCATACTATTGTACATATATACATATGTATATGCTGATCACAGTAATGTCAGACTGAAGCTACATGCATTAAAAATATTTTTGCCAAAAAGAGGGAAAAAACATGCAAAAGAAGTTGAAAAGATACCTTATGAATGTGGATCAATTACATTGAAGGTTTTCAGCTTGCATGTGTGAAAGGTGAATGCACATTGTAGGGTATTGGTTTGGGAATGTCAAGGAGGTTGAGTGAGAACCCTAAATGAAAGATGTATTATTGGGAGAAGCATTGCTGTTAGATAAGCAAGTCTCTTTTATGACCGTCCCAATGAAGGCGACTGTAACTATCATAGAGAAACAAATAGAACATTTTAAAAATCCCATAAATCATCTTGATTCAAGGTTGTATACATATGGAAAGTGTTCTTAGATGTGTAAGGGAATTTTTTGAAACAGCAAGCACATCAGCTCTATCATTTAATTCTCTAGGGATCATTGAAATATTGAAGGCATCAAATAACTTGATATAATCCCAAGCTAAATCACGATAGTGTCTGAGTCGGTCATTTTTGGCTTGATATTGACCCGTAATTTGACACACTACCAATTCAACATCTCCTTTAACATGCAAGTTCTGAATTCCTCTAGCTTGCGCCATGTTTAATCCCAATATCAAGGCTTCATATTTGGCCGTGTTATTGGTGTTAGGAAACTACAACTTGTATGAAAAGCGGAAGAATTCACCATTAGGAGAAATAAAAACAACTCTAGCACTGGATCCCATAGAAGCACAACTACCATCAAATTCCATAACCCAAACAGTAGTTGAGCTACTTGTGCTGGCACTAGAATCATTTAGAATAATTCTTCCTTCAAGAGAATCAGTAGAATCACCTTTAGAATGCATCTCTTCATCCTTAAAACAATTCATAGGATCATCTTTAAGAATAACTTTTTCATCAGGAATAACATCTTCCTCTGTGGCATCAACGAATCTCTCAATGTCTAATAATAGTGAAGAGCTTTTAGAATCCGTCTAGTCTTTGGCAAATTCAGATATTTCATTAGCATGTAGATAATAATTTCCCATCCTTGTTGATTCAAAAAGAATTTGAGCATGTGGATCATTGGATTTGACTACCACATACTTTGTTTCTCTTTCAGGATACAATTTCTGCATGACACCTTTAACAGGTATCCTAGCCTCAGTCATATCCATGTTAAGTTCTCCTCCTACATCCTTACAGAAATTGCGACCAAGTAACATACCATAAGAGGCTGGTACATCAGCAACTAAGACTATCATTTTGATCTTTTTGTTTGGGAAGGACGCAAAGGCAAACTGAGCATCTTTGGTTTGCCCTTTCAGAGGCACTTATTTGTTCTCCATAAAATAGTAGCTACCAAAAGACTTGGTTAAAGTCAAACCTAAGGCATTTGCAACGTTGGTAGGCATGACATTATCAGAGGCACTTGAATCTATAATGCAGTTACTTAACTTAAAACCATTGATCAAAAGAGAAAGATAGAAAGGCTCAATCTTTCCTGGCACTGAGGATGGAATGGTTGCTAAGTTATTTGGCATGTTCTTGACTTCAGGAGCAACCAAATGGGTTTGAGTAGGCTGGGATTCTTTGACAAATTTAGTAAGTCTATCCAACTGATCTGGATAAGCTTGTAGGTATTCTACCTCAGACATCTGAATCTTGGTCTTCTTAGCGCAATCTATGATATCAAAAGCTTGAAAAGAATTTGCCAAGGAAGAATTAAAAGTTTCAGCTTGAGATTTAGGCATATTGGGCTTTAAAACAGTAGATGCAGGAATAGTTTGATCAGTACTTACTTGATTTTTAGCTAGATCATTAGGTAGATTGGGCAATGGTGTCCCCCTCTTTGCAATAGTATTTGGCATTTGGGGAACTTTCAACTTCTTTTTAGCCTCTTCTTGTTGTTGAGCCAACTTAGTTTGCGAACGTGTCATCACCGAATAAGCTTGTGCAAAATTAATTTCATGATTTTGACCATTGTACTGCACATAACCAATAGTAGAGTTGCCAGCTGCTTGAGGATTGTCATGATATAGAGCAGCATTATCCTTGGAAGGATATTCGTCTTGATTGTCATTCAGTGGATCAGCTTCGAAGTAACCAGTAGCTATGTTACTTGGTGGTGCTTCGAGCACAAGCCTCTCCGGAGGAGGAAGCTTATTCTGATTCTTAGTTGCATAATTGTTTGCAGCATTCGGATAAGGCTGCCTTGGAATATCTTTATATGGTGCTGCATATGAACCTTGAGATATCTGGTTCTTGAGAGCAAGAAGTTCATTTGCCAACTTCTAAAACAGTGGATCAAATGTACCTGATGAAGAGGATTATGAGGAGGAGTTATTCTTGAATCGGCTAGCATCTTTGCGAATCTTTCCTGCAAGAATTAGATCATCTTCAATCTCAGTTGCCCAAGATTGTGTGAGAGCCAATGTTGCAGGAGCAACCCTTTGAAGTAAAAAGCTAACTTCAGGAAGTTGAGTGTTGATGAAGAAACACATCAAATTCGTGGCCGTGGGTTGAGAAGCAATAGGAATTCTATTAGCTAATTTATTAAACTTAGCAAGAAACTACCGCATTCCATCATTTGCCTCCTCCTTCATTTGCATGAGCTGTGCTAGGAGGGCATGCTCATCTTCTGCAGGCTTGAATCTTTCAAGGAACTTAGCATGCAGAGATGCCCAATCAGTGATGGAATTAGGTTCTAGATTATAGAATCAATTAGCTGCTATACCTTGTAAAGTCTCAATAAAGAGCCTTATAGATATATCTTCATGTTCAACACCAAAAACTCCTACAACAATGTAGAAGGCTTTAATGTGTTCATCGAGGTGTTGCTTACCGTCTCCATAGAATTTGGGAAAATTCTTACAAGAACCTTGAGGTAATGCATGCAATGGTATTGCAAGATTTAACGGACCAAAAGCTGCTCCTCACAGACCAGTAGCCATATTGATGATTGGAGAGTTAGTAGTAGCTAGGTGTAATTATGCAGTAGACACAAGGGGTTTGAGGAAAAACTGGGAATCTTCATTGGGTACAAGTGACTTCTTTTTAGGAGGATAACTTGTAGTACGAGAGAGAGAGGGAATGGTAGTAAGTAAATCAAAACGAGCTCGTTGTGCCCAAAATGATCCGGTAGAACTTGAAAAACTATCTCCATTCTTCCTCTAGGTATACACATGCTCAAAACTTGCCAGTGTGATAATCAGTAATGCCAATCAGAATAAGGAACTAAACTTCAAACGAAAGCAAGAGGCTTCCAAATGCGTTCATAATCTCCAGCAGAGTCGCCAAAAAACTGTTGGCGAATATTTTGCAATCGACAGTTTTGAGTAAAAATCTAATCGTAAAATAGGATGACCAGCCACAGCGTGTGAGACAGTCTCTCTCCTACCTTAAAGGGAAGGCTCCCCCTTCTCACTGTTCCTTAGATCAACTCAAGGTAAGTAAGAAGTCGAGAGTTTTTATAAAATGGGTGTTACTAATAGCCTTTCTTCTTATCTTTCAAGAAAGAATCCACTTACTTGTGGAGCGAGTAATGTGTAGGGTAAATCTCTAACTACACTTCTATCAAGAGCTGGAAACAGTGATATCGATAAACCTTTACTAACTCAAAGGCTAGCTGAAAATTTACTAGTTTGGCTCTAAGTCCGGTTGTACTTCTATATGAAAAAACTTTACAATTAGGGCACAAAGACTCCTCAAAGTAAGAATACTTAGAAAATATAAGCTATAGGCAAAGCTTCTAGCTGTACACTTTCACAATTGCTCCTGGTCAAAGCTCTGGCTTCAATTGCTTCTTAACTCTTTTCTATTCAATTCACGAGATACAATTACCAAGAACACAAGATAACATGAATCAAAGACAACTTGGATGAATTATAGACAAAGCTTACAATTCACACAAATAACAATCTCACTTAATCAAAGTTAAGTCTCAAATGCTCCTTTGCATTCACTCTCTCAAAATAGTGCTTACACAAACAAAGTTTTGCTGACACAATTTCTCCAGAGCTCTCTTGCATAAAGATAATGATCATTTTACAATGAGGGGGCACTCCTTTATATAGCCAAAGAAGTTGAGAAAAAGGTGGAGGAAAAAGTGAGAGCAACTCGACCAACTTTGACCTAATCTAACTACAGAAAATAAAGGGTTACATGCAACTACACATGCAACTCGCATTACATCCTTTTACATACATGTAACTTGCATTACATGTAATTATGCTTTTTTTTTTTAATGTAATGCATTTTTTACAACTACTAACATGAAATAAAGATAAAACAACAATCTTAGAGATTGTTTCTCAATGCCTTGAATTTGACAATGATGTCACGTACTGTGGGAAGATCAGCAATTTTCATGATCTTCGATATGGCTTCAACTCTCACTGCATTTGCATATGCTGATTGCACAATTTTGGAATTTTCTGCTGTAGTATCTAACAAGTGTTTTGTCAAAGGATTTATACAAGACAATCTTGTTCATCGTATGTGAACCAAAATCTTCAAAATCTTCAGAATCTACATCAGCATTGATCTGTTGGTATATTTTGAATTTACTATCTCTGTTGCACTAAGATTACCGGATTCATTAGTAACATGACATCCCCTCAATTCCAAATCACAAGTAACACTTGTTTCAACAACTTGACAATCTCCAAAAGCCACCTGCAACTTTGTGATTAGCTTCCTTAATGTCTCCTCTTTGTAACCAATTAGTCCTTGAAATTAGAAGAATATTTACATGACAGAAGAATATCACATGAAACCAAGGCATCCAAATCGAATCTCACCATTTCATCCCAATCATCAAGAATTTCCTTCAAGTTATCAACTTCTTGAGTCAAAGAAGAAATTAAGTTTTGCTTCATTTCATTCATCTCTTTGACACGCCTAAGAATTGCAAATGCCTCTGTGATGACTTGAACTCCTTCATAAATGATTTCCTGTAACCAAGACTTAACAGCTTTAATCAGCCTTTTTTCTTTAGACGTTTGAGACATAACAACAACACTTTGAAAAGATTGTTTCTGGATAACCTCATTCAAACAAGAGATCTCCTGTTTTGACCGATTCTTCTTTTCCCAAAGCTCATGATTGCTTTTTGATACATTGGCCAATGCATCATGAGCATCTTGCAAACAACCCAAACGTGATTGCTTTCCAACTTCAATCTTAGTAATCTTGTAGTCAGAGCGAGTAAGTTCCTCAACAGGTTTATCTACCAAGGGCTCAACAACCTCAATAAATTTGATTTTATCAAAATTGACCAAAATTCTAGAACCAATCTTATCTTTCAAAGATTTAGATTTAGTTTTCTTAACAAGAATATTGTCAGGAGGAACAAGCACTTTCCTTCTCTTTGTTATTTTACTCAACCATGCAGGTAGGTTGAAACTTTCATCTGCAAAAATAGGCACAGTGGAGACCATTGACATTGATCCAAATTGTATATCCGTAGTGATTGAGCATACTGCTGAAGGCATAGGAACATGTTGAGAGGACTCCATAATGAAAAGTTCAAATCCTGTCAAAAATGTATCAAGTTGGCAAACTTGACCACTGGTAAGAGTCAGAAAATCTTCAAACACATTTGCTAAATGATCATACTGTTCATGTGCAGGGAGGTGAGGAGCAATAGAAGAAGTAGAAAGAGCCATGATATTAACCTCCGACACTGGAATGGAAGGAGTGAACAGTGGAAAAAGAATCCACATCATCATCAACCTCATGCAAAAAAGGTTCTTCATGTACAGAAGACGTACAGGCTTGTGCAAGCTTTGAAGGAGATATGATTGTGATTTCCCCTCTTCATCCGAATCTCCTTTATCAGATTTTGTTTCCAATTCTTCTTCTGATTCTGCTACTGATTCTTGAATTGGCTCGGGAACTTGAGATGATTTTGTTCCTTTTCCACCCTTCAATTTGAATTTGAGGCACCATCTTTTCCTGTAATCTCCAATTGTGATTTCCTACTAGGAGGACCAAAACTTCCACAATCCAAGCCCATCTTAAGATTTACTCTTTTAAGGTCTTTACTTTGCAACTATTTGTTGGTGTTTACTAGGATGGATTGAAATCTATCCATGATAGATGTACCTTCCTTTTGTTGCCATTGAATAGGAAAAGGGCACTTCTTATCAAAATCGGCTTGATGAAACTCCGGATCAAAGATGTCGCCATCATCTTTAGTTTGGAAATCTGAAGGTACATATTAAGATCAATTATTTGTTGCAAGGTTAATCTGCAGTAATCCATCTTCATGATGTCAAGTTTTGTCCTCATGTCTATCCAGATGTCTTCAATACGATGAACATGATCGTAGGCTCTTTTCATTTGAGAATTCATTTCTCGGTAGTCAAAATCAAATCTAGCCTTGAATTTCTTCAAGGTGATCAATTGCAACTTTGCTTCCGTATTCTTTGCTTTAGGCACATAAATGATTGAATAATTGCCAATAGCCAAAGGCTTAGTTGAGGTAATGCCAAAACCAGGCCTATATGAAGCATGCTGGTCACTTTGCACGTCCATGAGCTGTTTAGCTAACTCCATCAGGATGATTCGATCTGTAGCATGCTTAGGTAAGGTATACGGCTCTCGCTTAAAATATCCAACTCTCAAGTATGTAAAAGTGGAAAACTGAAGAAAAATACAGCCGTATTGGTTCACCTTCTCCCATGCTGCATCAAAAACTCTTTTGATAGACAATTTCTTATCAAACAAGCATAGTAACTATCTAAAGAAGGCATCTTGGACTCTTCTGTAATGGAATTTACTATTTGCCAAAGTGATTTGGTCATAGTAATTCCAAATAGGAACCTGAAGATGATCACCTTTATTAAAAAGCCCAGAGAAAGATCCCATGGCAGCAATGATGTAAACTAGATAAGAATTCTTATAGAAAGGCACTGATGTTCCCACACTACATATCTGCTGGCAGAGTGCAGTATCGATAAGTTCTCCCCAAAAGATGGGTTCTTTATTCTCCATAATCTGAAACATGAACTTATACATCCATGGCTCAAAATTAGTAGAATCTTTAAGGCCACAAATCCTGTTGAGAAGGATGATGAGATCCTTGTACTCTTGTTTGAAATTTGACTGATGAACAATCTTTGGCCATTTGGAAAAATTGCTTCTTTTATTGTCTAACCAATAAAGGTTGACATACTTCTGATAATTGCTCTTTTGCTCATTTCAACAAGCCAATGATGATTCTTTAGTCAAATCAACACATTCTGATTTATGCAGAACCTTGAAGATTTGTTCTATAACTTCAGAATCTAGGCTAATGATAACTTTGCCGTCAGCATCTCTGATAATTTTTGTCTTGGGAGTAAACTACCCTGCACATCCATAAACGAAGTCAGGCTCTATAGCCGCCATAGTAAATGTGGATACCAAATGAATGTTGCTTCTCCTAATGTGCTTCATTTCATGACTAGCTAGGGTTTCAACTCTTTGTAGAAAATCAACCACATCTACATGACCAATCTTCGTGTCCAACACGTTATTCGAAACAGATATGATTGAAGGAGTTGCATGAGCCAATTCTTTATCATATTAATATTTTATTTTGCCTTTGGACTTGGACGGCGATGACATATTTTGTGCTTGTGTTGCAACACAAAAATCCCAAAATATAAATACATCATTAGAAGGAACCTCCATACAAGTGAATTCCGGATCAGCAGTGAAGATTCAAAAATGGATTGGAGGCTTCACAAATCCGTCAAAGTAACTTCATAGAGAAAGCATATGCATTGGAACGGAAAGTGGAATGAAATGATACGAAAGTGAGAAAATGGATAATAAAATGAAATGAAATGGAATGGGAATGCGTGAAGGTGAAAATTGTTGATTTCAAAAGTGATTTAGTGTTTCCAAGGCATTATTGCATGAAAAATGTGTACATGTAAAGGAAACATATAATGGGAGGTGGAGGGTGAAATGAGATGCAAACACGAGTGAAAGATACACTTCACATGTATGTGCAAATGAAGGATGAGATGGAAAGCATTAAAAGATGCGAAAACATGTATTTATTCATGTAAACGCAAATGCATATGAAGAGATGGAAATGGAAAATAAAAGTGAGATAATGAATTTTATAGTCACATTTGGTGAAAAGGAGAAGTCAAAGTATATGGGAAGTGAAAATGACATCTTTTTGACTTTTCAAAATGTGACTTTTAGTCAAAATCAGACCTTTTGAATGCAATTATAGTGAGACATTTCATGTAATTGTGTCGTGTGAATGGAAGCGAAAAATGAGATGGGTGAAAATGGAGATGGAAAATGGGATTACATGCATGTGAAGACAGCGAATGGAATGAAAAACATGTAATCACATTTCATTGAGTGAGAGAAGAAGTGTTGTGACATGAAATAAAATGGTTAATATGACGATACTTTCGCATGTAATGAAGCAAAAACAAGTCTTTGGGAAAAAACTTGTGATTTCTCCAAGTGGAAAAAACTAGCAAGCAAGCACAAAACACAAAACACAAAAGAAACAATGTACCTTCAAAAATAACTCAAAACATGCCAAGATGCAATTCACTTCAAAGCTCAAATTCAAAATTGGGACTTGAGAAAGAACCAAAAACATGAAAATGAATGAAAACTTCATATTTAAAGGAAAAATGTGCTTCCTATGGCAAAAATTTTCACAAATGGCAACCATCAAGTAATTTCATGCATAAAATCAGCAAGATAAGCATGAATTAAATAGCAAGGAAGAAGAATTCTACTTACATGAAGATTACGTGCCAAAAATGAAAGAAAAAGATGGTCCAATGTTGAAAATTTCTCCAAAAATGGTAAGACTTTTTCCAACCTTGCAATTCGAATGGGAGAGGGCAGCAAACAAGAAGTTGTTGGAAGATCCCAAAACGTGCCCTAAAAAATCTCCATGCTCCATTGTTTTTGAAGATGAACATTCATGGGATGTTTTTGAAAAAAATGTGTTTCCATCAAGAATCTCAAGTAAATCGATTTGGTGTTTAAACACCAAAATGTTGATCAATATGCAATGCAATCGTCCAATAAGAGCAAATCGATTCATCCTCATGAAAAAACGTTGAGCAAAAATGAAGATATTTGGAGTTTTCTTAAAAAACGTGCCCTAAGATTGAGCTCCCAAAAATGATTTTCAGCATATTAAATACATCTTTGATGCAAGGAAATTGATCACCAAGCAAAAACACCTTGAATGGAGAAGATTTTGTTCAAATCCATTGATAAAATCTCAAGATATGAGCAAAATCTTATTCTTGGGAAACACTTGTACATTTCCTTTCAAAACCGAACCTTTTGATGAACACAACACATTTTAAAATGTGTTTTTCTCCAAAACTGAACCTTTTGAGGTCACACACATGTTTTAAAACATGCCTTCAAGTGAAATCGCACTTTTTGGAGTGCATAGCATGTTTTAAAATGTGCTTATGGGTAAAATCGGACTTTTTGAGGTCACTTGCACATTTAGTGTCTCTCACCTTTTAGATGCATAAGCATAAAAACTCCACTTTTGATGTCATAGCATCAAAAAGGTCCACCCTTGATGAACTTTTGATGTAATGACATCAAAAGTGTCCACCAAAGTAGATTTTATATGCAATGGCATGTAAAAAGTCCACTTTTGATAGTTTTTTACATGTAATTGCATGTAAAATGTCCACCTATGAAGCCTTTAAGTCATTTAATTCACTTAAAATTATAAAAATGTTACAAAATGGGTCAAAAACAATATCTATTTATCATATTATGAAATATAATATATAAACATCATTTTAAAGTAACATTTAAATAAGTATTTGATTTTTAAAACAAAAAATTTAAAATGAAACTATATAGTTATATAGTTACTTTAAGTGAAATTAAAAAGTAACTCAACTTAAAATTATAATATAAAGTGCACTATAGTCAATTTAAGTGATAAATTTAAAGTAAAAGTAACTTGAAAACATAACAAAAAGTGAGGATAATGTTATATTTTTCAAAAGTGAATATCAAATTGAAAATATAACATCATATTTCTAATTCGTGCTGTTGCACCTAAAATGTCCACTTTTGAGGCACTAAAACGGGCATAACTCTTGATTGACAACTCCAACTGACAACTCCAATTGACATCTAGATTAGACTAAATCGAAGGGGAAATTGAAAGGCATGACATGAGCAAAACCAAAGGACCAAAGACAAGCAAAAACAAACTCAAAAGCAAAGAACAAATGATGAAGGCTTTAAAAATCAAGCAAAGGCTCGATAAAAAACAATTCGAAAAAGACTTGATGAAGGCCTTCAGTAAAACAATTTTATATTTGAATTGAAATGGATCAATCGATCAACATTAAACAATTAAATATCAAATTCAAGCTTAGAGAAATGCTAAACTAGCTTGGAAAAGTTTCGTGCTGTTATCAACATTTTGTGGTGACAAAATGCAAGACAACATGGACAACATCGTTGAGAATCTTCTTCATACAATCCATTACCACACATCGAATAAATGTTCATGGTGAGTCTGCAATGGACCTAATGTTGCTGGCAGCAAATAGCGATAGACACTAAGTGGTCACAGAGTTGGGAAACCTCAGAACTATTCTGATGTAAACCATCGTGGATGGCGGGTCCAAGGTAAATATCGTTCGAGATGAGTCCTTAATTGAATGTGTCAGTTTTTGTATCTACAAGTGAATATTTGATACTCAAATAGGTTACAAGTTGTGAGTTTTATTTAATTTTCAGATTGTTAATCGTGAATATGATCATTCCTATTAACATTTATTTGAGGTCAATCCTTCTCATAAAGTGATTATAAATGACAATTCTAATATCAACGTTGTGCCAAGATTGAACTTTTTTAGAAAGGTTTCATTGTGTCAAGTCAGCAGCCTTCTTTTAAAGTTTCATTGCATCACCTAAGTTTCATTTAAATTTTTTTTACAACTTAGTATATTAAGTTCATGCAAGAAATCTTTTTATCCCTTTTCAACCCAAGTGTTTTACATTCAACATCAATCTTAGGTGAAGTATCATATAGGAACCGACCTAGAATCTGTATTTCCATGTTTTCTCAAAGCGATTGAGTCTTACACTTAGTCAAGGTGTAACTTTTAGAAACAACAGACCCAACATGACACCGTAGGAATGCAATCATTCACGCAAGACTTTGTTGTGATTTTTCTCAAAAACAAAGAATATGATGCCATTCTTAGTAGGGGATGGCTGGTGACGAGAATGGTCAATCACCATTGGAAGAGAAAAACCCTCTTGATAGAGAGTGGAGGGTAGAAGTTTGTCATCGACCTCTATATCCAGATGGTGAGCAAAAAGACTGCATCTTCCTTTGAGTTGGAGTCTGATGGAGAGCATGGTGGAATGGATGAAGGAATGAATTAAATGGAACCTAATGTCGAAGGAATTCTAGAACTCTAGGAATGTTCGAAGGATGAAACAAGCTTGATTAATGAACTCTTTCGTTGGAAGATGGAAGACTAAGCTATTTCACATTTATATGCTGAAGGTGGAGGAAGTAGAACAAGCATTAGAGAGAGATTTGTTCTTGCTGAAGTATGGGGAGTACATGTAGGGGGAGGCCCACATGAACAAAATCCCAACCCAAAAATTTGATGCGGAGAGACCAATCAAGTATGAAGAACTGTCCTTGCATATCACCAACCTCGAGGATGAGAAAAATTTGTGCACTATACTGGTAGGGGATTTTTTAAATCTCACGTTAAAGGCCACAACATTCAAGATCTTTGTGGAATACAAGGATGTATTCACATGGACTTATAAAGACCTCAAGGATGTATTGCTACAGTTGTGCATACACCACATTCCTTTGGTGCTTGGAGCCGTACATGTTTGGAAAAGGCCATTCAAGATGAACATAAATTATGTAGAGAGGGTAAATGAGGAGATCAAGTGTATGCTTGACGTGGGAATCATTTTCAAGGTGCAAAGAAGTGAATGGGTGTCCCCTATTGTGATATCACTAAAAAAGAAGGCCAACAAAATTTGTGTCGACTTTAGGTGTCTTAATGCTGTTACCATGAATGATCCCTTATCCATCTTGTTTACGGATATGATCTTGGAAGAGGTTGTCAAACACAAAATGTACTTGATCATGGATGGGTTCTTTGGATACAATTAGATATCCATCATCGAGGACAAGTTGAAAACAACCTTCATTGTAGAGGATGGAGTGTATGCATATAACCGGATGCTCTTCGGTCTATGCAATGCACCGACAACAATTTAAAAAAATAACCTTCTACATTTTTTACTAGATGTGGGTAGGGAATTTCCTCAATGAATGGTTGATCTTTAGCGGGAATGAAACACATTTAGCAATCCTTCAGGAATTTAGGGGAAGGTTCCAGAGAGCAAGGTTGGCACACCCAAAAAAGTGTAGGTTTAATATCCCACAAGGGAAGTTGTTGGGTTATATTGTTTGCTAGGCCAGATTAAAGACTTACCTTGACAAGGTAGGGTGATCGTCGAGATGGAGCCTCCTACATATGTCACCATGCTGAAGTCATTTCTAGGCTACATTGGCTACTGCAGACAATTCATTAAGAACTTCACTCAAGTTTCCTACCCCCTCGACAAGTTGATGCAAAAAAGAAAACCCTGTGTTCGGTTGCGAATTAGACCACCACATTTATTTTTCCAACAGGTTGTTGAAAAGGAACTATAAGATGAAGGAGCAAGAGGCACTCATAATGGTTCACGCCACACATAAGTTTAGACACTATTTGTTGGCACACCGTTCATGTTCACGTGGACCACTAGGCACTAATGTACCTGGTGAATAAATTGATCACATAAGGGAGGTTGAGTAGATGGTGGTTGTTGCTACAAGAATGCACCTTCACTATCATCATGTTCCCTGGGAAGAGTCATGTCATTGTAGATCATCTCTCTGAGATTAATTCAGGAGAGCCACCAAAGGGAGTTAATGACGACTTTTCAAACAAACACTTGTTTCACATTGCAGTCTTGCCAGTGTGGTATAAGTGCATTGGCAAGTACTTGTCAACCTTGTAGTTTCCAAGGTGCATGTCACCGAGCAAGCGACGGAAGCTGGTAGCTAGATCTTTCATTTGATTAACTGTTTCTTATACAAAATGGGACCCGACTAAGTACTGAGGAGATGTGTTATGGAGGAAGAAGTACAAAGTGTTTTGAGAGAGGCACCTAAAGGGCCAATTGGCAAACATGTGGGACTGGATACCACAACACGGAAGGTAATCCTTGTAGGATTGTGGAAGCCTACCTTGTACAACATCGGGGAGTGGGTTGTAAGTTATGATACTTGTCAGAGAGTAGGGAAACCATCGAAGAGAGATTTTATGCCGCTCAATCCTTCTCATGCACAAGAACTTTTTGAGCATTAGGGCTTGGATTTTGTCAGACCTCTGAAGGCAAGTAGGGCTTGGAAGTGCTGATATGTTGTGGAGGCATGCGCTTTGCCGAACAACTTGACTGAGCACAACGAAGTTCATATGTGAGAAAATCATTACAAGGTACAACATTTCCGTCTAGTTGATTAGTGACTGAGGTCACTTCATGAACCATGTCATTCGATTGCTCACGAAAAAGTGCAAGTTCTTTCACTCATTATCAAGTCCATACTACCTCTGAGCCAATGGCGAAGAGGAAGCTACAAACTAGATCTTGGTGTTGGTGATATGCAAGTTGTGCGGAGTAGAGCAAGCAGTTTGGGAGGAGAAGTTGGCATCAGTTCTTTGGGTATATCACACAACCTACAAAGTGATGTACAAAAAAACATTGTTCCAGTTGATGTTAGGATAGGAGGTCGTAGTTCCTTCAAAGTTCATGGTTGTGAGCCTCAAGATAGCTATTGAAAATATATTGGGGGATATGGAAATCCTTCGAAAGAGTTTGCAAAACTTAAACAAATTAGATGAGCATCGTATGATGGCATAGTGGGCCCCTAAGGTAGCCCAACAAAGACACAAGGTGTGGCATGATAAGCACCTCAAATAGGTTCAGTTCATACCAAGGCAACTGATGTTGAAATACAACAAAAGAAACGAGATCAAGTTGGGAAGTTCAAGGTAAAATGGCTTTGCCCATACCAGGTTCATGAAATTGGCGAGAATGGAGCTATCAAATTGTGGACACTAGATGAACATGAGATCCCGAAGGCGGTGAACAAGTATAAGCTAAAACCCTTCCATGAAGGCAAAGGCAGCAGGTAGGGAGACCTGAGCCAACCAAGGAAGCTGCCAGATGAAGTAGATTAGGAATATTTTTAAAAAATTGGAAAAATGAAAACTGATCACATGGTCGTACAAAGCTTCCATTGCACGACGAGCAGTACCGCATGATATTGGTCTGCAGGAGCCACCTTAGGTGGGACCACGTGGTGCATTGATGGCTATACCGTGCGGTAACCATGGGCACTATATGGTGACAACACAAAACCACCAAAAGAAACTAACACACCATATGTAGTGAATTAAAGTCGTTGAGGAGTAACCATGATTGTACAAAGATTGTTGATAGCAGACAACATGCCGTACAACTCCAAGGTCAATATAAAGAGACAATAAAATCATTTTACACTGTCTGTCGTAGACAATGTTGTTTTGTTTGACATCCCTCATACAAGCCTCACGCCGCACAACAACAGTGACGAAACACATCAACCACTAGGAGGGTGGACTAGAGAAACCAAGTTATTGGTGATAGTACAGTATTGACAAAGAAAAATATTAGTTGTTGGAACTTATTGCATAAGGGTCTTGGAGATGCATTATGGATGTGGTGAAGATTCATAGGGTTGAACCGTGCTTCACACATAGCCCTTCACAAGATTGTCTTGATGAATGACCTCTTGAATGGCCTAGTATCTGACTAGACAATACTCTTGGCAGAGCAAATGCTTGAGTTTATGACGTTGCAACATAAGATGTTCTACATGCTGCATTAAGCCATTGGTCTATTTCTAGATGCCACATAGGTACAAATCCCACATGGAGAGTTTGAGGTGAAGCCCAAGGGTACCCTCACACATGGTGAGTTGCCTATAATGTATTGGGGGGACTTGGATATAGGGACAACGCCAATGAGGTAGAAGAGTTGACGCCATGTAGTCTCCGAGTCTAAGTCTGAGGATGTGGATAGTGGGAGAGAGGCTACGTCAGATATCTCTAGTGCTTATAGAGATCTTGATAGTCAAGTGGTAGAGGATGAGGTTGTAGAGTCTATAGTTGTTGGCAAGTAGCACTCACGCTCACACTCGCACTTGTGCTATTTACTTGATCTCTTTTGTTGGAGACGATACACTTGACACCACCAATGTCAGTAGGGTTAGTGACCACAACTCCAATTCCTGCCTTCAGTAAGATTTGGACACTCGTGAGTATGAGACATATGACACTGACAATATTTATACTACCTTTAGTGTAGTTGGTTGAGGGACCTCCAACAGTCGTGGAGGTAGTGGAGGCTAGGGATGACTTGGAATTGCCTAGTGAGGAGTTTCCTGGTGGAGACTTGCAAAGTGTAGAGCCATAGACAAAGATAGAGATAACCAAGACAAAGGCAGAGAGGGTAGAACCTTTGGGGAGTGGTATGCTATCAGAGGTTGAGATCGTAGAAGTAAATTCTTGGTTAATTGAGTAAAACATGGTAGTGATGGCACCATTTTGGACCACCCTCCCCTCTCCATGATGCACTTTAGCCCATGCTCATGAGATAGTAGATCTTGTTGGAGAGAGCTCACTAGTTAGGCTGATGCCCATGGAGTTGGAGTAGATAGACTTGAACGTCCTCAAGAGCCAAATCCTTTAGTAGAGATAGCATAAGAGCATACACCTAATAAAGACATTGTGCCTACAAATGGAGTTTGGAGCATCACCCTCCCTAAATCATGAAGGGAGTTTGGAGATGGTAGCTTGGAGTAGTATTTGCAAGAGGTCTTTGCAAAAGCTAGGCGATTGATAGCCTCTACTCAGTCACAAGCCTAGGAGGGGGTGATCCAAGAGTTGTAGAGGTTGTGATATTGCTATTAGGATTTAACTGTGTGATTTTGAGTCAAACTCATTGACCCATATTTCATGAGTAGTGATACAACATGAATCCATCTCTCATGAGAATAAATGGAACACTTAACACTCATTGGATCTAGGTGATGCTTACAGGGGTGAAGCACTGAGACTTCTCGGTAGGTCACCCATCCCAGTACTACTCCAGCCTGGGCGCGCTTAACTATGGAGTTTCCTCCATGGTTAAACCCAAAGCTTGCAACCCCATTTGCAAAATCTTCACCAAGTGTTGTGCCTTGTGAACCATTCATTAGAAAACCCCTTAAGCTCATCAATCGATAAGTAGGAGATAATTTCCACAGCAAGTCAAATTGTGATATTGCTATCAGGATTTAATTGTGTGATTTTGAGTCAAACTCATTGACCCATATTTCATGAGTAGTGATTCAACATGAATCCATCTCTCATGAGAATAAATGGAACACTTAGCACGCATTGGATCTAGGTGATGCACTTAGCACTCATTTATTCTCATGAGAGATGGATTCATGTTGAATCACTACTCATGAAATATGGGTCACTTAGCACGCATTAGATCTAGGTGATGCACTTAGCACTCATTTATTCTTATGAGAGTTGGATTCATCTTGAATCACTACTCATGAAATATGGGTCAATGAGTTTGACTCAAAATCACACAGTTAAATCTTGATAGCAATAGCACAATTTGACTTGTTGTGGAAATTATCTCCTACTTATCAATTGATGAGCTTAAGGGGCTTTCTAATGAATGGTTCATAAGGCACAACACTTGGTGAAGGTTTTGCAAATAAGGTTGCAAGCTTTGGGTTTAACCATGGAGGAAACTCCGTAGTTAAGCGCGCTTAGGTTGGAGTAGTATTGGGATGGGTGACCTCTCGGGAAGTCCCAGTGCTTCACCCTTGCGGGCATTATCTAGATCCAATGAGTGCTAAGTGTTCTATTTATTCTCATGAGAGATGGATTCATGTTGAATCACTACTCATGAAATATGGGTCAATGAGTTTGACTCAAAATCACATAGTTAAATCCTGATAGCAATATCACAATTTGACTTGCTGTGGAAATTTTCTCTTACTTATCAATTGATGAGCTTAAGGGGCTTTCTAATGAATGGTTCATAAGGCACAACACTTGGTGAAGGTTTTGCAAATGGGGTTGCAAGCTTTGGGTTTAACCATGGAGGAAACTCTGTGGTTAAGCGTGCTTAGGCTGGAGTAGTACTGGGATGGGTGACCTCTTGGGAAGTCCTAGTGCTTCTCCCCCGTGAGCATCACCTAGATCCAATGAGTGCTAAGTGTTCCATTTATTCTCATGAGAGATGGATTCGTGTTGAATCACTACTCATAAAATATGGGTCAATGAGTTTGACTCAAAATCACACAGTTAAATCCTGATAGCAATATCACAATTTGACTTGCTGTGGAAATTATCTCCTACTTATCAATTGATGAGCTTAAGGGGCTTTCTAATGAATGGTTCATAAGGCACAACACTTGGTGAAGGTTTTGCAAATGGGGTTGCAGGCTTTGGATTTAACCATGGAGGAAACTCCATAGTTAAGTGCGCTCAGGTTGGAGTAGTATTGGGATGGGTGACCTCCTGAGAAGTGCCGGTGCTTCACCTCTGTGAGCATCACCTAGATCCAACGAGTGCTAAGTGTTCCATTTATTCTCATGAGAGATGGATTCATGTTGAATCACTACTCATGAAATATGGGTCAATGAGTTTGACTCAAAATCACACAGTTGAATCCTGATAGCAATATCACAATTTGACTTGCTATGGAAATTATCTCCTACTTATCAGTTATAGAGGTTGTTAACTTTTGTTTGAGGGGGATGTGTCTGCACATTTTGAGAGTGCCACGAGTCTCAGAGATGCCCACTATGGAGTCCCTTGCTATGATGGAGGATTGGGATCTCCAAGAGAGAGTAGTGGGGAGTTGGGTGGATTCCTTTATGAGGGCTATTGAGTAGGTTTTTGGAGAGGGTTGTTGAGCTCTCAATTGCGCAGAACACCTCTCTACCACTTATGAGCCATCTGGGAAGGAGTTGGCTACTTAATTGGAGACAGTTCAGGGAGAGATGGCTCAACTCAGGGTAGATGACGCTTGAGAGCAAGAGGCATGGGCACTAGAGAGGACAACCATGCACACTCAATTAGAGGTGGGACAGGACGAGAGAGATGCTTTGTTGGCACGGTTGGAGAAGGCTTGGGCAGATAGAGCTATGTTGGAGTCCTTAGCGAGTTGTATAGAGATGGTGGATGCAAAAGAGAAGAAGCTAGTGGAGGCAGCCATGACGGTGAAGCACACTATGGAGCAAAAGCTGATAGCTGATCGGGATTTGCAACTTAGGACACAATTATATAAGTTGCCGGCTTGCTTGACGATAGTCACACCACCATCTGAGGCTACATCATCAAATACACACTCTCAACCTCCTACATCTTGATTTCTTTTTGTCTTGTATAGTCGTTGGGTTGACATCATTCCATTTTGTTGTACATTGTCATATACGACCTTTTTCTTGGGGGGATGATGTTATTGAGAATACTTAGAACATCATCAAGTATGTCGTTTGGTTGTTATGGCAACTGAGGGGTAGACAATTGTGGGTTGCGATGGTTCACTTCGCCCCTTGGGGTTTATATATGTACTCTCTTGGATGGAATACATCCTGATCATTGTGTATGAAGTCATAACATCTTGTGGAGCTTGAATACTTAGATGTAAACTTATTTGGCTTTAATGAAGAAGTTGACATTTCTCTAATATTGCATTGTTTTATGTTGTACTATGTTTATATATGTACTCTCTCAGATAGAATACTTCATGATCATTTTGTATGAAGTCATAACGTCTTGTGGAGCCTGAACACTTAAATGTAAACTTATTTGGCTTTAATGAAGAAGTTGACATTTCTCTAATATTGCATTGTTTTATGTTGTACAACGTTCCTTGTTATCCGTATTATGCATTAATCCACTTTATTTGTAGCGGTAAAGAAGGGTGGACTGATATTATTCATTTGCTACTCATCAACATCATTGTCACATGCGTAGGTGGGTCTTATTTTCTTAGAGTCATTGATTGCTTAAGGAAATACAAGGATGCAAAGTTTTAATTTAGCATTTTTGGAGAGGTCATAGAGGAGGTTTGGCCCACAAATATTGTTTAGGTGATCATTGATTCACTACATATGTACAAATTGGTTAGTTTAATGGTGGAGGGTGCTTACAAGTACATCTGTTAGACTCCATGTTGTTTTGATGCATTGGACAATGCATTAAAGGACAAAGGGAAATGCGATTGGGTAAGGGAAGTGGTGACAAAAGCTAGAAATATTTAAATGTTCATTTGCAACAAACACACTTCATTTGCTCTCTTTAGGGGTTTTTTCAAAGAGGGAATTTCTTGAATTTGTAGAGACAAGATATGTCAGTTACTTCAGTTTGTTACAGATGATAGTTGAGGTGCATGAGCACTCCTAAAGAAAAATCCATCAAATAAAAGATCCTTGATGACAATTGGTGGTCCACTATGGAGTAAGCATTGCTGATTTTTGGATTGAATATAAAATTAGAATTTTCTTATATATTTTCAAATTTTAATAATATTATTTATCCTTATTCTTATTGCAAATATGTTTTCTTCATCATCTCTCTTGCTGCAAATATCATTACATATGTTGATACATACTTTTTTAGTCTTGGAGAGATATATGAGACTTTTTAACAACATGACGTAATGTCCCCATCATAAAATAAATATATTTAATTAAACTTTGTTAATGGGCCGATTGATTTAACATATCTTAGACCCATTATAATTTAATTGTTTTCGTAGGTAGGTGTGGCTATCGGCTATTTTTGTACACCCTCGGAAAGGTTTACTTGACGGGTATTTAAGCATGACTTGTAAGTAGTAGTAGGTATGTGATTTGGTTTATTATTTCTCTGTATTGTGAATTTCTGTTGGAGTTCTCTGTTATTTGCCATTTTGGAAGTGAAAGACCTTCCCTATTTGGCTTCTGTGGTTTTGGTGGGATTCATCCATCACCTATTCCGTCTGTGCTATTTGTCTTGGATCTAGCAAATTGGAGCATTATTATTATTTGCAACTATAATATAGTTTGGATACCAAGTTCTTGTCATATGCGTGTTCAATCCTTATTGTGTTTCTTATTTATCAGATAGGGGGCTGTTAATCTTCCTGCAAATTGGAGCGTTATTATTATTTGCAACTATAATATAGTTTGGATACCAAATTGTTGTCATGTGCGTGTTCAATCCTTATTGTGTTTCTTATTTATCAGATAGGGGGCTGTTAATCTTCTTTCTAGGTTCTTCTCACCTATTTTGCCTCCACCAAATACCTTTGTGCATCTCAATATGGCTGACTCTACATCGTACGACCTTCCTAGCCTCTTTCGTACGTCATTTCACACCACCAGCTCCACACAGTGTAGCTGCCTTCCTGCACTGTACGGTCATCCTCTCCAAATGTACGGTCATCCAGTCTTCATCGTATGACCCTCTCCTTGGCACCATACGACCACTCAATCCGCACCGTATGGCTCTTTGCTGCCACTGTACGACATCTTCGAATTGGCATCGTACGACCACTTAGGCTGTACCGTATGACCTTCTTGCTAAAACTATAACATTGTCTTCTCCAACAATGAGGATTGGAACATCTCAGTGGGATCAATTGCTCCATCGGTTGCCCTTGTCCATAACAACTGGGAGAAAGATTGTTTCAGAGAAGACGTAGGGGAACAAAACATCACACATGATTCAAAAGATGGAGGAAATTTTGGCTAAGGATAATCAATTGGACTTATATGAGTATATTAATCCCATTGTCATGTGGAGGTGGAAAGCTATGAGCACTCCACATCATATCACAACCTTGTTTTGATGGTGTTGAGGTGAGACATGGGTTGATGAAGGACCTTCAGAAGATGTATTCACCTAAGCAATATGGTATACTTTTGTGAGTAATGGGTTTCCTTCTCAAACCTTGAAAGTGCAAACTTCAACATGCTAGAGGTAAAGACAGATAGACTAGTAATGACACAAGAAAATCCTATTTGATGGTGGCAATGACATGAGTTAGATGCATCGGGCACTTATCGTTGTAAAGTTTTGTTTCCTATCTTTCACAACCCTATTATTAATTATTTACCAGAGATGCTAATGGAGGTGATCGTATGCTAGTGTTGATAGAACTTGTTGTAAGGTGGCAATATGATACTATTATGAAAGGTCGTACAATACGGAAGCATGACCGTGCAATGTTGGTAATGGAGCATAGGTGGTGTACGGTGAGGGGGGACAAGTGAATGCAAGCCTGTATGGCTGTACGGTATGACAGTGAGCCATACGGTAGGGGGTCCAACTAGGCCGTACTTTTCATGGTGTGATGGCCGTAGGGTTAACCTTAGATGCTGCTAGAAGTCACACAGGATGGGCCATACGGTATTACTACAAAGTGGCTGTGTGTCAAGACAAAGTCTGTACAGTAGGATGAAGGAAGAGGTCATACGGTCTCCACTTGATGGTCATATGGTGTAGGGAAGGTAAACCGTAGGTAGTTGATGGTGTAGATGATGCACGGGAGGGTAATGGAAGGTCGTACAGTAGGGCCGTACGGTGTGTGGAGAGTAGTTGTGTCACAAAGAGTAGTTAGGCCATATAGTAAGTACTTCTTGGGATCACAGGTGGATAGTGGTCCGTACAAAATTTGAAATTGAACTATGCTTAGTGCTAGAACCAAACCATACATCTGCTAATTAATACTAAAGTAATTGATCCAATTTGTACTAGACATAAATATATGCATCAACAAATAATATAATGCTCCGATTTGCTAGATTCAAGAAAAGTGTTACAGATGACAGAATAGGGTGAGGGTTGAATCCCATCGAAATCGGAAAACCAAGTAGGGAAGATCTTTCACTTCTGAAATGGCAAACAACAGAGAATTCAAACAGGAATTCACAGTACAAAGAAAAATAATCCAAATTGCATGCCTAATGATAATCTACAAGCCGTGCTTAAATACCTGTCGGGGAAAACTTTCTGAGGGTCTACAAAGATAGCTGATGGCAACCCAAACTACGTAAATAAAACAAAAAATGGGTCCCAGATATATTAAATGAATTGTCCCATTAACAATAGTTTGATTAAATTATTTTATAACAAGAACATTACACTTGTTCACCTCCTCTCATATGTTGCTAGTTCATTTGTTGTAGAGAGAAATTGGTCTACATTTGGCTTTAAGTGGAGAAATTAGTGCCTGTGCGAAGTACTTTGTGACTTAGGGATTGTCAGATTCCAGAGTATCAACAAACTCCATTTTTATGGTGAGATATTAATCACAAAGATGCCACCCAGGTTGATGAGGACGATGCATTAGAGGGCTTCCATTGGATGATGCAACATTTGAGGATTAGGTTGATGGTGGAATTGATACTGACATGGATTAAGATTAGGGCAACTGTGATGTTCCATTTGCTATGGATGCTTGATAACCCGTTACCAACCCTGAATGATCGTACAGAAGGGTTGTACAAGGGCCGTATGGAAGGAAGTATGGGCTTGAAGTATTGTACAACGAGCAGAAGATGTGAACAGAGCCGTACAGATGGTAAAAGGGAAGCCATACGGTGTGCCAATATAGGCCATATGGTGTTGAGAAGAAGTCCGTACAGGATGGCAAGAATGACCATATGGTGGCAAGTAGAAGGCCGTACGGTGGTCCAATTGGCCGTATAGTGGAGGTGGGGTGGATGATGTACGATGATGGGAGAATGTTGTTGACCATACGGTAGGGTAGGATAGCTAGAGATGGATGAAAGGAGGCAGTCTCAGGGGTTTGTAAGGTGGTTGATTGTCTGTACAAAGGGAGTCCAGTCGTGTGGATGGTGTTGGATGTGTTGTACGGTGACAGTGGTAATGCAATACGGAAAGGTGAATGCAGAGAAGTTCCACAACATAATTTGTAATGCAAATGCAATATACTAAACACGAATAACTTGTAAAAAATCAGAGACCAAATAGGTACGCACTTTTGTCAAATAATAATGATATTCCACATACAAATGATGCTTCGATGTGCCAAATTTGAGCCAAGAAGTACACAAACGAAATAGGGTGAGGATTTAATACCACCACAAACGCACGAGCCAAATAAGGAAGGTCTTTGACTTCCGAAATGACAAACAACAGAGAACCCCAACAAGAATTCCTAGTATAGAGAAAATAATCCAAATCACATGCTAACTACTACCTATAAGCCGTGCTTAAATACCCGTCGGGGAAACCATTCTGAGGGTGTACAGAGATAGCCGATGACCACACTTATCTGTGGAAACAATTAAATAAAAAATGGTGTGAGATATATTAAATTAATTGGCCCATTAACGAGGTTTAATTAAATACATTTGTTTTATGACGGGGACATTATAGTCTTCCTGTCCCAAAATTTGCTTGTCCTCAAGAAAATGCAAATCCGGTTGTAGGAAACCTTTCGTAATTAGCTTCTTCAGTTCTGAGTTAGGTACTAAGTAGATCTTATTGCCGAAGTAAATGATGTCATCAATAACTTTGTATCTTTCATCACGTATATAGCCATCCATCAATGGAAATGCAAAAGTATTCTTGGAGTACTTGACCAATAGATGGGCCCACCAATTATCCAAGGAATGGGATAAGGTGTTGACTGTCATGTTTTTACTTGTAGTGTCAGGGATCAAATAATATTTAAAAATGGCCTCCATCTTCTTGATTGTGACTTCCCTTGATCCTTTGTTTGATTTTCCTCTTGGCAATACCTTGCCATCCGACTTGAATGAAAAGTCCATCCTTTTGAAACTTTGGGTGTATTGGTCAATAGTGTCCAACCACTGGATGCCCAAAATGATATCAGTATCAACCAAATCTATGACAAAGAATCCATTTGTCATGGTATAGTTTACCATGAAAATTTGTAGTCGTGGGATCACATGAGTGCAAGGTAATAAGGTTCCTCCTTCAACCTTAACCTCAAATTCTCCATGCTCAACTACACGCAAGCCTTTACAAGTGACTAAAGATGAATTGATGAAATTGAGTGTGGCACCACTATCAATCATGCTTGTGGTTTGTTTTCCATGAAGTGTGCCACGAACTCTAAAGAAACCACTTCTAGTCTCTGTAGTGAGGGTAGAAATGTAACCCCTTTTTTGTATTAGGGCATTTATTCTCTCCCGCTGGGTAATTTCTTCATTAGTCCCTGCAGGTATTCGTCCTTTGTCGTCATTAGAAATTACCCCAATGTAATGAATCTTTCCCTTCCCAAGGCAGCAATGTCTAGGTTCCCATGGTTCTTTGCATGTGAAGAATTTTTTTTCTGTCAGAGATCTTGCCGAGTATCTTCATCAAGCTGAGATTTTTTCTGAATTGGCTCCTTGTCTTGGTCTTCTTGTGGGGATGGTGTTGGTGTAGCTGTGTGAGTTTTGGAGGAAGATGTGGCCATGTCACGCAGCTTCTTAATAGCTTCGTTGAGTGCACACAGGTTGAACCCTTTGATCTAGCCTCAAAGGCTCTCTTAGCCCATCTATGAATAATACAATTCAACATCTTTTAGAGATGTCTGTGACTAATACTGACAACCTTTGGAACTCAGTGATGTAGTTGTCTATTGTGCCCCTTTTTTTAGATAAGCTAGATCTTTGAAGTTTAGCTCAGGATCCTTTCCATTGAAGCGGTCAACAAGTTTCTCAGTGAACTTGACATAAGAGGTTACTTGGTCGTGACCAAGAGTGACCAATCCATGATGCCACCACTCATGCACCACTCCTTCTAGACAAAGTGCTGCAAACTTGATTGCTTCCTCTTCAAGCATTGGATTGAGTTGAAAATAGATATACGCCTTCAGAACCCATGATTGTGTGGTACTGGCTCCAGATCCATCAAATGGCGATAAGTTTACCTTTCTGATCTTTCTCCTGAGATCATCATTAAAATAACCTCGATTTACCCCACCAGAATACCTCATTCTTAGATCAACATAGTCTCTGTAAGATATATCACCTTCCATATTTGTGTTCCACCAATCTTCTTGAAGTTTTTCTTGTATTGTCTGAAAGTGGGCTCTCTTTCTTTGTGCGGTGCTTCCGTCCTTGGAAGGAAGATGGGTATCGAGGGTTGAGAGCAAGAGGGTTGAAAATTTGCCCTCCCCAAAATTGAGTCGTCGCTATGCCCATTTTGTTCTCTTGTTGTCTTTTCCTCGGATAATTTTTTTAGTGTTTCCTGCATCAGCCTATGGGTTTCGTTGATTTGTATTTGGTTTATGTTGAGCTCTTTTAAAAGATTCATGAGTTCTGCTGTTACATCCCAATTTTTGCCCTAAAATTTTAAACTAATTATAGCCGTTGAACCAAATTATTTCTTCATGTTCATGTGAAATTGAATTAGTTTATTATAGCCCTTGTTATATCATGTTAGTTATAGCCGTTGTATCAATTTATTCATGATTATATGAAATAGAGATAGTTAATTGCAGCCGTTGTATATATATATATATATATATATAATTAACAAGTTAATTATTATGATATTGATGAAATTCCTAACGATCACTTGATGATTTAAATTAACAATTTATAAATCTTGAATTGATGTCTTGACAAGAATGTTGTTTGAATGATTACAAGATAAAGACCGGAGAGAGAGGGGAAGCATTGCGAAACGAGGCCATTGGAAGGGGATGGTCATATGATTCAGTCATTAGAAGTGACAAGTTTGACCTAAAACCATCCTGGCAAGGTTAGTAGGACTTGGCAACATATTTCACGGTGGAACTGCATGAGCTAAAAGTAAAAATGTTATAATAAAACAATGTAAAATAAACATAAGTTCTTACCTTTAAGAAATTATCAAATAATAACATTGTTTAAATATTATTTTATTCTCTCAACTATGATCATAGGTAAATAATAATAAAATGGCACCATTACATTGAAAACATTAATCCAACAATGCTACCTTACCATTAAGTACATATAAACATAATCATGGAAATAAAACAAATATGAATAATATTAATTATTTAAAACCTTTTATCTTCTTTCCTTCTCAACTTTCCCTCCTTTCTCTTTTTTCTTCTAGCCAATTTTAATAAAGATTTCGAATATGATCTTTGTAACTGTTGGTAGCCATAAGGTCACGTTCAAGTTTATAATATGAACCTTTAAACGTATTTTGGGCATTCACCCTTGCCTTCAACATTTTCTTTCATGCAATCTTGGTTGGATTTTCATTTCCTTGAGTTTCAAATTCTATAAACAGTATTATTGTGCTAACAGAACCCTGTTCTGAATTTCCATTTGAATTGACTCAAACCATTATCATTCACCATGGATCTCAGAGCAAGAAAGGCGGAGTTAGTCAAGCGTTAGCCCCTTCTCAAACTGCAGTGACAGAGTCACGCAAGGATTTACTTGTATTACTTTCCATACCAATATGAATGCTGAGTCAGCTGTAGGAACTAAACCAATACATATATATAATCATTGTTATTGTCATTTGCAAGTATGTCATTTTCCTTCATGTGATAGAGATTATGAGCTGTGAATGAAGCCAAACGTTTTCCTTTTTCAGACTCCCTTTTTATTAATAGTGATATAAGACAATGATTGAAGCTGGCTATAATCCTTTCAAGTTCATTATAACCTTCTAAAGAATCAATTGAGTCATTGACTGACATAGTAATAATCTTATTTAAGTCTATTATTCGTTATAATATCCGAATAAGCAGCTTTCTGAATTTTCCTTGAAAGGCTCTCTTCTTTGATAACATTTATTATGCAATTTGATATAATGTTTGATAACTGAGATAAGATAATAAACCAGAACACCAAGGAGTTCACCAGGCTAAAAGCTAGAATATGGTGAAGAAGGTGTGAAGCATACCAGTAGGGTTAATTTGAGGACACCAAGGAATCACCGGCTTGATGGCCTGATTATGGTGAGGAGGTGTAGAGGAACCTATGAAAACAAGAATGATATCAGAATCAAATAAATAATAAATTAATTAATGCATTAGCTCATGCAAGTTCTACATGTGAAATAAGTTGTCAAGCTGAGTGGTGGAGATCGAGTTGTAAACCCACATATTGAAATCCTTGGCTAGGGTGGAATTAGGCAGACTTGTCGGAACAATTGATCTTGTTGTCTAGATGCTTCAGTTATTTCGTCGAATAACTATTGGGACCTCAACCCACCTGGATACTCTGATGACTGGATAAATGAACGTCCCAAGCTTGACCTCGGAGTAGGGAGGGCCATTCTATTAAATTAGAACTTGTGGGGATAAGTAATGGTCCACGGCTGGGAGGTGAAGCCTATGTCAATGCTTCTCCTCTCACCAAAGCCAGAGGTTGGACAACCATTAAAGGAAACTTCACAAGATAAACCTTATGTTCTTTAACCTTTGTATATTAGTTAGTGCTTATCGAGTTGAAGATCTTTCCTTCAAAATTAGTTGCTACAGTTATGAATATTTCAGTTTGGAATTCCTTAAAAGAATGTTGTTATATATATATATATATATATATATATATATATATATATATATAAATATTATGCTGAAATCTAGAAGTAGTTGAATGATTACATTTGATATTTACTTTCAGGTGATTAAATGATTTAATTTCAATGTCTTGGAAAATTTTCAGCATTGTAATTAGATTTATTTCAATTTATATAGCTGTTGGAAATCTTAGTCATGTGAATAAGGGTTGGAAATCAGTTAGTTTAAGATTGAATCAGTAAAAATCCGTATGTTACATATGGTATCAGAGAGCTGGGTTCGACACTGAACCTAGGGCACATCACCTTCTTAAAATCTAATAAAATTGAAAACTGACTATAGGATGTTTGTACGTAAAACACCTCACAAGAAAACTCGACATCCTCTTTCCCTTATCTTATTAAGAACATGACTAAGTATGATTACTCCTGTTGTTCTGAACCTCAAGATAATGAAACCTTGAGTCAAGCAATTCAACGAATGAAGGAGAGAGTCAGATGGACTCTTGCCAAGAAGGCGGCATATAAGAACAAACTGATACAAAACTGGAACACTCAATAGAGCAGTCCCTTTCTCCATTTTCATAGGTCATGGATGGTACGAGATATTTACTAGTCAGAACCAGATGCTACAAAGCAAGAATAAAGATATTGTGTGAATGTAGACTTCCTCAATAGAGGAATTTTGTAAATAAAGATTGCTTAGTCGAGCAATGGAAATGAATTTTGTAATTAAAGATTGCTTAGTCGAGCAATGGAAATGAATTTTGTAATTAAAGATTGCTTAGTCGAGCAATGGAAAATGAATTTTGTAATTAAAGATTGCTTAGTCGAGCAATGGACATGAATTTTGTAATTAAAGATTGCTTAGTTGAGCAATGGAAATGAATTTTGTATTGCTTAGTCGAGCAATGGAAATGGATTTTGTAATAAAGATTGCTTAGTCAAGCAATGGAAATAAATTTTGGTAATGAGATTGTTTAGGCAAACAATGCAAATCTTGAACAATGGAAATAAAATTTTCTTTTGCTTAGTAGAGCAATGGAACTGAACTATATACTTAGTTGTGTCATTTGAAAACTATGCGCTTATAGATTTTTCCAACACAATTGTAAACTAACAGGTGAAAGACTTGAAACACAAACATGAGTAACAACGAGAATGCAGAAAACCAAGAGATAATTCGTGAGAACCCTCAATCCTTCAACGAACTGTTACTCCAAAATTTTAGGAGTGAGATGGCAGCTCAGATGGGTCAACATCGCGAGGAAGTAAAAAACACACCCAGGGCTGAGACAGAAGTCTCTGAACATAATAAAACCCCCTCTCCTAAACAAGCAGATAAACAAAAGAAGGAAATTGTGGCTGATTTATTAGCAGATATAAAGAAAATTAAACCCCCTAAGTTCTCTGGTACTGAGTTCGGAGAAGAAGCTGAAGCATGGTTGACAGAAATGGAACAATACTTTGAAATTAGAAGTTTTTCAGAGACCTCAAAGGCAGTTTGGGGCATATACCAATTCACTGGGGAAGCTGCAACTTGGTGGGGAAACACCAAGGTAGAACAAAACATTAGATCTACTGAAATCACCTTGGAAAAGTTCATAGACATATTTAGGACACGATGGCTGCCCTAGACTTTCTGTGATCAGAAACTTTTGGAATTCCAAAACTTGAAACAGGGTGATTTGTCAATACATAAATATTGGGAGAAGTTCACTCGGTTGCTTAAAATGTACCACCATACCAACAAGACACCAACCTGAAAGTGAGAAAGTTTATCATGAGACTAAATAACAGGATAGGGGGAGCTGTAGATGTCCTTGAACCATGGAAGAGGCTTTGGAAAAGGCTGTCTGACAAGAACATAAGGTTAAGAAGGATGATTCCATTTGAGACAATAAGAGAAAAACTACATGGAATCCAGAAGGCGCTGAATTTGGACCACCAAGAAAACAATTTAGGGATTATAAGAATAACAAACTTGAGAATAAATGCAGTGGAACAAGAGACATATAAGGAAGCTTTCATAGGAACAAAAATGATAAAATTAATGAGAAGAGAGGACCATCGGGAGGTTGTTTTATCTGCGGAGGAAACCATTATAAGAAGTAGTGCCCTAACTACAACCAGACACAATGCCCACCCTTGCCACAACAGTAGCAAGTTTTTTTAGCAGAGAATTCACACAACCTTGGATAACAGGCAAGCACAGCAGCAGATAGGTCCCATTAAAACACCGGGTAAGATCTACGGAAACCTTGTATCTATACTCATTTATATTGGAGCAACTGAATGTTTTATATCACCTAGGCTGTTAAGTAGATTTCCAAAAAGATTTGGTTTCATGGCAAAACCATGGACAATCAAGTATGCAAATTAGACAAGGGCCATGGTAGAGCAATGCCTATTTGAAGCTCAAGTTGATTTCCTGAATTTCTCCACAAAACTGAATTTATATGTAGCTCCACTAGGGTCTTATGACATTATTATTAGAATTAATTGGCTTAGTGAACATAAGGCTAAGGTAGATTGCCTTGCCAAAATTGTCAATTGTGTGGATGATAGAGGTAGACCCACAAGTATTTCAGGGGTTAAACATGAAATTAGAGCACAACAGGTTTCCGCAATGCAACTTAAGAGATATGGAAGGAAAGGCTGTGAAATATTCGTATTGAGAGTTGAAGATACAAGGGAAACCACATATGGGGATGATTATATTTATGAAGATGGAGAAATGAAGCAAAAATTAAAAGAATCATTCGAAGAAAAATATCTCTATTTGAAGAACTATCAAGATGTGTTTCCTGAGGAACTTCCTAGATTACCCCCTTCCCGAAAATTTGATTTCACCATAGACTTGTTACCAGGAGTTGAACCCATATCCAGAGCCCCATACAGAATGACCACCATAGAGTTAATGGAGTTACAAATTCAATTGTAGGATATGCTGGATAAGAAGATGATATGACCCAGTGTCTCACCATGGGGAGCCCCAGTATTATTTGTAAAAAAGAAGGATGGAACCATGAGGTTATGCATAGACTATAGGATGCTCAATAAAATCACCATCGAAAATTGGTACCCATTGCCTAGGATAGATGATCTCTTTGACCAATTGAAGGGTGCAACTGTGTTTTCAAAAATTGATGTAAGATCAGGATACCATCAACTGCGAATTAAGGACGAGGATATACATAAAATTGCTTTCAGAACTAGATAGTGACATTATGGATTTATTATACTGCCGTTTGGATTAACTAATGCCCCTACAACTTTCATGAATTTAATGAACAGTATATTTTAGGATTGTTTGGATAAATTCGTATTGGTCTTTATAGATGATATTCTAATATATTCCAAGAATGAAGAACATCAGAGACACTTAGAGATAGTTGTACAAAGACTTAGAAAACACAAGTTATACGGAAAATTATCAAAGTGTGCCTTTTACCAGAAAGAAATTCAGTACCTAGGGCATATTATCTCAGCACAGGGTATAGCAGTAGATCCATCTAAAGATTTAAGCAATTAAAGAATGGCCCATACCTACAAACGTATTTGAAGTTAGGAGCTTCATGGGATTGGCCGGATTTTACAGAAAATTTGTCAGGAACTTTTCAAGAATAGCTTATCCAATCACTTCATTTAAGAGGAAACGATGTTTACTGTATAGGTAAAGTAAATGAACGCATACAGAAAGTAACAGCAGAACAGTAGCATAATATTCGCAATAGTAAGTGAATGGTTCTTTACAATGATCCCAAACGGGATATAAATACTATTGCCGAACCTTCCCGAAGGAGTCCGTCGGCCACAATTATTCTATCCGTTACAAACTATTTACCGCCGGACCGTCGGCTACGGAATACCGAAACACCGCCGGACCGTCGGCTACAGAAACATCGCCGGACCGTCGGCTACAAAAACATCGCTGGACCGTCGGCTACAAGAACACCGCCAGACCGTCGGCTACAGAAACATCGGCGGACCGTTGGCTACAGGAACACCGCCGGACCGTCAGCTACAGAAACATCGCCGAACCGTCGGCTACAGAATACAAAATACCGCCGAAACCATCCAGTCGGCTAACACCATCCCCCCCAAAAAGAAAAGTCGTCTCCTGACGACTGACAATATCTAAGACAAATTAGCAAAAAATACATTTACAGAGTGACTACAACAAGAGAAATCTGCTTCCGACACATCACTGTCACCTTCGTCCCGTGCCTATAGCCTCTGAAAATACAAGCTGCCAGCCTGATCTCTGGGGGTCCTCCAGCTGGCCTTCTAGACCAAACATATGATCTAGCTCAGCACGTAGCTCGGGATAGCCTCTGACTACCTCAGCGCACTTGACTACCTCTTCTACGGTCATTCCGGCCTTTGGTCAGCGCCATACCCCAGTTCTTATGACTCCTCCAGCGGAGGCAGATGTCCCACGGACAGTGGCTGAGGTGGTTCCGCACGCAGTACCGGATACCGTCCCACAGATAGTTGCCGAGCCACTGCCGACGGCTGTAGCAGAAGTAGTTTCAACTGCACCAACGAATGTCACTGTCGCGGAGCCACCACTACCACAGTCTGAGCCGCAGGTTCGGTTGGAGGTCATTGATTGTGACGCAGTGGTCACCATTTCATCATCTTTTTTAGCAGAGGCCGCGTCAGCCCAGCCAGTACAAAAGATGAATATGGAGCCTGCGCGGGTCGAACAACCGGAGGTGATGGATAGAGCTAGTGAGTTTCTGAGGCAGCAGTTCCGACTCACTCCGGCGAAGCGGGGTCCCTCCATTCAGTCTCCTGGGCGTTTCGAAACATGGCCGGCGGAACCCCAGCCTCAGTCTCCGGAGGAGGGAATGCCACATGCCGTGGTTGCGCCAACAACACAGACGGCAGCATCGGATGTGGGCATGGCTCCCACTGGCGAGGGGGGACACAGTGATGCTGAATGGTCATTAGAGGCTTTCGCCAAGGAGGACTATGGGTCAGATGAAGACAGGTGTCGGGATTACCTCAGGACTATAAAGTCTGTATTAAAGAAGGGCCACGATGTGGCAATTCAGGCCCTAACTTGGCGGAGGGAATGGCACTTGATCAGAGCATATATCCGTGGGATTTGTCCTCGGCGATTCGAGACTTGCTTTATAGATAGGGGCTGGCCGACAACAGAGACAGAGGAGATGCTAACAGATTGGGCCACGGAGCCGGAATTGGGACCCATTGACACTCCTATGATGAAACTAGCGCATGAGATTGTGGGACTGTACAAAGATGTTTACTACGGTCGTCAGTGTGCGGAGGCGAACAGAGTCGCAGCAGAGCAGTCATTGGCAGCTGAAACTGAGGCTAGACAGAAACTAGCCACCGACTTGACCGCCCAGCAGGCAGCATGGGCCACAGAGCGGACAACACTACTAGCAGATTTGGTAGCCGCGGTGCAGGAGAAGGACTTGGCTAAGCAAAGCATGGAGGCAGCGGTTAGAGATAAGGATGCGACTGAGTATGAGATGCAGTTAGCCAGGACGCAGGCCATGGACGCGACACTTCTTCTAAAGGAGGCCGTCGAAGTGAACTCTCAGATCCAAACAGATCTCCGTATCAGGACAGAGCAGGTGTATGAGTTACGTCGCCAGCAACCCACTTCTGGGACGCCCCCTTCTCTCTAGTCCTTTCTGTAGTATGTAAGTTGTCTCCTAATTTTGTCAGTCGTCAGGAGACGACTTTTCTTTTTGGGGGGGATGGTGTTAGCCGACTGGATGGTTCCGGCGATGTTTCTGTAGCCGACGGTCCGGCGGTAAATAGTTTGTAACGGATAAAACAATTGTGGCCGACAGACTCCTTCGGGAAGGTTTGACAGTAGTATTTATATCCTGTCCGGGATCATTGTAAATCACCATTCACTTACTATTGCGAATATTATGCTACTGTTCTGCTGTTTAAAAAAAAAAAAAGAGAAAACAAAAAAAAAAAAAAAAAAAAATTGAAAAAAAAAAAAAAAAAGGGGACCCCGCAGGCAGAGTCTGTCCGTGGGTGAAAAAAGTCTCGCGGGCAGAGTCTGTCCGCGGGTGAAAAAAGTCCCGCGGGCAGAGTCTATCCGCGGGTGGAAAGAGGACCACACGGGCAGAGTCTGTCCGCGGGTGGAAAAAGCCCCGCGGGCAGGGAAGCGGAGGTCCCTGCGAACAGTGTGTTCGCGGGTTATTAAAAGTCCCACGGGCATAACATTTTAGAAAATCCTTGCTAGAAAGCCACCGGTGGAAGAATGGTTCGCGGGCACAAAATTTTTTCGCATCCTCCGCCAACGATAGCCGCGGGCTTACAATCATTTCCGGCAAAATTTTTAGCAGCCTCCGACGGTAAGAGAAAAGACCGCGGGCGACGACAGGAAGGCCGCGGGTAGGAGAAGAAAGGCCGCGGGTAAGGAAAGAAAATGCCGCGCGTAGGAGAAGATAGGCCACGGGGAGGAGAAGAAAGGCCGCGGGTAAGGAAAGAAAGGCCGTGGGTAAAAAACCATTCCCGCCAGACTCCATTCCCTCCTCCAGCCAGACTTCCGCGGGAAACAAAGACATAAAGAAGAGTGCTTGTTCTGCCAGAAGGAGAAGAATTTCTGTACAGAGGGATTTGTAGTGGATTGTAGAGGAAGCAAAAAAAAAAAAAACGACGACAGAATCAAGTTGTTCAGAATGAGTGACAGATGATGCCAAAGGGAAGGGGACGCATCCATGGTTGCCAGAAAGAGTGCAGAATCGGCAAATAATGACAGAAATGGTGTGTTCCATGCATTTCTGTGTGGGTTGCCCCAGGACCCCGCGGGGGCACTGCCCCTCGACCTCGCCCTGGACCCCCAGTCGTGGCGGATATCAGTCGTGGGAGTCTGACCAGTTGAGAAGAGTTGAAGTCGCTGCAGGCATGGACTTTCTGTGTGCCAGATGCAGTGGGAGCAGGTGTTGGCCGTGAGGCTGTCTTGGTGGATGCGTAGAGAGCTCGGGAGGAGCTGATCATCCAGTTGGAGGCAGTGCAGCGACATTGGGCTCAGGGTACCGAGGAATTGGAAACAGAGAAAGCAGCAAAGGTGGCTATCAAGGTCAGCTTAAGGAGACAGTATTGTGTTAGCAGAGGCTACAGATGTAGCGGGACAAAGTCGTCAGGAGACGACTTTTCTTTTTGGGGGGGATGGTGTTAGCCGACGGTCCGGCGGTGTTTCTGTAGCCGACGGTCCGGCGATGTTTCTATATTCTGTAGCCGACGGTCCGGCGGTGTTTCGGTATTCCGTAGCCGACGGTCCGGCGGTAAATAATTTGTAGCGGATAGAATATTTGTGGCCGACGGACTCCTTCGGGAAGGTTCGGCGGTAGTATTTATATCCCGTCTGGGATCATTGTAAATCATGATTCACTTACTATTGCGAATATTATGCTACTGTTCTGCTGTTACTTTCTGTATGCGTTCATTTACTTTACTTGTACGGTAAACAAAGGAAAGAAATTTGCTTGGATAGAAAAATGTCAATTAGCTTTTGAGTTTTTGAAAGAAAAATTGACTACTGCACCTATCTTAAGGGTACCCGATCCACAAAAACCGTTTGTGGTAATCACTGATGCTTCAGGTGAAAGTTTAGGGGGTGTGTTAATGCAGGAAGAACAAGTCATTGCTTATGAGTCTAGGAAACTAAAAAATTACGAACAAAATTATGCACCTCATGACCTTGAACTAGCAGCCATAGTACATGCTTTACAAATGTGGAGGCATTATTTAATTGGAATACCTTTTGAGCTCCGATCCGACCATCAAAGTTTAAAATATATTTTCACCCAACAAAATCTGAATGCTAGACAAAGGAGATGGTTAGAATTTTTAGCAGATTATGAGTTTGACATAAGCTATATTAAAGATAAGGAAAACAAGGTGGCTGATGCCCTAAGCCGAAGGAGACACATCTTAGCAATGACTATGGTAAATTTCAGATTGAGAGACCAAATTTTACAACATTTAGCGCATGACAAGTTTTATACATAAATCAGCATGGCACTTATTAGAGATCTGCAGGATCCCAAGTATTCAAAATTTAACCTAGAAGAAGATGAATTGTTGAGATACTGCCACAGAATCTATGTGCCCAATCACCCTAAACTACGAAGATTAATTTTAGGTGAATATCACTGAGCCCTATATTCAGGACACCCGGGAGTAACGAAAATGTTATCTGACATAAAACCGTTATACTTTTGGAAAGGAATGAAAAGAGAAATAATTGAGTTTGTAGTGGGTTGTTTAGAGTGTCAGAGAGTGAAGGCAAAACATCAGTACCTAGCAGGATTGTTGCACCCAAATGAGGTACCTGAATGGAAGTGACAGGTAATATCCATGAACTTTGTACAAGGGTTACCTATGACCCGGAATCAACACAACACTATTTTGGTCGTAGTTGACAGATTAACTAAGGTTGCACATTTTATACTAGGGAATTTATCCGATGGAGCACCTGAGATAGCTCATAAGTTCATTAAAGAAATTTTCAGGTTACATGGGGTTCTAGAGAAAATTATTTCAGATAGGGATGCCAGGATAACTTCTAGATTTTGGCAAACATTGTTTATAGCTTTGGGCACTAAATTGAATATAAGTTCAGCCTACCATCCTAAGACAGATGGTTAGACTGAGTGTGTAAATCAAGTATTAGAGGACCTTCTAAGGGTTTATTGCATGGGTCGATAGTATCAATGGGAAACGTACTTACTTTTGGTCGAATTTGCATATAATAACTTATATCAGTCTTTAATTAAAATGGCTCATTTTGAGGCTTTGTATGGCCGTAAATGCAGAACCCCAATAAGTTGGAATCGATTAGAAGATAGGGTCATTGTCTGGCCTGAAATGCTTTAGAGATGGAAGAACAAGTACTTTGGATCTGCCAGAGGTTGAAGGAAGCAAATGACAGGCAGAAAAGTTATGCTGACACTAAAAGAACACTCAGAGAATTCACAGTAGGGGACAAGGTGTTACTAAGAGTTAAGCCTCAGAAGAGTACTATCAAGTTTGGCAAGAATGCTAAATTAGCCCCCAAATATGTGCGACCTTTCGAGGTTTTGGAGGTTGTTAATCCAGTGGCTTACAAGATTGCTTTACCACCAACCCTTGCCAGGATGCATAACGTCTTCCATGTGTCTTACCCAGAGTAACGAGAATCGCCATAAAATCGCCTGAATCGGCGATTCGGCGATTAGATTCAGCAATGGCGATTTTTTTGGAGTCGGAAATCGCCGTTGCCGATTTCTTCAGGTGAATCGCCTGAATCGCCGATTCAGGCGATTCAGGCAAAAAATCGCATGAATCGCCTAGAAAAATCGGCAGGAATCGCCCGCGGCCAATAAAGTATAGAGTTGTAAAATTTTAAAAAATTGCTTGGTTTTTTTACTTTGTTTTTGACCATTTCTCTTTGTTATAACCCTAAAGGGCCTTCTATTTATTTAACATGAGTAGAAGAGAGGAAAAGTGAGAGAGAAGAAGAGAAAAGAAAAGCCATAGGTTTCTAACCGGCAAGAAGAAAGAGCACAAAAGAGATCAGCAATCCATTTGTGGAGGCCATCAATTGCATTGGGAGCATTAGGGAGCCAATCTCAACACTCCTCAACTCATTTGCAAGAGGTAAGTGCTCTTTTTTTTTTTGCATGTTAGTGTATTATGCATTTTTTGTTAAATTTTTATAGTTTTCAAGATTTTTAGTTTAGATCTTGAATGTTCTTTATTTTTACTAAGTTGCAAACTAGGGTTTGTTGTTTTGTAGCTTTTATTAGCTTCAAACTTTGATATTTTACATATAAATTTTTATTGCAGCAGCCTTTGCTTTCATTTTTTGCAAATTCGCAATGGGTAGAAAAGATGAATGTTGGAAATATAACGAAGAGTTTCCTGGAAGAACCAAATATCAAACAAAATGTATTTTTTGTAAAGAAAAAATAACTTCTGGGGGTATTTATAGATTGAAATACCACATTGCTGCTATACCTGGACACGATGTTACAATTTGCACTCACCAAACTCCTGAGGCAAAACGCACTTGCTTAATGGCATTAGAAAAAATTGAAAAAGACAAAGCCAATAGGAAAATGCAACTTGAAGGGTTAAGGGGTATTGGCTCCCATGTTCCCGCATCCGCATCTGCAGCCGCATCCACATCTGCATCTGCATCAGCTTCTGCATCTGTAGGTTGTGTTGGAGAGGGTTCTTCTAGGCCTCCTTTTTATCCTAGTTCTTCTGCTCGTGCTGGTGCTAGTCGGTCACATACTGAGACAGAGTCCCACACCAACCTATTGCAGCCTAGAGTGCGGAAAAACAGAATGGATAGTTACTTTGTGCCCCGCACTACTCCTGGTTCCCAACCCACGCTTGAGGGCATGGGTTTGAACAAGGAAATTCATGATGCTGCCAGAAAGGAGATATGCAAATTTTGGTACTTTTGCAACATTCCATTTATTGCAGCCAGGTAATTGATTCTTTTTTCGTTGTTTTCTTTAAAGTTAAAATTAAAAGTAAAAGTAAAACTTTAATTATATTTACTTGTTTTATAATTTGAGTCTTTGACATCTAAATTTTTATTTGTGACAGGGCTCCTTATTGGCAGAACATGATAGACGCGGTTGCTATTTGTGGTCCGGGGTTTAAAGCCCCAACTGAGGCTGAGTTGAGCGGATACCTCTTGGATGAGATGGTAGAGGACATGAGGGCTGAGCTCGAGGAGAACCGAAAGGAGTGGATTGCAAAGGGTTGCACCATCATGACTGATGGTTGGACAGATAGGAGGAATAGAACACTCCTCAATTTTCTTGTATCCTGTGGAGGTAATTGATCATTCTACTTTCCTACATACATAATTGTAAATTTTGATTTGTTGAATGCTAATTTGTTGATGATCCATTTAATTTTAATATTCTAATTCGTTGTTTTGTTACTTGTAGGATATACCATGTTCATCAAATCCATTGATGCTTCCGCACATGTAAAAAATGCCACATACTTATGTGAGGCTATTGAGGAAGTCATAGCAGAGGTGGGAGAACAAAATGTGATCCAGGTGGTGACGGATAATGCAGCAAGTTATGTTGCTGCAGGTAAACTTTTAACTTTTCAAGTTTTGAAAATAAATTTATTTGAATTTTGAAATTTGAATTTCTAATTGACTTAAAATTGTTGTAGGTAAACTTTTGATGGAGAGGCACCCCACCATATTTTGGTCCCCTTGTGCGGCACATTGCATTGACCTCATGTTGGAGGAAATTGGCAAACTTGAGTTTGTCAAGTCATGTGTGGAAAGGGCAAAAAACATATGCAAATTCATTTATAATCCTTCATTTGTCCTTAGCACAATGAGGAAGTACACAGAAGGAAAAGAGTTAGCTCGCCCAGGTATCACGAGGTTTGCCTCGAATTTCATCACCTTGCAGTCCTTGTTGACATCAAGGGATGAATTGAGGAGCATGTTTGTTGGGCGGGAGTGGATTTCCTCTTCCTATGCTACGACCACTGTAGGGATAGATGTGGCGGATTGCATATTTGATGAGGATGGTTTTTGGAAACCCGCTAGAGAAATCCTGCAGGTAAATTTATTGCAATTTAACATTTAGTATTTTACTTTTACTTTAAGTTATATTATTTTATATTTAAGTTTTGACTCAAGTTTTTTGTTTTACTTTATATGTAGGTCACTGAGCCCCTTGTAGCTTTGCTACGAACTGCTGATGGGGAGAAGCCCTCTATGGGCTACATTTATGAGGGCATGGATAGGGCCAAGGAGGCCATCAGAGCCCAATATGCAGGAGTGCAGGAGAGGTATGGCCCTATTTGGGACATCATCGATAGGAGATGGCAGAATCAGCTCCATCGACCCATCCATGCAGCAGCTTACTTTCTGAATCCGGCATATCGTTTCCGTCCTGAGTTCAAGGCGGATGCGGAGGTTCTCACTGGCTTATACACAGTGATTCAGAGGTTGAGTAGCGATGAAGATAGCGCTGCTGCGATTGTTGAGCTAGACCAGTTCAACAATAAAGAGGGGCCACTTTTCTCTAGCAGGATGGCCATAAATGCTCAGATAACACTACAGCCAGGTAAAAATTAAATAATATATTCAATGTTCATGAATCTAGATTCTAATCTTAAAGTTGATTATGTAATTTTAGAGTTAACTTGTAATTTGTAAATGAGACTAATTGTTTCTATTTTCAATTTTTCCCTTATTGCAGATAGATGGTGGCAAATGTTTGGGGCCACAACCCCAAAACTTCAAAAAATTGCCATTCGTATTCTGAGTCAGCCAAGCAGCGCTTCTGGATGTGAGCGCAGTTGGTCCATGTTCGAGCACATCCATTCGAAGAGGAGAAACAGGTTGACAGTGCAGAAGTTGAATGATATTGTCTTTGTTCATTACAACCTCCGTCTTAGGATCAGACAGATTTTGGGCACTGACTCCTCTCCGATCATTCTAGAGGAGATTGATCCAGAATCAGAGTGGCTCACAGAGGTTGTGGATCCAGTCTTCACTGAGGAAGACCGTGTGTGGGTTGACCAGGTGGATATAGAGGCTGAGGCAGCTAGAGCACGTTCTTCAGGCATTGGTAGACGCACACGTGTACGCACAGGCACAGGCCCTAGCGACGTTCATGAGCCCATCTTACATGCGGGAGATATGGCTCGGCAGTCCTCTAGGACCTACATTAGACGCCTTGCTACTAGGCAGACTGGATACTCAGAGGCTGAGGCTGAGGCTGCAGCCGAGCTTCAGGATGATGTTGAGGATGATGATGATGACTATGAGTCTGAGGCTTGAGCTGGAGCCTTGTTTTTATATTTTGTTTACAGATATTGATACTGAATCATTGATAGACATATGTTTCAAACTTTCATGGATCTTCATCTTAGATTCTTACATACATTTATGATTTGATGTCTTATGGATCATCTTACATACATTCTATGATTTAAATCATTGTGATCATTTGATTTCTATTTACTTCAGCTAGCCTACAATTTACATTTTAGATAACATAGTTACATATGTGATGGATTTTATGTTCCATGTTTATGTATGTTAAGTTTTAACTTCTATTTGATGATGTTATAGTGTGTTTAAGTTATATTCAATAAAGGGTGCATGAAATAAGTTTTAAATTGTTAAAATCTTTAAATTTAAAGGGTTTTTTCAAATTTGCCGATTCATTGCCGATTCATTGCCGATTCATTGCCGATTCACGATTCGATTCGGCCTTGCCGATTCCGATCCGATTCCGATTCTTGTTACTTTGGTCTTACCTTATGTTAGTCACCATGAGCACATGATTGATTGGAAATTGTTGTAGGTGCAAGAGCCAGGAGGGGTAGAGGTAAAACCACTCAGAATACTCGAGGTACATAAGCTGTGCTTACGAAATTGAGAGGTAACTCAGTGCAAGGTCTAGTGGGACTAGTATACAGAAGATAATGCCACCTGGGAAGATTACCATGATATTATTCAGAAATATCCCTATCTTTTCACAGATTTTGAAAACTGAATATTTCATTTCCCTTATTTCCCTTATTTATTTTTTGATCAGTAAACGGCTGTGGCCATGATTAATTTTTATTAATTAAAACATTTCCTTTATTTTTAACCGTTTAAGTACAATTTGATATTAGTTTCATCGTGGACGATGAAAAACCTAAGGGGGTGGGTATGTTACATCCCAATTTTTGCCCTAAAATTTTAAATTGATTATAGCCGTTGAACCAAATTATTTCTTCATGTTCATGTGAAATTGAATTAGTTTATTATAGCCATTGTTATATCATGTTAGTTATAGCCATTGCTTAATTCTTCATGTTCATGCGAAATTGAATTAGTTAATTATAGCTGTTGTATCGATTTAATTATCATATGAAATTAAGTTAGTTAATTCTAGCCGTTGTATCAATTTATTCATGATCATGGGAAACAAAGACAGTTAATTGTAGCTGTTGTATATATATATGATGAACAAGTTAGTTATTATGATATTGATAAAATTCCTAACGATCACTTGATGATTTAAATTAACAATTTATAAATCTTGAATTGATGTCTTGGCAAGAATGTTGTTTGAATAATTACAAGATGAAGACCAGAGAGAGAGGGGAAGCATTGCAAAACAAGGTCATCGGAAGGGGATGGTCATATGGTTCAGTCATCAGAAGCAATAGGTTTGACCTTAGACCATCTTGGCAAGGTTATTAGGACTTGGCAACATATTTCATGGTGGAACTACATGAGCTAAAAGTAAAAATTTTAATAAAACAATGCAAAATAAACATAAGTTCTTACTTTTAAGAAATTATCAAATAATAACATTATTTAAATATTATTTTATTCTCTCAACTATGATCATAGGTAAATAATAATAAAGTGGCATCATTACATTAAAAACATTAATCCAACAATGCCACCTTACCATTAAGTACATATAAACATAATCAAGGAAATAAAACAAATATAAATAATATTAATTATTTAAAACTTTTCATCTTTTTTCCTTCTCAACTTTCCTTCCTTTCTCTTTTTTCTTCTAGGCGATTTTAGTAAAGATTTCGAATATGATCTTTGTAACTATTGTAAGGTCAAGTTCAAGTTTATAATATGAACCTTCAAACGTATTTTGGGCATTCACCCTTGCCTTTAGCATTTTCTTTTATGCACTCCTGGTCTGATTTTCATTTCCCCGAGTTTCGAATTCTAGAAACAGTATTATTGTGCCAACAGAACCTTGTTTTGAATTTCCATTTGAATTGACTCAAACCATTATCATTCACCGTGGATCTCAGAGCAAGAAAGGCGGAGTTAGTCAAGCGTCGGCCCCTTCTTAGACTGCAGTGACAAAGAGTCATGTAAGGATTTACTTGTATTACTTTCCATTACCAATATGAATGCTGAGGCAGCCGTAGGAACTAAACCAATACATATATATAATCATTGTTATTGTCATTTGCAAGTATGTTGTTTTCCTTCATGTGTTAGAGATTACGAGCTGTGAATGAAGCCAAACGTTTTCCATTTTCAAATTGCCTTTTTATTAATAGTGATGTAAGACAATGATAGAAGCCAGCTATAATCCTTTCAAGTTCATTATAACCTTCTAAAGAATTAGTCGACTACCATAGTAATAATCTTATTTAATTCTATTATTCGTTATAATATCCGAATAAGCAACTTTCTGAATTTTCCTTGAAAGGCTATCTTCTTTGATAACATTTATTATGCAATTTGATATAATGTTTGATAACTGAGATAAGATAATAAAATGGAACACCAAGGAGTTCACCAGGCTAAAAGCTAGAATATGGTGAAGAATGTGCGAAGCATATTAGTAGGGTTAATTTGAGGACACCAAGGAATCACTGGCTTGATGGCCTGATTATGGTGAGGAGGTGTAGAGGAACCTGTGAAAACAAGAATGATATTAGAATCAAATAAATAATAAATTAATTAATGCATTAGCTCATGCAAGTTCCACATGTGAAATAAGTTGTCAAGCTGAGTGGTGGAGATTGGATTGTAAACCCACATATTGAAATCCTTGGCCAGGGTGGAATTAGGCAGACTTGCCAGAACAATTGATCATGTTGTTGTTCAGACGCTTCAGTTATTTTATTGAATAATTGTTGGGACCTCAACCCACTTGGATACTCTGATGGCTAGATCAATGAATGTCCCAAGCCCGACCTCGGGGTAGGGAGGGCCATTTTATTAAATTAGAATCTGTGGGGATAAGTAATGGTCCGCGGCTAGGAGGTTAAGTGTATGTCAATGCTTCTCCTCTCACCAAAGCTAGAGCTTGGACAACCATTAAAGGAAACTTCACAAGATAAACCTTATGTTCTTTAACCTCTGTATGTTAGTTAATGCTTATCAAGTTGAAGATCTTTTCTTTAAAATTAGTTGTTACAGTTACGAATATTTCAGTTTCGAATTCCTTGCAAGAATGTTGTTATATATATTCTGCTGAAACCTAGAAGTAGTTGAATGATTACATTTGATATTTACTTTCAGCTGATTAAATGATTTAATTTCAATTTGTGTTCTTGGAAAATTTCAGCATTGTAATTAGATTTATTTTAGTTTGTATAGCAGTTGGAAATCTTAGTCATGTGAATAAGTGTTGGAAATCAGTTAGTTTAAGACTGAAATTAGTTAGTAAAAATCCGTATGTTACATCTGTCGTAAGGTCCTGATGATCTGCCATTCTACCAATAGGGTTATTTCACCTTCTCCTTTAAGTATAAACTTGTATTCACTTCCAAAGGCTGGCAAAATCAAAAGCTTTGATACCAGTGTGATGTTTCATTTGTTGTGTATGCCTGATAACCTGTTACCAACCCTAAATGATCATACAAAAGGGTTATAGAAAGGTTGTACAGAAGGAAGTATGGGCTTGAAGTGTTGCATGGTGAGCAGAAGATGTGAACAGAGCTGTACGGATGGTATAAGGGAAGCCATACAGTGTTCCAATATAGGTCGTATGGTGTTGAGAAGTCTGTACAGGATGGCAAGAATGACCATATGATGGCAAGGAGAAGGCCTTACGGTGGTCCAACTGGCCATATGGTGTAGGTGGGTTCGATGATGTATGGCAATGGGAGAATGCACTAGGCCATACGGTAGGGTAGGACAGCTAGAGATGGATGAAAGGAGGTAGTCTTAGGGGTTCGTATGGTGGTTGAGTGTCAGTATAGAGGAAGTCCAGTTGTGTGGATGGTGTCGGATGAGGTGTACGGTGATAGTGGTAATATAGTACGGCTAGGTGAATGTAGAGAACTTCGACAACGTAATTTGTAATGCAAATGAAATATACTAAACACGAATAACTTACAAAAAACCAAAGACCAAATAGATAGAGACCAAATAGGTACACACTTGTGCCAAATAATAATGATATTCCACATACAAATGATGCTCCAATTCGCCAAATCCGAATCAAAAGTACATAGATGAAATAGGGTGAGGAGTGAATCTCACCGAAGCTGCATGAGCCAAATAGGGAAGGTCTTTCACTTCCAAAATGGGGAACAACAAAGAACTCCAACCGGAATTCGCAGTATGGAGAAAATAATCGAAATCACATGCTAACTACTACCTACAAGCCATGCTTAATTATCGTCGAGGAAACCTTTTCGAGGGTGTACAAAGATAGCCGACAACCACACTTACCTACAGAAACAATTAAATTAAAAATGGGTTGGAGATATATTAAATCAATCAGCCCATTAACAAGGTTTAATTAAATACATTTATTTTATCACGGGGACATGACAACAACAACATACTATTATTGTTTCAATTCTGAGTTTTGACTTTGATACTTTGAGTTTTTTCATTTTGAGACTTCTGACATTAGACAATACATTGATGCAATGGCATATGATATGATAGTTTTCATTTTGTTGAAACTTGCAGCCTTTGGGCCTTTTTATTCTAGATTCAATGAATTATATCTATGAGTATGAAATTATGAATGTATGAAATTGAAATTTTTACTCTCATTTTAAGTCTCAACTCAATTGCTGGGTTCTATGGTGAATGATTTTAGATTTATCAATGTTCTATGAATATATTTGAGTTCTCCGATTTCCTTACATACTTTAAAATCTTCCTATTTTTTATAGTTGTCCCTGCCTTTCCCTGTTCGGGGAAATAAACTTCATTCTGGAAACCCGTTTCCTCGCCCACTTCCCCCCCTCTCAAAAACTCAGGGTAACTTAGTGATGTTGTCTTTGTTATACATTTCTGTAATATTTGAGATCAATGACATTTTGCTCTAACAGTGTGCTATTTCTAGGCAATTTTAACATATTTTTGAGGTTCACATTGCTAAGCCAGATTATGTGAAGTTGTCAGGACATAGTTTTGAATTACATTATGGCAACATTATAGGAACTACAATTCTGAGCAGAATCACAGACTATTACTTCGAATTCCAAATTTTTTTTGAATAAGATTGTTGCTATGAAGTTTATATTGTATCGGACCCAACTTCCAACTTACACCAGTTTAAATAATGAGAATGGTAGTTGCACCATATTGTTTTCAGCAGTTTTTAAAGTTGGCATGTGATGAATTTAAGATATTAGATGTTTCTTATCACATGCGATTAATTTAAGATATTTTCTCTTTCTTATCATAGCTAAAATATTTTGAATAATTTTTTTACTGCCAATGGTTTTCTAAAGTGTAATTTCAACCTCAAAACTTTGTAAGTTTATAGGATGGACGAGTTAATGCATTTTATTCAACTCCATCAATTTACACTGATGCAAAGCACACTGCAAATGAAGCCTGGCCTCTCAAAGTTGACGATTACTTCCCGTGAGTGGAAGCATTTGTTTTCAAGGAGACATTTGATTTGATGTCGTGATTGCTCGAGTTCTCTTTACCTCTGTGACTGTATATTAATGGAAATGTACAGGTATGCAGACAATGAAAATGCCTATTGGACAGGATATTTCACAAGCAGGCCAGCGCTTAAGGGATATGTTCGCTACCTGAGTGGTTATTATCTGGTATGTTTTAATAGAACTATTGTCTGTCTGTTTGAACGAGTTTTTATGCTAAAAAAATACAGTAGAGTGTGCAAAAAATAGTAATCAGGGCATGGTCTATATGAACAGGCAGCACGACAGCTTGAATTCCTAGTTGGCAGAAAAAGTGGGGGCCCAAATACAGATTTTCTCGGTGATGCTTTGGCAATTGCACAACATCATGATGCAGTTACTGGCACTGAAAAACAACATACTGCAAATGACTATGCTAAACGTCTTGCAATTGGAGCTTCTCAGGTTTGGCTCATGCCAGGGATCATTTTATTTCGTTCTGTATAATTATGTCACGTTCTTTAATGATAAAAGGAGGGCATGCCATGTTATATGAATATTTCACACATTGAATCTTATGCTTGAATGAGATTCAAAAGAAATTGTTACATTACAGGCAGAAGAGGTAGTGGGTTTAGCTCTCTCATGCTTGACAAGCTCAGAACCTTCTGGATGTCCAAACATATCAACAAGGTTTGAACAGGTACAAAGATCTAATACAACTCTTACTATTTGAATTAGGTGGTACTGCCTACTCCCTACAATACCTCTTTTTTGTTTTTGAGCGTCATTTCTTATAAAAGTAAGCAGTTGGGATTAGCTTAATTTTGTAGTCATACTACTGTATCATTCACATTCAATCCAATATGTTCCAAGTTTTCTTGAATCTTTACTAATGAAACAAAGAAACAGGCTATTAGCATAAGTTTTTAGTGTGTTTGTTTCCTTGCCATTCATCCCTTCACATTTCAGCTGTGTTTTCTCTTACATGCTTACTGCGAAATACCTTTTACATTCCACAATGTAGAGTTCATTTTATATTTCCCAATTACACTGTCTTGGATTTTGGGAGCTATGAAAACTAAGTGGAGATGCAGACAATCATTCCAAATTTCCAAACTTTATTAACATGGTAAAATAACTAAATCTTTAGAGGAATTTGGTGACCACAAAGTTCATAATGGTTTTGATTTTGAAAAGTACCATGCAATTAGTCTTATAGAATATGAATATCTGAACCTTAAGTCGGGCACATTTAACTTTTTTTACAATAGAATTTTTGGATTTAGGATATACAAGCTACAAGATGCAAATCCTGCACATGTTGTTTTTCCAAAATTATTACCTCTGGATGCAGAAAAAATGATGTGAACCTAAGAACAATCCATATTTTAGGAACTACAGACTACATCCTTCATAGCAATCATTCAACAACTGAAATTCTCAACATGCATACTAACATATATGGTTTTAATTGAAAAATTTGCTAGTTGGTTGATTTGTGTTTCATCTTAGCGTATAGCAACTTGTTAATTTCTAGGATCACTGCAAATGTACTAACAATTGCCATTGTATTGATTGTGTTCCAAATGCAAATGAAAGCTTATGAATATGAGAGGAGGAAACATTTCTCATGAAAAGACATGTCTCTACAGTTAAACATCACTAATTAATATTAATATAATAGTAATATAAATAACCATAAATGTAACTCATTTTATGCATATATGTAATATATATATATATATATATTTATTTATTTATTTATAAGATATTTATCTTAAAGATGATCTACCATTAACAAGGTATCTCATGTTAAGATCAATCCGACAAAAGCTACAGCCTTAACACTCCCTCTTAGCTAGGGAGGATTTATAGAACACATTATGCTCTCAATAATATGTAGAGATATCATATCAGTATGATATTCAATTCACTATGAGGCTAAATTTCTTATCTTTCATAACACAATTGAAGCAATTTCCATAACTTTAAAACACCACTTTAAGTGTGGTCTATAGTAGTAACTATTCATGGTGTCCAACAAGATTTGGCCCAAAGAACCATAACAAGTTGGTTATCATGGTGTTTGGCAAAATTCGACCTAAAGAACCATGATAACAGGGCTACCATTTTTAAGATTGCCACCTTACAATGGTTACCTTCTGTCTGTTAGTTATCATGATTTCCAGCACTTTGGGACAACAATTTAATGAACTCTATCATGATAACAGGTCTACCATTTGTAAGATTGTCATCTTATAATGGTTACCTTCTATTTATATATGTCAATGAAAGATCATCACCTTTCATTACATATCATATGCGAAATAGTAACCACCATGAACCCAGTCAGAGGGTTGTACAAAGGCTTTCACCTTAATTTTCTTCCACAGAGAAGAATGCATTACAAGGAGCTTGACTTAGAACTTCTCCTCATAAAGAAGATATCATTCACAAAGGATTGTACCTCAAAAAATTCTCCCTCTGAACAATGATCCTAGGAAGTCAGGTGCAATAGTTACTCCCTTAGAGACTCTCTTCCTCAAGGATTCTTGTCAGACTCACTTTGAATCTGATATCTAATTTTCTGGTGATAAGTCATCACTTCCTCATGATATACGTAGGAGTGGGCCCATCAAAATCATGCAGTTACGGACATGTATTTCTAGACTCCCTCTGAGTACCAAACTTCTAAGCTCCTATGTTGCCTTAGAAGAAGTGTCATACTCCCTCTTAATGTAGAAGAATCTCATAATCTCAATCTTTAGAGATGTTTGCTTCAAGAGCCTCACTTTATCCATCTTGATCATCAGGGTCTTTGGAGCAACTATCATTAGATTGAGTCTACACATTATTTGGTAGCAAATGTAAAGTACCAACCTTATTTTCATGTAAGAATATCTTTAAAAATAAAGGAAAATATCAAAGCAAACAACCCTTATAGTATGTATAGAATTACAAATAAGAGAGACAAAAAATAGTAGATAAATGTAAAAGATAAGAATACTTATTTGCAGATGAAGATTCAGAAATTGTCTTTTTTAGATTATTTGAGAATGGTCAAGTGGGAAAGGAACATTGACTATTATTCCCCCCTCACAATGTAAAATTTCCATTCATTCTTATATTGTTGAACAATTTTGTATCAAATATGACAACTCTTTTCTAAGTTCCAATTTGCTCTTTTTGTTCATCGAAGGTCCAAACATTCATTTAGCTTAATAGTAGAAGTGAACATGTCCTTCCATTTTCTCAAACTCGTCCACAATATGCCAATATCTTGATTGAGTATGATTGTGCCATAAGTATGAATCTACAACTCATATGTCGAGTTTCATTCATCAAAGAGAGACTTGTAGATGGTTCAAATAAGTTCTTATAACTCAAATTTCCTTTGTTCATGCAAAAGTATTTGTTTGATCTTTTGATTGAAACCTATAGTATGCACACCTTGCAATTTGTGTATTCTAAATTTATATCATTAGTGAATCTATCACAATGTGGTTTACTCCTTTTGAATAAATATGATCAAGATCACCAAAGGTTGACTGAATCACATCCTCTATATGCTCCCTCTCTTTTAAGGTTGCTTCAAATGTCAACCTCCCTCTGAATTTCAATCGTTCTCTTCCTATAATAACATTCTCAAAGAAAAGATCAAGGCACATAGCTTTTAGCATGTAGAGAGATAAGAGAAAGACTACAAGAAATGAATAAAGGTAATTCTCAAGACATAATAATAAAAAATACTTATCTCAATATTTTGGAACAATTAATCAATGACATCCTTCACGATGTAAGACCTTTCTATATGTATGTGATGGTCTTATTTCTCCTAACATTTGCTCACTACTCATTCTCATTTTCTCTTTAATCACCATAGATGGATATACTTCAGAATTTAAACTCGATATATATATATATATATGCACAACTTCCCTTTCTTAATTTTTAAATATCTTATTAATTTATCATGTTTAGTCTTTCTTCATGCTAGTCAATATAAATCATCAATGTCTCGACCAACTTATGAATCGTGTCAATTTAACTTAGAGATTGAGATATAACATATTGTGGTAATGATTAATATTTATTGTTCCCACCTTTTGTCTCTAATGAATTGTCAAACTCTCTCTTTTTCTTATAAAAACATCCTCGGAGGAAAAGATCAAGGCACATAGCTCTTGTAGTACGTATTGAAATACATAAATAATTTTACATTATGATAATATCATTCCAATAAAATATAGATAATATCTTATCTAAATATATGCTTTGATCATATATGCATATTTTAATCCTCAATATATATTTTAATCTATATTTTAAACATTTTATTTTGTATCTACTATCACGCTATCTAATGTCTAATATCATTATTGTTTATAATATTATCATTAACCTAACCTCAATATCTATATATACTTACTATATTAAATAATATATCTCATAAACAATTAGGAGAAAAGGGAATTTAAAATAATATAACTCTTATACCTATCTTTTCATTGGGTTGGTACCCAAATCCTTACTCTTTTGTTGCTGTTGTAATGTCCCCTTTTTAGCATTCATAGCATGATGTTGTCGTTAGCCTATTTCCCCACGGTCCCGTAGGCTAACCAGGACATTAAAGGGACTTAGAGACCAATTGGCTTAGATAGTTTCAATTGCAGGTCTTTCTGAGGGGTTTTGAGACAACTTTGGGCATACTTACTATTTATAGTAAGTCATCTTGGATATGGTCGGACATCCAGTGGCAGCGGTATGTTGATGGTACTTGTTTAAAATCGACAAGAAGACTTGTTTATCATTAATAAGATTTGTTATGCATTGATAAAGCTATTTTATAAAGTTAAATTTAAATATTTAACTTTATTAATGCATAGACTATAGTTTGTGGGAAATATTTAAATTAAAAGAGTCCCCTTTATTTTATAATACATTGGAGACATAAGTTACATAAAGGGAGTTATCTTTTATCTCACATTGATAAAATGAAAGATGGAGCTCTTGTGAGAACACTATAAAAGAAATGGAAGAGCTTCTTTTTAGCATGCTTGAAAATATCAAAGGAATTGGGTATTATTCTGGAGATTATATTTCAATAGTTTGAAGGACGAAATCCCTTCAAGCTGGAAATCTTGATACCATTGAAAGATATGGTCTTGAGATTCAACATGGTAACAACAAGCTCCTGTCGTGCGGTACTATAGCAGCAAGTTATTGTAGCAGCCCGAATCACTGTAGCGCAGTACTGTAGCAGCAAGTTACTGTCGCAGTCCGGATCACTGTAGCTACAAGTTACTATAGCAATTTTAGAACTATTGACACTGCTGTAACCGCAATGGGTATGGACCATCATTGAACTTTATAGTTGATATAATGTGTTGAGTTTAATGAGAAGATATTTTTGTTATGGTAGTTGTAATTTCTTGATAATCTGAAACAAGAAATAAATGAATGGTCATTGTTATTAGTTGCATATGGTTCTATGTTGCCTCCTATTTGCATCTCATATGAAACACAATCTTGAGAAACCATTGATCAACATCAAGCTGAAAACTATAAGAAATTTGGTTGCAAGACAATTGTTTGACAAAATTACAGGAAGAAATAAACATTAAAAAAATAACAGAACAAGGCAGGTGGTTACAGCTGCCCAATGTGAAAGTCACTTATACATTGTGACTCATCCACCAATGGAAAGATCAGTGCCCAATAAAGTTTGTGAAGCTACGTTTGATGACTCCATTGCCTCTTTCTTCTATGTTTTGTTTTTCTTGTCTCTACATTTTGGAGTGGTGGATCCACCTTGGCTATGAGGTGTGTGAAGTTCTCTCCAACACGTTCATGGTGATGATATTGATTTCCACATTGGCATCTTAATCAACTATTTTATCTTATTTTTGGACTGTTGGCCCTACTTGCACTATGTTCATGCCACATGAATGGATCAAGCTTTTAACACTTGTTAAATTCCTTGTTCTCTGCCTTGATTATTAACGACATTCTTTAATGAATGTTATTGGTACTAGTCACCAGCCACTACATAATTTCTGATATTGCTCTCTATAATGTAATGTTGCCAGAAAACTTATCAAGTGTGATGCTTCTACTTGTAGTATCTTATAATTAGTTTTCTTATATCGCCTTTATTTGCTTGATGCTAGACTTTACTTGTCTTATTGAGTGTTTGACCATTACGTTATGCTACTCCCCAACCTGTATGTTAATGCTTAGCAGAAGGAGACAAGGTAGCTATCTAATAATGTGAACACAGTGAGCTCTTCTAATCTCTAATTCCCCAATATTCTTCCCTATTTATCCTTGATATGATCAATCCAGTAGACGCCTATACAGAGTTACTGTTAGTGTATGAACTGAAATCATTGTTCAATGTTGACCTGCTGCACTTAAACAATCTCAATAATATAAGGCCCTCAATATATGTTCTGCTAAATGTACGTTATCCTCTGCATATTGTCTTAGAAGATAAAAGGTATGGACTCCTTTGATAAATGGTTCTCTGCAATGGCCATGGTCTTTGTATGTGTTAAATGATCGATCTCTGTGTCCTTGTATTTCTCCCCTTGATTAATATGACTCAAGCCATATATTTCTTATATCAACCATCACCTATGCTTTAACAAACTGTAACGTTGATTCTAATCTCTTTCTTTGTAATTTGATTCTTTTATCCTTACAAAATTTAATGTACTGATATATATTCTTAATTCCCTATGTTGATAAGAGGCAATATATAATCGTTGGCTTTGAATGGGTATCAACCTGGTTTGGTCGTAGTTTAATATTCTTCCCCTTATATGGTGCAAATGGTCTGCCTTCAACTATTCTCATCTGTATTTCTCTTGATTACTGCAATGTATAGTTACTGCCAGGATATAGATGTGTCTCACTCTGCTAGATCCCCTTTTACTAAAAAATTGGACACAGCCACAACTCTCTTACTGCCAATGAACACTACCACGCAATCACCTTAAATTTCTTCTTTGTTGATAAGTATATTATGCTCTTATGGTCATCCATCTTCCGTGTGTTGGCTTAGTGTAGTCTGCCAAAAAACTAATTGTTGCTCTTTCCCATATGTTTTACAGGGGTATATTCCTTACTTTTCTCCATGGGTCATTAATGCATTTGCAGCCTGCTCTGATACCATGATAATTTTTAGGATCACTGCAAATGTACTAACAATTGCCATTGTATTGATTGTGTTCCAAATGCAAATGAAGGCTTATGAATATGAGAGGAGGAAACATGTCTCATGAAGAGACATGTCTCTACGGTTAAACATCACTAGTTAACATATTAATATAAGAGTAATATAAATAACCATATATGTAACTCATCTTAAGCATATATGTAATATTAATATGTTAATCATATATGTAATATATTATTATATAATAATATACAATATATATTATACATTATAATGTATAATATATATTATATATATTATATTACATATATAAGATATTTATCTTAAAGATGATTTACCATCAACAAGGTATTTCATGTTAAAATCAATCCGACAGAAGCTACAACCTTAACACAAATAAGTAGGGATGAAAAAGGGAAGGGAATTTTCTTCAGTCTCAAATCCAGCCTGCGAACTACTTTTGAAATAGAAAAGTGCATTTAGATGAGCCATTTGACAACAAATATCACAATGAAATTGATTCAGACAAAAATTGGCATGTGTTTTTATATGAATTTATCTCCAAGATCATTCCAAAGAACAATAATGATATTCCTTATTTTTCTATAAGAGGCTTGGGGACCTTGAGGGATTAACATTTGAGGTGCGTGAACAATAACAAGAGAAACAATCAAAATTTAGAGGTAGAAATCTCTTTCCTATCAAAAGATGATTGAATGGTCTACTTGCCACTTAAAATAAAAATTTAAGCAAATGATCAAGAATTCTCTTCTTAATATCACCAAAAATAATTGAAGGTATGCTAGGTTTACCTTAACTCGAACTCAGAAAAGATGCATTCTATCACATAAAAGATGCATTTGGTCAGAAATGAAAAACAGATTACTGTATCTCATTAATCATCGTTAGTATTATTTTCAAAATATTTTTTCTTAATTTATGTTGGCATAATTTAAAAAAATCCTAACTTATCTTGTATTATTGTTTACCATTTTTTCTAATTTAACATTTTACTTTATTCTTTGGATATGCATTTGCAAAATCTAAGCACATCTAGCCTCACTTTTTACTGTCAACTTTGTAGATATTCCATGACATTAGAATCATACAACTATTGTAATACTTTTTGGGAGGTTCATATGCTATTTATAACATTTAGCCTGAAATTCACAGTGTAGAAGCCTAAATATCAGCATTTGCCCTCCAACAGAAACAGAACTCCCACTGGGCAAGGTCCTGGTAAGATGACCCCTTTATTATTTTTATTGGAGAGTGAAGTTAATGTAATATTTTAAATTACTCTTTGAGATCAAACCAGATTATTCTAGGAATATGCATTGCAAACAGTAAATAAAGAACATCTTCATTTTTTATTGTGTATAAGTGATTCACATTGATCTTTATATTAGGTTGTGGTGATATACAATCCTCTTGGTTGGGAGCGAGAGCAAATTGTCAAAGTGCCTGTATGTTTTTCTTTCAACTTAAGTATTTACAGTGTTACACTTTCTATTAATGTACAGTTGCCCTTTTTGGGACTTAATAAGTCAATCCTAACTCTATATAGAATTAAGCTTGGTGATTCATTATTCTCATGGTGGTGGTTTTTTTCACAAATTTAATGATATTTCTAGGCTTATCATTGTGAAGTTTAGACGTTACAGGGTTCTACATATTCAAGTTTACCCTGATCCTGTAGTCCCTTTCTCCAGGCACTATTGAGTCAAACCAACTTCAACTCAAGAATAATTAATTTCATTAATTTTGTGTTTTTCATTGCTTCTGTCAGTTGCATGCTTGTTTGAGAACCTATCACCTTTTTTTAAGTGTAGAAACAACTGCTTTTATTTTGCTTATAAATCTGTAATTTTTAAAGAGAAGCTATATTGTAGAATGAATAGTATCTAAAATGGGGATTTTTTTACCAAATTAGAAGGCACATATGTCATGAAAAACACCTACACTATTTCTAGTTCCATTTTTATAATGACTCAAGATTGATAATTTTTTTTTGAAGAAATATTCATATAACATGGCATGTCTTCCTTTTATGTATGGTACAAATTGCAGATAAGGATGTTTCGATTCTTTCATCTTTCCATGGGTTTCAATACTTGTGTACAATTTCTTAGTTAGTAAATCACAACACTGAATTTTTATTATTCTTATGTTACAATCTAATTAATATGCATGTTTGCTGATATAATACATCTTTTCACAAGATGTCAACTACCAACACAAACACCAATGTAATGTGTATCTAGAAAAAGGTGCAATGACAAACTAATGAGGAAATTATGTAATAAAATTTAGAAGCAAAGATTTTATCTGTAAAGGAAGGAATTTGAAAAGCACTCAACCCTTTCTTAGAAAGATAAGAAAAGATACATCAAATAAACTCAGTAAGCATCACAAAGACAGCAACAATGAACAGATAGCACCGAGACTGTAAACACAGAGAAATGATAGGCAACTTGAAAGAAGGACAGGCATTAAATTTCACCAGCATTGGTGCCTTTCGCTTGCCTCTACTAGGTATATAAACTGGAATGGAAGACACTATTGAAGACTGCGTAGCCTTCGATGAATGGGAGCCGTGCCCTTGGCTATTGACAAACAGGGAGTGGGAGGCAAAGCAGGCTGCGAAACAGGTGTAGGAAAAGGGGCAGAAATAAATGTGGGAGGGGCCAAAGAAGCTACAGATTGAACTGATTTCTGAGTTAATTCCTGGGGTTTATATTTTTTTAATATGCTTTATGTAAGCAATCCTCACGGGCAAGCAAGGGTTGTACTGGAGCAGGCCAAAAGTGATCATGGATAAAGTAACAATACAACACCAATGGCTACTACCTAGTATCCTAGATAGTGTGCATGGTGCCCTCATGGGAAAATTTGGAACAGTTATGAACCACAAGGGAGGTTGACGAAATAGAAACTAGAAACAAAATGCCTAGCTTCAGACAAAATAGGTCCAACTTGGGAATGACAACAAATGTAGTTGAAACCACCTTGGCTTCCACAAGTACTGTCAAGGTGGTGGAACTCACAGGGGGAATATAAAGGCTGTTATGTGTGTAGATGGTAGCACGACACTCATCATATCTCACTTGATGTAATCCATTAACAAAGAGGATCGATCTCTTGGATGATATAAATCGAATCATAATGTAGGATCAACCATAATGCCTTTGGTGACATTACCATTGATCTTAGTAGGGATGTTCAAAGGAGAAGGCTCTCTATCATATGGTAAGGTCAGAGGTGTGAATGATATGTCTCCGGCTTAGAGACAAGATTGGATTGATGGAGACCATGTTAATGTATGGACAATCACTTGAAGGAGAGGGTGACACAAAGATGAAATTTGATGAATGTGATGGAAAAGGTTTAGTATAAATTTTTGAAGCTCATTGGTCATCTTGTCCACAGACTTATTAGATTACTACTTATCTCCAACTTGGATAGCATTGCCATCTATATGGTCCTAGACGATATGTTGTAAATGCATTCATCGTTCAATAGCATGCCCAGGCACATGGTGATATCAACAGAACTTTGAACCATCATACTAATGAGGGTATGGTTTCTTATCTGGAAGAGGTCTAATCTTAAGGAGGGACACTAGGTTGTCTTTCATTGACTTTTAGTATACTAAAAAAGGAACTGGATAACTAAATGAATATCTAATTTCTTTGATGCTCAAAATATTTTTTCTCTATGTCTTGAGGAACTGTGATTACATTAGACATAACTTTATCTTTCTGGGACCCACCTAAAGAGGAGTCACCTCCAAAGGCATCAATGTGAGAATTCAAAGGAAAGTCTCCAAATTGAGCCATTATATGCCCATAACCAAAGAGTGTTAAGAAGATGGGTGAACTTTGGATATTTGTTCAAGGAAAGTCTTTCTCAATATTGGCTACAAATTGCAAATGAAGATTCTTTGAAGATCACCATCATGCAAGGCAAAAGGAACCTTTGTAGATGTAGGTTGATATTTGGAGATAAAATCTTGTTATTTCCCATTTGGGTTTTGTTTACAATAAACGGGGTCAACAATGGTAACCTTTTTTTCAATGTTAGCTTGGAACTATTTGAGAAATGCATCGGTTAGTTGGGAAAATGTTTGAATAGTTTGGTAGGTGTACCATTCCATTTTAGTCTCCTTAAGAGATCGAGAGAATAGTCGAGCAGGTCATAGTCAAGATTATGACAATCACTACATAAAGTGAGAAAATAATTAATGTGCATATGTGGATCCCCATCACTATTGTACAAATCAAATTTGGGGCATTTTCCCTTTGGAAAAGGCTTGTGATAAAATTGGAAAAGGTGAACAGACTACTACAATAATATGGTAGGAGAGAAGATTGGTTAGCAGTTGCTGAGAGATTATTAAGTTGTTGCTAAAGTTTTCCTGTGTTTTTCAATATAGTGTTGATGACACATCAAGGTAATTAGGTGTACGCGTAGGTGGATTATTCATACCAATAGAGGCATGAGTGTTAAAGGAGCTACTATTATTGGTGTTAGGACCAACAATGGTACTAACATCAACACCAACACCAGTGCCAACACTAGTGTAGTGGCCTCGTGTGATCGCAATTCACTTGTTCCCAATGTCCAACACTGAAAACTCCAACAACCAATTCATATGGTGGTGTTAGAGTTGGGGATGATGTACGACAAAATCTAGGCCATATGGCTCTTTGAGTGCTGGAGGAGTTTGTATAGTGATGGAGGTCGCATGGTGATGGCAACCTATATTGAGGTCCATACGGTAGGGATGTACGATCAGCAAAAACACGTATGGTGATGGGGGATGAACATGTAGTGAAAGTAGATGGTTGTACAATGCTAGAGAGGGTCGTACGATGGAGCAGAAAGGATAACATACAATGGAGTGAAAAGGACAGCGAATGATGGGGTGGTGGATGTGTGTTGGGTGTACAATGAGAAAAGTGGGCAGCTTTTGGTGGGATGAGAGAATGTTGGAGGGTGTACAAACTAGTAGACAGAATCATTAGAATTTTGTTCTTCTACTTTAGTATGTGAAAATGATAATGGATTTTATATTATTTGATAATTATTGCATAGAATAATAGAGAGATGAATACCATGAACTAAGGATGCCAAAAGTTGTATTAGTGTCAAAGACTTAAATAGATTTGTGTTTGATATATAAAGATGGCACTTTAGATTTTTTGGATCTAAAACCAAACAAGTAGGGCAAAATAGGGTGAGTGATGGATCCCATTGAAACTACGTTAGCCAAATAGGGAAGATCTCTCCTATCAAAGAGCGAAAACAACTCAGAACTCCAACTATACTTTGTAGTACAATAGGATATTTCAAGTTGCATACTTACAACAAGCTACAAGCTGGTATTAAATACCCCTTCAGAGAAATTCCTAAAGGTTTACAAAAAGATTATGGTACTGCTAACACCTACAGACAAAAAATAAAAATGGGCACGAGATACACATAAATCGATTGGGCGCCCAACTACAAAATTTGATTCTCCTATATTATTTAATAGTGGGGACATTACAGTCCTCCCAACTTGAAAACTGCTTGTCCTCAAGCAATTACAAACTAGGGTGCTCCAAATTTTCTTTGCCTCACCTAGTGGCGTCATCTATTGAAAGATCCTTCCAATGCACAAGAAACTCCTTGAAGAGGTGTGCCCTCAACTTTTATTCCCAAGTGTCAACGATCTGGACCAGCTTCAGAACTAATTTTCCTTCTTTGTTGATTAGGGGTAGATCCTTTGATACTGTGATATGCTATCCCATGACCTTCTTCAGCCAAGACAAATGAAATACATTATGGATTCAACTCCCTTTAGGTAGCTCCAATTCTTGGGTAGCTTCCCCTACCCTTTGAACCATGCGATAGGGCCCATATAAACATGGCCTCAACTTCTCTTTGCCACTTGTCTTTTAAGAAGATTATATGTAGGGCTGAAGCTGAAGGTATACCGAATTAGCACCTACAAAACTTCTCTCAATTTCGTGCCTATCTGCATGCATCTTTTGTTGGTTCTAAGCCCTTTGAAGATTTTCCTCGAGAGATCTCAAAATATCCAAACCCCCTTGTAGCCAATATTTGGCCTTCGGTGCTCGAATGCCACTCTATGCCATATCCACAAATGATGGAGGTTCATAATTGTAGAATGCTTTGATTGACGCCATCCCAATTGACATGTAGTATGTGGTATTCTAATAGTACTCACCCGAATGTACCCACTTAACCCATGCCTTCTGTTGTGCCAAGATGTAGTGTTTGAGGTAACCTTCCAAGCACCGATTCACAATCTTTGTTTCTTCATTTGTTTGTGGATGATAGGTAGTACTTGGCATGAATTCTATTCTTGCAAGCTGAAATAGTTTTGTAGAAAAGGTGTTGAGGAAGTGGCTCTTGTCGCTTACTATGTTTTAGGGAAGACCATGTAGGCAGAATACTTCATGAAAGAATATTTTTGCTACTTGTCCTATTTGATACCTAGTGGAAATAGAAAAGAAGTGAGCATACTTGGTTAACCAGTTGACCTTGATGAAGATACAATCCTTTCCTTGCACCTTAGGAAGCCCAAAAATTAAATCCATTGAGATGCTATCCCTTCTCTTTAGGAATTGGCAATGTTTGAAGCAAACCTATGTTAAGCTGTGCTCGAATTTCTTTTGTTGGTAGGTGGCACATTCCCGAACATACTATAGGATATCCACAAAAACCTTTTCCTGATTTTTTGTGGGTCTTCAAGTATCTTGGATGTTTGACCAAGGGTGAGCTACGCATCTCTTTTAAAATTCTCTCCTTCATGTTGGACACGGGTACCAAATAAATTGTCCTTGTAGTAGATGATGTCGTTAACCCCCCTATACTTGCCATCCTGTACTTCACCATCCATCAACTAGCATGCAAATATGTTCTTGGAGTATGCAACCAATAGGTGCACATGCTAATCTGCATAGATCTAAGACATAGAGCATATGTCATACCTTCTTGATAGTGCATCCGCTACAACATTTTGTTTTACACTTCACGTATTCAATATCAAAATCATACCCACTTTTCTTGTCATTCATTTAACTTCCTCTTCTCTAAGAAATACATTAGGTCGTTGTGGTCCATATGGAGCTCCAATTAGGTACAGTTGAAACTTCATCAAGTCGTGCATGATGGCAAGCATTTTCTTTGTCACAGATAGGGCAACAATCCTACATTAGCATGGTCTAGTGCCTTCTTCAAAAGCATCACACTATAGGATGAAAGGTCAAGTGAAGTTTGGCAGTGCGAGAACCGAACAAGAACTTATGGCTTCCTTCAGCTTGTCGAAAGTGCATTGTGCTTTCTCATTCCACAGGAAAGATCCTTTCTTTGTCAAATCGATCAATGGTGCATTGAGTTGCGAGAACACTTACAAAAACCTTCTGTAGTAACTGCACAACCCAAAGAATTTGTACAACTCCAAGAGAGTTTTTGAAGGTGGCTAGTCCGAAATAGCTTGAATCTTCTTTTGATGAATCTGAACCCCTCAGTTATTGATGATGTGTCCTAAATATAATATTTTTATCATTCCAAATTTACATTTCGACCTTTTAGCGAACAACAATTGTGACTCCATAATCCTCAACACTTCGTCCAAATGCCTCAGATGATCCCTCCATGTCTTACCCTAAATAAGTATGTTATTGAAGAATACCAACAAAAGCTTGCACAGTTCTGTGTTGAAGATGTGGTTCATGCACTACTAGAATGTGGTTGGAGTATTATACATTCCAAACGACATGAACAAAACCTCATAGTGGTCATAATGGCAACAAAATGCTGTTTTCTTCGCATCTTGCTCCCTCTTGTGGATTTGGTGTAGCCAGAGCGAAGATCTATCTTGAAAAAGTGTATACATTGTGTAATTCATCCAACAACTCGCCGATCTTAGGAATAGGGTACCTGTTCTGGATGGTCTTCTTATTCAACGCATGATAGTTCACACACATCCTAAGGTTTCCATCCTTCTTCACTAACACTACTGATGACACAAAGGGGCTAGGGCTGGGCCTGATCCATCTCTTGTTGAGAATCTCCTAGATTGTCTTTTCGATCTCTTTAAAATTTTGGGATGACATTATGGTGTGGTGATTATGGGCTTGTCTCCTTCCTCTAACTCAATAGTATGCTCAAATTGGTGGTGTTGGGGTATGCTAGGTGGAATGTCGATGAAGACCATGTGGGGCTTATCCAATACTACTTGAAACTCTTCATATTGGTGTTGAGTTTGTTGTCCTTGTATAGGTTTTGCTGAAATGAAGCAATACACTACCTCGACGACATCATCATGTCTGAAGATTGCCTCCATTTGTCATGTCGAGGTTTCTTTCAGGCCACCATTCAACATTTCCCATAGGACTACCTTTTTGCCACCTACCTTGGAGTTGAACTCCATTCTATTGAAGCTTTGCATATACTCAGAGACTCCATTCACTGAATGCCCATAATGACCTCCATATCAACCAGATCTACTACAAAGAAGTCATCTATTACTATGTGGTTCCCCATGTTAATGGTTAGTCGTGGAACTAGGTGGGCACAAGACAAAAGGTTTCTCCTGCCACCTTGACTTCAAACCCTTGGTGTGCCTTCGTACACAAACCCCTTTAGTTTACAATCGATGAGTTAATGAAGTTGAGTGTCGTCTCACTGTCAAGTATGACCATGATCAACTATCCCCAAAGATTACTTTGTACACAAAATGCCAAGCACCTCGACATACCAACACGTGTAGCAATGGTGCGTCCTTGCCGTACTAGCATAGCGATTGTCTCCGCAAAGGTTTTTGTTAACTTTCGTGGAGGCTTATTGACCTTCACCTTCGGCCTCAGGTTCCTCAAGTTGCTTCTCACTGTCAAACATCCCCTCAATGTAATGGATTTCATTTTCCTAGGCATCGGTGTTTTGGTTCCCATGGATCCTTACTGTTAAAACACAATAATCTTCTCTCGAGCTCTTGACGGGTGGCCTCATTGAATGAGGGCTTCTTTAGTTGGGGTTTGTTATCTTTTTCCTTTGGAGTAGGGGGTAGCTTGGGATGTGAATAATTCTTGGAGGAAGAAGAGGAGGATGCTGCCATGTCCCGTGCTTTCTTAATTGCTTCTATTAGGGTGAGAGGATTATACCCTTTTACCCAACCTTTTAGAGGTTTTACTAGTCGATCCATGAATAACACAATTCAGTGTCTCTCTGAGATCTTCGTTACTAGCACATAAATCCTCTGAAACTCAACAACATAACCATTGACTAATATTGTTTTCTTTTGCTGCACCAAATTCTTGAAATTAAGCTCTTGATCTTTTCCATCGAAGTGGCCTATGAGCCTTTTAGTGAACTTGACATAAGAGGATATTTGATCATGACTGAGAGTAACCATTCCATGATGTCACCACTCGTGCGCGTCTCCTTCCAAACGAAGTGCGACAAGTTTAATTGCTTCGTCCCTGGGTGTTGGGTTGATCTCAAAATATGTGTCTACCTTTACAACCTAGGGCAATGTGGAAATTCATCCCAATTCATCGAAAGATGACAGGTTCAACATGCATATCTTTTGTTTGAGGTCATCATTATAATAACCGCAACCATTTCCACTTAAATAATTCATACTCAAATCTTCATAATCTTTGAAGGATATGTCTCCTTCAAGATTCTCATTCCTCTAGTCTTACATCAATTGCTTTTGCATTGGACAGTGGGCTTACACTCCCTTCAAGGGGTTTAACTCTTTGTGGAAATGTTGGCATTGATGGTTGAGAGTGTGAATGAGGATTTACTCTCCTTATCACCAAGTTATTGCTGTTTGCCATTTGTCTTTCTTTCGGCTACGTTTTTCCACGTCTCTTCCATGAGCCATTGACGTTTTGCTCCTCTAATTAGCTTGTTGTTGAGATGGGCTTGACTTTTGGTGAACTCTCGTAATAGTGCCATGCCTGCCTCGACAAGATAGTGTGGTTCCCTTGTTTTGTCAATAGAATGATACCTCTTAGAATAAATTTTCATTCACATCCCACAGGTTGGCATAATAACCAACTCTGATACCACTGAGATGTCCCTGTGTGGCTACAAATCCCTTTTCCCAATGCTCGACAAAAAAGAATCCAACTAGTTTGTATGGTGGTGTAAGAGTTTGGGATGACGTACGACAAAATATAGTTTGTATGGCTCTGTGAATGCTAAAGGAGTCTGTATGATGATGACACTCAATATCGGGGTCCGTATGGTAGACTGATGTATGGGCAACAACAATAAGTATTGTGATGGGGGATGGACGTGCGGTGGAAGGAGATGGTTGCATGGTGTCAAAGAGGGCCATACAATGGTGCAGAAAGGATAATTTACAATGGGGTTGAGGATGTTTGTTGGGCATGCAACAAGCAAAGTGGGAAGCATACGGTGGGATGAGAGAATCTTGGAGGGTGTACAAACCAGCAGCCATAACCATTAAACTTTTGTGCTTTTTCTTTTTTATGTATTTGACAAATTAAAATGGATTTTATAGGTTTTAATAATTATCGCACAAAATAATAGAGAGATGAGTACTAGGAACCAAGGATTCTAATGCTTTCATTAGTGCTAGAGACCTAAATAGATTTGCGTCTGATATATAAAGATGACGGATTAGATTTGCTACATCCAAACCAAACAAGCAGAGTAGAATAGGGTGAGAGATGAATCCCACCAAAATTGCATCAGCCAAATAGGGAGGATCTTTCACTTCCGAAATGGCAAAACAATGCAGATTTCTAGCTAGAATTTGGAGTACAATAAGATAATTCAATTCACATACTTCCAACAACCAAGAGGTTGGTATTAAATACCTCTTAGGAGAAACTCTCAAGGGTTTACAAAAAAGTGTTGACACGGCCAACTTACAGGCAAAAAAAAAAGGGCCTGAGATATACTTAAATCAATCGAGACCCCAATTACAAAATATTATCTCCTCATTTTATTTAATAATGGGGCATTACAACTAGCACCAATGCCAATAGAAAAGACATGGAGTGTAGATGTAGAGAGCGACATGGAGTACCCCTAGAGAAATTTAGACACATTGATGCTAGGGGTAGTACTACTAGCTAAAGGGTCAATAGTAGGAGAAAATTCCACCATATGCAGGGCTACCCTGGGTATAACAATATCAATCTATGAACCAGTGGCGTCAAATTGAGTATCCTAGGGACTAAGCAAAGCATATGAGACATGGATTGCCATGATCTTACTCAAAGCCATCAACACCTCGAGGCCCTTTCGATCTAAGAGGAGCATTTCTCTTAGATTATTGATTGTAAAGTCAACCTCATGGAAAACATTCTCCTTAATAAGGAAGTTCTCAAAGTCCTTCAAATTTTCCTTGAGAGAGTAAAATTGAACTAACAAAATTGTTAGAGCAAAGTCATGGTCAATGGCAGGAGGAGACCTCGGAGGGTAATTTTTTGGAGTGGTATGTTGAGAGCTAGATTGAAAAGTAGGTCTAGGATTGATTCCCAAAATGTTAGGGAAAAAATGACACTTGAAAGGATCATTAGAATCCATATTTTCTTTTAACATAGGGCCTAAACATGTAGGACTATACCAGATTGGGGGAATATTCAATCTTGAGATCCTTTTCATAATAATTTTTGAGGTGGCTTGGGTCATGAAGCTCATTGAAGAACCCGACAACATATTGAAAATTGCTTGAGCAAGTATAGAGAAGATAAGGAAACAATGTCTGCTACAAGCTTCACTTGAAAAGAAAAAAGTTGTACAAAAATTAAAACAAAAGTTAAGTTTCATATCAAGTTCACCAAAATGTCGAGAAGGGGATGTAATGTCCCCATTTTTAGCAGGTTCCTGCATTTGGCCAGGTCAGTTCACCATCATGACCCTCGTGAGCTAATAGTAGGATTTGAGGGTCTTAGTTGTGTGGTTATAAGCTTTCCAACAACCTATGGTGTGTTTTGGCTACATTTGAGGGACTTACTATTTATATCAAGTCAATTTGTTGGTTTCGATGAGCTCAGTTGGGTTAGAGGAGTTGGAAGATGCTCTCTGTTTTTATTTTGGGCTTCCGATTTGGGCTCCAAGAATCTTGGAGGGAGAGTCTACTTATAGTAAGTCACCCCATCAGGTTCATTCATGGTCTTTCATCATCAGGATCACTTTGGTGTTGTCAGGTTTTGATTCTAATGCTTCGTTAGTTGTTTTTGGAAGACGGGTGAATTATTATTATTATTCATATAAATACATTGAGGTTGCTATTTTTGATAGTGTTTTTGGTTGGTCACCTCAATATCATAACTCGTTGGAACTGGGACGAAAAGTTTTAAATCATAGGAATAAGAAACAATGGCCTTATGTGTCAAAATTTTAAGCTATGTTGGAAAAGGTCATTTTTGGAGCCAAAAGCAATAAATAAATCAGATTATAATGACACTTTATTATATTTTAATGTTGTGTGTGGGAAGCTTCTTAAGTGAAGTTCATTTGGGAAACTTTGTGCCATTTGGAGATTATAAATATGAGCCCATTTGATGAGCAAAGCATTCAATTATTTGATTATCTTATTTTGCTCTTGTTGTCTTTGTGACATTTCTGAGTCTAAAGTTTGTGCCCTTGCTGAAGTATAAGGGTTTGGAATCTACAGCTGAAGTATTGTAGATTGTAATTCTCAGAATCCACAGCTGAGGTACTGTGCACTTTTGAGTTTTATTATCGTCTCCTCTTTCTGTATTAACTATGGTTGAGGTGCCTTTATACAGTTGAATATTATACTTTCTCTGTTGTTGGACGAGGGTTTAGATTGTAGATTGAAGTCTGTTTTGGGCAGCATTTGTAAGGGTAGACTATGAACGCCAAATTGAAATTGGACTAGGCGGCTTTCAATTTGACTTTGCAATTACATTCTACAGCAAAGACTAGGTTCTTAATTTGTAAAATTCAGTTTATATTACATAGTTTGAAATTAAATAGGCTAGCTTCAAATTCTGATTTATAATCAGCCAACAATTAAATTCCCTTTTCATTATATTGCTATATGGTTTGTTGATAAATGAATTCAAAGGCTAGTGTGAATCATTTTAGAATTGTTTATTGGCATGTGGTATTTATTTATGCAAAACTTATAAGGCCAAAATTAAGTAAATTTGTGATCAGTTTGCTGTACATCTTGATAGTGTTTTAACATTTAAGACATCATAGACTTAGTGGTAATTGGGCTGCTTGCCAAGTGTTTGACAAAATGTTAAACCATTGAAATGTGAAAGAAATTGATGCTTAGTTTAGCTATAACCAAACAGGGATATTACAAGGGTTTTGCTGCCCTCAGGATGATAGAATCCCAAAGAGTGGATGGCCCAATGCTGCCTCAATTAACTAGTGCTCGGGTGAGCTTGGAAGATTTAAATTAAAGGAACAATTAACTACATCTACAAATTGGAAATGCTAAATAGCAATTTGATAGTAAATGATAAAAATGTTTTAGCTACAGAAACTGAAAGAGCAGTTCACAAAGACTGACTGGTATGCTCTACACACTCTTTACCTAGGATGCATGCACAAGTCTAAGAAAACAACATTGATTTAGGGTGTTAGTAGGGTGCACACACATTCATAAAGATGAGATATAGAGACAATAGTAGAAAGGTACAAGCTCGACCAAACACTTAAACAAAATGCTATATGAAATGAAAATAACATTTGAGAATGTAACGCAAACTACTATGATCAGGTAATAACAAAGAAAGAAAAATTCGAATGAATAACCAATAGTTGAAGCCTCTAGCACAGTCTTCCTTCCTTTCTAATCTGCACATGGGATAGACAAGGAAAATTGTAGGGGCTGTGTTTTAGAGGCCTACCAAAGTGAAATACCCATTTTGGTTTTTCTGCCTTCAGAGACAACCAAGATAGGTATGTTCAATAAAATGATAATAGAGAAACAATGAAAGAAGGAACACTAAATATGGGCTATAGTAAAGATGAACAAAAAGATTGTGAAGGAGATGGAGATAACTCCCCTTCAACACCAAGAAGTCGGACCTTACCAAGGAGAAAAAGAGTGTGGACACTTTGGAAAGATGGAGCTTAAACAACGGTGATCATGGAAGGTTGACAAATGATGCATCAAGAAATCAATAGTCAAGAAGGAAGAAGGAATGCCAAGAAGTTCGTGAGAGTAGCCAAGAAGACAAAAAATGGAACAAACAAGGAATGTAAAGCGATCCCTAAGGAATCTCAACATTGATGGGCTACAACATGAGGTATTACACTCCCAAAAACAATAGGTTTAATGCTCCAATTACCACTTTTAGGCCTCAAATTCATGGGACGAATGTGTGTTGCATAGGTTCCTCCTTGGTATATAGGTGTCCAGAGTCAGAATAGTCCACATGGTTAGAGATTTGGGCAAGAGGGGTAACAAGGCAAGTAGGTGAGGTGGAGACCTTGATTCAACTAAAGGCATCATGCCATGTGAAATTGCATAGAGTGTAATTTACAATGTTACAATTGCCATCCAAACAACACAAATCTATTCTTATTTAGTGGAAAAATTATCCAGTTTATACCCTAACAATATAAATACTCAATTGAGAATACCACTATTCTCATGTAAATCTGAATATTAGCAATGACATACTTTGAATAATAATGCAAAATGATAGTTTGATGTCCCCGATTTTAATTAATTGACTTAATTAAGTTGTCCTAAATATTAAATAATATCACAGGGACTTATTTAATGAATTAAATTATTAAATAAAAAGGGTCCAAACAAATAAAATGAGAAACTATTGTCGGTCTGCTTGTAACCCTTTGGGAAACTTCTTAGAGCCCTTTATAAGGTTGTGTTTGGCATAGTTGCAGGCATAGTGAATTTGGTATTTTAATTTTATTTGCGAACTCCAATTGGAATTTCAGCGATGTTTGTTGTTTTGAAGGTGCAAGATCCTCCTTACTTTGGCACTTTGCATTTTCAGTGGGAATCACCCCTCACCCTATTCTACTTGTGAATCTGAATTACTCTAATCATGGATATATTTTGTGTGAATTCTATATTGCACTTTGCAGTTTCGGTGGGAATCATCCCTCATCCTCTATGTGATTATCTCCATTAAAATTGAAAAATTTATCTAACATTGTTTTGGATCTAGCATAAATTGATAGCATTAAGCTCCTTATCTTTGCCACTTCCCTATGCACGTCACATTTGTTAGTGTCCATCCATGTGTCTGTGTTTGCGTTTGTGCTTGCGTTCATGTCCTTGCTTGTGTTTGTGTTTGAATTTGTGCCTAGGTCTATCTACATGTCCATGTCCGTGTCTATGCCCGCATTTGCGTCTGTGCTTGCATTTGCGTTCATGCTCATGCCTGTCCATGTTTGGTGGTGTACCTTGTCTATGTATGGTGAAAGGAAGATAGCATTGTGAAGGTCTCGTGTTAGTTGTATGGGGATGGTTTTGTGTTGTTCATGCATAGTGGTATTGATTGTTTGGGGAAGTGTCTTAAGTTGTACAACAAGATACAAGAGGCTCCATACAGAGGTAAGACAAAGGGGTGTCATATGAAGGTTTTCAGCAGCAAAGGGATTTTATGAGACATTGCAAGGGTATTAAAACTGGTGATCCTACTAGCCCATGGAGAGAATCATGACACCTAGTTATGGAATGGAAGGTGCATGTGTGAATATGAGAGTCATGTTGAGGGAGCTAAAATGAAGTCAGCAACAACTCTGCTAGATCCTAGCGAGAGGGCAACAATAGATTGGCAAGATTCTCAAGTGCTTGTCAAATGGAAGAATGAAGGGCAGTATGTCATGAACACATCAAACCAATATAAGACTGACCATGTCAACTTTCTCTCCAAGGATCTAGCAACAACCCAAGCAATTAAAGCAAGATTGGATTGATGGTGGATAACAAACACACATTTCTCTCAAGGACTACATTGACCTACCAATGAAGTATTTATCCTTTGAGGGTAATATCATCTACAACAATAGTCCGGAGCGATAGATTTACAATGGGCTACACAACACCTTAAATCCTAAAGAAGATAGACATGATCATAGATCCTCCTCAACAATAGGAGGATATTGGTAGGCAAGAATTCACAATTGCTTCTTCCAGTAGAGAACACCAAAATTTTCAAGGCAACCAAAAAGGGGAGGAAGATGCTTGCACAAATTTCATCGACACTTGTCCGTCAACTTGATGGAAATGCAGGTTCTATTAGTGATTGTTCAAATGAGCAAGCTCTACTAGTGGTTGATCAACTTCATGGAGATGCAAACTCTACTGATGATACCTTGCAAGTGCAATCTCTATGACTGGTCAAAAATGGAGTATACGCTTTGGTTGGGCATGGGGCATGCATGATTGCCATATCTTCATGTGAGTGGCTTCCTCATGGAAAGAACAAGTTGCAAATGAGCTTTGAGATTCGAAAACATCATTTTTGGGAAATGATTGATTGGCATGATGATATGATATATAGAGATCTAGACACTGATTTGTTTGATGTGTTAGTGGGATCCTGATGAATCTAGGCATGGCAATGTATATATCAGGCTGGAACAATGGAAGCTTGATGGAGATTTTCTCTACTTGCCTATATCTAAGTGTGTGCATGTGATCATGATGTAGTGTGGAGATCTCAATGGATAGAGCTTCCAATGCTCGTGTATTGTCTGGGATCCTTAAGCTTGTTAGATGGCAAATAATTATAGATTGCTTGAGGGCAAGCAATCTTTGGCCTGAGGACTGTAATATCCCCAATTTTAATAAAAATCTTGCAATAAGTGGTCCAAAAATTTAAATAATATCATAAGGACTTTTTAAATAAAGGGCTTCAAACAAACAAAATAATAAACTATTGTCAACTTGCTTGTAACACTCAGGAAAACTTTCGAGAGCCCTTTATAAGGCCTCTTTTGACATAGTTTTAGAGGTATGGTGAATTTGATATTTAAATGGTTTTTGTGAACTCCAGTTGGAAGTTCAACATTGTCTATTGTTTTGGAGGTGCAAGATCCCTCCTACTTTGGCACTTTGTAGTTTTGGTTAGAATCATCCCTCAGCCTATTTTGCCTGTGAATCTTGTTGGGTGGATATTTTGCAACCGACAGTTTGGGTAAAATTTAGTTACAAAATAGGTAGACCAACCACAGCGTGTGAGACAGAGTCTCTCCTACATTAAAGGAAAGGCTCCCCATTCTCACCGTTTTTTGGATCAACTCAAGGTAAGCAAGAAGTTGAGAGATTTGAATGGGTATTACCAATATTCTTTCCTTTTAGCTTTTAGAAAAGAATCCTCTTAGTTGCGGAGTGAGTAATGGGCAAGATGAAACCTCAAACTATACTTCTATCTATATTTGTAAACAATGATACCGATAAACCAACAATAACTCAAAGGCTAGCTGAAAGCGTACTAGTTTGTCTCTAAGTATGGTGTTAATTTATGCTATAAGAATGACCTTTACTATTGGGGCACAAAGACTTCCAGAAGTAAAGAATTCTAACTATTTTTGTGAATTAAGGAGCTACAAGCTACAGTGAAAGCTCCAAGTCAAAGCTTCAGCTCTGATTCCTTCCTAACTCTTTATACTCAATTAGTAAGAACACAAAAACACACGAATCAAATAACAAATGCAAATCAAAGTCAAAGCTTCCAACTTGCACAAGTCACAATTTGTGGCAAATGGATTTTCATATCTAAATCAAAGATGGTTTAAACTAAAAACTTCCCAGCATTTGTAAATAGATAACTGAATCCTGACATTAATTGCATATTAACATAAAAATAACTGTGATCATATTCAATTGAATTAACTAGATCAACGATTATCTATTCATAACTGTAATTCATGATCAGCTGAAATAAATAGATTAACGACTAATTATCATAACTATATTCATGATCAATTGATTAACAATTAACATAAAATCACTGAAATCATATTCAATTGAAATAACTAGATTAACAATTAACTATTCATAATTGTAATCATGTTCAGCTGAAATAACTAGATTATCAACAAACTATCATAACTATATTCATGATCAAATGATTAACAAGTAAAGTAAATGCTTAACAAGAAATGAAAGGAACATGCAAGCATCATCAGAGGATTTTTAACTGGTTGTGCAAGCCTTGGCTTTGGTGAGAGGAGAAGCATTGACATAGGCTTAACCTCCCAACCTCGAACCATACTTATCACGACACATTCTATTAATTTAGAATGGCCCTCCTTGAGATCGGGCTTGGAATGTTCTTCAGTCCAGCAACCTGAGCATCTTGTTGTTTTGATTGTTCGCTTAGTTATGAAATAGACATGCTTACATAACTGGCGCTACTGACATCAAGTAATCATTAGATGGCAACATGCCTATAAACTACCTTGGCCAAGGATTTTTGATGGGCTCAATGTCCCAATCGCCACTACTTGACTTGACAATAGGTTACATTATAGGACTGAGCATGAGCTATTAATTATATTTCATTTGAGGTATTCTTGTCTGATTTCTTTTTGCTTTCTTAGAGATTTATTCCACCTCTTCACCATATTCAGCCCTTTTACACCTCTTCACCATATCATGACAATATTGCCAGTGAATCCCAGGTGTTTTGGGAAGGTTATGAGCAATTTGCTCCTAATTATCTTTTATAATAATTTTGAGACAGCATAAGACTTATTATTGTTGTTAGTAACTTCATGAAGGTTGTTACATGTTTTGAGACTCCTTATTAAGAGATACTACTTGAAAAGATGGTTCTGGATACAATGAAATTAAAAAAAAAAATCATAATTCTCAAGGTACAGCCAGCAAATTTCATAATATAATCACAGTTTTAAAGAATGAGACTTCTAAGCTTAGCCGGCTATAGGAGAATATGCATTCAAAAATTATAGAAGGGTAACTCATGACCTGATATGTATCTTCTAAGGAACTTGCAACTTGATCAGCTTCCTCTTGATTTCTTCAGCGCTTGACTTCAATATCCTAGCGGAAATTGCTTGAAGTTGAAGTCACACAATCTGAACAAGGTTTTTAACAATGGTAATAGCGGATGTCTCAATGGTGGATGGTAAGATATATCAATGGTAGACTGAAGACAATTTTAATGGCTGATTAAAATACGTATCAAGGCAGATTGTAAGATGTATCAAGGCAGATTACAGTAATAACAATGTAGGGACGAGTTGGTAAATGAAACAAGAAGAAACTGGAATGGAGCAAGGAAGGAAGAATTCGAGCACCAAGGAAAAAGGTGATCCCATCTCTCGCTCACGACTTCCATAAATGGAGAATGAATTATGACTCCTTGGCTCCCATCGGTTACAAAGGATTATAGTCAATTCAAATTTCCAAATATTAAAGTGATTTTGAAAAGAGATGGAAAGAAAAATAAAAATAAAAGTTAAAAAGAGGAGTTGGAAGGATTATAATTTTCATTTATTATTATAATATATGCTTATATACGTTCATGTAAGTATATTAATGGGGTGACATCAATAAATTACGTTATTATAATTTATTGGTGCCATTTCGTTTTTATATTTATATGTACATAAGTATTTATTACAATAATATGATTAAGATCAATTAAAAATCTCTTGAGGTATGTTTTATATCTTAAATTAGATTATTTTACGTTTTCTTAGATTATTTTTCTTAATAGCTCATGCGGTCCCAAAAATGTATACTGTGATCAAGTCATTGTGTCCTTTCCAAAGAAGTTTAAAGTCATACTTGCCAATCCTGATGAATGAACCTAAGCGAACATCCCATTCCGATGATCTCGTTTAGCAATGCTTCCCCCCTCTTCATCTTCTCTTGCAATCACCCATAAAAACACTTCTACCATAATAATAATTCATAAAAACATTTTAATCGTTATCTTAAATCAAATTGCTAATCACTAGTTATTGGTTAATGACCATCTTCATTAGTAGTTAATACAACGTATATAAACAACTACCTATTTCACATGATTATGAAAGAATAATTTGTTAAATGCTACGGTTATGAACAAGTTTAAAATAAGGTCAAAATTTTGTGGTGTAACATACCCTCCCACTTAGATTTTTCATTGTCCTCGATGAACATCACAACAAAGCTTTAAACAATACTTAATCAATTTATATTAAGAAAAGAAAAGAAATGTTCAGTTTCCAACCCTAGAGAAAAGGTGAGGGTGTTTTTTGGAAAATTTCATGATAATCTTGCCAAGTGGCATTATTGTCTGCATATTGATCCCACTGGACCTTACATTGTATCACCTCTCGATTCCGTAAGCTTAGCTTATCCACCTCGAGTATTCTAAGTGGTCCTACCTCTACCACCCCAGGTTCTTGCACTTGTAATAGTTTCCAATCAATTATATGATCATGATGGGTAATGTATTTTTTAAGATATGACACATGGAAGATGTCATGCATTCTGGCAAAGGCTGGTGGTAAAGCAATTCTATAAGCTACTGGGTTCACAACTTCTAGTATTTCAAAGGGTCCCACATACCTCGTGGCTAACTTGGCATTCTTACCAAACTTGATAGTACTCTTTTGAGGTTTTACCCTTAATAGTACCTTTTCTCCCACTGAGAATTCTCTAGGTGTTATTTTTGCATTTGCATAGCTTTTTTGTCTATCATTAGCTTCATTCAATCTTTGACGAATTTGGTTTATCTGTTCTTCCATTTCCTTAAGCATTTCGAGTCCAACAATGATTCTGTCTTCCAAACGATTCCTACTCACAGGAGTTCTACATTTACGGCCATACAAAGCCTCAAATGGAGCTATTTTAATGGTGTGTAGGAATTGTTATACGCAAATTCTACCAAGGGTAAGCATGTTTCCCACTGGTATTGTCAATCCATACATTATACTCCCAGAAGATCTTCTAATACCTAATTTACTTTTTTTGTTTGACCATTTGTCTCAGGATGATAAGCTGAACTGATGTTTAGTTTAGTACCCAATGCTGAAAATAATGTTTCTTAGAATCTAGTAGTTATCCTAGCATCCCTATTTGAAATAATTTTCTTTGGAATTCCATGCAATCTGAAAATTTCTTTTACGAATTTATGAGCAATTTTTGGTGCTCCATCGATTAGATTCTTTGGTATAAAATGAGCAACTTTTGTCAATCTATCAACTACTACCAAAATGGTATTGTGTCGATTCTATGTCATAGGTAATTCTTGTACAAAGTCCATGGAGATTATCTGCCACTTTCACTCAGGTACCTCATTAGGTTGTAAAAGACTTGCTCGGTATCAATGTTCTGCCTTTACTCTTTAGCATTCTAAACAACCAGCGACAAATTCTGTTATCTCCCTTTTCATTCCTTTCCAAAAATATAGGGGTTTTATATCAGATAGCAATTTAGTTACCCCAGGGTGTCCTGAATATGGAGCTGAATGAGATTTTTCCAGAATCATTCTTCGGAGTTCAGGGTGGTTGGGTACATAAATCTTGTTATGATATCTTAGCAATCCATCCTCTTCTAAACTAAATTCTGAATACTTAGAATCTTGTGGGTCCCTCATAAGAGCTTGGCTGATTTTTGCATAAAACTCATCATATTCTAGATGTTGTAAAATCTGGTTCTTTAATCTGAAGTTTATAGTAAGCATTGCAGAAATGTGTCTTCTCCTACTTAGGGCATTTGCAACTTTGTTTTCCTTGCCTTTAATATAACTTATGTCGAATTCATAGTCTGCTAAAAATTCCAACCATCTTCTTTGTCTAGCATTTAGATTTGGTTGTGTGAAGATATATTTTAGTCCGTGATGATCGGATCAAAGTTGAAAAGGTTTTCCGATCAAGTAATGTCTCCACATTTGAAAAGCATGTATAATAGTTGCTAATTCTAGATCATGAGGTGCGTAATTTTGTTTAGAATTCTTCAATTTCCTAGATTCATATGCAATTACCTATTCATCCTGCATTAGCACACCTCCTAAACTTTCTCCTCATGCATCTGTTATAACTACAAATTGCTGTTGTAGATCAGGTACCTTTAGTATGGGTTCTGTAGTTAGCTTTTCTTTCAAATATTCAAAGGCTGATTGACATTTTTCCGTCTAGACAAATTTCTTTCCTTTTCTCTTAAGTGATGTGATCGAATAAGCTATCTTAGAGAAGTTCGTGACAAATTTTCTATAAAACCCTGCTAATCCCATAAAACTTCTAACTTTTGACACATTTTTAGGTATAGGCCATTCCTTAATTGCTTTAATTTTTTACGGGTCTATGGCTATACCCTGAGCTGATATAATGTGCCCTAAATACTAAATTTCCTTTTGATAAAAGGCGAATCTAGACAATTTTCCATATAATTTATGTTCTCTTAACCTTTGTAAAACTATTTCCAAAAGTTTTTGATGTTCTTCCTCATTCTTAAAATAGATTAGAATATTATCTATAAAGACCAACACAAACTTATCTAGGCAATTTTGAAATATGCTATTCATTAAGTTCATAAAAGTTTTTGGTGCATTGGTTAACTCAAAAGGCAATACTGTAGATTCGTAATGTCCATACCTAGTTCTGAAAGCAGTTTTGTGAATATCTTCGTCTTTAATATGAAGCTGATGATATCCTGACCTCAAATCAAATTTTGAAAACATTGTCACACCCTTCATCTGATAAAAAAGATCATGTATTCTAGGCAGTGGATACCTGTTCTTGATGGTAACCTTATTGAGCATTCTGTAATCTATGCATAATCTCCTAGTACTAGGGCTCCCCATGGTGAAACATTGGGCCGGATCAGTTTCTTGTCTAACATGTCTTGTAATTGTATCTACAAATCCATTAATTTTGTGGTAGTCATTCTATATGGTGCCCGAGAAATGGCTTCTGCTCTTGTCAAATCTGTGGTGAAATCAAGGACTTGGGAAGGTGGTAGACTAGGGAGTTCTTCAGGAAATACATCTTGATAATTCTTTAGATAGGGATACTTTTCTTCAAAAGATTCCTTTAACTTTTCTCTGATTTCCCCATCTTCATAAATGTAGTCATCTCCATATGTGGTGTTTTTGGGTTCTCTCATGTCCTCAACCCTGACTACAAAGATCTCATAGCCTTTTCTTCCATATTTCTTAGTTGCATGGCAGATATCTGTTTTGATTTAATTTCATGTTTAATCTCTATAATGCTTGTTAGCCTACCTCGATCATTCAAACAATTTACAGTTGTGGCAAGACAATCCACTTTGACCTTATGCTTATTGAGCCAATTAATGCCTATGATAATGTCGTATGACCCAAGATGTGCTACATACAAATTCAATTCCGTTGAAAAAGTTGGAAAGTTAACTTGAGCTTCAAACAAACACCGCTCTACCTTAGCCCTTGGTTGGTTTGCATACTTGACTGTCCATGGTTTTGCCATGAAACTACATCTCTTTGGAAATCTACTTAATAGTCTAGGTAATATAAAACATTCAGAAGCTCCAGTATCAATTAAAATGGAGACAGGGTTCTCGTAGATCTAATGCGAAGTTTCAATTGGGCCTACTTGTTGCTCTGCTTGCCCATTTTCTAGGGCTGCATGGTTCCTCTGTTGATAAACTTGCTGTTGTTGTGGAAGAGGTGGTCGTTGTGGCTGATTGTTGGTGGGTTTGATGGGACACTTATTAGCATAATGATCTCCACAAGTGTAACATCTTGAAGGTGGCCTCTTCCTTTCATTACTCTTATTATTCTTATTTGCTCTAAAATTACTTTTAACATCCTTAACTCCATTTCCCTTTGACTCTAGCTTGTTGTACTTGAAATCTTTAAACTGTCTCTTCTGAGATCCAGAATTAGCACTCTTCGTATTCTAGTTTGTTTTCCTTTTATTGTCCCAGATGGAGTCATTTTTTTTGACTTTGTATTCTTGCTGAACAACCGTCTCTAGAGATTCCTCCATAGTTTGAGGAGTGAGAACATCAACTACTCCTATTCTGTTGTTTAGACCCATAATGAATTTCATCACCTTCAGATTTATATCCTACTGATATGATGGTACATATTTCAACAATTGGGTAAATTTCTCCTAGTATTTATGTACTATCATATCTCCTTGCTTCAAGTTTTGGAAGTCTAGAAGTTTCTGGTCATAAAAGGTTTGGGGCAGCCAACGATTTCTAAAAATGGTTACAAAATTTTTCTAAGTAATCTCAGTGGTTTTAATGTTTTGCTCAATCTTGGTGTTCCCCCACCAGGTTGTAGCTTCTCCAGTAAAGTAGTATATTCCCCAAACCGCTTTTGAGGTTTCAGAAAAGTTTCTAATTTCAAAGTATTGTTCCATTTCAGTTAGCCAAGCTTCTGCTTCCTCCTCGGACTCGGAACCGGTAAACTTGGGTGGTTTGATTTTTTTAATATCTGCTGACAAATCTGCCACTATTTCTTGTTTCTTTTGTTTTTTAGTTTGTTTAGGTAAAGAGGTTCTCTTGTTATATCTTAAGACTTCTGTCTCTGTTCTAAGAGGAGGTGATGATTGTGTTTCCTGGTGATTATGCCCCATCTAGGCTGCCATCTCATTCATTCTTCTTTCCATGTTTTCCAACTTCAATTGCGCTTCTTGCAAAATTTGAAGTAACAAGTCATTAGAAGATTGAGTGTTTTCACGGACTATGCTTTGATCTGCAATGTTCTCGTTGTTGTTCATTTTATTTGTTTGTTGGTTTCACTTGTTAATTTTACAAAATTTGTGTCAATTTATTGAATTCATACATGTTTAAGTAATTCCACAACAAAAAGAGCTTGCAAATGTATGAAACACATGAAATAAAATTTAATTAATTAACTTAATACTTCGCTACTGTATTTATAGCAGCCTTATTTACAAAAATTTCCCTATTGAGGATGTTTACAGCAGAATATTTAATCTTGCTTTTCAGCATCTAGTTTTGGCTCAGGTTGGTACATATCCCGCACTATCTAGGATCTGTGGAAATGCAAAAGAGAGTTGCCTTGTTGAGCATTACAATTTTGAATTAACTTGTTCCTATATGCTGCTTTACTAGCAAGGGTCCACTTGATTCTTTCTTTCTTCATCCATTGCAATGCCTGGTACAGAGTTTTGTTATCTTGGGGCATGGAGCAGCAAGTATAATCATATTTTGGCATGTTTTTAATTAAATAAGGGAAAATGGGATGTCAAGCCTTCTTGCAGGGTGTTTTACATACTTGCATCCTGTACAATCATTCTAAGAATTTTTCAAGTTTACATGAAAGGTAGTGTGCCCTAGGTTCAGTGTTGACCCCAACACTTTGATACCATATGTGACAAACGAATTTTCATATCTAAATCAAAGACGGTTTAAACTAAAAACTTCTTAGCATTTGTAAATAGATAACTGAATCCTTTTCACATGACATTAACTGCTTTTAACAATTAACATAAAAATAACTGTAATCATATTCGATTGAATTAGCTAGATCAACGATTATCTATTCATAACTGTAATTCATGATCAGCTGAAATAAATAGATTAACGACTTAACTATCATAACTATATTCATGATCAACTGATTAACAATTAACTGAAAATAATTGAAGTCATATTCAATTGAAATAACTAGATTAATGATTAACTTTTCATAACTGTAATCATGTTTAGCTGAAATAACTAGATTATCGACAAACTCTCATAACTGTATTTATGATCAAATGATTAACAAGTAAAGCAAATACTTAACAAGAAAAGAAAGGAACATACAAGCATCATCGGAAGATCTTTAATTGGTTGTGCAAGCCTCAGCTTTGGTGAGAGGAGAAGCATTGACATAGGCTTAACCTCCCAACCTCGGACCATATTTATCTCCACACATTCTATTAATTTAGAATGACCCTTCCTACCTCAAGATCGGGCTTGGGATGTTCTTCAGTCCAGCCACCTGAGCATCTTGGTGTTTTGATTGTCCGCTCAGTTATGAAACAAACATGCTTACATAACTGGTGCTATTGACATCAAGTGATCATTAGATGGCAAACATGCCTATAAACTACCTTGGCCAAGGATTTCCAATGGGCTCAATGTCTTGATCACCACCACTCGACTTGACAATAGGTTACATTACAGGATTGAGCATGAGCTATTAATTACATTTCATTTGAGGTATTCTTGTTTGATTTTTCTTTGCTTTTTTGCAGATTTATTTCAACTCTTCACCATACTTGGCCACACAGCCAATGATTCCTAGGTGTATTAACATTGCAAGCACTCAACCCTTTTACACCTCTTCACCATATCATGATTATATTGCTGGTGAATCCCAGGTGTTTTGGGAAGGTTATGAGCAATCTGCTGCTAATTATCTTTTATCATAATTTTGAGACAGCATAAGACTTGTTATTGTTGTCAGTAACTTCATGAAGTTTTTTACATGTTTTGAGACTCCTTATAAAGAGATACAACTTGAAAAGATGGTCCTGGATACAATGAAAAATTATAATTCTCAGGGTACAGCCAGCAAATTTCATAATATAATCATAGTTTTCAAGAATGAGACTTCTAAGCTTATCCGGCTACAGGAGAATATGCATTCAAAAATTATAGAAGGTAACCCATGACCTAATATGTATCTTCTAAGGAACTTGCAACCTAATCGGCTTCCTCTTGCTTTCTTCAGCACTTAACTTCGGTATCCTAGCCGGAATCGCTTGAAGTTGAAGTCACACAATCTGAACAAGGGTTTTAACAATGGTAATAGCGGATGACTCAATGGTGGATGGTAAGATAAATCAGTGGGAATAGCAGACGTTTCAATGGCAGATTGAAGACGATTTTAATGGCTCTTTAAAATACATATCAAGGCAGATTGCAAGACGTATCAAGGCAGATTACAGTAATAACAATGCAGGGACGAGTTGGTAAATGAAACAAGAAGAAACTGGAATGTAGTAAGGAAGGAAGAATTCGAGCACCGAGGAAAAAGGTGATCCCATCTCTCCCTCATGACTTCCTTAAATGGAGAATGAAATATGACTCCTTGGCTCCCAACGGTTACAAACGATTATAGTCAATTCAAATTTCCAAATACTAAAGCGATTTTGAAAAGAGAGGGAAAGAAAAATAAAAATAAAAAGTTATAGAGGAGTTGGAAGGATTATAATTTTCATTTATTATTATAATATATACTTATATACGTTCATGTAAGTATATTAATGGGGTGACATCAATAAATTACGTTATTATAATTTATTGGTACCATTTCATTTTTATATTTATATGTATGTATGTCAGTATTTTTTATAATAATATGATGAAGATCAATTAAAAATCTCTTGAGGCATGTTTTATATTTTATATTAGATTATTTTATGTTTTCTTAGATTATTTTTCTTAATAGCTTATGCGGTTCCAAAAATGTATATTGTGATCAAGTCGTTGCTTCTTTTCCAAAGAAGTTTAAGGTCATACTTGCCGATCCTGATGACTGAAGCTAAGCGAACATCCCATTATGATGATCTTGTTTAGCAATGTTTGCCCCCTCTTCATCTTCTCTTGCAATCACCCATAAAAACAGTTCTGCCATAATAATAATTCATAAAAACATATTAATCGTTATTTTAAATGAAACAATTGCTAATCACCTAATGACAGTTATTGGTTAACGACTATCTTCATTAGCAGTTAATACAACATATATAAATAACTACCTATTTCACATGATCATGCAAGAATAATTCGTTAAATCCAACGGTTATGAACAAGTTTAAAATTAGGTCAAAATTTTCGGGTGTAACACAATTGTACTCAATCAAAGTTCAACTTGAATTGTTTCTTTGTATTCACTTTTCTTTCAACATAGTACTACACAATCAAAGTTATGCTTGTACAATTTCTATAGAGCTCTCTTGCACATAATAAAAGATCATTTTTACAATCAGGGGACACTCTTTTATATAGGCAAAGGAGTTGAGAAAAAGGAGGAAAATGTGGGAGCAACTCAACCAACTTTGACCCGGTTTAACTAACAAGAGAAATTATTGGATCACATGTCATAAGGACATGCAAATCATATTACATGTAATTACACAATTTCATGCAATACATCCTCTTCAATCTGCAAACTTGAAAAAGAGAAGAAAGAAGATGGAAAAGAAGTGAAACAATCGTAAGGATTGTTCTTAAGTGCCTTAAACTTGATGATAACATCATGTACTGTAGGAAGATCTGAGATTCCCATTGTCTTTGATATAGCTTCTATTATGACTGCGTTAGCATATGCTGATATCAGAACTTTACAATTTGCTACGAGAGAATTCTGTAGGTGCTTGGCTAAGGATTTGTATAAAGAAAACCTACTCATTATGTGAGAACCAAAATCTTTAGAAACTAGATCAGCATTAACTCTAATTGTATATTTTGAAGTCATCGCATCTATTGTGACCAAGTTGTCATGCTCATTAGGATCTTGACATCCCATTTGTTCCACGTCTCACATAACCTCAATTTCAATTGATTGACAATCTTCTAAGGCTGCCTACAACTTTGTTACAAGTTTCCTAAGCATCTCTTCCTTGTAACCCATGATTCCGTGACACTTGTAGAACATTTTGCAAGATGGGACGACATCACATGCAACCAGGCCGTCCAAATTAGAATTAGTGATTTCATTTCAATCACATAGAATTTCCTTGAAGGTGTTAGCTTCCTGATTCAGAGATGCAATCAGGTCATGCAACATCTCTTCAATACCTCTGATACATTCAAGGATTTTGATTGCATTTGTGATGGCCTGAACTCTTTCAGAGACTTCTCCAAACCAAGTCTTTGCTACTTCCATTAGCTATTTCTCTCGAGGTCTTTGAGATTTAGTGATTGCATGTTGCGAAGATTGTTGTTGAATAACTTCATTTAGGCGAGCAACCTCCTGCTTGAGCTGATTCTTCTTCTCGTATGATGCATGATTTCTTTTTGATACATTGGCATGTGCATCATGAGCATCTTGTAGACAACCCAACCATGATTGCTTACTAAGTTCAATTTTGGTGAAATTGTAATCTGAACGGTTAAGTTCTTCAGTTGGTTTGTCCACTAATGGTTCGACAACCCATAGAAATTTAATCTTATCAAAATCAACTACGATCCTTGAAACAATCTTATCTTTCAAAGAACTGGACTTGGTTTTCTTGATAGGAGGATTATCTGGGGGCAACACAACCTTCTTTCTCTTCATAGTGACCTTGCCCAACCATGCAAGCAAACTAAAACCTTCATTTGCTGAATCCGGGACAGTGGAAACCATTGACATTGATCCTGATTGTATTTTTTTGCTAACTGGGCATGCTTTAGTTCATACAGTTGTACCGAGAGGTACCTGATGAGAAGATTCTGTCATGAATGCTTCAAGACCAATAATTGAAGTATTCAAGTTTAGAAACTTGACCTTCCGTGAATGTTGGGAAACATATTTCCCAAACTCTCACACTGTTCAGCTGTGGGAATAAGAGCTACTGAAGAGATAGGAAGCACCAATGTGTTTACTTTCGAGGCAAGGATGGTAGGTGTGAAAACAATGGAGATTGAATCTATTTCATCATCTATGACACCTAGAAAAGGTATTTCCTAAATGGATGGAGCTTGTTGACTTATTGGTCGCGGAGGAGATATGATCATAACCTCTCCTTCTTTGTCTTCATCCTCCTCATTAGGTTCTTATTCATATTCCTCCTTATCAGGTTCTTGAGCTTGTACAAGTGCTTGTGAGGGCTCTAGAGAAGATTTAGGCCCCTTTCCACCTTTCAACTTAAACTTGAGGGTTTTAGCTGAAATAGAGAAAGATGAAACATCTTTGCTTGAAATTTCCATTGGGATTTCCTTCTAGGTGGTCCAAAACTACCGCAATCTACCTCGGGTTTAGGATTCACCCTCTTTAGGCCTTTGATCTTTAACCATTTGTTGGTATTCACTAAGATAGACTGAAATCTATCATAGATAGATATTCCTTTTTTCTGCAGCCAATGTATAGGAAAAGAGCATTGCTTGTCAAAACCAACACGATGGTATTCTGGATCAAGAATATTACCATCATCTTCAATTTGGAGATTGGATTGAGCATGTTAAGATTAATGATCTGCTGCAGTGTGAGACTACAGTAGTCCATACTCATGATGTCCAACTCCATGCGTAGGTCAATCCATATGTCCTTTATGTAATGGAGATGGGTGAATGCTCTTTTGATCATTAAGTGCATTCTTTGATAACCAAAATCATACCTAGCTTTGAATTTCTCCAATGTGATAAGCTGAAGTTTTGCCTCCACATCTTTTGCCTTATATACTGAATTGATCATATATTGACCAATTACCAAGGGCTTGGTTGTAGTGATACTCAATCCTAGTCTATGTTGAGTATTTTGATATGGCTGTACTTCTATAAGCTATCTAGTTAATTCCATCAGTATGATCTTATTTGTAGCATATCTCAATAGAGTATATGGTTCTCCTTTGAAGTAGCCAACTTTCAAATAAGTGAAAGTTGGAAATTGTAGAAAGATAGTGCCAAATTGATGTACCCAATTCCAAGCTTCATCTAACACTCGCTTGATTACCAACTGTTTGTCAAACAAACACTAGAAATATCCAAAAAACGCATCTTAGACTCTCCTGTAGTGATATTTGCTATGCAACAAGGTGATTTGATAATAGTAGTGCCAAATAGGAACTTGTAAATGATCCCCTTTAGTGGAAAGACTTGAGAAAGATCGCATGGATGCAATTATGTAGACCAAGTAGGAGTTCATGTAAAATGGCACCAAGGTTCCCACATTAAGCAACTGCTCACAAATAGCAGTACTGATAAGCTCACCCCAGAAGATAGGTTCTTGATTGTCGAAGATCTGGAGAATGAATTTATACATCCATGGCTTGAAGTTGCTGGAATCTTTGAGACCGCATGTCCTGCTAAGACAAGTGATCAAATCTTTGCATTCTGGATTGAAGTTTGACCTATGAATGGTTTCAGGCCATCTTGAAAAATTGCTTCTTCTGACCTTTAACTAATATACATTATATACTTTTGATAATCTGCCCTCTTTTCATTCCATACGTTCAAAGAGATATCCTTTGACAAATCTTCACACTCTGCATTTTTTAGGAACTTTAAAGATCTATTCATTAACCTCTTATTCAAGTCTAATGATGACCTTTCCATCTGCATCTTTGATTGTCTTGGTCTTTGGACTGAAATTTCATGTACATCCCATGACACATTCTAGTTCCAAGGAAGCCATAGGGAAAGTAGATACCAAATGAATATTACTCTTCTTGATGCGTTTCATTTCATGAGTTGAAGGAGCTTCGACCCTTTGTATGAAATCAGCCATGTCAACGTGCCTGATCTCTATGTCAGAAACACTATCAAGAGGTGATAAAACTTGAGATGTGGTCGCATGAGCTAACTCTTTTTCATATTGGTACTTTATCTTTCCTTTGGATTTTGTGGATGAGGGTAAATCCTGTGTTGGAAATCAAAGAGCCAAGATAGGAAGATTGATAGGTTTGAAGACAAATTCTCCTCCGAATCCGAATTCACAAACAACTAACTTGACTCTTACAACCTTGCAAGTGATGGATGATTGATGAGCAATCAATAGACGTTTTGGCATTGATTTTCCAAAAAAAGAGGTCAAAGATCTCCAAGAATAAAACCGGTTTTTGCCCAAAACCCAAGTAGAAGCCGTTTTTGCCAAAAATGTGATCTCACAAAGCCATGGCATGTGACTTTTCTGGCATTTAAAGGCAAAGACATGATCATTAATGACAATGACATGGATAAAAACCCCCAAAATTCTTCTTTGGACAAAAACGTAATAAAAAACAACCTAAAATGGACTTTTTTTGATGAAAATTGTTAAAGTAACTAGGATTGTTTCTGCAAATGTATTTTCATTGCCATTGTAATTGATGATTTCCAAATGCAGATTTGGATCTTAAATAAATATGAGAGGAGACATGTCTCTATAGTTAATAACCATTTAGTTTATAAATAACTATATGTATAACTCATCTTGAACATATATATAATATTAATATATTAACCATATATGTAATATAATATAATATTATTATATAATAATATATAATGCATAATATATATTATATATTATATTACATATATAATATATATTATATATATAAGATACTTATCTTAAGAACAATTTATCATTAATGAGGTAGCTTAAATAAAAATCAATCCAACAAAGGCTATAACAAAGTCACGTCCCATAGCTTATGTAAGTCATAGACATATATATATATATATATATATTCTTATCAGTAATATGAGACATAAAACAATGTTCATATAAATCATGAATACAAATATTCAAAGTAATAAGTATATTTCTTTGACTGATGCTATACTTCAACAAAAATGTGGCTTTAAATCTCCATTAAATGCAGTGATTTCTTCATGGATACCAACATCTAGGTGTGAGAATGCCAAAATATACAAAAACAACTTTGTTCTTGTAGATTTTAAGCCATGTTTTGGGCAGATCTGGGTTTTTTGAAGAAAAACCTATTCTCGGGGAGTAAGAACATGGAGTTTTTCCTTTTAGTCTTCAAAATCATGTTCTATTCTAGCATTTGCATGTGTCTACAAGGCAAATTGCACTTTATAATAGAGATTGCATATTTAAAATGCCTCAAACTTAATTTCTAATGCAAATCACGCTCTAGGAATGCATTTGCATATTTTAAAAAGCATGCATTGGTGATTTTATGCATATCGCATTCTAGGACAGAGATTGCATATTTTAAAACTTATTAAAAACAAGCTCATAGTGCAAAATCACACTCTTGGAGGGTCAGTGCATGTTTTAAAAAGGCTCCAAAAAGCAAATAGCACTCTTGGAGGGTCACTGCATTTTTTTAAAAGGCTCCAAAATGCAAATCGCTCTCTTGGAGGCCCAGTGACATGTTTAAAGTGTGTTAACATGCCTTTTTAGTGCAAAATCTTGGTCTTTGGAGGCATTTGCATATTTACATGTAAATGGATTGAAACACATGTAATTGAACAACCTAAGTGATCAATTAAGCACATGTCTAATTGATTTTTGAGGAAATATCACTTAATTGGGTCAAAAACAATATTTGCATAATAGAAATAACATATTATGAGCAAATATCATTTCAAAAAGTAATATTTAACTTATATTTTTTAAATAAAGCATAAAGTTACTCCAAAAATAAATCAAACTATGTAGTTAATAAAGCCACTTAAATGAAAAATAAAAAAGCAATTCAACTTGAAAATCTAACATAAAGAGCTCTATAGTTACTTTAAGTGATAAATTAACTTTAACATAAAGTGATTTTAAATTATATTTTTCAAAAAGTGAATGTCAACATTAAATTTAACATTGATTTTATATAGCATGTAGTTGCACCTGGAGAGTCTGCTTTTTGGGTACTAAAATGACCATATCTTTTGATTGTGAACTTTGATTAAGCCCTAAGATAGACCAATTTGAAGGAAAAAATGAAAGCAATGATTTGAGCAAAACCAAAAGATTAAAAGCTAACAAACACACACTCAAAATAGCAAGAAAAGGACATTGAAGGCTTCAAGAATCAAGAATAAGTTCAACAAAATGAAAAACTAAAAAGACTTGATGAAACTCTTTAGTAAAAGGATTCACTATATCAATTAGAGTTGATTGGTTGATCAATGTTATCCAATTAAATAATGAACTAACTCAGAGAAATGCGAAATTGAGTTGAATAAGGTTCGTACTGTTACTTACATTTTTGTGGTGATAAAATGTAGGACAACAAATCTTGGTGTAATAAAAAATATATTGTGTGAAATTATATATTTGTTCCTCTACCCAATTATCTCCATTCTAACTAAGCATTTGATCCAAAATTGCGTCTAGATCTGGCATAACTCGATAGCATTAAGTTCCTTATCTTGGTTGTGTCCGTGCCCATGCCCACACTTATATCTATGTCTGTGTCCGTGCCTACATCTGTGCTCATGTCCTATCTGTGTCCATGCTCACATTTGTCTTTGTGTCTACATCTGTGCCTGCGTCCAATGGTGTTCTTTGTCTACATTTGGTGAAAGGAAGGTCATACAATGAAGGGCTTGTATTGGTCGTGTAGGGGTGGTTTTGTGTTGTCGTTGTGCAGGGGTATTGATCATTCAAGGAAGTGTTGTAGGCCATATGGGGAGACAAGAGGTGCCATATGGAGGTTTTGGGCAGAAAAGGGGCTGTACTGGACATTATAGACAGTACCTGATTTGCGTAATCAATTTTAGGAAACAAAATCAGCACCTATCCATTTTATGTGTTTATAAAAAGATGCATATTTCTGAATAATATAGCAATGTTGCAACTCCAAGTGGCGACCAATCAAATACTGAAATGTGACATCAAATTGTACAGTTCCTGCTTAGACTAGAGAAACATTGTCTATAGAAGTGTAACTGATTTTAATACCTAGAAAGATTGCTCAAACTGAAATATAACAACAAAAAAATCTGCAAATATTCCTATAATGTCACACGACAGAGGTGAGAAGTATAACTAATCAAGTAAGATTGCCCAGCCAAAGTACACCTAGACATTGTAGCATATTTACATAGTAAGACAATCTTCTAGAGTAGAGAATGTACAGTAGACAAAATGTTGACTAAAATTCGATTAACTCCAATAATCTGTGGCCCTTTAATAATTTGGTATGGCCTAATTTTTTTTTTATTGGAAAAATATCATATGTAAACTTCTAGACCCACAAAATTAATAGCATCTTCTTTTACCATCCTGAATATTATATTATAATATTGAAGGCCGTTACAAAGAATCTGGAATATGCAATAACAGAGCTGATTAATTTAAAAGCCTCACAGATCACACCAAAGAAATATGCAACTCTAATGCATCATTGTAGCAGTATGAATAACTATAGTAATGGTCAGCTACAATTGCAACCTTCAAAATCTGAAGATCTTGAATGGTACTTATGAAACTAAAACTTAAAACATTTTAGCACATCAACATTCCTTGTATGAATTTGCTTGAATGAGTATAAGGGTTAAAGAGAACAAATTTCCACAATCCATCATATTGTCTATATGCTTCTGGATTCGATTGTGTTAGGATTTTTACCATCAACATTTCGAATCACACTACGTGATCCATGGATCACATAGTGTAATTCGAAACGTTGATGAGTTGTGCTGCTCATGCTCTTCATCCTGATGATGGATCACGTAGTGTGATTTGAAACGTTGATGGTAAAAATCCTAACACAATCGAATCCAGAAGCATATAGACAATGAGTATAAGGGTTTTCATCCCTGAATCCAAAAGGCAACTTATGGTTTTGGCCATCCAAATTTGATGCCAAAAGCTCATTTGTTGTGAATAGATGGGTTCAATCATAGAAACAGAGATTTGTTGAAAAAATAATGGTAATCATGTTATTTATGCAACTCCTTTTATAACGTTTTGAATGGAATTCAATATTTTTTTCTTTTTTATTTTACCTCCAAAACTTAATTTGAAAAGCATTCCGAAGACCTTTAGTATATTGCTTTTGGTCCTCTATCCTAGCTTTATTATATATTATATAAGGCGCCTTCTTAATATAATAGAAGTTGTCTTTTTATGAATATAACTTGAAGTTATTTTTTGGCCAACTCAAGTGAAGTTATTTTCTTATCTCAAAAGGAAAACACAATAAAAATTGTGTATAATATCTATGTATTTGTTATCATTGAAGTGACAGAAACAATTCAGAGTTGTAAAAAAAGTAGAATAAAAAAATATTGTATAAATTTTTATTATGATATGGTGAGATTCAATTATAAATATAAATGTTATTTATGAAATTGTGTAAGATATATTCATCTATGGTGGATTGAGAAGTCATTATGTAAATAAAATGAATAACTTTGGAGTGAGCATTTTGTCGTTAGGGTGTTAGTTTGGGCTATGTGATATGTTTTATTTATTAATTTGATATATGATTTATATATCAAAGTGTCCTCACTATTTTTTGCAAAATATATCTTTACCAGGTACACAATGAATTACTTACTGTGAAAGATTCTGATGGAAACACAGTTGAGTCACAGCTTGTACCTCTAGAAAATTCAACAGTCATTTTGACAAGTTCCTATAAGAAAGAGAATCTAGGCATATCATCAGACAAAAGCCCTCTTTTTTCACTTTTTTTCCAAGTGTCTGTGCCACCCCTCGGATTCAGTACATATATTATCTCAAATGACAATGGTAATATCTCTTTCTTTGCTTACAGTATTTTCCAATATCACTGAGAATCACAACTTTTAATTTTTGAAATGATGCTGGTCTAAAAATGCATTTTGTTGAAATTTATTATCTTAGAAAGAATTACTAATTGGAAAGTTATAATAATAATATTTTAATCTTCCAGCACCTTTATGCACAGGAAGTAGATCTGTACTGTCAACCAAACAAACTGCACCAGTGAACGAAAGCAGGACATATGTTGCTGGACCGGGCAACTTCACAATGTCATTTTCGTCTGTATCTGGTCAACTGCAACAGATATCAAATTCCAGGACAGGGGTACATCACTGGTCCTTGATTTCAACCCTTACAAAGATATTAGAATAATATTGTCATATTTATTTAATTAACGGTCAATAATGTAATATTAAGTCTAGTTAGATAGTTTCTAAATTTATCTTTAGTTACTGATTGTTTCTTTAGGAAACATCATCAATGTAATTTCCTATATATGTACATTTCATTCTTTACACAGTCAACCAATTACTATTGTGTAACATGGTATCAAAGTAGTTAAATGTTTTTTAAAAAAAAATTTCATTCTAAAGTTTTGAATGAATTTCTTAGTGAATTTTTAAAAAGATTTGCTTGGTTTGGAAATACGACTTTCTTTTGTTCATACCCATTTGAAGGGTTTGGAAGGTCTTTGATAGTATTTGGAATCCTAGTAGGGTTCCCCTAGCCATTTTTCTTTACCCACACGTCTATGATCTGGGAGGGCTTGTGCGAAGGATTCTTGGCAAAAATTTTCTTTGCAAATAATGGAAACAAACTCTTGAGTTTTGAAGTTTGTTTGTTGCTGCACTAGGGCTTTATACATCGGATACAACCTCTATGTTTTGTGTCGGAATTCCCTTATATTTGTAGAGTTTGCGGTTTCAATAAAAATCACGCGAGTGCTGTTTTTGTTCAAGTTCAATTCCTCTATATTCTTGTTTTTTGGCCATCTTGCATTTCTTAACCGTAAAGACATAGAACCAATCGATTCTTGTTGAGTAATGACAATCATAGACTAGGGTTTGCTAAATATATTCGTTTGGGATTGAGGGGAGTTTAGGTTTTTTTTGTGGTTTCTACTATTTGTGTATTTGGTATCTGCAGTCCTAGGGTTTTTAAACCTCCTTGTGACAATTTCCATTTTTGTTCTTTTATGAGACTTTTTTGACCTAGGGTCTGCAAAATTATCTTTGCGTGCTTAGCATATTCTTTTATTGTCTTCCTTGAAATTTGTGTGTCAACATTTTGCCTCTATTTTTTGATACATTAGGATTCATACCTCAGGTTTTGTGCAATCAGAGTTTCAACCTCCTAGGTTTCTATTTTTTGTGCCTCAAAATGCGTGAAGGACAGTTTCCTTTGACCAACATTTTGTTCAAAGGCAATAAAAAGTTCAACAGTTGCAACTAAAACACCTAGAAGGCTGGAAGCAATGGAGATGACGATTTTTGAATATTGGTGTATTAATTAGGTTGTTTGGGCAAGTCTTGTTATCCTACAGTACTGGGTCCAGATAAACATAAATTTGATGAGAGAAATTAGGAAATTGTGATGCTCATTAAATTATCAGTCACAAATGACCATATGCCTTAGGTTCCCTTAGGCAAGATAACTACTAGAATATGGGATTATTCAACAAGTCTACATGAAACATTTGATAAGAGTAGTGCTTTTTTTTGTGAAGAACGTGCTTTTCTCAATCATGATGGATGAGAGCATGTCCCAACAAGAATGTCTTACAAAAATCAAGAATATGCCTTATGCAAGACAACTACTAAAACATGGGATTATTTGTCAGGTCCACATGAAACATCTGATAAGAGTTGTGTATTTTCTTTGAAGATCATGCTTTTCTCAATCATTATGAATGAGAGCATGTCACAAGAATAGCGTCTCATGAAAATCAAGAATATTTGTGATCAGTTGGATGCGATTAGTCGGACAATGGAGGAAGAAGACATAGGAGCAATCACTTTGAAAAGTCTACCAAAGTCTTATAAGCATTTTATTGAGACACTCAACTTTACCTCATCTAATGTTGACTTCAAGTGTTTAGATCCTTGCACCAAACTTCTACAATAGGATTGTTGTTGACAATAGTTCAATAATAGTGCCAGTTCTTCCACAAAGCAGGCCTTCACAACAAATTCCGCTGCTTAGGACAAAGGAAATTGTCAATTTTCTCAGTAGTAAGGCCCAGGCCAATCCTAGGACCAACTCCAAGAAGAACATTCAGTGCAATTATTGGTGCAGGTATGGTCACATGAAGAAAGACTCTTGGCATTATTTGGCTTTTGAATAGAAGTATGGATGGTCTCAACAGAAGGCCAATGTAGAAGAGCACACTAAGGACACTAAGCAAGAGTCCACCTTCTATGCCTTTATGGTCAAATACTCAACATATAATGTCAAATCATCTACCTAGTACATCAACTCAGGTGCTTCTTGGCACTCTCATTGTCGAGATTGGTTTACTAATACAATCATTCATCGATTTAGCTATTGTTGGAGGAGAAGAATATACTATAGTCAGAAAAGGCAACATGCCAATTGAGTCTAGAGGGAGGAATTTAATTTCCCTCAATATATACTATGTTTGGGGCATGAAACTCAACCATTTATTAGTTAGTGAGATTATGTGAACTCTGCTCAACTGTATGTGGTATTCAGTTCAACAAATGTAGTATTGTTGATCGGGAGAGTCACACTATAGTTGTTGTGGGTATTGAGGATCATAGTCTTTATAGACTCCTCTATGTTGGTGATTCTCAAGAGCATGCCGTGGCGATTCTTGGCAAGCTTCCAAGTTATCACAATTGGTTCATGCCGATATTTGTGGACCAATAGGCACTCCTTTAGCTACTTCGTCTAGGTATTGTGTTATTTGTCAATAATTTTATTCATAAAATGTGGGTATATTTTCTCAAACAAATATTAGAATTGTTTAGTATGGTTAAAAAGTTGAAGGCGTTGGTAGAAAAAGAGTCAGGTTAACAAGTAATATCTTGTAAGACATACAATAGGGGGGATTTTGTTCAAATTTCTCCAAATTCTGTGCACATCACAGTATCAAGGGTCAACTAACTATACCTTACACTCCTTAGTAGAATGGTGTTCTTAAGTGGAGAAATTGTAGAATCACCAAGATAGCTTGGTCAATATAGGAACAAGAAATTTTCCAAAGAAATTTTGGGCAAAAGCAATTTACATTGTTGTCTATCTTCTGAACAGGTTTCCTAGTCAAGTTGTTAAGAGGAAGCCTGGTTTGGTAGGAAGCCTAAAATCACTCACTTGATGGTCTTTGTTCTAATTCTTATGTTTGGATTTGAGATGCCAAGTGCTCAAAATTGGATTCCAAGGGCTAGAAGCTCATGTTCATAGGAATAGTGAAAACCAAAAAGTGTATTGACTGATTTATGTAACATTGGTCGTCACATAATTAGTTGGGATGTGGTCTTTGATGAAGAATGAGGGCCTTTTCAACTCCATTCTCTTGTTTTGAGTCCCAAGGATCAACCTTGCAAGCTAAGGGTTTAGGTGTTAATCTTCCACTAGGTCCACTTGATAGGATGGATTTGTTAAGTGGATATTTTGCAACTGACAGTTTTGGGTAAAAATCCAATTACAAAATAGGATGACCAACCACAATGTGTGAGACAGAGTCTCTCCTACATTAAGGGAAGGCTCCCCCTTCTCACCATTCCTTGGATCAACTCAAGGTAAGCAAGAAGTCGAGAGATTTTGTAAAAGGGATATTACCAATATTCTTTAATATTAACTTTCAAGAAAGAATCCACTTACTCGTGGATTGAGTAATGGGTGGGGTGAAATCTCTAACTACATTTCTACGAAGAGCTGGAAACAATGATACCTATTAACCTACACTAACTCAAAGGCTAGCTGAAAATGTACTGGTTTGGCTCTAAGCCCAGTCGTACTTCTATATGAAAAAGCTTTATTATTAAGGCACAAAGACTCTTAAAAGTAAAGATAACTTAACTATTTTGTGAATTAAGAAAGAAGTATAAGCTACAGATGAAGCTTCTAACTATATATTTCCACAATTGCTCTTGATCAAAGCTCCGACTCCAATTGCTTCTTAACTCTTTAATATTCAATTACCAAGAACACAAGATAACATGAATAAAATATAACTTAAACGAATTATAGACAAAGCTTATAATTCATACAAGTAACAATCTCACTTAATCAAAGTTAAGTCTCAAATGCTCCTTTGTATTCACTTTTCTCTCAAAATAGTGCTACACAAACAAAGTTCTGTTGGCACAAATTCTCTAGAGCTCTCTTGCATACAATAAAAGATAGTTTTTACAATGAGGGGGCACTCCTTTATATAGGCAAAGGAGTTGAGAAAAAGATGGAGGAAAAAGTGGAGGCAACTCAACCAACTTTGACTTAGTCTAACTAGAAGAGAAATTATTGGGTTACATGCAACTCGCATTACATCTTTTATGCACATGTAACTCACATCACATGTAATTACATCTTTTTATGCAACGCATCCTCTTTAGACCTACTAACAAAAATAAAAACAAAAGCAACAATCTTAAAGATTGTTTCTCAGTGCCTTGAACTTGATGATAATATCACGCACTGTAGGAAGATCAACAATCTCCATTGTCTTTGATATGGAATCTATTCTCACTGCATCTGCATATGCTTATTGCATAGCATTGGAATTTGTTGCCAAAGAATCTAAAAAGTTCTTTGTTGAGGATTTATAAAAGACAAAATTGTTCATTGTGTGCGAAGCAAGGTCTTCAAAATCCACATCAGTATTGATCCTGATTGTATATTCTGAACTTGCCCTTTCAATTGTAATGAGATTACCACATTCATCAAGAATATGACATCCCATTTGTTCCAAATCACAAGTGACTCTTGGTTCTACTGCTTGACAATCTCCAAGGGCTGCTTGCAACTTTGAAATCAGCTTCCTCAATGTTTCCTCTTTGTAGCCAATAAACCCTTGAAATTTGAAGAACATTTCACATGACAGAAGAATGTTACATGAGACCAAGTCATCCGGATCAAATTTTGCAATTTCATCTTAGTCATTAAGAATCTCCTTCAAATCATTTGCTTCTCGAGTCAAAGAAGAAATCAAGTTTTGCTCCATTTTATTCATCTCTTTGACACGCCTAAGAATTGGAAATGTCTCTGCGATGGCTCGAATTCCTTCAGAGATGATTTCTCCTATCCAAGACTTGGCGGCTTCAATCAGCTTTCTCTCCTTGGATTTCTGAGTTATAACAACTTCACTCTGAGAAGATTGTTGCCGGATGACTTCATTCAAACGAGTAACTTCATGTTTGACTTGATTCTTCTTCTCCCACAATTCATGATTTCTTTTTGATACATTGGGTAATGCATCTTGAGCATCTTGCAAATAGCTTAAACGTGATTGTTTCCTGATTTCAACCTTGGTGAACTTGTAATCAGAATGGGTAAGTTCTTCAACAAGCTTGTCCACCAGTGGCTCACCAAATTCTACAAATTTGGTTTTATCTTAATCAACCAAAATCCTTGAAAAAATCTTATCTTTCAAATATTTGGATGTGGTTTTCTTGACAAGGAGATTATCTGGAGGTAAATCCACTTTTCTTCTTTGTTGTGATCTTGCTCAACCATGTAGGCAAGCTGAAACTTTCTTCTACAAAAGTAGGTGCAGTGGAGATCATTAGCATTGATCTTGATTGTATTTCTGTCGTGACTGAACAAGATTCAGTCTATACAACTAAATTCATAGAAGCATGATGAGATGAATCCATCATGAAAAGCTTAAAACCTGTCAAAGATGTGTCAAGTTGGGAAACTTGACCACTTGTAAGAGTTGGAAAATCCTTGAACATGCTACCCAAATGCTCATATTGTTCATTTTCCATGACGAGAGGAGCGACAAATGAAATAGGAAGAGCCATTGTATTGACTTCTGAAACTAGAATGGAAGGTGTGAAAATAGTGGAGAATGAATCCGCATCATCTCTACTTCATCCAGAAAAGGTGCTTCATGCATGGATGGCACATGAGTTTGTGCAGGCCTTGGGGGAGATATGATCATGACATCCCCTTCGTCATCCTCAGCTTCTTCATCTAATTCTATCTCCAATTCCTCTTTTGATTCTTCCTTTGCTTCTTGAACTAGTTCAGAGATCTGAGATGACTTAGAGTCCTTTCTGCCCTTTAACTTGAATTTGAGGGAACTCTTCACATTAGAAGAGGAAGCACCATCTTTCTTGTAATTTTCAGCTGTGACTTCCTTCCAAGAGGGCCAAAGCTTCCACAATCCAAACCCAACTTAGGATTAACTCTTTTTAGGCCGATTTTCAGCCATTTGTTAGTGTTTGCCAAAATAGATTGAAATCTATCCAGGATAGATGTTCCCTCCTTCTACCGCTATAGAATAGGAAAGGGGCACCTTTTATCAAAATGGGCCGGATGGAATTCCGGATCAAGGATGTTGCCGTCATCTTCAACTTGGAAATTCGAAGGAATCTCCAACATGTTAAGATCGATTATCTGCTGCAAAGTTAATCTATAGTAGTCCATCTTCATTATGTCCAACATATCCTCAATGCGATGAACATGTGTGAATGCCCTTTTCATTTGAGAATTCATTTCTCCATAATCAAAATTGAATCGGGCTTTGAACTTCTTCAAAGTGATCAATTGCAACTCTGCTTTCATATTCTTTGCTTTTTGCATAGAGTTGATCAAATAGTTACCAATAGCCAAGGGTTTGGTAGATGTAATACCGAAATTAGGCCTATGCATAGTATGCTGATCACGCTGCACTTCCATGAATTGATTGGCTAACTCCATCAAGATGATTTGATCAGTAGCATACCTAGGTAAGGTATAAGGCTCACCTATAAAGTATCCAACTCTCAAGTATGTAAAAGTTAGAAACTGGATAAAGATACAACCGTATTGATTTACCTTTTCCTAGGCTACATTAGATACCCTCTTGATAGATAACTGTTTATCAAACGAACACTAGAAATGCGCAAAGAAAGCATCTTGGACTCTTCTCAAATGGAACTTACTATTAGCCAGAGTGATCTGGTCATCGTACTCCCAAATAGGAATCTAAAGATGATCTCCTTTAGTTGAAACTAGAGAAAGATCCCATGGTAGAAACAATGTAGACAAGGTAGGAGTTCATGTAAAAAGGTACCGAAGTCTCCACATTGAGCTACTGCTGGTAGAGTGCAGTCCTTATCAACTCTTCCCAAAAAATGTGTTCCTTGTTTTCTATGATTTGGAGGATAAACTTGTACATCCATGGCTCCAAATCAGTGGAATCTTTAAGACCACAAACTTTGCTCAGAAGAATGATGAGATCCTTGTATTCTTGTTTGAAGGTAGACCGATGAATGGTCTTTGGCCATCTTGAGAAGTTGTTCCTCTTAGTATCTAACCAGTATTGGTTAACATGCTTCTGATAATCACCTTTCTTCTCATTCCAGCTTTCCAACAAGGATTCTTTGGTTAGATCTGCACGGTCTACATGATGTGACACCTTGAAAATTTGTTCGATAACCTCCGGATCAAGACTAACGATAACCTTGTCATCAGCATCCTTGATTGTTTTAGATTGTGGACTAAAACATTTGGAGCATTTAAAAAAAAATTCAGGCTCCATAATAGTCATAGGAAATGCACACACCGAGTGAATATGACTTCTTTTGATGCGCTTCATCTCATGACTATCAAGATTCTGCATTCTTCATAAAAAACCAGCCATGTCCACATGACTGATTTTTGTGTCCAGCACGTTATCTAGAATAGATATGACTAATGAGGGAGCTGCATTAGCTAACTCTTTGTCAAAATGATATTTCATCTTGCACTTTAATTTAGATGGTGAGGGCATCTCTTGTGCTTATGCTGCAACACAAAAATCCCAAAACATAAACACATCATTAGAGGAATAACCATACAAGTTGATTCTCAATCAGAAACAAAGGTTTGAATGTGGATTCAAAACTTAGGAGTTCCAATGAGATGATTTCAAAAGAGAGAAATCATATGCATACATAGCGAATGAAGATGAAATGTGAAATGAAGATGGAAATGGAATGAAGTATTATGGTGGTGGAAAATGGAAGATGGAATGAAAGGAAATGGATGTATAAAGGTGAAATGCATGGGAATGCGTACAAATGGAAATCGTGGATTTCCATTTAGTGACTTAGGGTTTTCAAGGTGTTATTGCATGAAAAGTGACTACATGTAAGTGCAACATGCAAAGGGGGATGAAAAGTGAAATAAGATGCAACAGTGGATGAAGGATCCGCTTTACATGTAAGTGAGGGTAATGGATGAGATGCGAAGCATGGAAAGATGTGGAAAATGGAAAAGCATGTATTTGCTCATGGAGGCGTGAGTGTATATGGAGAGGCGAAAATGGAATGAAGCTTGAGGGAAAAGGAACTTTATAGTCATCTTTGGTGAAAAGGTGAAGTCAAAGTACATGGAAGATGAAAATGACATATTTTTTACTTTTCAAAAAGTGACTTTAAGTAAAAAATGGGGTTTTGAGATGCAATTACACATAAGGCTTTTTGTGTAATTGTGTCGTGCAAGTGAATGCGGAAAGTGAGATGAGTGAAAATGGAAGTAGAAAATGAGATTACATGTATGTGTGGATGGTGAATGAGATGGAAAACATGTAATCACATTTTTCAGATGAGATGTGAAGTGTTGTGACATGGAAGATGGAAATGGAACATAATAATTTCTCAAGAAGTGAAACGAGAACAAGTTCTTGGGAAAGAACTTGCAACTTGTCCAAATTGGAGAAAACCAAAAAGCAAACACACAAAACACAAAAACTCAAAAGAAAGACGTACCTTTGGAAAATGACTCAAACATGTCAATATGCAAAGCACCTCAACATACAATTTTGAATTTGGAGTTTAAGGAAAAACCAAAAATATGAAAATGAGCCATTTCTTCATTTTTAAAGGAAAAATGCACTTTCCATGGTATCAATTTCAACAAATGGCAATCATCAAGCAATAATGTGCATAAATCAACAAGATAAGCACAAATTAAATAGCAAGAAATAAATTGTCCACTTACATGAAGATTAAGTGTCAAAAATGGAGGGAAATGCTCCAATGTTAAAGACTTCTTCAAAAAACACTTTGAATCTTTCAAACTTTGCAAATTTGAATTGGAGAAAGCAACAAATGAGGCATTTTAGTGGGAGATGTCAAAAATGTGCCCTATTATTCTTCTAAACTCCAACGTTTTTGGTTGCACATGCATGTGGGATATTTTTGACCAAAAACCTGATTCTCAAGGTGTGGGATCAAAACATTTTGGCTTCTAAAAGCTGAAACGTTTACCAAGATGCAATGTAGAACAAAAAACATGCCAAAATGACTCCTCTTGGGACAAGAATGTGAGTCATAAATGGATCAATTTGAAGTTTTTACCAAAAATGCGCCCTTGGATGGAGCTTGAAAAATCGTTTTTTAGCAAAATGAATCCATTTTCAATGTTTGAAAATCCATTGATAGGCAAAAATGAACCTATTGGAAAAGATCTCATGGAAAACTATGAAGGAAGTCTCCCACAACCTTCAAAATCAGGTTCTTGGAGACTCTTCGCATGTGTTCTTCCAAAAAATGGGTTTCTTGGGAGCGAATACATGAACTTTAGTGCAAATCACACCTTTTAGGAGGCAATGCATGTTTTAAAATATGCATAAGGTGAAAATCACATCTTTTGGGATGGATTGCATGTTTTAAAAACTCCTCATGATGCAAATTGCACCTTTTAGGAGTCATTGCATATTTTAAGTGAAAGCTCATGTTTTGGATGCAATAGCACATTTAAGTCATAAAATTCACCTTTCTGATGTCATTGCATATTTTAAGTGAATTAATATGCAATGGCATCAAAAAGGTCCACTTTTGATGGTCTTGTGCTTCTAAGTTGAACTTTATATGCAATGACATGTAAAATGTCCACTTTTGATGGATTTTACATGTAATGGCATATAAAATGTTACTTAAATGGGACATAAACCATATTTACATATGATATTAAAAATAGAACATATAAATATCATTTAAAAAGTAACGTTTAAATGAGCATTTGATTTAAATGTCAAAATTAAACTAAACTATATAGTTAATATAGTCACTTTACTGAAAAATCAAAAAGTAACTCAACTTAAAATTATAACATAAAGTGCACTATAGTTACTTTCGGTAAAAATTTAAAAGATAAAGTAACTTAAAAATATAACATAAAGTGAATTTAAGTTATATTTTTCAAAAAGTGAATGTCAAATTAGAAATATAACATGATATTTTTAATTCATGTTGTTGCATCAAAAAGTCCACTTTTTGGGCACTAAAATGGCTATATCTCTTGACTAACAACTTTGATTGAACTCTAGGTTAGATCAAATCGAAGGGGAAAACAAAAGCCATGACCTAAGCAAGACCAGAGAACTAAAAACCTACAAACACAAACTCAAAAGTGAAGAAAATGATGATGAAGGCTTCAAAAATCAATCATAGGCTCGACAAAATGAAAAACGAAAAAAAATTGAAAAAAATTCTAGTAAAACAATTCGATATACAAATTGGAGTTGATTGATCGATCAACATTAAGCAATTAAATATCAAATTCAACTTAGAGAGATGCAAAAGTAGCTTGATAAAGTTTTTTGCTGTTACCAACATTTTGTGATGACAAAATGCAGGACAATAGTATTCAATTGACTTTCACTTTGAAATTGTGTAGTCTCCCAAGCATGATATTGTGCCACCCAAGTTACCCTAGGAACCTATTGACCTACATCCTAGTGAAATTGTTCCTATCAATCTAGGTCTAGTTGTTCCTCCTGACTTAGATTTGGTACTTCTACTCTTTGACCAAAATGGTTAGCCAAGGCCATAGGCGATCCTCATAATAATGAGCTCATTGAGAGTAGATCATCTAGAAATGAGAGCACACACTAAAATACAATAAACTTTGTCCTTATTACCAATATTTATAGTGTTTATGAGCCTCAGTTCTATTCATAGGCTAAAGGTGCACCCAAGTCAGAACAAACTATTGAAGCAAAACATTGTAGTCTTCTGAAGAACAACACTTGAGTCCTTTTTGACCTTCTATTTTGGAATAAGCCTATTGGCTGCAAATGGGTGTGTCATGTACAAGGCTGATGGAACTCTTGATAAATATAAGGCTTGGCTACTTGCAAGATGAGGGCATTGATTATGAGGAGATTTTTTCTGCCATGACCAAAATGAGTACCATTTGGCTTGTCCTCGCCATTTCAGCTTATTTTGGATGGAAAGCCCATCAAATGTATATCATGAGTGCATTTCTAAATGGCAACTTGCAAGAAGTCTATATAACATAGCTGCCTAGTTTCAAGGTTGTTGGTAAAGAACACTAGGTATGCAAATTGGTGAAAGCATAGTTGGAAAAATCTGTTGACTCCTTTTTGACTTGGATAGATTCGCGAGTCTATGAGTGAGCCAAGTCTACACAAATTCTCGAGTTGGGTCTGGGAGAGTCAATGGATTGGACTTGGGAGATTTTTCGGACTTGAACATGGACTTGGGAGTCCTTGAATGATACTCTTGAAGTTTGATGAGAATGCCCAACCAAGATTAAAACATAAAAAGTTTACTTTTCATCACTTTTATGTGTTGTTATAACTTATTGCTCAAAACATGTTTGTGGGGTTATTAATTTGTTTTATGTACACTATGGTTTTCCCTTTTTCCAAGTCCTTGCCAAGTCCTTTCCTGAGTTTTTTGAAGTTTGAGTCCTAGTCCAATTTTTTGGGCTGTTGTGTCCGAGTTTTCTAACTATGGGTAGAAGCACTCTATGGCTTAAAATAGGTGATTTTAGCTTGGTACTTAAAGATTGACATGTATGTTAGTGATCAAGGCTTTCAGAGGAGTCCTTTTAATTCAAATTTGTATCTCAAAAATACTGGTGGTGATATACTTCTACTTGTCTGTGTTGATGACTTGATTATTATTGGCAATTCAACACTCTTGATTGAGCAGATCAAATAGAATTTGTGTTAGTCTTTCAACATGACGGATTTTGGACTTTTGCGTTATTTCTTAGGTATTGAGGTTTGGCAGATTGATGATAATTTTTTAAATATCTCAATCAAAATATGCTAGGTGTTTGCTAGACAAATTTTGGATGCAAGATTGCATACCTACATCCACATCTATGGAGAAAGGGCTCTAAAACTTGTCTACCAAATTAGATTCACTTCTGATGGATGAATCTATGTTTAAGCAATTAGTGGGCAGTCTCATCTATGTGATTGCCACTAGACCTGACCTTAACTATTTTGTGAGTTAAATCTCTAACTTGTGTGATTGCCAAACACGGTCTCCAATTTCTGCTTAATGATTTTCTGGTGTCATCCATGTGTGCCTTGGTAACCTTGAATAAAACCTTTACTTGCTCTTATTTATGATTGACAATGAGTTTAGTCGCTTCTTACAATTGCAAAGCCCTTTAATTTATTTTATTGGTCTTCACAGGCAAAATGAAGAGGTACAACCTGTTGTAGAATGGTATCAGTTCTCCAACTCTAAGTATTGACCCTCAAATGGCTTGAAAAAAGTTTTCTATTAGACACCCATGAGCCAGAAATGATGTAGAATGATTAGGGATATGTCTAATCACTGCAACAATTTGAGTTCGTTCCCAATTGTGTGAAATATGTTGCTCTAGGATTTGTAGACTTCTCTCAAGAAGAGGTGCGAGAATTTTTTGTAAAGAATGATCCAAATGATGCTCCAAAACTCTTTTGTTGACTTTTATTTTCAGCCCTAAACCTAATGTCAAATTAGGGATTCATTTGCCTCTTTATTTTACTTTATTAAAGAGTGATTAAAATATCACCTTTTTATTATTTTATTATTTCATGCGGATACATCTAGGGAAGGGGTCTTTAACTTATTATAATTTCATAAATTTGTTCTATTACAAAGTAATTATAATATTAATTTATTTACCTCCTTAGGAAATATTAGTTTTTTTTTACTAATCCATAAAATGCGAAGCTGGGCCCAAAATTGAATGCAATTTGAAGTAATATGATCTTTGGTGATAACTAAACCCCTGGTGATAACTAAACCCCTATAGGCTAATTTACAATTCCTCCTACAAATTAGGACCTCACCCTAAAAAGTAGGAACTCACCCTAAAAAATAGGAGCTGCACACAAAACAACAAAAACTACCCAAGTGGCCCTTGTACTGCGATGTGGTTTCTTGAAAGGTAATCCTATCAAGTACTAGTTCTCCTAAAAAAGTAGGAGACCTTCCTAAAAAATAGAAACTTTCATCAGAAAGATAAAAAAAGGTTCATAGAGCCCCTGCAAAGCTCTATGATCCACAAAATGAGTTCCCTAACCATGTCGGTGACCTATAGGAGCTCGAGTGTTAGGCCAACCCTGCGCTCATTTGCTTGTCACCTAGGAAGGGGGCATTACAAAGTTACAACTAGGGATCCGACTACAAACATTCCCATCAAGTCTTTGGGCTTGGACAAGTTTGTAAAATTTAAGGGCCATTTTTGTGTCGTTGACTAGATTGACCATTTAGGGAGGGTATTGGAATAATAATTACATATTTTTATAGTTAATGGTTGATAATGTAATTTTAAGTCTGGTTAGATAGTTTTTAAATTAGCCTTTTCTTATTAATTATTTCTTCAAGAAACATCATCAATGTGATTGCCTATATATGTACATTTCATTCTTTGAATAACATTAAGCAATTGCAATTGTGTATCCAAGATGCCTGTACATGCACTGGTTTAAAACTTTAATAAATTCTTGGAATCATGGAGCTAAACAAATTGTTGAACTTGTTATGATTATTATATATTGAATTATGAAAACAGAGTTACTGTATATTGGCAATTACAATAATTATAAAAGAAACAAACATAAACAAAAGAAAACATTAGAAACTACCTAAACTAACTAAGATAACCATTAAAGAAATACTTCACTATTTTAATACCCTCCCTTAATGGTCATTGTTCTAACAAACCTACTTTTGGTTATAAATGCATAGAAGGCTGCTCCCTTTAGTCACAAATGCATAGAGAAGGCTGCCTCCTTCTCTTCAGAATGCTCTGCTGCTAAGACCCTCAGTTTTGTAAAACTTTTGAAAATGACCATGATAGTTAAGACCCTTCCAACCTTATTTTGTGAAACAAAATTGTCCCTCTTTGTAGCTGGAGACACCAAGTTCAACTTGTGAAACTGAAACAACAATTTAGAGGAAAAAAAATCTTCAAACCCTCCAATGCTTGAGAAAAATAGACATGATTTTGTTCAAAAAATTGGCAAAAACTTCTAGGATTTTTGTAGGAAAAATCACCAAACCTCCAATGATTTTTCTTTTTTGTGGACAAAATAAAAAATTCCTAAGAGCAGCTGTGATGTCCCTTTCTGAAATTAAATTTATAATAAATAATTAATAAAATTAAAATATACATTTAAATGATAATAAGCTATAATATAATATAATGGTAAGAAACGAGTTGTATAATGACTTATGTTGGGCTTTCCTTAAGGATATCAATTGAGATTATCTTGTTGCTAGGAAGATATATATGACTAACTATCAATTAGTCAAAGTCTAACTACAAAAGAATCGATAAATGAAGACAATTCAAACACAAACTAGAAAATTGTTAGTAATCTGCTGTAAGATATTTTTGAACATCCATTTTTAGATTGATAACTAGCTGGTATGATCATGTCTTGAATAAGTTCACATATGTCAAAGGATATATTTGGTGATTATGTATCACAGAGACAGCTATATCATTATCGCAGAGAAGATGGTTAGGTATCACAAAGACGACACTTGATAAAGGTGCAACATTAAGTATCGAACTACTTGTGATGAATAAAAATTGACAGGAAATAATTAGCTGAGTTGTTTTAATAGTTACCAAATGGAAGCTTTCGTAGCATCCGTTTACTACTGCTTAGCATAAGGGGTAAGCTTGTATAGCAATATCAATTTAAAAGAGGTAGATAGATATGTTCCCATGCTTGCATATTATACACACACAATGTACATGTGCATCTATAGACCATTCAAGATTACTAAAAGACATCAAACTATTCGTGATGGAAGGTGATTGGTTTTATGAATTAATGTCAACTCATACAAAATTTCAAATAATGAGTGGAAATCTTTATTGTTCTGGGAATTGCGAACAAAACATGACCTCTGTTAAGTGCACAATTCTTTGATACTTGGCAACAAAAAGAAAAATCAATGGACAAGAGATCTCTTAAAATTTATGCTTTCCATGAGTGCTTAGGATGTTACTGTGAATACTTTATTCACCTGTAATGATAAGGGCACAAAAGAAATCATAGCAGTTAATATTTATCAGTTTTAGTCAGCGACTATATTAAGTCATTTTTAACAAGCAATAGCTGAGGAACAAAACAGCGATCCATATTAAACTAAGCTGCTCATTTGTAATGGAAGAGTGTGAGTCAGATAAGCCTTTTAAAGAGGAGGAGAAACTCTTATCTTTGTACAAGCAAATGTTCACAAAATTATTTTCCTTTTTTTTAAAATTTGCTATTTTGTTCCATGCATAATTTGCACTTTGAAACATGAGGTGTAGCATAGCTTCTAATATATTTATCTGGTGGCAGGTAAAAATTCCAGTTCAACAATCCTATCTCTGGTATGGTTCTTCTGATGGTGATGATAGTGATCCCCAGGTTTGTGATTATATCATTTTCATGTTCTAATTGAAATTGAAACATGAAGATGGTGTATTTGTGTTTTTTATACGTATATTAGAAATATTTTATATCCATTTCTTTCTATACAAAATCTGCTTGAGTATTGATTTTATAGTTGTTCATGAAGGCTTCTGGAGCATATATTTTTCGTCCAAATGGTGCCCCGCCAACAGCTATTTTAGGAATGGTAATGTAATAGCCTTTTTAAAATTTAACTAGAATAACAATATTGTTCTTCTTAAGAATAATTTGGCCGATTTCTCAGAATGTAAAAAATAATCCTTTGCTAAAGGAAATTATGCCACAGGTCCCATTGACTATCTTGAGTGGACCTTTGGTTCATGAAGTCCATCAGAAATTCAATTCATGGATCTATCAGGTTCGTATTCATTCAATGAAAGCTATTTAGTTAAATCAGTTTTATTAAATTTCCTTCTGTTTGCATAATTTGTTCTTGTATATTGCATGTCAAACAAAGCAGAGGATAAATATAGTAACAGTTGAAAATAATTGGGTTTGAGTCTTCTTAATAGTAAATGTTTCTGGTATTGACATAGTAAATATGAACAAGGATATGTGAAACTAAATCTACAATTTACAACTTAAGTTTTCTCTTGGCCATAGTTGAACATAGCAGATATCCCTTTTGAATGAGTTCAATATTTTGCTTCCAATGATTTCTTTCGAAATGTTGATAACTTTTTGCTATCATAACTATGAATTTTATTGGTTTTAGTCAGCTCTTTATAATCTTAAGAGGTGATGATATGTGGCCTGCCTATTTTGTTCTTTATAAATCATTAGGAAATTGGTGTCGTAGGTAAATATTGGGTAGCCGACGGACCCTTTCGGGAAGGTTCTTGTTATGTAGCCGATAGGCCCTTCGATAATTGTCATGTAGCCGACGGACCCCTTCGGGAAGGTTCTTCGGAAAGTATTTATACCCCCTTCGAGAAGCATTGTATTCATCTTACCTTATGAAGCATAATGTAATGTTTTGGCATATGCGAATAATCTAAGGAGTTTTGTTTTTCTTGTTTCCATTATCTGTATGCATTGATTTATTTTACCCATACGGTAAACATTTAGTGCCGTTGCTCGATGGACCTGGTACGATGACAGGCAAATGAAGATTAAATGCCAAATGAATTGAACAAGAATAAGAATAAGTTGAAGGAAAAGGATGAATTACGCGCAGCGCATAAAACTTTAATTTTTGCACAACAGGCTGAACGCAGACAAAGATTTCAGCAAGTTACCGACGGCCACAAAAGCACTGAAAAATTGTTGGAAGAGACCCGACAACGGCTCGATTTGGTCGAAGAAGTAAGGGAGGAGTTTCTGAACCTGTGTACGCCAAGGGAAGAGAATCCAGACGGAAGGGGATCGACTCACACGATTCAGAGTGTCAAGGGAGCACAAGCGTGGAGTGAACTCTTCGTTTGAGATATACTTTTGGAACAGACAGCTTCAATTGACGAAAACCCTTCTTCACAAAACAGCGCGGGTGTCAAAAACAATGCGAGTATCGAAAATAGCGCGGGTGTCGAAAACAGGGCGGGTGTGTAGAACAACGCAGGTGTGCAGAACAGCGCAGGTGTGCAGAACAACGCATGTGTGATACAAAACAACGCGGGTATTCAGAACAACGCGGGAGTGCAAAACAGTGCAGGTACACAACAAAATCCACAACATCTAGTAATGATGGCAAGACCAAAAGAGAAACTACCGAAGTTCGATGGCGATGGTACCACCGATCCCATTCGACATTGCAAAACATGTGAAACGATTTGGAGGGCAAATGGGATAATTGATGAAAACGATTGGATGAGACAATTTTCAGCCACCCTACGAGGCGTGGCAATTGACTGGTTTACTAGTACAGATCTGCAGAAGCTGGATAGTTGGAATAACATTAAAAAAGAGTTTCTGGCCGAATTTCAACTTTTGCGTGATGATAATGAAATTGTAGCAGAGATCTTCAATACTAAGCAAGGGAAGAACGAAACTGTTCGTGTCTACGCCAGGAAATTAAAAGATTTGATAAACAAAATGGAAAATAAGCCGGCGGATGGACTTTAGAAAAGGTGGTTCATGGAAGGTCTACGCCCAATCTTGCAGAAGAAAATGAAAATTGTGCTGCTATCGTCATACATGGAAGCTTATAACAGAGCATTGAACCTCGAAAGTGAGCAGAAGACAAAGAAGAAGACTAGCTCATCTAATTCGGATGATGATGAGCCTTTCGGAGAAGATAGCAGCGAAGATGAAGGCAGTAGCAAGAAGGTTTGCGCCCTACAGAAGGACATGATCCGCATGATGGAGTTTAAAAATATGCAGAAGGAGACAAAGAGCAGTGAGCTGTGGTGCGCAACGTGTAAAACCGACGGTCATACTAAAGGATCCTATCCAAAGAACCAATTCTGCGACATTTATCAGATCATGGGCCCTTCGACAAAGGAATGCTACTTTAACATGAAAACCAGAGGATCTCCGCAGGTGCTTCATACACAGGCAGCTTCCATGTCAGGAGGGAACGGAAATGCAAACATTGATGGTGCCACTTCGAGTGGGTACAGGAATAATAGCAGAGGGCAAAACAACAACAATAGCGGCAACAACAATAATGACAAAAGGAGTCGAATTCAGTATGATGCAAATGGTCGGCCAATAGTTCAATGCCGCGTATGCAATCTGTAGGGTCACTTTGCCCGAGAGTGCACAACGGCGAACACACCAAAGTTGCTATGCCGATGGTGTGGACCTGGCGATCATGACGATGCTAAGTGCCCGAAGTCTGGAGTAAACTTGATTATCGTCAGGACGGACGAGGAAGAAGTTTTGGCAATCACTCAGAAGCAGGCGAAGCTATACCTCGATCCGACGGAGGAAAAGAAGAATGGAGGAAGCACGGGCAAAGATCCAGAGAGCAATGCAGATAGAAACGACACACCTGAAGGACATGCCTAGTACCTCCGTATGGAACTGCGTAGAATAGAACATTGTAAAACAAATATTGCAAGCCGAGGTACCCGTCAGGATAAATGATCTGTTGCTCACTATGCCTCAGCATTGATCAGCACTCACAAACATCATTCCCGCTACTAAACTACCAGGAGAACATGGAAGGGAGCAGGGAAGTGGAGCACGTACAGGGGACAAAAAGGAGAAGGAAATTGGCGCAAGTGTAGAAGATCCGATGTTGTTAGCCCTCTCATCTGGACGCCATTCGACAATCGTCGAAATGGGAATTCTCGAGACTGTATTGATAGAAACGATTGTGGACAGAGGGTTCGGTGTCAATGTGTTGCCTGCAGATACCTGGAAAGAGTTGGGACAACCGACATTATGGCCGCCTACATTCTAGCTGCTAATGGCCGATCAATATGGAATCAAGCCATTGGGAGTCCTTATAGCACAACCAGTGATGATTGGAACACAACCATTCTTGTTGGATTTCGTCGTGATCCCACTGAAGTGGAGAGGATATGATGCCATTCTGGGTCGGGGGTGGCTGATACAAGCCAAGGCGAAGCATGATTGGAAGGAAAATACTTTATCACTTGAAAGCAAAAGGCAGAAGTAAGTCATCGATCTACACACTCAAATGGTTGGGGAAGAAGCTCTATCGTTAGATTCTGAAGAAGAAGAGGATGAAAGAAGGCAGAATATGGAACCAGATCAGGAGGGAGTCCTGCGGTTGGAAGGAGGATTGATAGATGATGATCTGGATTCAATAAACGGTCTTTACCACTAGCAGATAGAGGACTACGAACTCTTTCTGAGCTGTAATATGTTCAGAGTCGACGAAGGTAAGAAAGAAGGAAATGAATGTCCGAAGGAACATGGAGAAGCCGAAGGAGGAAATGAATGTTCAAAGCAACACAGAGAAGCCGAAGAAGGAAACACAAGTATGATTGAAGCTGAAGGAAAGAACATACAGTACGAACTCAAAAGGAGGAAAGATTCCACTGTACGACCACGCAAGAAGAAAGTATTACGTCAAACCACAGATATAGCAGAAAGGTCCCAGCAGCAAGGAAGACACATCATACGGTCCGCACAGGAAAGAAAGCGGAAGGGTTTAACAAAAGTTGTAGCAGTGTGGAGTGGACGTGTTATTGACAGCCAGAAGGGGCAGCTGACGGAGTCCATGGTATCGAGCTTCGGAAACAAACCGGGTGATATGGAAAACCAGATGGAGAGATCGTGTACCTTAAATAAACTTGATGAGCAACAGTTGCAGGAGTGGGCTACAGAGGTGACACAGAATAGGCTTAGAGCATGGCACGATAAGCACTTGAAACAGAACAAGTTTCAGACGAGGAAATGGGTGTTAAAGTATGATGGCCAGAATGAGATCAAGCCAGGCAAGTTCAAAGTTAAGTGGGTTGGAAAATATCAAATTCGGGAAGTGGGTGATAACGGAGCAGTAAAACAATGGATGCTAGACAGGATGGAAGTGTTTGATGTAGTGAATAGGTCAAAGTTGAATGTCTGCCATGAAAGAAGTAACGCACCTCCGTGGACGAACAACTGAGAGAAGACTGTAAGTGTTGTATATATGTAAATATTGTACATAGTTGTTTAAAAAGTGAAAAAAAAAAAACAAATTAAAATAAATAAATAAATAAATAAAATAAATAAATAAATAAAAAATAATAACTAAAAAAAAGAAGAAGAGAATGATGAAAGTCCATACGGTTTTCTGAAGGCTGATGCACCGTACGGCCTTCAGCTTGTACGGTCTGTTAAAGTTATTTTTGAGAGATTTTATGGCTTTTACCGTACGGCTTTATAAGCCTGTGTGCCGTGCGGATTTTTTTATGTGCCGTACGGATTTTTCATTATGTCATGGCTAGCGTACAGCTTTTTCAATCATTGAACGGGGTTTAAAGTTGCTCACCGTACGGATTTTAAAATGAGGATAGATTCTAAATAAAAGCTACCGTACGGATTTTCTGAAGAATGGTTGCTGTACGATTTTTAGGCATTGTACGGGTTTTTGAAGGAGTCACCATACAGAGTTTGGAGCTCTCGTGTTATTGCAGCCATACGGATTCCCAAGCAAGGAAGTGAAGATTCAATTTGTCAAAACAGGTTGCTGTACGATTTGAACAAGACTAGGTGCAGTATGGATTCGAGGATTCAACCCCAACCTATCATGTACGGACTTTAAAGGCGTCAAGCTTGAGGGATGGGATACTTGATACGTCAAGCCTCTCCTGTAGCCTGGTAGCCGTACAGAATGAATGGGTTTGCAGGAAAGAGGAAGTAGAAGAGCTAAAAAAAAAAAAAGTCGACAAATCAAGAATGCTCAGAATGAGTATCAGATGATGCCATAGGGAAGGGGAAGCACCAGCGGTTGCTAGAAAGAGTGGGATTAGGAGAAATTGCAGAAATAGTGTGTTCCGTGCATTTTTTCTGTGGCTGCCCCTCGACCCCGAATCGTTGCGGATATTAGTCGTGGAAAGTGTGACCAGTTGATGAAACTTGGAGCTGCTGTAGGCATAGTGTGCCAGAGGTGGAAAGATCTACTAAACAAGCATTTCGAGAGGAGTGTTACACTTGGAGTAGGTGTTGTCCGTGAAGCTATCTTGGTGGATGCAGAGAGAGCTTAGGAGGAGTTGATTATCCAGTTGAAGGCAATTCAGCGACACTTGGCTCAGTGGACCCAGAATTGGAAGCAGAGAAAGCGGCACTGGTGGCTATCAAGGTTAGCTTGACTTAGGAGACAGTGGTTACAGATGCCATGTGGACTGGAGACCAGTTTGGTTCAGGCACGGAACGAATGTGAAAGTGATGTGATAGAAGCAGATTTATCTTGTTGAAGTTAGTCAGTTAATTTATTTTGTTTTGTAATTATCGTCCGGAGACGACTTTTTCTTTTGGGGGGGATGATGTCGTAGGTAAATACTGGGTAGCCAACGGACCCTTTCGGGAAGGTTCTTGTTATGTAGCCAATGGGCCCTTTGGTAATTGTCATGTAGCCGACGGACCCTTTTGGGAAAGTTCTTTTGGGAAAGTTCTTCGGAAATTATTTATACCCTCTTCGAGAAGTGGAAGCATTGTATTCATCTTATCTTATGAAGCATAATGTAATGTTCTGGCATATGCGAATAATCTAAGGAGTTCTGTTGTTTGTGTTTCCATTATCTGTATGCATTGATTTATTTTACCCATACGGTAAACAATTGGCATGTCATAATAATTAATAGTTTTTGAGGATAAAATTTGTTTGTTGTAAGTGTAAATTTCTAGAATGTATAGAGATGGTTTGTGCTATGATTTTCTTGTTGAAATTGGAGATATCATTTGAGTCATGCATATGTTTCTACTATTTTGTTTCTAATAAACCATTATAAAAATGACATGTGATAATAAACAATAGTTTGGGAGGATAAGATTAATTTCTTGAAGGTTAAAGTTTAGGTCTACTAGAAATATAGACATGGTGCGTGTTAGGGTTTTTTGTTGAATTTGGACATATCCATCAGATGAAGCATATGTTTCTACCATTTACCTTTTGTGTGTTTTTCATTCAACTCCTTTGAGTAATACATTGTTGTAATATGCAAACTTAGACTCCACTTGGACTCAACAAACCTCAATTGTAATAACCAATAAAGAACTTGGGAAATTCTCGGTAAAACTTGACAAATGAAAAAATACTTGAATTTCATTAAAAATCATAATTTGAATGCAAAATATATATTGTTATAATCAATCGAAGACAAAGAATTTGTAAAGGATATTTACAATCACATGAGTTTGTGAAAAGTCCATATATCCAAAATGTATCATTTGCTAACAATCACAATTACATTTAAGAGTCATGATTTATGGTTGTCGGGCACCATAGGAACATAAAGTCTGCAAAGCTAAACTAGCAAAGTGCAAAATGTAACGTCCCCTCAGAATTGACAATAAGGGAATAAATTAATATATCATCTAATTCCTTGTAAGCTATTAATTATTACAAAGGAATTAATGATTAATTAATATTACTCCTTTGTAAGCTTGTTCTAAGAATATTATTAATTTATTAAATTATGGTGGCTATTTAGATCAAAATATTTGTCAGACCATTTTATTAATTTTCTCTTACAGGGTCTCATTCAAATTTGATTTTGGAGGGAGAAATTAATTGGAGGCAGTATTTAAGGAGATTATCTGGAGCATTCAAGCAAGGAAGTTTTGATTTCTACAACTATTTCTACTATGAGCTTTGGGAGCTACGTGACCTTGGAGTTTTGATGGTAATCCCAACCTAGTCTCATTCCAAATTTGTGAAGTCTCCATCAGGGAATGAATTTGTATCCATCTATACTTTGATTGTAATATGCTGAATTTTCACACAAATTTAATGAATTAAAACTAACAAAAGATCATTTCTTTTCAATGTTACATGAAAGACAGTTAGAACGACTTTAGTATCATCTACACATGATTAGCGTTTCATTTCAATTTATACATATTCAAGTAAAGAAATAACATATTTAATTGCTTCTTAATCTAATGAAAGAGAAACTAATCTTAACCATAATATACATGTACAATTCATAATTGAAAATGCAAAAAAATAAATATAAAATAAAAGACCCAGAGTTCAATTGTCTTGCATATAGACCGTATCCTTTAGTTGTGCAAGCCTTGGCTTTCGAAGGAGAGAAGCATTGCCAAGACCTTAACCTCCCAACCGCAGACCCTTAAGTATCCCCACATAGTCTCTATTGAGAAAGGTCCTTCATACATTAGGATTAGGCTTAGGACACCACTGTCTCACCGTTGAGCATCCTAGTGTTAGAGTGTTGGCTAAACAAGCAGCTAGGCTTAGGATACCTTCCATATACCTATTTGCCAACTGTTAGCAACCTTGACTTCTGTGATCACAACAACAACAATACCACTAACCCACCTTGGCCAAGGATTTCTAAGGGCACTATGTACCCGATCACCCACCGCGCGACTTGACAACAACACTTATACCATGGACTATCATGAGCTGACATGGATTTAGAACATCTTTTATTTCTTTCTTAAGTTACTGATTGTTCATTTCTTTTATCATGTAGGAATAAACCATAGTTTGGTGATTGCCCTTTCATACCCTTCATCTCGACTATGCTAGTCTTCCTGGATGAATCACTGAGTGGAAGTATAAGCATTTGTAATCACAGTGAATGCATCCGCTTGACCTAGGCCATGGCATTATAAAAGATAATTAATTCTGAAAAATCTATTCTTGATTCACAATTGTGCGGTCTCTTATCTCAAGGGATATATTTCAGATATCCCTATGTAAGTCCGCACTTCAGTTATCTATGATTCTTAATGGAAAATTATTTATATGAGAATGCCATAGTTCTGCTCAATCTGGAGCATTCTTACAATAATTTATATAGAGGAAAGAAGACAACAAATCATATCTTGATCGATCTCTAGCAATATTAATTTTACTTTCCAAATCTGGATTTCAACTATGGCTCATTATATTGATAAAAAAAAGAAGTTTTCAGCAGTTGTAAATTCATGACCTGATTGGAGGTTGTCCCTTGAAAAGGCTCAAATGGTTCCTCAGCAATGTTGGAATCATGATCACTGGTTACTATGAAGTGCAAGAATTATATCAATCGGCTACTGTTGTCTAGTGCAAGGAACTCGGCATCGAAATGAGGAATATGATCAAGGCAATGCCTGAAGAAGGTGGAACTGCTATCTACTGTAAAGTAGAGATGGCAGATAGTATATGTCTGCTGGAGAAATGTATTGAACTCGTAGAGAAAATGTGAAGCAAGAATGAAAGGAAAATATTTAGATCGCAGGTGATGGTATTCACTTTGCTGAAGGTAAGAATGTTGTTTTCCAAATGAGCTATTGTTCATAAATCTTTGCCTTCTCGGCTGCATGCTCAGTTACAAGGAAGATTGTGAAGGTGGCGAGGAGTTACAATATAAAAGGCCATTGGCTCGATGTGGCAAAAAATTATTAAAATGACCACTGAAATATTATAAGGCTCGATGGAATGATATAGAAATATGGCCATTCAAGTTGGAATAATAAGGCTATTGCCAAAGAATAAAATTAACTCATGCTAATATCTTAAATAATAATAGCATACCATACCATACCTACCTATACTTTTGTATCTGTCGATCGATCGATCTATCTATCTATCTTAAGACCATATCTAGCATATATGCCTTATGTTAAGTGGGTGTATACATATGTCTTATTCTAATTCATGCATACATACATGTATGTATGTGTGTATATATATACACATATGCAAATGCTATGGTATTATTGTATTAAGGCATGACAATATCACGTGAAGCTTTGAGATCATCAATTTATAAGGTAACACATTTTTAATTTAATGCTTAGTAGTGATCTTCATTTAATAATGCATATTTATTGACCCCATAGCTCATGGTAGTCCCTATTATACTCTTGCTTGCCTAATCATTATCCCTTAGCCTTGGTGGTTAGAATTCGTACCTGTTGACTCATAGGTGGAGGGTGGCCCTTGCTTAATTCCTCTCTGGCAATGCTTCCCCACGTTCGACGTGCTCCTGCAAGAAAATAAATTCTGGATGATAAAATTTTATCCCTCAAAATAATCACAATTACTATAGAAAGTTATTATTCCTAAAACATCATAATGGCTAACAACCATTCCACTTATTTATAATGAATAACCAACTTTCCAAGATTTCAAGATAACAATATAATATCATAATGATCAACTAACATGTCATCTTCACATGAAATTATAACGATTACCAGCTTACCATTTCACATGATCATAACTAATTTTACCTATCAACTAACTTCACATGAAACCTCAACGACTACATGAACATTTTTAAATTAGGTAAAATTTGGGATGTAACATTGATCATGATATCAAGTGAAATAAGAATGTAATAACAAAGTTTCTTGGTGCATATGTATAGTCATTGGTGCAATCTTCCATTGATCCACTGTGGGATCTTTCCATTCATTTGTTGTGAGTTACAATAAGGGGAATGATTCATGTTTGCCAACAAAGTCGCCTTAGCATTGTGGACCTAAGTTGCTTCTTGAGATCCTACAAGCTAGTCATGAATTGCAGACTTTGGAAGGTGATTTATTGCAACAATGATAAATTCCTTAGGGGCGATTGACACAAAAACAATGATTACCTCGGAGGACAATTGATACAAAAAAGATACTTTGCTTGGAGGGCAATTACAACAAAGATAATTCCCAGTACTTTGATAATCAAACCAAGTGAAGGATTCAACAATTGAGGATGTAATAACATAGTTTCTTGGTGCATACAATTTCCCCTTGCTGATGCAATCTTTGCATTGATCCTCTGTGAGCTACAATAAAGGGAATAATTCATGACTGCCAACAAGCTTGCCTTAGTATTGCAAAGTTGATTTGTCTTCTAACATTTTATACACTAGTAATAGAATTGCGGACCTTGGAAGGCGATTGTTGAAACAATGATAAATTCCTCAAGGACAATTGGTGCAACATGAATATTTTCCTTGGAGGGCAATTGATACAACATAGATACTTCCCTTGGAGGGGATCGATGCAACAAAGATAACTCCCAACAAAGCATTCACCTCAAAAAGTCAATCGAACCATACCACTATATGATATCTTCTCTTAACATGGAACATTAGACAAATCACTACAACACATAAGCTTCAAAATTGATGAAACTCAACAACAATGCAATGCCAATTGCCATCATGAAACTAAGTTTGACTACCCCAACGTTTATACATTAGATGCAATAAACACTTTAATAGCATTTTGCACCATGAGCATCAAGTCTCGGCTCTAATAGAACCTTAGAGATATTGATCAACTTTGCAAACCACCTTTCTATGTAGAGGAACTCCCTTAATCCAATATACATAGGTTGACATCCTATTATTGCTTGTTTACCCAGATTTCTTGTAAATTGTGATCCTTGCAATAGGTGAAAATAGAACTCTCTCTGTTAATGGTTTAATCAATAAACTTCATCCAGGTATTGCACTTTACTTTGGATTTGGAATTAATGCATTTATATTCTTAGGTTTGAATTAATCTTTGTAAAGATTAACATTTCATTCAAATCTTTGGAAGTATTCCTTTGCATTTTGCTGAAAATATGGCTAGGACATTTTACTGACATCGGGGCTGGTTTTCGTGGCAGACTATGTTGTGAATGAATTAAAGAGAGAACAGGGGATTGAGGAAATAGTGGCATCCAACTGAAGTCCTAGAAGACAAGATAGTGTCAGGAATTCTGCGAGCTCATCAAGATTCAATCTCCAATAAGAAGCAAGCAACCTTGATACTATGATGAAAGAACTCACAACCATTTCACTATTGCATCTAGTTTGAGACCCATGATGCCTACCTTCCCACCTAGAGTTGAGCATCAATAGGGTCATGCTTTCACACTGATCGAGCAATAGAAACAATCCATACATGATTGGTTAGATGCAAAATTACAACAAGAAATGGCCCTTAAGGATTACATGGATCTTAATATGAGGCATGTTCCCAACTGAGGTAATAGAGATTACAATAATGATTTGACGAGGAATATTGACAAGCTTAGTCTACCCTTCTTTGATGGTTCAGAGAAGACTAAAGCACATGCTTGAGTATAGAAGGTGAACACATATTTTTCAGCTTGACCCTATTGCATAAGACAAAATGATTAAATATGTAGCATTGCTTCTTGATAGGATTGCTCATGGGTGGTGGTCTCAGAATATCATGATCAAATCACTTTATATGTTGATTATATGGAGAGACTTATTAAGAGATTTGATGGGAAGACTTTGTTAGGTGGCAATTTTGTAAGTCACTATGACCACAACTTACAAAACCGTGGGTAGTTTGCAACTGATAATTTTTAAGGGTCAATAGCAAAACAATTGTTCCAATCACAACATATGAGACAGTCTCTCCTACTCCCCTCACCCCCTATTGTTGCTGGAATCAACAAAACACTTAAGTGCATATTTACACTAAGGTAAATTAGGGTAATAGAGATTACAATAATGATTTGATGAGGAAGACTAACAAGCTTAGTCTACCCTTCTTTGATGGTTCAGAGAAGACTAAAGCACATGCTTGGGTATAGAAGATGAACACATATTTTTCAACTTGACCCTGTTGCATAAGACAAAACGATTAAGCATGTAGCATTGCTTCTTGACAGTATCTTATGAATGGTAGCATCTCAAAATATCATTATCAACTCACTTTATATGTTGATTTGTTAGAGAGACTTATTAAGAAGTTTGATGGGAAGAATTTGCTGGCTAGCAATTTTGTAGGTCACTATGACCACAACTTACAAAACCGTGGATAGTTTGCAATTGACAATTTTTAAGGATCTCTTGCAATACAATGGTTCCAACAACAACATATGAGACAAAGTCTCTCCTACTCCTACCACCCCCTATTGCTACTAGAATCAACAAAACACAAAACTACTTATTTACACTAAGGTAAATTAGCGTAATAGAGATTACAATAATGATTTGATGAGGAAGATCAACAAGCTTAGTCTACCCTTCTTTGATGGTTTAGAGAAGACTAAAGCACATGCTTGGGTATAGAAGGTGAACACATATTTTTCAGCCTGACCCTATTGTATATGACAAAACAATTAAATATGTAGCATTGCTTCTTGATGGGATTGCTCATGGGTGGTGGCATCTTAGAATATCATGATCAAGTCTCTTTATATGTTGATTTCATGGAGAGACTTATTAAGAGGTTTGATGGGAAGAATTTGTTGGGTGGCAATTTTGTAAGTCACTATGACCACAACTTAAAAAATCGTCGATAGTTTGCAACTGACAATTTTTAAGGATCAATTGCAAAACAATGGTTATAGCCACAACATGAGACAAAGTCTCCCCTACTCCCCCCACCCCCTATTGTTGCTGGAATAAACAAAACACTTAACTACTTATCTTCAGTAAGGTAAATTAGGGCTGGATAATTATCCTATTCTCTTTTTTAGAGTGATGTATGCTTTTACATCTAAAAAGTGAGATGTATTTCAAAACATGCATCCTCCCCCAAAAGGTCCGATTTTTCTTATGTGCATATTTTAGAACATGCAATAGCACCCAAAAGGTGTGATTTTGATGAGATACATATTTTAAAACATGCAAGTGACCCAAAAAGGTCTGATTTTGACCAAAAACATGTTATAATATATGCAATGACACGCAAAAAGTCTAATTTTGAAGAACATGTTTTTGTCCTCCAAGAACCTGATTTTGATCATAAGTAGAGATTTTCTCAATGGATTTGCATGAGATTTCTTCCATTCGAGGCGTTTTTGATTGGAAATGAGTTTTCTTGCATTTAAAATGAATTCAACAAGCTAAAAAATGTTTTTGGAAGCTCCCTCTAGGGCACGTTTTTGGAGAAATCAGAAAAAAAAATCCATTTTTGCTCCATGTTTTGAGTTCAGAGCAGATTGATTTGGCTTTTTCTAGGATTGCATTACATATTGATGCATATTTTGGTGTTTAAACACCAAAACATTTTGATCTTGCATCATGGAAAAACACGTTTTTGGCTAAAAACGTCCCAAGTGTACATGTTCTTCCAAACATTGGATCTTGGAGTGTTTTTAGGGCATGTTTTGGTATCTTTTACCAACTTCTCCTTGATTGCTGCTTTCTCCCATTCAAATTTGTGAAAGTTTGAAAGATTCAAACCTTTTTGAAGAATTTTTCAAACATTGGAGCATCGTTTTTCTTCATTTTTGGCACATGTAAGTGGACTCTTTCTTTCTTGCTTTTAATTGATGCTTATCTTGCTGATTTTATGTCATGTCCCCTTTTAGTGACATGTTATTTTGCTTGAATTTGCCTATCATGGACTCTTGTAGGCAGATAGTTTTGGTGAGAGAGTCATTCTGATGATTATTTGGGGATTGGATGGTCTTATTTGCTCTTGGAGAGATGGGGTTTATCATGCTTTTTTTTTATATGTTATGCAGGGCCAAATACTATAATTTTGAGTTGAGTTGCACTTTTTATTTTATAAATTTACTTTTTATATAAAAGTGCATTATAAAGGGATTTCATAAGAATATTTTATGGATACTTCTAGAAGTTCTTAGAGGCTTCTTAGAAAAGTGGATAAATAGAGTGCTTGGCCTCTCATTTGGACATCCTATGACTTGAGTTTACACTACTTTTCTCTTTGAGCATTTGTGGTGCCTTCTTGGTCTACAGATTGTCATTTGATCATTAGGAACGGAGTCTCCTAAGGATTTTCATAACTGAGGAGGTGAAATATCCTTTGGAGGGTTGCACTTTGGAAGTGGTATTCAGCTAATTTAAGTTGGACTTATTTGGACATTTCCAGTAGGGTTCAATTTTCAGCCTGGACATACATTTTTGCTCATATCTCACTGTTGGCTGGGAGTTTGATTTTTATTTTTTGGGAGAATTTTCTTTGGAGCCTGGCAATCATTTCTACACCATTTTCGGCACCTTTCAGCCCGGCATTTATTTTTGCCAGGTGCCATACCAATCCATACATGTATGGTTGTACTTGCAGGCCATACGGTCAGCAAGTTTGAGGGCAAGTTGGAGTTGCATTTTCATCATTTCATCTTCAGCATTCAATCTTTAGCATTTGCTCAATCCAAGTTCTTTCATTTCAGTTTGTAGTTGCAAGAAATTCTCAGTTGCATTCAGCCAGTAAGGGTTTGTTTGTAATGTGCCATGATGTAATGCTTTGAGTTGAAAAATCACATATCATATGTAAAAGCATTTGGTTATCGTTGAATGAATATATTGGCACTATTTTACATCAGTTATTTGAGTAGATTTGTTGTACAGCAATTTCCTTTGTTCAGTATTTTACTTTCAGCAGTGTATTTAGTTTGCATGTCAAGTGTTTGATGAAATGTCACAGTTCAGTATTAGTGGTTATTAGTGGTCTATTGGCAAGGGCCATTACAGTGGTATCAGAGTGGTGTTCTTGCCATCCTGTTGGGTAAAGAATCTTTATGCATCCTTTAGCTTTTGGGTATCACAAGTATTATACACGCAGGAGAGCATCACCTAAGGGTGAGCAGGAATTTAGGGATATACTTACTATGGGTGAAAGACAGTCACAGAGTTCACCTAGAGTCCCCAGGACTAATGATGATGAAGCTAGAAACTTCTTCCGGGCTATGACTACTAGACAACAGGAGATAGTTCAGTCTATATGTGCATTGACTACTATGATGGAGAGAGTTGCTCAGTCGAGGAATTAGGAATAGGGTAGGGGGACACCAGAGCAAGATAACAGGAGTGTAGTGGGTTCACAGGGTGCTCCTAGGCATAGGTCATGGATTGCAAACAGGCTTACACATTCTACATTCCTTAGAGAGGCAACCCAGGAGGCAGTAGAGGATGATATGCCAGAGGACTGTCAGGATGATCTTTGAGTTGCAGATGCAGAATGGCAGACACTACCTCCAAATGTTTGTGAGTTGCTAAATTTTGATCACTATTTGAGTCAGAGAAGAAAGCACATGAGTTGTAGCAGGCAGAACTGGAGGCCTAGAGGAGGTTAGGACAGTGAGTTGCAACGAGCTGCTAGCAAGCTCACCTTACCATCTTTCAACGGCAATGGATAGATGACAGCACAAGCCTGGATCCATAAGTTAGACACATTCCTAGCATTGAGGCCTATGTCAAAGACGGATGCTATCAAGTATGCCACTTTGCATTTAGAGGGCGTAGCGCATGATTGGTGGTCACATGGTATGGTTACATTGCAACATAATCAGGTGACATCCTATCCAGATTTTGTGGATAGATTGGTAGAGCGCTTTGATAAGAAAGACCCAGAGGTCTTCTTCTATGATCTTGCACAGCTGAGACAGACAGACAGGAGGTCTACATCAGTGAGTTTCAAAGGTTATCAATGATGGTGCAGGATGTGTCCGAGAGGAGGTTGGTTATACTATTCATAGAGGGGTTGTCTGAACCTCTAAAGGAGTGGATCAAGGCATTCGATCCCCCTTCATTGCAGGAGGCTATGAGGAAGGCATGGAGCATGGAGCTCACAACACCCTCTAGCAAGTTCACCTCCAAGAGCACTTCTTCATTCAAGGACAATAAGAAGTTTCATAAAAACAAGGGCAAAAAAGGTGATACCAAGGGTAAGTCTACTGCACCTTTGGATATGGAGACATTGAATGACTTGCGCAAGAAGAAGCTATGCTTTTACTGCAAGGGTCCCTACGACAGAGATCATGATTATCCTATGAGGCCTAAGGGGAAGGCCAATAGGGTTATGTGGGCTTACTACAAGGGTTTAGATTCTGATAATTCTGGACATGAGGTTGATCATAGTGATGCAAACCCTGAGGCAAAAGCAAAAGTTCTAGAGACTAAGGAGGAGCTTGAGTTGCACTTTCAAGAGGCACGCTCGTCTAGCATTCAGCAGGAAGGATCTTTTAGATTGTGTGGTGTTCTAGCAAGGCAAGGAGTTATTACTTTGGTTGATACAGGTGCTACACACAATTTTATTGATTCCCGTTTTGTTGAACGTTGTGGTATTATGATTGAGGAGTTTGAGGGACTACGAGTATAGGTTGCTGATGGTTATACTCTTAAGTGTAATAGGATGGTTAGAAATTTGCCCTTATGCCTAAACAACTATGAGCTCAAGGTGGACTACCATGTTGTCAACATGGGTGATCTAGATATCGTTCTTGGGATGGAGTGGTTGCGCTCATTGGAAGAGGTCACTTTCAGATTGAAGGACATGGAGATTAAGTTTGAAGTGGATGGGAAGCAACACATTTTAAGAGCCATCAGGAATGAAGACATTAGGAATATTTCCTTCAGACGGTTGGAGAGGTTAACCAGACATGATGACATTGAGTGGGCAGCCATATGTACTCTCATGCCTACACAGGAGGAACAACATAAGATAGAGTATCATCTAGACATACAGAGGTTGAGAGTGAAATATGACAGAGTCTTCAGTGACATTCCACCTAGCAGACCACCAGACAGAGGTATTGAGCACATCATTGAGTTGGAGGAGGGTGCTAAACCCATGATGATTACACCATATAGGCATCCTAAGAGGCTCAAGGATGAGATCGAGAAGACCATCAAGGAGCTTCTTGCGATGGGTCACATTAGGCCTAGCAAGTCTCCTTTTGCTTCTTCAGTTGTGTTGGTGAAGAAAAAGGATGGTACATTAACATTAAGGATGTGCAATGATTACAAGGTGTTGAACAAAAGGACAATCAAGAAGAGGTACCCCATTCCACAGATTGATGAGTTGATTGATGAGCTTCATAGTGCATGTTACTTCACGAAGATTGATTTGAGATCCGACTACCATTAGATCAGAGTTAGAGATTAGGCTATTGAGAAGACTACCTTCAAATGTCATTGTGGGCACTTCGAGTTTGTGGTCATGCCATTTGGGCTGACCAATGCTCTGGCTACTTTTCAGTCCACCATGAACAAGGTCTTTCGTCACTAGTTGCAGAAGTATGTGTTAGTCTTCTTTGATGATATTCTAATTTACAATCAGTCTTGGCAGGAGCACATGGAACACTTGGAGATAGTTTTGGGGATCCTGCAGTCGGAGTCCTTGTACGCCAAGGAGTCCAAATGTGAGTTGGGCATGACAAAGCTATTGTATTTGGGTCACATCATTAGTCTAGAGGGAGTAGGGATGGATCTTGATAAGATTCGTGCTATTGTGGATTGGCCTCCTCCAGAGAACCTGACACAGTTGAGAGGGCTTCTTGAGTTGTGTGGTTTCTACCGCAGATTTGTTACTGGGTATTCGTGTCATGTAGCTCCTATGACAGATGTATTGATGAAGGGAGCCTTTGTTTGGCCACCTAAGACACAAGGTTGCTTTGAGAGATTCAAGGAGATCATTACTACATCTCCCATGTTAGCATTGCCGGCCTTCTCGAAGCCATTTGAGCTTCAGTGTGATGCATCTGGAGAGGGTATTGGTGCTGTTCTGATGTAGGACAAGCACCCCATTGCATTTGAGAGCAGGAAGCTTTTTGGGCCAGAGAAATCATTTAGTATATATGACAAGGAGATGTTGGCTATTATGCATGCATTGGTTAAATTCAGGCAGTATCTGGTGGGTGGTAAGTTTTGCATTAAAACTGATCACAATAGTTTGAGACATTTCCTTGGACAGAAAGATCTTAATGACAGATAGCAAAAGTGGGTTAGTAAATTATAGGCTTATGATTTTGACATCTCTTATGTGAGAGGGACTCAGAATGTGGTAGCAGATGCATTGTCACGTAGACCACATCTCAGTGCTATGATTAAGATATTAGAGGATTGGAGGCACTTGATCATTGATGAGTATGCTAGAGATTCATGGGCATCTGAGATTGTTGATGGGACAGTCGTCGATACCAGGTATACACTTGTGGATGATTTGATTATCTACAAGAACAGGATATTCTTAGTCCCAGGATCGAAGGTGAAGCGTATTGTTATGAGAGCACTTCATGATTCACCTACAGCTGGACATCATGGATACTTCAAAACGTACAGGCAAGTATGGGAGCGGTTCACATAGAAGGGGCTCAAGGCAGATGTATTGCAATATGTTAGAGGGTGCCTTGTTTGTCAGCAGAACAAACAAGAGCACACTTATCCAGCAGGGCTCCTATAGCCACTTCCCATTCCTGACAGGAAGTGGGAGTGTATATCCATGGATTTCATTACGGGCTTGCGTAAGGCCCAAGGGTGAGATTGCATCTATGTGGTGGTAGACAGGTTGACGAAGTATACACATTTATTTCCCATCACTACTACTTACACAACAGTGCAGGTAGCTGAAGTCTTTTTTAGGGAGATTTTCAGACTACATGGGACACCCCAGAGCATAGGGAGTGACAAAGACAGCAGGGTCTTGAGTCATTTTTGGCAGGAGGTGTTCCATTTATGTGACACTAAGCTCTGATACCACTGTAAAGTGCTTTGACAATTTTTGAAATTTTTTCCCTGTTTTTCTGCTTTAGGAATTTTGTCAAACACTTCCCTTGCAGCCTCAATTTGCTGATTTTTTTTTTTTGCTATGATTTTTGAATGCCAATGATATTGATGAATACAAATGATTGCAAAATAACTAATTGGAAATCAAAGTGATATGCAACTTCTTTTTATTATTTTCCAAATGAAATTCTGATGTAAAATGCACACCTACAGCCAAGACGTATTTTCACAAACACTTGGCATGCATCTTATGAATGACTATGCAATGAGACGTTTTTACAAACATTTGGCATACAAACTGAACAGCTGAATTAAGTTGATTTCCCTTCAATACTTCAATGTTTACAATGATTGAATACTTTGGTAACAAAAAGACATATATTACTTGTCAAATGTATCCATCTACAATTGCCAAATGTAAATACCAAAAGAACTTGGAATAAGTAGTTGAGATGACATGCTTTTTGGCTTTGCTTTTTTCAGATTTTCTTTTTCGGACTGCTTTTTCGGACTGTTTTTTCGGCTCTACTTTTTCGCTTTGCTTTTTCGGATTCGTTGCGAAAACTGAAACCTTTCTCCTTGCCAATTGATGATAAAAATTATATGCACGGGCTGAACAAAATCACTGAATATTATCTCTTAATTAATCACAAATGAATTGGTTGAATACCAATTCCTCCACTCCCAACTAGGGTTGATATCTCACAACCGAAATTGGCACCTTAGAGTCGTCAAACCCTCAAGCAAGTATGCAAGCACTAAGGCTCTCATCACAATAGATGAATATGCAACTCAAGATGTGTAAAATGACCCCCCAAAGGCTCCTTATAAAGATTTCACAAGCAACTCCAAGAAGCTTCTAGAGGAATCCAACACTTTATTTTTTTAAGTGACTTTTTGATATTTTATTATGTTAGTCACTTTAATATTAAATCAATTAAATAGAAAGTAACTTTTTAATATTTCATTATTTAGTAACCTTTTAAGTAATTAATTTAATATATCTTTCCCTCTTATTTCTTCCTTTTTAGCCTCCGGGCAAAATAAAGGCTAAAATAAAATAACTAGCTGGTGCCTGTCAAAAAGGCGACATTACAGTCCTCCCTTCTCGAAATTGCTTGTCCTCAAGCAATTGCAAACTCGGGTGCTGTAAAATTTGCTCATTCTCCCATGTGGCGTCCTCTGCAGGAAAATCCTTCCATCTCACCAAGTACTCCTTAATCACTCTGTTTCGCAATTTCCTCTCTCTGACATCAATGATCTCTTTAGGCAACAAGACCAAATGTCCCTCCTCATCAAGTGGTGGAAAATCCGTGGAAGAGATAACCTGCTGACCTAATGCCTTCTTGAGGCATGAAACATGAAATGTATTATGAATCTTGCTGCTCGCAGGCAGCTCTAACTCATATGCTACCTCCCCAATCCTCCTAGTAACCCTATATGGACCGTAAAACCTTGGTCTTAGTTTCTCTGCTCCATTCTTTTTAAGAGAGGACTGTCTATAGGGCTGCAATCGTAGATATACCATATCACCAATCTCAAAGCTGCGCTCAACCCTGTGTTTATTTGCATAAGTCTTTTGCTGCTTTTGTGTCATTACTAGATTATCCTTGAGTGCCTTCAATATATCTTGGCTTTCCTGAATCCAATCTTTTGCTTTAGGTGCCCTACTCTCACCAAAAGCCATCTCCACGAATGAAGGTGCATCATACTCGTACAAGGCTCTGAAACGACTCATTCCAATGGACATATGGTGTGTGGTATTGTAACAATACTCTCCTACATGCAACCACCTAATCCAAGCCCGTTGTTGTCCTGCCACATAATTACGCAAGTACCCCTCAACCCACTTATTAACAATTTATGTTTGTCCATCAGTTTGAGGGTGATAACTGGTATTGGGTGTCAACTCAGTACCTGTCAGTCTAAACAGCTCCTGCCAAAAAGTACTCATAAACCTGCTATCCTTGTCGCTGACTATGTTCTTAGGTAGCCCATGCAATCTAAAGATCTCCTTGAAAAATAGCTCAGCCACTTGTGAAGCCCTGAACTCTATCAGAATAGCAAAGAAATGTGCGTATTTTGTGAGCAGGTCTACCACAACAAATATGTTGTCTCTCCCTTGTACCTTGGGTAGGCCTGTGATGAAGTCCATCGAAATGCTCTCCCACTTCTGCTCAAGAATGGGCAAAGGCTGAAGTAACCTAGCTGGATGTGTATGCTCGGACTTATTCTGTTGGCAAGTCACCCACTCCTTCACATGGTTCAACACATTATCCTTGAGGCCTTTCCATGAAAACCTCTCTCTAATCTGTCTATAAGTTTTGAAGTAGCCCTGATGGCCTGCTTGGGGTGTATAATGGCAAGATTGTAGTATTTTCTCCTTCAATTTTGATTCCGGTACCAGGTAGATCCTATCCTTGTAGTAAATCACATCATTAACTATCCTGTACCTATCATCCCAAATCAATCCATCCATCAACTCACAAGCAAATGTATTCTTGGAGTACTCCACCAGTAAGATGGATTTCCAATCTGCCGAAATCTCAGAGAGTGAACAAGCTGAAGGCCTCTTGGAGATGGCATCTGCAACAATGTTCTTCTTCCCCTTAACATACTCTATGTCAAAATCATATGCTTGTATCCTGCTAACCCACTTTTGCTGTCTCTCGTTCAAGTCCTTTTGCTCTAAGAAGTATCTAAGACTGTTATGATCTGTCCTCACCACAAATTTTCCCCCAATTAGATGCTGTCTGAACTTCGCCAAGGCATGCATAATGGAAAGCATCTCCTTATCATAGATGGAGCATAGTCTCTTAGCTCCCCTCAACTTACGGCTCTCAAAGGCGATAGGGTGTCGATTCTACATCAATACTGCACCAATACCTTCCCCTGAAGCATCACACTCTAGAATGAAAGGCTATGCGAAATCAGGAAGTGCCAACATTGGACAACTGCTCATCACCTCCTTGAGCTTATCAAAAGCTCGCTGTGCCTTTGCTGTCCAACAAAATGCACCCTTTTTGGTCAAATCTATCAAAGGTGCCCCCAACTGTGAGAACCCCTTAACAAAACACCTGTAGTAACTGCACAGTCCGAGGAAGCCCCGTAGCACTGTAAGTGACCGTGGTGTGGGCCAATCTAGAATAGCCTGTATTTTCTCTTGGTGCACTTGGAACACCCTCTGCACTGATCATGTGTCCCAAATAAAGAATCTCTCTAAGGCCGAACTCACATTTCGAAGCCTTAGCGTACAAGGACTACTCCATGATGGTAAGGATCTCATCAAGCTGTTGCAAGTGTTCTTCCCAAGTTTTACTGTATATGAGTAAATCATCAAAGAATACCAAGAGGAACTTACACAATTGTTCGTTGGAGATATGATTCATAAAAGACTAGAATGTGGTAGGTGCGTTAGTTAATCCAAATGGCATCACCAAGAACTCATAATGCCCATAGTGGCATCGAAAAGCAGTCTTGTGCACATCTTGTTCCCTCACTCTAATTTGATGGTAACTCGATCAAAGATCAATCTTTAAAAAATATACTGCCCCATGTAACTTATCCAATAACTCATCGATCCTGGGTATCGGGTACCTGTTCTTGATTGTTTTCTTATTGAGGGCTCGATAATCTATACACATTCTCATGGTCCCATCTTTCTTCTTCACCAAGAGCACTGAAGAAGCGAAAGGGCTGGAGCTAGGACGAATGTGTCCCATATCAAGCAATTCCTTGATTGCTTTCTCGATCTCATCCTTAAATTTCTTAGGATGGCGATAACGGGTAGTAATCACTGGCTTGGCCCCTTCTTCCAACTCTATAGTATGCTCGAAGCCTCTGTCTGGTGGCCTCCCTATGGGTATCTCACCAAAAACCTTGTCATGTTTGCCCAATAGCTCCTTGATGTCAATGTGGACTGGTTGTCCTGAATCTGTAGATTCCTTAGGAGTGATCACACACTCTGCTGCCCAAACTATGTCATCATGCCTGAAAATACTCTCCATACATCTAGTTGGAACAATTTTAGGTGCTTTAGATGCCATACCTCTAAGCACCACTCTACGCCCATCAACATCTCTGAACTTGAGTTCCATGGTTTGGAAGTTCTGTGAGTACTTCCCTAATGACTGCAACCATTGGACCCCAAGTATGGCATGGATATCACCCAAGTCAACCACATAGAAATCATCTGTAACTGTGTGGTTACCCATCATAATAGACAATTGTGGAATCCACTAAGTACAAACTATCTTATGCCCATCAGCCACCATCACACTGAATCCCTCAAAATCCTCTAGAGGAATTTGTCACTTGTTCACCAATGATGCATCGATGAAGTTATGAGTAGCTCCATTGTAAATCAATACTGCTATCTGATGACCTTGTAGGACCCCACGAGCTTTGAAAGAGTTGAACTTAGGAGCACTGAAGATAGAAGCAATGATCTCATCATGATTTTCCCCATCTGAACCGTTATTGTCTTCCCTTTGAGGTTCCTCTTCCTTAGAACTGCTCTCATCATTTGATATCACCTCAATTAATTGAGCCTTTCCTTTCCCTAGGCAACGGTGTCCACTAGACCATTTCTCCTTGCAATGATAGCAAATCCCCTTAAGCCGACACTCCTATCCATAGGCTTCATCAAAGTTCTCCTTAATACTTTTTTTCTGGAATGGGTTCTTCCCCTTATCCTTATGGGATGTGAAACGCTTGCTAGGAGCCCTAATGCTAGATGTAGAATATTCCATGTCTCTAGTCTTCATAATAGCATCCTGGAGAGAATCTGGTTTGAAGGCCTTAAACCAACCATGAAGAGGCTCTATCAATCCCTCAATGAAGAGCATAACCAACCGCTGTTCTGAAATATCTATCACCATAACTGCCAACCGTTGGAACTCTGTGATGTAAGCATCCACTGAATTAGTTTGCCTGAGTTGTGCTAACTCCCTAAAGTGGAGTTCAGGATCCTTACAATCAAACCTGTCAATGAGCTTCTGGGTGAATTCGAAATATGAATTAATGTTGGCATGCCCCAAGGTGACAAGTCCATGGTACCACCATTCATGTGCTTCACCTTCCAAATGGAGTGTGGCGTACTGGATAGCCTCTGTTTCCAACATAGGATTGAGTTGCAAATATGTGTCAAGCTTCTGAACCCAAGCTCTAGCTGTACCTTTGTTACTTCCATCAAATGATGGTAAGGTTAATTTTCCCACCTTACGCTGCAAGTCTTGATTTTGCACTCCCCATTGATTGTTTCTTGGTCTATTTCTCAATTTAAGACCACGAAAGTCTACTAGTGACATGGCTGAATACCAATTCCTCCACTCCCAACTAGGGTTGATATCTCACAACTGAAATTGGCACCTTAGAGTCTTCAAACCCTCAGGCAAGTATGCAAGCACTAAGGCTCTTAGCACAATAGATGAATATGCAACTCAAGATGTGTAAAATGACCCCCCGAAAGCTCCTTATAAAGATTTCACAAGCAACTCCAAGAAGCTTCTAGAGGAATCCAACACTTTATTCTTTTACATGACTTTTTGATATTTTATTATGTTAGTCACTTTAATATTAAATCAATTAAATACAAAGTTACTTTTTAATAATTTATTGTTTAGTAACCTTATAAGTAATTATTTTAATATATCTTTTCCCCTTTATTTCTTCCTTTTTAGCCTCCGGGGAAAATAAAGGCTAAAATAAAATAACTAGCTGGTGCCTGTCAAAAAGGGGACATTACATAGCACCGGTTACCACCCACAGATTAATGGGCAGACAGAGATAGTAAATAAGTGGGTGGAGGGATATTTGAGGAACTACGTGGTTGGTCAGCAAAAAGCATGGGTTAAATGGATTTATTTATGTGAGTATTGCTATAATACTACCTATCACATGTCTATTCAGATGACTCCTTTCAGAGCACTATATGGCTATAATGCACCGAGCTTTGTTGATTTGCTTATGAGTGATGTTAGAGCTCCTTGTGCTAGGGATTTGCTTCAGGAGAGCAAGGACATTGTTGATGCTTTCAGGGATAATATTGCTAGAGCATAAAATCAACATAAACAGTATGCAGATCAAAAGAGGACAGAGAGGAGTTTTGAGGTTGGTGACATGGTTTACCTCATGCTGTAGCCTTACTGATAGTCTACTCTCAGGAAGAGGGGGTCAGAGAAGCTTAAGCCTAGATATTATGGCCCTTTCAGGATTATCAGGCGGATTGGTGAGATGGCTTATGAGTTTGAGCTTCCAACAGACAGCAGGGTGCACAATGTTTTCCATGTGTCACGGCTCAAGAAGGCATTGGGTCAGCATGTTGTGGCTTCAGTAGTTCTTCCTCCATTGGATGATGAAGGGAAATTGGTTATTGTTCTTGAGTACATCATTGACAGCAGAGAGAGACAACTTCGCAGTAGGACTATTAGAGAATACTTGGTGAAGTGGAGAGATTTACCTGAGGAAGATGCCACATGGGAGGGAGAAGATATTTTGCAACATCCAACTTTGAGATTGCTTGAGGGCAAGCAATTTCAAGAGGGGCGGACTGTCATGTCCCCTTTTTAGTGACATGTTATTTTGCTTGAATTTGCCTATCATGGACTCTCGTTGGCAAATGGTTTTGGCGAGAGAGTCATTCTGATGATTATTTGGGGATTGGATGGTCTTATTTGCTCTTGGAGAGATGGGGTTTATCATATTTTTATTTTTATGTGTTATGCGGAGCCAAAATATTATAATTTTGAGTTGAGTTGCACTTCTTTTTTTATAAAGTTACTTTTAATATAAGTGCATTATAAAGGGATTTCATAAGAATATTTTATGCACACTTCTAGAAGTTCTTAGAGGCTTCTTAGAAAAGTGAATAAATAGAGTGCTTGGCCTCTCATTTGGACATACTATGACTTGAGTTTACACTACTTTTCTCTTTGAGCATTTGTGGTGCCATCTTGGTCTACAGATTGTCATATAATCATTAGGAATGGAGTCTCCTGAGGATTTGCATAACTGAGGAGGTGAAATATCCTTTGAAGGGTTGCACTTTGGAAGTGGTATTCAGCTACTTCAAGTTGGGCTTATTTGGATATTTCCAACAGGGTTCGATTTTCAGCCTGGACATACATTTTTGCTCATATCTCACTGTTGGCTGGGAGTTTGATTTTTATTTTCTAGGAGAATTTTCTTTGGAGCTTGGCGATTATTTCTACACCATTTTCGGCACCTTTCAGCCCAGCATTTATTTTTGCCAGGTGTCGTACTAGTCCATACATGTACAGTTGTACCTACAGGTCATACGGTCAGCAAGTTTGAGGGCAAGTTGGAGTTGCATTTTTATCATTTCGTCTTCAGCATTCAGTCTTCAACATTTGCTCAATCCAGGTTCTTTCATTTCAGTGTGTAGTTGCAAGAAATTCTCAGTTGCATTCAGCCAGTAAGGGTTTGTTTGTAATGTGCCATGATGTAATGCTTTGAGTTGAAAAATTGCATATCATATGTAAAAGCATTTGGTTATCTTTGAATGAATATATTGGCACTATTTTACATCAGTTATTTGAGTAGATTTGCTGTACAACAATTTCCTTTATTCAGTATTTTACTTTCAGCAATGTATTTAGTTTGCATGTCAAGTGTTTGACAAAATGTCACAGTTCAGTATTAGTGGTTATTAGTGGCCTATTGCAAGGGCCATTACATTTTATGCATGTAATTGCTTGATGATTGCCACGTGTTGAAATCTTTGCCATGGAAAGTGCATTTTTCTTTTAAAAATGAAGTTTTTGTTCTTTTTCATGTTTTTGGTTCTTCCTCAAGTCTCAATTTCATATTTGAGTGTTGAAGTGTATTGCATATTGGCATGTTTGAGTCACTTTCCAAATCTACCTGTTTTTCTTTTATATTTTCTACTTTGTGCTTACTTGTCGGTTTCCTCCACTTGGAGAAATTGCAAGTTCTTTCCCAAGAACTTGTTCTTGCTTCATTTCATGTGAAAGCATTATCACGTTCCACATTTCGTTTCTATGTCACAACACCTCATCTCTCACTCAACAGATGTAATTACATGTTTTCCATTTCATTCGCCATCCGCACATGCATGTAATCTTATTTCCTACTTCCATTTTCACTCATCTCACTTTTTGTATCGATTCACACGACACGATTACACAAAATTTCTTATGTGTAATTACATTCAAAAGGTTCGATTTTGATTAAAAGTCACTTTTTGAAAAGTAAAAAAGATATCATTTTCATCTCCCATGTACTTTGACTTCCCCTTTTCACCAAAAGTGACTTTAAAACTCATTATCCCTCTTCCATTTTCCATTTCCATCCCTCCAAATGCATTTGCGCTTCCATAAGCTAATACATATTTTCGCTTCTTTCCATGCTTTCCATCTCACCCTCTATTCGCACTTACATGTGAAGTGCATCCTCCATCCGCATTCGCATCTCATCTCACCTTTCATCTCCTGTTACATGTTGCACTTACATGTACTCATTTTTTATGCAATAACGCCTTGAAAACACTATGTCACTTTTGAAATCAGCAATTTTCATTTGCACGCATTCTTATGCGTTCTACAATCACACATTCTCATTTTATTATGTTTCATTCCATCTTCCATATTTTCACTTTCATAAGACTTCATTCTGCATTCTATTCATTTCATTTCCATCCATTGCATATGCATATGATTTTTCCGAGATCATTTCGTTCAATCTTCCAAGTCTCCAATTTGTTTCCAAATCTTTGTTGATCACAAATCAACTTGTATGGCAATTCCATCTGATGATGTATTTATGTTTTGAGATTTTTGTGTCGTGGTACAAGCACAAGAAATGTCCTCACCGTCAAAATCCAAAGGCAAAATCAAATATCAATATAATAAAGAATTGGCTCATGTAGCTCCTTCATCAGTCATATCTATTCTAGATAACGTGATGGACACAAAGATTGGTCATGTGGACATGGCTCATTTTGTACAGAGAGTTGAAGCTCCAACTAGTCAAGAAATGAAGCGTATCAAGAGAAGCAACATTCACCTAGTGTCCACAATTTCCTATGGCAGCCATAGAACTTGACTTCATTCTTGGATGTGCACGGCGTTACTCCAAAGACAAAGACTATCAAAGACGCTGCTGACAAGGTTATCATTAGCCTTGATCCTGAGGTCATTGAACAAATCTTCAAGGTTCCACATAAAGCAGAATGTGCAAATTTGACCAAAGAATCATCTTTGGCATGCTGGAATGAGCAAAAAGGTGATTATCAGAAGTATGTCAACCTTTATTAGTTAGACAATAAGAGAAGCAACTTTTCTAAATGGCCAAAGACCGTTCATCAGTGTAACTTGAAGCATGAATATAAGACTCTCATCATCCTTAGCAGAATTTGTGGCCTTAAAGATTCTACTGATTTCGAGCCATGGATGTATAAGTTCATATTTCAAATTATGGAGAATAAAGAACACATCTTTTGGGGAGAGCTCATCAACACTACACTTTTCCAGCAAATAGGCAATGTGGGAACTTCAGTAGCCTTCTACATGAATTCCTACCTTGTTTACATTGCTGCTGCTATGGGATCTTTCTCTGGTCTTTCTACCAAAAGAGATCGTCTTCAAATTCCTGTTTGGGATTACTATAACTAAATCACTTTGGCAAATAGTAAATTTCATTATAGAAGAGTCCAAGATGCCTTCTTTGGGCATTTTTGGTGCTTGTTCAATAAACATTTATCTGTCAAAAGAGAATTTGATACAACATGGGAGAAGGTGAACCAATACGGCTGTATTTTCATCCCATTTCCCACTTTCACATGCCTAATAGTTGGATATTTCAAAGGCAAGCTGTATACCTTACCTAGGTATGCTACAGATCAAATTATTTTGATGGAGCTAGCTAGACAGCTCATGGATGTGCAGAGTGATCAGCATGCTATGCATAGGCCTAGTTTTGACATTAACATAGCTAAACCTTTGGCTATTGGCAATTATTCGATCATTTTTGTGCCTAAAGAAAAGAACATGGAAGCAGAGTTGCGGTTGATCACCTTGAAGAAGTTCAAGGCTAAATTTGATTTTGACTACCAAGAGATGAACTCTCAAATGAAAAGAGCTTATACTCATGTTCATCGCATCGAGTACATCTGGATTGATATGAAGACAGAACTTGACATCATGAGGATGGACTAATGCAGATTAACCCTATAATAGATAATTGATATTAACATGTTGGTAATCCCTTTAGATTTTCAAGTTGAAGATGATGGCAACATCCTTGATCCAGAGTTTTATCAAGCTAACTTTGATAAGAAGTGCCCTTTTCCTATTCAGTGGCAAAAAAAGGAAGGTAGGTTTATCATGGATAAATTTCAATCCATCTTGGTAAACATCAATAAATGGTTGAAAAGTAAAGGCCTTAAAAGACTAAATCCTAAGATGGGCTTGGATTATGGAAGTTTTGATCCTCTTGGCAGGAAACCATAGGGAAAGATGGTGCCTCATCTTCTGATGCTAAGGGTTCCCTCAAATTCAAATTGAAGGGCAGAAAAGGAGCTAATTCATCTCAAATTCCTGAAACAATTCAAGAATCAGAAGAGGAATTGGAAATAGAATTTGATAAAGGAGATTCAAATGAAGAAGGGGAAATCATGACCATATCTCCTCTAAAGCCTGCACAAGCTTGTACATCTTCTATACATGAAGAGCCTTTTCTACATGAAGTAAATGACAATGTGGATTCATTCTCCACTGTTTTCACTCCTTCCATTTCAGCCTTGAAGGTTAATACCATGGCTCTTCCTATTTCCTCTGTTACTCTTCACATCCCTACAAATGAACAATATGAACATTTAGCAAATGTGTTTGAGGATTTTCCAACTCTTATCAGTGGTCAAGTTTCCCAACTTGATACATCTTGAATAGGGTTTGAGCTTTTCATGACGGAGTCTTCTCAACATGTTCCTATGCCTTCAGCTGTGCAAATTGAATCCTGTTCTTTTACAATGAAAATACAATCAAGATCAATGCCAATGGTCTTCATTGTAACTGCTTCTACTAATGAAGGTTTTAGCCTACCTGCATGGTTCAACAAAATAATGAAGAGGAGAACAATGGTTGTTCCTTTGGACAATCTTCCTGTTAAGAAGATCAAATCCAAATCTTTGAAAGATAAGATTGTTTTCAGGGTTTTGGTTGATTCTGATAAAACTAAATTTGTTGAAGTTGGTGAGCCCCTAGTAGACAAACCTGTTGAGGAACTTACTCGTTCTAACTACAAGTTTACTAAAGTTGAAATCGGAAAGCAATCACGTTTGAGTTGTTTGCAAAATGCTCAAGATGCATTAGCTAATGTATTAAAGAGCAATCATGAGCTTTGGGGAAAGAAAAATCAATTGAAACAGGAGGTCTCTCATCTGAACAAAATCATTCGAAAACAATCTTCTCAGAGTGTTGTTGTTATGTCTTAAATCTCTAAAGAGAGAAAGTTGGTTGAAGCCGCCAAGTCTTAGATACAGGAAATCATTTTTGAAGGAGTTTGAGCCATCGCAGAGACATTTATAGTCCTTAGGCGCATCAAAGAGATGAATGAAATGGAACAAAATTTAATCTCTTCTTTAACTCAAGAAGCAGATAGCTTGAAGGAAATCCTTGGTGATTGGGATGAAATTGTGAAATTCAATTTGGATGCCTTGGTTTCATGTGACATTCCTTTGTCATGTGAAATGTTTTAGAGATTTAAAGGATTCATTGGTTACAAAGAGGGGACATTGAGGAAGCTGATCACAAAGTTGCAGGTGGCCTTTGGAGATTGTCAAGCAGTTGAAACAAGTGTTTCTTCTGATTTGGATCAGATAGGATGCCGTGTTACTGATGACTCTGATAATCTTATTGCAGTAGAGAGAGAGTAAACTCAAAATATACAATTAAAATCAATGCTGATGTAGATTCTGAAAACTTTGGTTCACACAGGATGAAGAAGTTTGTCTTGTATAAATCCTTGACAAAACACTTGTTAGATACTATAGTAGCAAATTCCAAATTTATGCAATCAGCATATGCAAATGCAGTGAGAGTAGAAGCCATATCAAAGGCCATGGAAATTGCTGATCTTTCCACAATGTGAGACATCATTGTCAAATTCAAGGCACCGAGAAACAATCTTTAAGATTGTTGTTTTTATTTTTATTTCATGTTAGTAGTCATAAAGGATGCATTACATGAAAAAGTGTAATTACATGTAATGCAAATTACATGTATGTAAAAGGATGTAATGCGAGTTGAATATGCAGTTGCATGTAACTATTTATTTTCTCATGTAGTTAGACTAGGTCAAACTTGGTTGAATTGCTCCCAGTTTTTCCTCCACCTTTTTGTCAACTCGTGCCTATATAAAGGAGTGCCCCCTCATTGTAAAATCATCATTATCTTTATGCAAGAGGGCTCTGGAGAAATTGTGCTAGCAGAACTTTGTTTATGTAAGCACTATTTTGAGAGAAAGTGAATACAAAGGAGCATTTGAGACTTTGATTAAGTGAGATTGTTACTTGCATGAGTTATAAGCTTTGTCTATAATTCATTTAAGTTATCTTTGATTTATGTTATCTTGTGTTTTTGGTAATTATATCTTGTGAATTGAATAGAAAAGAGTTAAGAAGCAAGTGGAGCCAGAGCTTTGACCATGAGCAATTGTGGAAGTGTATAGCTAGAAGCTTTGTCTATAGCTTATATTTTTATTCTTAATTCGCAAAATAGTTAAGTTTTTCTTATTTTTAGGAATCTCTGTGCCCTAACTGTAAAAGTTTTTCGTATAGAAGTACGACTGGACTTAGAGCCAAATTGGTACATTTTCAGCTAGCCTTTGAGTTAGTGAAGGTTTATCGATATCATTGTTTCCAGCTCTTGATAGAAGTGTAGTTAGAGATTCACCTTGCCCATTACTCGCTCTATGAGTAAGTGGATTCTTTCTTGAAAGATAAGAAGAAAGGATATTGGTAACACCCATTTTATAAAATCTTTCAACTTCTTGCTTGCTTTGAGTTGATCCAAGGAATGGTGAGAAGGGGGAGCCTTCCCTTTAAAGTAGGAGAGACTCTGTCTCACACATTGTGTCTGGTCACCTTATTTGCAACTAGATTTTTACCCAAAATTGTCGGTTGCAAAATATCCACCCAACAAGAATAATCTTCAGCATACTAGGATTTTTAAGTAACCAAGAAACTCATGAATGCTCAAAGTCTTTCCATGGTCCTTACAAGATTTTGAGATTTAGAATGAAGTGCACGTACAACTCAAAGTCTCCAACATGATTCATCCTGTTTGCATGAACTAAGAAAGTAAAAGCAACACCAACTCTACAAGTTACTTCCTTATTTGCATATCTTGCAATAGGTTCAAACTTGATAAGCAACTTAAAGTTTGCAAGACTAGACTTGAAACCAAATTATAACTTTGAACACAATAAGCAGCTCAAATTGTTCAAATCCCTTTTGAACAATATTACAAGACTTGCAATCAATTCAAGAAAATGTCATCACATCACAGTTTGAATTGGCACAAAGTCTTAAAACAACCTGCCTCTTTTATTGAAAGCAATTTAATCTACACTTGAGTCAAAGTCTTAGATTGTATATACAAACTAACAGAGTTTTCTTTTATTACCAAAAGGTGAAATTACAATGAGTACCCTTCTTTATTTATAGGTGAGATGTTGAGAGAGAAAGGTGGGATAAACCCAACAAACCTTGACTTATTCCATAACTAAATTTGACTTATTCAACATTGCAACTCTTAATGCATTTGCAAGTGATTACATGTTACAAATTTGCACATGATATTATCACATGCAATTACATTTTTTTAAACATTATGTGTAATTTGTCAATAACAAAGTTACAAAATGCATGACAAAAAATAAACTTAAGTGCCTAACAAGACTCGAGCCCCATTACATCATCCTTTGTTTGTTGTTATGATACTGCATGATCTTTTGTGATTGAAGTTCAAGTTTGGTGAACGCATCACAAATTGGAATAGGAACCTAAATTCTTGGTTGTTCTCCATCCTAATGTTGTACTGGAAAAACATCTTTTCAATGTCATTTCAATCTTGAAAGCATTCTATCTTTCCTTCATTTCTGTTGCATCCTTGCAGGCTTTATCATGTGGTAATTTTTGTTTCATACATTTTTGTGACTGGGGGTTTGATATACAATTACAAGTGTACTTCGGAAAGTTTAAACACTTGTACTAGTAATCGGGATTTAGGAACCTGATTTCAAATACTCTCAGTAGGCCCAGGATTGAATCTAAATTCAAGAAGACCATCTGAACCATGAGAAGAACCAAATTGTGAGAAGATCATTAGAGCTTCAACACAAATTTTCTATATGTGGGGAAGAACTAATTCTTTAGGGAAAGTTCTCTCTGCATAGCCGAGGAATATCTATGTTTGTTAATGGACATCTTCCCTCAAAACCATTTGTGTTCATAAACCATGAAGCTAAATCCATGCAATATTACGACTTCCTAATTTTCCTTGTAATCTTATGATTGCTTGAAGACCTTTAAGGTTCAAATTTAGACAAGTGTAGAAGGCTAGTGATATAAAATGCAGCAGCCATTGACTAAATCAATGCCTTATGTAAATGCAATATAAAATGATGTCTAAGGCATCATTCTTAGCTTTGAAATGATGTGAAACAAGCTAGAAATTAAAATACATACCCTAGAAAGCTTCGTTGGAAGGATTAAATGCCAAGAATATTTAAAAATGAACTGTTTTTGGCCACAAACGTGCCCTTGATGGGCTGTTTTTTCTCAAACACATGTACAAATAACATGCAATCACTCCAAAAATTGTCGTTTAGCAGAAATTAGGAAAAATGCTGCCTTCAGTGGAGTTTTGATATGCAAATACATATGTATTTGCTTCAAAAATGAACTCGCTGCCCTTGAACACACTTCTTGGAGTCAAACGCATGTGATTAAAGCAAAGAACCAAAACTTGGAATCGGCTTTGAATCAGCAAGGATGACTTGACTCGTGAATCAGATTGGAATTTGCTACAAATTGGCTATAAATTGGCAAAGTGAAAAAACCCTTGAAATTTAGAGATTTTCATGATTTAAAACTTATTTCATGCACCCCTTATTGAATATAACTTAAAAACACTTAACATCATCAAATAGAAGTTAACATACATAAACAAAGAAAATAAATGATAAATCCATCACATACGTAAAATGTAAATTGTAATTTGTAGTTGAAGGAAATAGAAAACATGGGATTTTGTGACATAGATATATAGAATTATAAATGTTGCCAAATCATAAATGTATGTAAGATGAAAATCCTTAAAACCAATGACATCAAATCATAAATGTATGTAAGATGAAGATCTGTAAAATGTATGTCTATCTATAAACAAAATGAGAATACAAGTCTATTTGCTCTAGCTCTAGCACTAGCTCAGGTCTATCTCTTACTTTTCCTCTCTTGTTGTCATACTCAACAAATAGAAGGCCTTTTAGGATTAGAGAAATGTTAAAAAAAATCATTAAAAGAGTTATTTTGTTATGTTTTCAAGTTGCCCAATTTTTCGTGCCAATTCATGGGCAAAAATTTTGGATCTGATTCGCCGGTTTTGGATAAAAGACATGCAATAGCTCATAAAATTGTCACTTTGCCCTTTTGTTCAAAAACAGTGCTTTAAATGCATTTTTGGGATGCATTTATATGTCAAACTCTTAGAAATTCACCATCTAGACTTTTAACACACTAAGCCATGAATGTTTAAATGATATGCAATTGGGTCCGAATTTGCCACTTATTCTTGGACACATTTCTTGAAATCAAAAACATTTTAAAAATTACATGTTATTGCAAGAAAAATCACCACTCTTGACCTTTAAGTGAAAAAATGGGTTTCCATGCATATACATGTTCTTTTTGACATTAGACACACATGTAATGAGATCAAGATTCACCACTTTTAGTTCACACTTTTATAGAAATGAGTTTTTCTTTATCAAATACACATCAATTGGGTAAAAAAAACCCCACTTTTGGTTTACTTAAGTGAAAGCTTACTTAAAACATATATTTACATGTTATAATAATATGTAAATTGATTTCAAAAGTCCACTTAAATGACAATTTTAAAAATGCATATGTAATAGGTTTGAAAAACTCTACTTAATTGCATTAAAACAGTAAAAATGAACTTACATGTGTAAATGGATTCAAAATCTCCACTTAAGTCAGTTTATTAAGATTTTCAATATGCAAAGCCATATTAAAAATGCACTATACACATGAAAATGTATTATTGTATTTAAAAAGTCCACTTTTATGATGTTGGGACTTATATTTTATTGGAAGTGAGTTTTTATATAATGATTTTCATGTTGATATATGCAATGAACAATAAAAACCCCACTTAAATGCATTTAAAGTGTCTCATGTAATTAAATTTAATATTTATCTATAATTTTCAATAAAGTAATATGAAAATAAACTTGAAATAGCCTAATTTTCATAAAACATATAAAACTATGGTCAAATCAATTGAGAATGAGTAGAAACTTTAAAATGGATGTCAAAACCCACTTTAAAACTAAATATAATTTTATATCATGCAATTGCGAATAAAAAGCCCACTTATATGATTTTTTAAAATCAAGATATGCAGTTGCCTTGAAAAAGCCCACACTTTTCCTTCATAACTTGAGCTAGACAACTCTGATTTAGACCTAAGTTACCTCATGAACTTAAGGCAAAAATAACACTAAAAACTGTTTACAATACAAAGAAAAACAAAGAAAAGACATGATAGTTTGTCAAAAATCGAGCGTTTGCAATTAGACAAGAAAAACCCATACTATCAAACAACTGGGGATTTAACTCAACAAATACCTTCAAAAGAATGCATAGATAGAGCTACATAGAGTTCAATTTAGGGATAATGAATAAACTTCATGACACCTTATCCATGTGTTAAAACAAAGAGGATGCACCTATGAATCCATGAGAAAATTGTGTAAGTTTGGCCCGATTTTGTGAAGCCAAAATTGAGGACAATGGGATCTAAATCTGATAATGAGGATTATGAGGATGAGGATGACGATGAGGAGGATGAGCATGTCCTTGATGTTCAGCCTCAAACACATGGAGAGAGGATGGCTCTAGAGTCTTCCATGACCTATCTTAGGCATTCTCATAGGACATAGACTACTATGGCCCGTAGTTTTCTATGCTCTATCTTTTATTTTGATATATGGTTTGAATTTTTTATTCCATGGATTTCATATTCCATGAATTTTGTAGACATTTGACAGTGACAATATATTTCTACTATGTTATTTGGTTTAACTAATTTGCTTTAGAAATTCATATTTATACTTCTATAATCTATGCAAAGTTGTATGTGTGCAAAGAAGCTTCTATTTATCTCAATTAGTCTAGATATTGGATGTTAATTGACTACATGATGTATGAAAAAAACTTTAAATCCTAAAAATCTTTGAACTGTTTTTTTTCCAATTTGTCAAGTCCTTGCCATGTCCTTGCCAAGTTCGAACATCGAGTCTAAGTTTGAGCTCAATCCCAGCTCACTGAGTCCAAGGCTTGTAACTATGATCCTAATAGATTACTAGTTAAGATGCATTGACATATTAATTGATTGATGTGGAAGTAGGTCTATAGTAAGTTGCGTCTTATGTTTTTCATATATTCCTGATATGTCTATTAATATTTATGTTGATAATTTTATTTCAAATACTGCTATATTGCAATCCATTCTAGGCAGACCCATGTTCTATCACTGTATCCGTTTACTTGTGCCTCGGTAACATTGTGTTAAGTCATTACTACTTTTTTAAATGGCTCTGCATTATAAAAGATGTAATCTGATTTTACTTTTAGGAAAATCTTACCATACTAGCTGGTGGATGAGTTATGTATTAGATCAGTGCTAGTCGAATCTATTATATACATGTCTTAATGTAGGATGGGATCTTTGTTTCATTTTTATGATCGTTGCAATCTTACCTGTGCACATGCAATTACTCTTTCCATGTTTGATGTGTGTCCAAATAAGTCACTTAGGCATTATGATGCTGACAATCTATTTAGTGTTTTAGTTTAATGTAATATGTAGTAGGATGGCCATCCCACAAGAAATGGGAAACCTTGCTCTAGTGCCCTCGTGTGCAGATGTGGGGGACATAAGATCCTGATTGTAAACAGAGGTGAGATTGTTGTGTGTGATTCATAGAACCCATGTTATGGGAATCCCATGTGTAGTAGTGCATTTTACCATAGATAAGGATGTGCTCCATGTCAAAATCTCAGATGAGGATATGTGCATTGGAGAAGAACCAAGTAGTCAATCATGAGTTGGTTCCTTTGTTAATGTTATATAAACCATCTATTTATGATGTGATTATAGTGTAATAACCATGTTCTGTTATGCTTCTGGCAATGCCACATACATTTGACATTTCAACAAACACTTGGCAGATAACCCAATTATCACTCAATGTATGATATTTAAAATTCCAAACATGATATCGGAAAAATGCAATAATTGTTCACAAATTCAGTTGACCTTAGCCTTATACATTGATCAAATAGATATCAAGCACTAGTATATAAATTTGCAATGTGAATTTGCACATTTAAATCTGAAACAACAAATGGCTCACAACAAATTCTAAATTTATTCATTAACTGACTGTGCTTCAGACAATTCCTGCTTGCAATCACATAAAGATTTTATCACCAGCAAAACCACAAATGTCCAGCCTTGAGAAATCCAAATCATAAAAGACCAGAAATCAGAGATGTAAATTACCAAACTGTCCAAGATAGAATTTCCCTCTCAGCCACAGTCAATACAGTAAGAGAAGACACCGAATTATTCCAACTAACACTCACTCCTCGGCCACAAAAAATACAATAGAGAAGATTCAACCAATATCCCAAAATATGATTAGATCACTATACTTCAGCAGTGATTCAAAACAATTCTCAGAAACTAATTCACAATACCTCAACTGTGAATTAAAAACCACTTCTCAGCATCAAACCCTTATACCTAAGTAAGGGCATCAAAATTCAGAACCTCATAAAAGGCCATAAAGGCAACAAAAGAAAATAAATATCTCAGCATGCTTTTCTCAACAGATGTGCTTGTATTTATAACCTCCAATTTCCCTTTTGTTGCCACAATGTAACTTCACTCAAGAAGCTTCACCACACAACATTAATTAGAAATTCCTCTAGATTCTCTCACTTGACTTGGCTTAACTAATTAATAAATGACACTTTCCAATAATAACTCAACTCTCAACTTAAGTGAAATTATTGAGTTAAATTATAACTTTATAATAAGCCATTTAATAATTAATAGTAATTTGGTCACTAAAAATATAATAACTCCCAAAATACTCATCATTTAAATATGTTGTTTGAAATAAGAGTCATACCTATTATTTCTCCATGTGACCAAATGCACTTTCCAAAAATAGAAATGGTCCATCTCGATCAACACCAACTTACCACAAATAGTAAGTACACAAAACTAAGCCCAAACGAAGTTTGATCTGAGCCAAACGAAGATCGACCTATAGCTTACTGAAATATGAAGAAGATAAAACCCTCCCAAGCCAAGCCATTGCGATAGAATACCCTATCAACAATAATTAGCCTATGAGGATCACAATAATAGGCTAATACCTAAAACTCTGACTCCAACAAAATTGGGAACATTACATAGTGTTTATAATCTTATATGCTTAGTTGACTTGTTATTCCAATGGTATTATTTATTACTAACATAATTTTATTATTTTGTATTTTTTTAATATTTTATAATTATTATATGTTTATTTTAATTTTGTTTTTTTGTTTTTTTTTAATATTATTGTTTTTATATTAAACTTTATTTCAGAAAGGGGACATCACAACAAAATTTCTAAACTTAATGTTATCCAATCATCAAATAATTTTTATTTTTATTTATCTAGAAAAAAAGCCATGAATGACTACATTCACTATATTCATGAAATATAATCAGAATATTATTGTTTATAAATTGAATACATTCAAATTAGCCAGTTGAAGAATAGATTACATGCAGCTAGTTTCAATCTTGCGGAACTCATATCAATCACATAGTACAGATTTCTCATCACTTGATTCTTGTCCTATATTTTGTCAAAATAATCTGTATGATGCTAGAATTGACTTTCAAAGTTTTGTATATTCAAATCCATTGTTTAGTTCATGGCAAGACTTTTATTGTTTGATAATTAGCCAATTCTTCTCTCCTAAAGTGTCATTGCCATCAATGCAGATATTTTTTTATGATAAATGTAGACATATAAGGTTATATCAATATTGACTTGGACTTGAGGTTTTGCAGGTTACCAGACTTTACAAGGACAAGGAACTTGCGGAAGTGGAATTCACTGTAAGACATAATTCACTAATAAGAGCATGTGTTTTAAATGACACATGGATGTTTTAGGGAAGTTTATTGTGTGATAAAATTAATATTGTTGCACAATATGGTTCTTTCCCAAACTATAATGATTTCTGTAGAATTTTATACTAGCTCAATGTGTACATTTTCAAAAATTTACTAGAGAAATGCTACTAAGACAGTCATCGAAAGAGATATCCTATTTTCTTGGTGGCCAAAAGTTGTATGTTTATATGATCAAGCAAAAGACATTTCACTATCAAATGATTTGACGTTCTTACCTATGATAGTTTTTGTTTGACAACAAGTGTGATATTTTGATCTTCTTGAAGATTGGTCCCATCCCAGTAGATGATGGTGTAGGGAAAGAAGTGATTACTCGAATGACAGCAGATATGGCTACCAACAAAGTATTCTACACAGACTCTAATGGAAGAGATTTTATAAAGCGGGTAAGATTTTGCTTCTACAGCTATCTTGAAATATACTTCGTGAGAGCTACTTAGAAATTTTTCTGGCATGCTTTTTTGTTATTCTCAGATATATTATCTGCTTTGTACATAAAAGTTCTAAAGTTTCGTAACCATATACTGTAGATACTATGATGTTAGCATTGTCATTAATGGAAAGAGTGCAGATATGAAAATTAAATTATTTGGAAAAGGACTATTTTGCTTCAAGATCCAATCTGCAAGAAAGTTGGACTATAAGAATTGTCTTTAAGAGTAAATTAGAGAAGACAATATATTTAGAAAATATTAAAAATGATAAGAGTCAAATACTCATAGTTACCAAAAGCTTAAATTTTATAATTTTCTTTTAATTATGAAAATAAAGAGAGATTATTATATTTAAATAGGAAATATAATTTGTTTAGGATTTGACTTGATTGAGCAAACTAAGCCAATAGTTATTTACTCGTCACCACTTCTAGAGACTGTAAAAAATTGAATACTTGATGCACTAAAGGGAAATATGGATCTAGCTAGTGGGGTTGGAGTAGTGATTAAAAATGAAACCAATCGTACTATATGCAAGCATGTAGGTTGGAAAACATTAATCAGGAGTCGGCTTTAGCTATGCTTAAAGGAATTCAAGTAGCAGCAGTACAGAGCTAGAAGAGAATAATCATAAAGGAGATTCACTGATTATCATAAATGCTATGAAGGTTAGTGTAATCAATGCTTGGAAGATCAAGTCCATAACGGATACATGCCTAGCCCAAGAGTCGCTTGATGGATGATCCACCCATTACATGATGGATTTATTTAGTTATTCTGTAAATTATGTTGAACATGCAATGGTAAAATAAGAAAAATAGCACCTCTATACATTCAATAGATAAAAGATAAAACAAAGCTCTTATGCTTGTCTTTAATAGGATATCTTATAAATGGACATAGTGCTGGAATTAGAAGACAAAACTAAGCTAACCTTTAGGGTTGATTATTGAGAGGATTTGTATGGTGTTTAGTATGTCTCCTTTTTGAACCAAGTGAAATGATGGAATAAATATTATTCTAAGACATTTTACAAGAATGAATGGTTACAAACATCATTTTTAATCTCTATTTTTGTCCAGCTTATGTGATCAATACTAAATGAGGAAGATGCAATATCAGTAGTTTTTGTCACTTGAGTCATCCTATTTGTTGGTAGTTTGTTTACTACTATGCTTGGTAATTTACATACACAAAATAACAATACATATGGTAGTGTGTACCCGATATAGGAGTTATTTGTCTGTTTATTCACGGATGAATTAATTATCGAGAAGGAATGCTCAAGTCAATTCATTACTTTGAGTCACTACAACCTTTTTTTTTCAGATGGATATGAAATACCTCTATTACAGCAAGTTTGTCCTTAGATGAATACCTCACAAATTTTCCCACTAGTGAACTTCGTCACAAATCCACCAAAGAAATGAATTGGGTTTCCATCCAATTCACCTAGAAATCACGAAGGCCTCCATCCTCCGGTTTCAACACTGAAAGCTAGAAGCTCTCAAAATCCCCAAGAGAATATAATAAACCAGGAGATGCTAAGAATGAGCCTCCCAATGTTCTTTAATAGCACCTCCCTTTGACTCTTCGTTTTCCCTTTGGCTATCTCTTGGTATTCTTTTCCTTTGTCTCTTTATTCTCCCCTTTTAAATTAAAATGACTTTATTAATTTACACAAAGCTCCATTAAAGTCATTATAATACTTTATTAAATAATTAAATTAAGTTGTCATAAAATTTGATATCATAGTTCAAAATCTCGTTCTCTATCACTTATCAGTGAGGCCAAAAAATGTTTTCTGGACAAATATTGGAGATCAATCAATAACTTCTTGAGAAAATATTGGGAATTTCAAATTGACTTGAGTTTAATTAGAAACATATTTTTTTTGCAAAATTCAATAAGGAGATGCATCGAATGAGTGACTAAATGAGTAAACAAACCAAACAAGCTGATTTAGATATATCTAAGCAATATGTATCAAAATCACATCTTCATGTGGAATGCCGATGGCTGGCAGCTCTAGTTAGAGACTCTTGAACTCTGAAGCAAACTAAAAATAGAAAATTATTTTTGTATCAAGATAAGCAAATACAAATGTTAAGTAAAATATGAAACTAGTTTACATCTTCCTCTTTCCCTTCTAAGTAGCTCTAGTAAAAACTATAGGAGTGGGAAGGGGCCTAGTCCTAGCAGTCCTCTGTGATGTCCAATCACAATAAGGATCTATGTCACTCAGATAAAGTGGTTCAACTAGTGTTGACTCTAGCTTTCTTATGCACAACTTAAGGTTATATTACACAAAGGCAATGTCATTTAGGCATTTATGTGCCAACTTGTTCCTCTTCTTTGTGTGAATGGATTCAATAAATAAGCTCCAATTATGCTCACAATTGGGCGAATGTAGATTTTCTTGAAAAGAGCTTTAAATCCAGTTCAAATCCACTTGCAATGATCTACAAGGCTTCCAAACACTATTTCTCTCCTCTAAAACCCTTCTCTCCTCCAAATGCTAAAAAATGCAAAATGCAAACAAAATAAGCAACTCGCTAGGTATCACAATTTAACTACTTCCATCCATGAAAAGTTTGCTAGTTATTGCAAGAAGTTGGCGAGAAGTGGCCAACTTCTCGACAGGAAACCTTAGCAAGAAAAATTATGTACCTTTTCATTATGAGAAACTTCTTGCGAAAAGCAGATACTTCTTTGTGAGAATTTGAACTATGTTTGATATAATTTGATTGTTAAAACTTTATTATTTAATTGATTTCTAATATCTCAAAAAGGGTGTTACTCCTAAAAGTAATTATGATGTCATTTGAAGAGTTATGTTGATGAATCAAGTCGGCAAAGCAAGTGGAGACAAGATAGAGTTGGTTGGTAGACAATCATCATGCATAGAGCAGTTTGATTAGTGAACAAAGATACCAAGCATAATGGTCACCAAATAGATATAGTAATTGAGCGTAATAGTTACCAAGAAAACATGTTATCCAAGGAAGACTATTACTAAACAAGAACAATATTACAACCGAGAAGATCAACAAAGACTATCGAGAGACACAGGATGAATATAAATGTTTGTGAATCCACAAAATATTAGGTGATTGGATTCTACCGAACAAGAAAATAGTTTACAAAGATCGAAGAGAAAGTTAGGTAAGATTGATTGGGATTCAAATATGATTGTCCATGATTCCAAGGGAAAGTTTAAACCAATGAAAATGAAGCAAATATTTCTTGGAAGGATGAAATGAATATGGATCATAGATTTAACCATTCGAGTGTTCCAAAAGGATCCAAACCCTAATTTGGTCAAGTACAAAGAAAGCTATAAATTTACTATATAAGTACGGATCAATATGAGGTCATTATGTGTGTGTGAGAGAAGGAATAATCACATGACAGTGATAAAGCAGATAGTGCTACCGAGCAGTGAAAGTGGATGAATGTGGTGAAATCCATAAGAGGAAGGCAATGAGTATGCACAAAGCATAAATCTGATGTAGCATTCAGGTAGATACATTATTCCAGATCAATTATTGAATGCATTGTTGTTATTGTATTGTATTCTTAAATACCAAAGATTGGGTACGCATTAACAAGCCTTATATTGTAAATCTCTTAATAGAATGCACACTTAACGAGTGTTGTAAAATCCTTTCACAAGGTAGACTTTAACAATTCTTATTGTATTACTCCTAATAGGGTAAATCACCAAAAGCTATTCTTTTCTAAGCTATAGCCAAGCAACCTTGATGCTGTAGCAGTGAAGGCTTGTGGGTGTCATCCCCACCACAGTTTTCCCTCTAACCAAGGGTTTCTATGAGACCAAAATCATGTGTCAAATGTGCTCATGTGTGTTATGTGTTTATATTTGAGGGAGTTTACGTACTTTAATTACTTTTAGGAATAAGTTGATAAGTTTATGCATGCAAAGTGAGATCCTAAGTTTTAAAGGGAAAAACCAATATAGAGAATCAAAGTTCTAGGAGATACTAATTCACGCCCCCTAGCACCTTAAGTTCCAACATTGATATCAGAGCCTAGTTCTCTTATTTTGAAGCTTAACAACTTAAGAAAAAGATCTGGAGAGATAGAAAGCTACAAGTATGAAAAGGTGATTGAGAATTTGAACATAGAACTGAAACTTGCAAAAGAACAAATTGGTAAATTGACAAAGAATTTAAAGTATTCACTAAGCAAGAGAAACGAGCTAGCCCATCAACTGAAAGACACTCAAGATCAGGTTGAAGAACTTGTAGACCAATCAGAGGGAAACTTGTTTGATGAATTTGAAGTTTCTATATCAGATCCAATGTAAAAGAATAAGAACCTAACCGAGCAAGCAAATTCATTGAAAAGGGAACTAGAAGCTCACTCAGTGAGAATGCGTGAAGTCCTAGAACAGAAGAGAAAAGCTGAAGATGACAAGAGAATGATGGAACATGAGAGAAGAAAAATAACTGTAAGACTAGATGAGAAAGATGTCGAAATTCAAAGGTTGACATAAAATCATTATGATATGACAAATCAGTTACTTGGTGTTAATCATGAGATTGCAAGGAAGGTGAAATAGATTGCTGTCCATTAAGATCAGAAAATGAACAACTGAAGAATGAACTGAAAACTGAAAAAGAAACCAATGAATGGCTGAAGAGATATGAGGAAAGCATAAGGAAACCAGATGAACAATTGAGAAATCAGAGAAGACTGAGAGATACTAAAGGATCAGGCTATATCGAGAACACTACAACCGAGAATCATCAAAGCAAGCAGAATAGAGAAATGTGTATACAACTCCAAAACTTAAGAAGCCAACATGCTATCATTGTGGAAAATTGGGCCACACAACAAATGTATGTAGGAGCAAGGTTGGTAAGTCATTTGTTACTCCTAAATGTGATGGATATTGCTACATCTACAATAAATATGGTCATCAACCATTTGAGAGAAGATCCAAGTTTAACACATCTCCAAAGAAACATAAATTTGATGGTTATTGCCACATGCAATAAGTATGGACATAAATGTCAAGATTGTAGATCATAGGAAAAAATACAACTGGATACCGAACATACAAAGAAATACTATTAACTGGGATTGCAATGCAAGGATAGCTTGTGGAAGATATGGTCACATTGCAACAAATTATAGAGGATTGCACATGAGAGGAAATACTAGTGCTTGGAAGACTTCTTACATGACATGTTTTCATTGTCACAAGATCGTTCATTTGAGCAAAAACTATAGGTACTACTAAGCTTATGCACCTATTGATGAATACACCAAAGGAAAGTGTACAACAAGTGTTGATGACATTTGTAATCAAATGAGCAAGATATGGAGAAGAAAGGCATAAGAAAATGGAACAACAATTGGATTAGGCGGTGACATCTTATCCTCTGGATTGGTTGACTCCATAACTACGAACTAATTCATACAGGTACGTATGGGAACTACATTTGAATTGTTTTATCATACATTAGTTCCTTATAATCGTTGAATCGGTATCCAAATTAGCATATGGCAAGATGCAATGGGATAACTCATATAAAAATTGAAAGTTAGTATGGTCAGTACGCATAACCGAGTAAATTAGTGAGTCGGTGGTAAAGTGTTGAGTTATCGAGTAAGTTAGTTAATCAACTCTATCAGATTCTTGGGAAGAATATAGTTTATTCTTATTATATATTTATCTCTTGTTATTGTGTTTCATTTGGCTTCTATATCTTGTGTAGCTCCCTTCAAAGCCAAATCTTGCATAGTATCCAAGATTGTTGAGTGCTATTGGATGCTAGTTTGAGAGGACTTTGGTGCAATTTGGTTGTGTATGTCATGGAATTCTATATTGCAATCTACATTGGAGCTTGTTGGGTCAAATCTGAGGTCATCATTGGATTCACAAGGCTATTTTAATTTTTTAGTCAATTGCCTCATATTTCGCTTAATCTAACATTGGAAGCCAAATTTAGAACCGTTTGAAAGTGGAGGGTGATTATTAGTCCTAATATTGAACTGCAATTTTGGAGCACTTTGGACCAAAGTAGACTTTGCAATCGTGTTCAAAAGGCCCATAAACCTCACAAATGATTATTAATTCATTGAAATTTATGATGTACTAAACAAAACACCTCAATGATATAGACGTTCCACCATACTCTATAGAATATTGCCACCATACCAGTTAATGTTGCCACATTACTAGTCAACACTACCACCATACGAGTTGGTACTGCCACTCACCAGTTGACACTATCACCATACCAGCCAAGACATGGCCACATGGTACTGCGACTTGGCATTGCCACCTAGCATTCGACACCGGACACCAAAGCTTGACAGCACCACCTAACACTTGATGCCAGAGTTCAAAAACATTGTGAAATATCGCAGGCCATCTTGCTAGCCAAAATGAATGCTATAAAATGACGGATTTTCAAAATACCGCAAAATTTTTTCCATCTGAAATTGCCAAATCACACTGAAAATGGGGGTAATTTTGTCGATTCTCGTTGACTTTTTAAAGTTTTTTTAATTAAAAAATGTTTAAGGTTTTGGTATTTACGTTTTTACCTTTTGGCTTATATGTGTAATTTTTTGACCATTATCAAATGTAAGCGACGAAGGCAGGGTTTTCTAAAGCTTGAATTGATGGGATATTTGTAGATTGACTGGATAGTTGCAAACTTGTAGGCATAATCATCTGAATAATTCCAGGCAAATTTGTTGGATAGTTGTAGGCCCAGGGATAATCCTCTAAGGCAGATCGACATACCAAGTAACATTATTTTCTCATGGACCATTATTCTTCCTGAGCGTTAATATTGTCCTAATTGATACTCTTTTCATTAAAGTTCTTGTATTAATAATAATGGTAGAAAAAGTAGATTATTTTAATGAAATTATATTAGCAAATTATAATTTTTTGTATTTGACAAAATTTTTACATTATTAAATTATATTTTATTTATTGTATTTCAATCTATAATATTAAAAACTTAATATATTATTTAATAATACCTATTACATATTAACTTTTTGAAATATCACCATCCATCCTAGTATGGGGAATCTGGAAAGAAAGGGACAAAAGAATATTCAAAGATGAAGAAATGCCTTTGCAATCCATTCCAAACAAAGTCAAAGCTAGCATCACCGAAGCCCTCAACAATAACCTCAGAAACACCAGCAAAGAGGAGGGAACTTGTTCTGAATGGGATGAATTAATGAAAAAGAATTGGTATAAAATTATCAATCCCGCAATGGTTTATCCCAAAACCAACAAGCAAGCTAGAGAAGATTGTAGATTGGAACCTCCCTGTGTGGGGTGGGCTAAATTAAATTTTGATGGAGCCTCTAGGGGCAATCTGGGCATAGTAGGGTTAGGATGTTTTATATCCTCCCCAGACTTTTGGATCATCAACCGGGGCAAACCTTTAGGAAAAATTTCAAACAACTTGGTAGAATTAGAAGCTCTAACAAAAGGCCTCCAACTGAATTTGGAATAGGGGATCAAGAAAATTATCATAGAAGGGGACTCTTAAATGATTTTAAATGCATTAAGGAAGAGAGACACGCCAAATTGGACACTAAACTCTAAATTGGAATATGCACTAATTCTAGCGGACAAATTCAAAGAGATCAAGATTGAACACATTTTTTGGGAAGAAAATAAGGAGGCAAATTCCTTAGCAAACTTAGGAGCGAATGGACAAGACTTCCTCTTTAAAAATACAAAAACTATTTAGCTAATTTAGTAGTGGAAACTTGCAATAATAATAATAATTAAAAATAGACTTAAATAGTTTAAACCAATAATCTTCTGAGTAACTGCACTGATAAATTTAAAAAATAAACTAATCAATGGATTATAAGTTAATCATTATTCCTATACTAACTAGTTATAAAGAGACAACAAATCTGAAGGGCATTAACAATATAATTACCGTAGCAAAGGACAATCCTTTAATCTAAATACATCTAATTCTCAATCCCCTAAACTACCATTAGAATTAAACAAGCACACTTTCAAGGACATCGTAAATTATCACCTATTTTTGGATTCACCACATTAATTATTATACGGATAGAGAAGATTTATCATAGATAATACATATAAAGGGGTTATCAATTTCAGCAAACAACCTCACAAATCAGAAACTAGTACAATATTTAAGATTGAAACTCTATGAGGCTGCCAACGCATTGCTTTCGCACAAGGAGAAGTACCAATTCCAAGCAACGTTAATCCAATACCAAACGTGAGAAAGATTTACATAATCACCCGCACTAGATTCAGAGCATTGCATTAACCTTGAATGATTTCTATTGCACTATTTAAGAACCCCTGCAGAATAGAACTAGAACATTTTTTCTGGTCCTTGGCTTAGTATAGTATAGCGCTACTGGTGGATAGGGATAAGCTAGCCATTAAGGATTTTTATAGGGCAGTCTTTAAGGAACCAATAATCAGGGAAGTAGACTCTTTCGTGGAGAATATAGACAAGGACTTCTTTATCCCAAAAAGGAGTGGGTATGATGTTCAAGACTATCCAGTCCAAGTCTTTCTAATCCTGATAATCAAGAACAATGGGAGCTTCATACAGAGAATGGAACAGATCGCCCGCAATTGGATATATCTACTGGCTGCTACAAATACCGAAATTTGCGTCGAGTGAAGGGGAATGGCATGGTATCTTCAAGAGGAAGGCCTCCACTAAAACTAGCTCCAGAAAGATGCATTTTGGTGATCTTTAATGCTCGTCTTTTTAGCAACTCCTATGATAAATCCTCGTTTTGTCTACTAGTCTTACTGGCTGTTATTAGAATCAAAGACAGAAATATCAAAAAAAATGTAGATCTATGTAAACATTATGGACAATTAATTGAGTCCAAGGATAGCAGTGGCCATTTTCCTCCCAGAGGCCACATCTAGGGTTTATCTATGCTCTGTTTGATGCACGTCTATATATATGTGTAGTTATCCAGCTTATAAGTATTTTTTAAGCATGTTATTAGCGTAAAGTGTTAGTGGGTCCAGTCTTGTTTTTCCTAGTCAAGATGGATCAGATAGCTAGTTTATACACTTTTGATATGATAATATAAATATAATCAAAGGTTTATTTAAGCATCTTTGATATCTTGGACTAAAACTGTGATTTTAATCTTTCACTTTTATCAGCATTCCAATATGATCTTATCTTACAATTTGAAAAATCGGCTGCAAAGTAATTCTTGGAGAGGAAAATTGGTAATTTGATAATCAAGATAACAATAGAAAATACACAAATACAAACCCTAAACGAAGGAAGAGCTCAAGAAATAAGAAATATATTCAGCAAATGAACACCACACCAAAGATTAATTGTCTACAGGAACCATGGGCAAATGAAAGGGAACAATAAAGGATCTCTTCCTGTAATGCATGTATCTTATATTATAGAAAATTTGTTTTCTCTCTTTGCTCAGAACGTAGCTTGTCCTCCCTACCATCCTCGCCTTTGGCCCCTTTGTCCTGTCTTCATCTCTCTTCTTCCTTAGGTGCTTCCTTCCTCCCTCTCCGCTTCTCTGTTCTTTCCTCCTATTTCTTTGTTTTAGGTTGAACTATCTTTTTGTTTTGTTGCCTCTTTCCTAAGGATTCCTTTAGACCCTTGATCCTTTCCCTAGCTCTGGCTTTTGTTCTTGCTGTGGTTTCTTGTCCTCGCTATGTTCTAGGTGTCTTCTGATTCTCTAGGTAGTGGTGGGTTTGGTTTTTGGTCTCTCTGCTTCCTTGTTATTCAATTTTTTATAAATGGTTTAGTAATGGTTGAAGATTTGTCTACTAACTTGGATCTTGGCCAAAGTAACTCTTTTTTGCAGCTGCTACCAAAAGACAAATACGACGCCAAGAGAAACAAAAGATTCTTGTTAAAAGAAACACCGGAGAAGCATTTGAATGCATAGAATAGGACATCAAATGTATTGTAAATTACAAGATTATTTGTAATGGAAGGAAGCCTTCCCAACCCTATGAAGGAATTAATGTAAGAGAGGGTATGCCCTTTCAAAGTCCTTTGAGAAAAATCAAAGGCAAATGTATCACTATGAAAACAAGACATTAAAAATATCTTGGGCTATACTGGGGTTTTTCTTCCCTGTTCCTTTTCCCCTAGTGCCAACACTTTGAATGGGGACAAAAAAATTCTGTAAACATTCTTTTATTTAAATATATAGGACAATATGCCTTTTACCGATAAAAGAAAAAACCTACTACATAACAATAAACTTATAAAGTTATATGTCAATCTATAATAGAATATCAATACGAAATACTAAATATTAGAAACTGTAAATTACTAAATTTTACCAAATATAATATAAAATATAAAATGTAAATTTAAATAACAATATTTATAAATATGTTAAAAAGAAATAAAATTATAATACTAAATACTAAATAGTAAAATATTGTTTTATTAAAATTTAATACTGATATTGTTTTATTTAAAAAATTATATTGATATTATTATATATTATTACTTTCAGTTTTAAGAACTATAAATATATAACAGCATTTAGCATTTTACTGTGTTTGAATTTTTAAGTTTTTAACTGATTTATAAAAATTCAAAATTAAATAGATTAGTGATTAATAGATTTTAATAGATTTATCATTTCTAATAAATTTTAATATATTTACATATATTGAAATCTATTTATTAATCTGATTTTTAAAATTTTAATACATTCATAATATTGAAATATTAAATTTGATTTATTTTATGCATTCTAATTATAAATCATCATTTTGTTTTGCTAGATTCTCAAAGTTTACCCATTTCTTTACAGGATGGCTAGTGGCAGAGAGAAAGATGCATTATGGAAATACGGGATCCTAGGAGAAGACAAAAGACAAGTCCAATCTATCTTTTTCCATAAGCATAAGCCGATTGAAATACCATTTTGCAAAGGTTCCAAACAATGATATTACACCATGTGATAAATGTCTGGAAGAGGCTACAAGAGAGGCTTTGACAAGCTTACAAAAATATGAACAAAATAAGGTAGAAAAAAAGAGGACATTTGAGGCCATGGTAGCCTCAATGTAGAATTTTAGTTCTCCAAGATCACAAACAGGTAGAGAGGGTTCCTTCTATTAGGCCTTGGATATAAGGATCATGAAGTGCGAGTGGGTCTTTATCAGAATTTTGTGTTAAATGTAACACTTATGGTGCTCAACCCGATTTGCTAGGCACTATGTTGGGTGGATATTTTGCAACCGACAGTTTTGGGTAAAAATACAATTGCAAAATAGGATGACTAGCCACAGCGTGTGAGACAGAATCTCTCCTACCTTAAAAGGAAGGCTCCCCCTTCTCACCATTCCTTGGATCAACTCAAGGTAAGCGAGAAGTCGAGAGATTTTTATAAAATGGGTATTACCAATATTCTTTCTTCTTATCTTTCAAGAAAGAATCCACTTACTCATGGAGTGAGTAATGGGTAGGGTGAATCTCTAATAACACTTCCATCAAGAGATGGAAACAGTGATACCGATAAACCTTCACTAACTCAAAGGCTAGCTAAAAATGTACCAGTTTGGCTCTAAGTCCGGTCATACTTCTATATGAAAAAACTTACAATTAGGGCACAAAGACTTCTAAAAGTAAGAATAACTTAACTATTTTGCAAATTAAGAAAAAAGTATAAGCTATAGATAAAACTTCTAGCTATATATTTCCACAACTGCTCCCAGTCAAAGCTTCGGCTCCTATTGTTTCTTAAGTCACTATGCTCTTTTATTGAACACACAATAATAACATAAATCAAGACAATAGGCACGAATTACAGTCAAAGCTTCGAATTTGCTCTATCACAATTACTTCCAGTGAAAGCTTCGAATCCAGTTGCTTCTTTTTTTCACTTTTCTCTCCCAACTTTGTACTACACAATCAAAGTTATGCTTGCACAAATTGGGCAGAGCTTTCTTGCATGCAACAAAAGATGATTTTTACAATGAGGGGACACACCTTTGTATAGGCACAAGAGCTGAGAAAAAGATGGAGGAAAAAGTAGGAGCAACTTAACCAACCTTGACCTAGTCTAACTAAAAGAAAAATTATAGGGTTACATGCAGTTGCACATGCAACTCGCATTACATGTAATTACATATGTAAGTCGTATTACATTCTCTTCAATTACAAACATGAAAGAAGAAGAAGAAGACAGAAAAGAAGGAAACAATCCTAGGTATTGTTCTGAAGGGGCTTGTACTTTGACGATGCAATCTTTGATGGTCACAGGATTGGAAGTTCTTGTACTTTGTACTGCTGCATTCACCTTGATAATCATGGTGTTGTGTCTTTTGATAACCTTTGACTTTGATGAACTGTTCGTTGTCATTTGAAAACTTGACATGTTCAAGCTTTCCTCGCTCAAGTTGTGAATTCTCCTTTGTAGATTTGCACAAATTGGAGTCTTTGACACTTTGAGAACTTTTTCGATGGTGTCTGGATGTAAATTCAGAACCAAATTTCCATCAGCACCTTTAACTCTTTTTTTCATTTTTCTTTTGAAGTAAAGTGCTTGGTGTGTGGAAATGTGTGCAAATGAAAACTTTTGACATTTAAATTGTGATTTGGGCTTTCAAGATGTCATGGCACGAAAATGGATTACATGTAAATGCAACATGTAATGAAGAACAGAAAGTGAGATGACATGCGAATGCGGATGGAGAATGAGCTTACATGTAAGTGTGGATGACAGATAAGATGAAATGCGTAATGACAAGGGAAGTGGAATAACTCGTATTTTCTCATGGAGATGTAAGTGCATATGGAAGGAATGGATGCAATGTAACTTGAGTCGAAGTGAACTTTATAGACGCCTTTGAGGAAAGTAAAGTCCAAGTACATGGGAATACATGCACATGACATTTTTGATGTTTTCAAAAAGTGACTTTAAGTAAAAAACAAGGTTTTGAGATGCAGTTACACGTAAGGCATTTCGTGTAATCAAGTTGTGCAAGTGAATATAGAAAGTGAGATGAGTGAAAATGGAAGCGAAAAATGAGATTACATGCATGTGCGGATGGTGAATGAGATGGAAAACATGTAATCGCATTTTTTGGATGAGATGCGAAGTGTTGTGATATGGAAGATGGAAGTGAAATGTGATGATGCTTTTGCATGAAATGGAAAGTGGAGTGAAGTGAAACATGCTCAGGTTCTTGGGAAAGAACTTGCAATTTCTTCCAAAATGAAATAAACAAACACATACCTTTGGCAAAAGACTCAAACATATCAATGCGCAAAGCACTTCAACATGCAAATTCGAATTTGGAATTTGAGAAAATTTCAAAATTGTGAAAATGAGAATTTTCATCATTTATAAAGGCAAAATACACTTTTCATGGCATATATATGGACAAGTGTGCAATATCAAGCTATAATATGCATGGAAATAGCAAGATAAGCATGAATTGATGAGCAAGTTTGAAAATGCCCACTTACTTGGAGGTTAAAGAGCCAAAATAGCAAGTTTTATAGACTTGAAGACCAATTCTCCCTCAAATCTAGATTTTCAAACAATTTTTTGACTTTTTCTGTTCTTCATGTAATGGACATTCAATGGTCGAATTTGACATGAGAAAGCCAAAACATGGTCTCCAAAGACAATATCATGCATTTAAAACTCAATAATAAACCCTCTTGATCAAAGGTATGAGCTGAAAATGTCATTTTTTTAGTTTTTTGAATAAAACCATGATTCTTTATGCAAAAATCTGGGCCGTTTTTGCAAAAACGTGGCCAAAAAATGTATATGTTTGAGTCATTTTTGACTTGTCATGGATCCAAATGTAAAAAAAGTGGCTCCAAAATGCATAAAAATGGATTAAAAGCCCAATTTTCTGGGTGTTTTTAGCAAATACATGATTCATAAAAAGCATAATATGTCGTTTTTCACTTCCAAATGCAAAAACGTGACCCTTGATGTATTGCTAATGATTGAATATGCCAAAATGCCTCTTTTCCTTGCAAAAACCTGATTTAAATCACGTAAAATGGATTTATTTGAAAAAATTTCCAAAAACGTGCCCTTGGGGTGACATGCATATTTTAAAAACTCTCAACAAAGTAAATCGGACTTTTTTGGGTGCATAACACATTTTAAAATATGCATATGGTCAAAATCGCACATTTTGTAGTGCAATGCATATTTTAAGTTGTATCTCACTTTTTGGATGCAATGACACAAAAACTTACCTTTTGATGTAATGACATCAAAAACGTTCACTTTTGATAGCCTTTTGATGTAATGACATCAAAAAGGTCCACTTATGTTTTCAAGTTGAACTTTATATGCAGTGACATGTAAAATGTCCACTTTTGATGACTTAAAGTCATTTAACAAACATATATCCATTTAATTTCATTAAAATGTTACTTTAATGGGACATAAACAATATTTATATATCATATTAAAATTATAACACATAAATATCATTTAAAAAGTAAACTGAAACTATATAGTTTATATAGTGACTTTAAGTGAAAAATCAAAAAGTAACTCAACTTAAAATTATAACATAATATGCACTATAGTTACTTTAAGTGAAAAATTTAATGATAAAGTAACTTAAAAACATAACATAAAGTGCATTTAAGTTATATTTTCAAAAAGTGAATGTCAAATTGAAAATATAACATGATATTTTTAATTCATGTTATTGCACCAAAAAGGTCCACTTTTGAGGCACTAAAATGGCCATATCTCTTGATTGACAACTCCAATTACATACTCGGTTAGACTAAATTGAAAGGACAAGCGGAAGTCATGACATGAGCGACACCAAAGGACTGAAAACCAACAAACACAAACTCAAAAGCAAAGAAAAGGACGATGAAGGCCTAAAAAATCAAGCAAAGGCTTGACAAAAAACAAAATGGAAAAGACTTGACGAAAGTCTTCAGTAAAACAATTTGATATTCGAATTCAAGTTGATTGATTGATCATCATTAAACAATTGAATATCAAATTCAAACTTAGAGATATGTAAAACTAGCTTGAAAAAGTTCCATACTGTTATCAACATTTTGTGGTGACAAATTGTAAGACAACACACTGCATGGAACAAAGATGCATATGAAGAAAAAGGTGGCTATTATAAGATTTTGGATCTGCAATGATATTCCCTTCAATGTTTTATGTAGTCCTTATTGGGATCAAGTGGTAACTTCAATTTCTGTCTGCTAAAAGTTTAAAACCGCCAACTCCATATGAGGTGAGTGGGCCATTATTGGACGGTGAGGTAAGAGATATTCATTGGCTTGTGGCAGAGAAAAGAAACATTTGGGAACAGAAAGACGACACTATTATATGCAATGGGTGGACAAATATGAGGAATATGACGCTCATCAACTTTATAGTTTCTTCAGGGGGACAATTGGTATTATCTAAAATTAGTTAATGCCTCTAAGCAAGTAAAAATACAGAAAATTTATGCAACATTTTGGATGCGGTGGTAATATAAGTGGGAGTTGCTAATGTCATCTGGAATGTGACTAATAATGTAGCTGCTTATGTGCGAGCTAGTAGACTTCTGATGGAGAGGTATCCCACATTATTTTGGAGCCCATGTGCTACTCATTGCCTTGACTTGCTTCTTGAGAATCTACGAAAACTAAGCAAGGTGGAGAACGTAGTTGACGATGGAAGGAATATTGTGAAGTACTTCTACTATCATACATAGGTCTTGGGTCTTATTGGAGAGCACACTAGTGGTAAGGATCTTGTAAGAGCAGGGGTCACATGCTTTGCTACTAATTTTTTAAACTTGCAAAACATATTTGTGACATTGTTAGACCTGAGGTACATGTTTCTATATAAAAAATGGTTAGTGAGTCCTTATAATAGGAAGCTTGAAGCAGAGAAGATTGTGAAGATTGTGTTTGATGCTAGCTTTGAAAAGCTAATGGAGGAGATCCTCAAAGTAAGTTTTCAAGTCTTCATTGATGATTTAGTATTTAATTTTGAAATGTTTTCGTTTGCTGATTTTTGTATAATTTTTTATGTTTAGGTGTTGGAACCATTGGTGAAGGTTCTATGAATTGTGGATGAGGATAAAACCCCATGGGGTTTCTATATGAGCCATTGATGGGGCCAAAGAGGCCATTCAACACTTGTATAGGTCAAATGAGACTAAATATAGACCCATATGGAACATAATTGATCGTGGTTAGAACTGACAACTCCACCAACATATTCATGTAGCTGCCTATTACTTGAACTCCAAGTTCTATTTCTCCAACACTTTTAGAGCAAATGTAGAGGTTCAAATTATCTTGGACACATGTATTCGAAGATTGGTTGCTGATATGGACCTCCAAGCCCTTATACTTGATTGAGTTGCAGAGCTACAAGAGGGAAGAGGGACCATTGTTTTCTTCTCTTGATTGTAAATGTAGGAGTTACACCTACAACCAAGTAAAAAGAACATGTGTTTAGTTTTATCATACCATTTAGTTCGCTCATTAAGTTTACTAGAAGTTGTTCAACATCATAAATGGTTTCTTTTAATTCTTGCAAATCTGTGGTGGGAAGATTATGGTGCCACAATGCCTAATCTTCAAAAGCTTCCCATCTAAATTTTATCAAGTGTTGTAGTGCTTCTGTTCGCGAGATAAATTGGACTACTTTTTAGAATATACACACAAATAAATGTAATAGATTGACTCAAAAGCACTTGAATGACTTGGTTTATGTGAAGTACAACCACTACTTGCACGAGAGTAAGGTGGAAGGCCAAGCTTCATATGAAGCTCTTGACTTGAATGACATTGATCCACATTCAGAAGATTTGATTGCTCCTCCTGATGGTGAGGATGTAGATGCGGATGTGACAGCACATGAGGAGCAATGTGAGCTTGGTCATCCATCAGAGGCTTCTGTCTAGTCTGAGACATCTATTTAGGGACCTGTTGAGGATGTTGCCACAACAACTACTTCAACACCACCCCCCCAACAACTGCGATCTCTTTTGAGCTTCACTCGTTGTCACAATTTATGATTGCTACTTTTAGTTTTCATTGATACTGAAACTTGAACTTATTATGTATTCAAAAGTTGTAGTTTCATGGACATACTACAACTACTTTTCTTCTTAGACCTCAAAAAGACAATTCCAAAGTCCTTTGAAAAGTTGCATTAATATTTATTGACTTGAATGCCATTCTTTCTTATTCCTTGATGTTTTGAATCCCGTTGATAGGAACACACCCTACATTTCTTCATGTATTTTGAAAGCTGATTTCTTTGTATAACTATGCTATATTCTATTTGCTAGTGCTAATGTAGTGGAGGTAGTTTTAATGATAAACTAGATCCTTTGTATATGAATGTTAACAACCTTTAGGGAATACTATAGATTTGGAAGTTATTATAATAATAGAAACTTCTTGATGCAGCATGTGCCACCCTATCATTTTTTTCAAACTAAAAACCTCCTTGTACAACACGTCCATCACTCTTCATGATCTTTTAGTCTATACTTGTCACACCCTTTGATTTTTTTGTATTAGTATTTACTATTTAGTATTTACCAACACGTTATCAAATATATTTTTATTTGTTTAGTTTTTGGTCTAGCATGTCTTGTCATTTTTGTGTATTGCCAATCTATAGATGTGAATTAGAAAAAACAAACAGTCCATTGTGTTGTTGCATCATTGTTCTCTCATACATGCTTCTTCAAGCTAGGAATATTGGATCCATTATAGGTCTAGGTAAATGCCTTCTTTGAGTTAGCAAGCGCCTAAATTCCTTCCAAGTATCATGCTCCTTTAGCAAATTGCAGTCAATTTTTATGATCTTGCAATGGCTACAACAAGGACCAACAAGACCATGCAATGTAAATAAGAGTCTAAAATATTTTAAGGGCCAGAGAATTAAGATTTTGGTCTAAAATTTTGACACAGTATGATAGTTTTGTATGACTGCAAGAGATGCATAGCATAAATTTAAAAAATATGAACATTTTTTGCACAAGAAACTTGTGATCTAATGTTGGGCTTTTTTTGATACCTAATGTCTAATTTTGTAGAGCTTTTTTCCTAGTACAATTAGCCAGCCCAATCCACTTAGTCCTAGATTTTCTTTGTATGGGTGGTCATCTTCTATTTCTAATGCTTTGTAGGTGTCTTCCTATTTTTCCTCACTCTTCTAACTGCCTTGTTTCAGCTTTTATTGCAATTCATTTTTGTTTTATGTGTAGAACCATTTTTTCCATTTTTCTTATGCTACTGAACATGTACATTACAGTTGATTGTTTTCTAACAAAAATGGTAGAAAAATTAGATTAAGCGATGGTGTTGGTAAGTTTTGGTCCGATATATGAATAATGACTTCTCTTTAACTTTTATTTATCAAACTGGTTTTTACTGTCTTAACATGGATAACAACTTTAATATTTCTATCAAACTAAGAGTAGTGTAACTTTGGAATCATGTAATTAGATTGCCTGGATGACCATAGATTCATAAATTGAAAGGCAGCATCTATTTTCTAAATTTCATGTGAAGGTTTCCATACGATTTTCTTCTTACAACTGAACAAGAATTGAACTAATCTTTATTTGTGAAATAGGTGAGGAATTATAGAACTGATTGGAATCTACAAGTACACCAACCCGTGGCAGGAAATTATTATCCAGTAAGTTTTGCAAATTTAAATATAATATTATACCTCTCAACTACTATTTTGCGATTTTGTGTTTAATATGTTCTTGAAATGAATCCTATGACAAACATTGGATGAAATATGAGTAAAGTAATCATTTGCTATGTATCTTGGAAAAATTCAAAATAAGTAATCATGTCCTGTGCATTTTAGATATTTTTAAAGGGTTAAATTTCTACATGTGCATTCTTTTGTTGAGTTTCAGTATTTTAATAAATACAATAAATTTTTTTGTTTTGATTTATCAAATTTTGTACTGTCCCCTTTCGAGGAGTTGAAATTGACCCATTTAGTCTAGCTGCCACAGTTTCATTTTGGGCTAAATTGGGATTTAAATTAATTATATAAAGCTGTTCAAAGTGTCACGGATGACTTTATTGTAACTGACTTTATAAAGTGACTTGAGTGAATCAGAATCCAATAAACCATGGTTGACTTGGCCATTGCTCTCTCCATCAGCCCCATTTGTTCTTCCGTCCACCTAGTGACTAAGAGTGTTGCCGATCTTCTGTTGTCCTCTTGCCAATTCTTTCAAGATGGCCACAATATCTGCATGTCCATCCCCATTCTATCTAAGGAGAAATATCCTCTCCTATGATAGAATATGCATTTGTCTCTCATTAACCTTAACCTGACAAGCTGGTAAGTTGAAGGCTCTGATACCACTAAAATATACCAAGCCAATATACAAGAACAAAATGGATGAAATACACAATAATAGACCAGAAAATCATAAATTTTGATTTTTCAACTGTATATACTTATTACAATCAGAATTGTTGTCAGTGAACCTTCCACCTCGTCTTCTAACAATAGTTCCATGTTGGGAGTCACAGAGTATGATAGCACAATGAATTTGCAGATCTGATAATGCAGTCTTAATGCTCAGTCTGGAATATTGCTGATGCCATTCTTGCCATCTTGTAACTGCAAATTTGCAATAGAAATGCAGCAATCTCTTTGCTCACTAATGGCATGACACGGGTGTATACTTGTTGAAGTTGCAGACTGATCTTGATGATTGTGGTTTTGTGTTTTGGAAACATGCTGATAGCTGGTATGCTCTCAAATATGGAGCATGCTCTCCTCTGCTGATGTATTATGTATGTTGTTGCTAATCGCTTTTAGGGATATCACAATGTGGTGGCGATATGCATTGCAGTCAATGAATGAGCAGAAGTTGCAGGGATGCCTTGTAATTTGCGATGTTTATAAGACTTGATCACTGAGAATCACTGCATATTCTGTGACAATCAGAATGTATATCTACAGTAGCATGTGTGAAACAATGCCCACAACCCATATTCGCCACCCCAACCAAATGTTGGTGTATTTGCACAGTTTCTATGTTGCTGATGATACCTTTCCAATGATGATCACTGATCCAAAGTATATGACTGGTCCTGCAATGAATTTGACAATCGATCCAATCAATGCAATTTAGTCTCAAATAGACTTCACCAAATAGTGCTGGATAGCAAGCTAGGGAGGATTTCTCACCTTTGAAATGTGCTATCTCTTGATAAATTCCAATAAGGAATTTTAGAGATAAGAATGTGTGAAGTTGATCGATAGAGATTAAGCTCCCCTAGAATTGCTACATATATGCAATCCAAAGTGAAATAATTATGTAAGTCAGCTAACCCAAATGGGTGCTACGAATCAATTAATTTGAAATACAACTAGGCTAAGAGGGTGGTGCACAAGTGTGCCAGCCAAAATGTGCCCTATCGTAAGGCTGACTAGTCAACGGGGGACCATATGAGCTAATAGAAAAATAGAAATAGGTCAGGGCTAAGGAGGGGACATGAGTTCAAAATTATGGGCAAATTTGTCAGGCATACTATATTACTAAGTGCACACTAAGCCTTTCTACCCTTGAGTGTCCATCTCAAGAAGACATACTTGATGGGATCTCAATCCCAATGACACATTGAGCACCTTGATCTTTGAGCATAGCATCTATCTCAATGTGGCATACTTGATGGGACCTCAAGTCAAAAGACACACAAATCCCCTTTGGCCCACAAGCACAAAATTAATCTCATGATGGTGTACTTGATGGTATCTCAAGCCCAAAGGCAGATTAAGCCCCTTGGTTCAAGAGCATGATATTCATCTTCAGGTAGCATACTTGGGTCTTATGAACTCAGAAGGCTAGTCATCTTTCCTGTATGAAATCTGTTTCTCTAGATTAAAAATAGGTTATTAAACAAATATTTTATTTTATATAATTAAGAGAAACATTTAGATTACTTGCAATGTTCAATAATTGTTGCAAATATAACTTGTAGCATGAACACATATATCCATACTAATAATTTAATTGTATTAACATAAATTTTCCTTAGTCTATTTGCTATGATTGGGTTTACTTCTACTCTTAATCTGAACCTGATTATTTAGTTTCATATCTCTTGTTTCTCATTCTATGAATTGATGGCCCTTAAAAAATGCTTCTCTTAAAATATCCCATCCTTAGTGACAAAACGATCACATCCCTTAGTTGTTAAAGGAACACCCCTCTTGATGGAAACTCTTTCCTTTTCAGTTACATTTGTTGTCACTTCCTTAGTACTATTTGTTAAGGATACTATTTGGCGTAGGAGCATCCTAGGTGTAAGGGCAATCTTGCATCACCAAAAATTATTTCTATTTCTAGCTTTCCAGTTTTGTGTTTTCAATAAGGGTTATTCTTGTGTAGAGTAGTTATTTGTGGGATCATGCTAATTTTAGTAAGTTGCTCTTATGTGCTTAGATTGTTCTAATCTCATATGTGGAGGTTCATCTTAGACATATCAGCCTTTTAGATGAGTTTCATTGCCATATCACATGTATTGGTGTAGTTATTGCAAATTTTTTGTATGAATTTTGGCTATCCAAATCTCACATCCAATGATGTTGGCCTAAATGGCTCTGCAACGAGGTCAAAACTTGACTAATGGATGCTTGCACAACCAATCACTGTGGAATGTTAGTCGAGGATTCCAAAATGGGGTTATAATGTCCCATTGAATCAATAGTTTGCTAGTTATGGTCTCCAAAAGTGGACTCATCCAAAAATGTAATTTGTAAATTGTCTTGAGCCCATTTTATGTAATAAAGTGTAATAAAATGATATAATATGAGGTTGGTTGGTCTCAAGGGTTAGGGCTTAGTATTTAGAACCTTCCTAGGCAGTGAAAAATGCTTATATAAGGAAGGCTTGTAGGTTGTCTAGGGTAGTTCTTGGTTATATTCATAGCTCTGTCTTACAAATTGTTGTAAGGAAGGCAGTTTGCACTAGGGTTTCAGTGGAAGCGCAAAAATGCTTCCACAAAGAGAGGTTGGTGCTAGAGGTATTACACTTGAGTTTAGAGCCCTCCAGAGACAAATACGTAGGGGGATGATTCTTGTCATAAGAGATGAGAGTGAGGATAAAAGAGGAGAAGGATAGATTGATCATGAAGAAGAGGAAGTTTTGAACCCAGAAGAAGAAAAGCTTTTCAGGGCCATTTCCAAGCTTGGAAAAGGGCCTAAAGTTTGAGGTTCCCACATTTTGGAGAAATCTTAACCCGGAGGAATTGATCGATTGGCTCAATGAATTAGAAGAATAATTTGAGTATGAAAATATTGTGAATCCTAATAGGGTGAGGTTTGCAAAGGCCAAATTGAAGGGTCATGTGAAGATCTGGTGGCAAGAGATTCAGTTGGAGGGAAATAGAAGAGAGAAAGATATAATCACTAGATGGGATCAAGTAATAGATAAATTGAAGCGATAATTCATTCCAGTGGTTTATGAGCTTGATGCACAGAAGAAAATGCAAGGGTTAAAGCAAGTTGAAAGATCTACTCAAGATACACAGATGAGTTCTATCGAGTATTCATTAGAACCATGTAGAAGCTGACAAGGAGAAAGTTTCTGATGTAGAGCATCCTACAAACTAAACAAATAATAGGATCCTTTCTGATACTAATTTGATGCAGAGCATCCTTTAAAACAACCAATCAGTGGGATACATGTTGATCCCTTCAAAATCTATGAAATAATTTCATTATATAGAGGCATCTTACGAGGTAAAAACACATGTTTTAACACTAAAACATCAACCTTTCTCCATTTGCATATCTTGTTTTCTATATCTGATTCCATTACTCATAACATCTGTTCTAAACGTTTTTTTGCAAAATCCTCTAAGGGAATTATTCCAAATTAGACCTATTAAAACATATCCAAATCTCAGTACAATCGAATACACCAATTACAAATTATGTTGTCTACACTGAGACCCATTATCCCTGTCATAAACCAAAAGCAAAACATATAACCCTACCTAGGGCATCAAATATCTTTCACAACACAAATTCAAATAACCCAAAACCAATTCCATATTATCCATTTGTGAGTCTAGTTTCAAATCCGTAACCCATTAATTTTTGCAATACATAAATCATTATATAAGCACAAATCTTTGCCTACAACTCCATTGAAGGCATTTAAAAACTTGTTTTCACTCAAATCTTCATAACTTTCACAAATCTGCATAAAAATGTCTCAACTAAAAGGAAATGGAAGGTAATTGACATATCTTTACAATGAATCCCTTAGAGTTCCTTAACCATCCATATGTGTCCATACTAAATGCTACAACATGACCATTTGTAAGAGTTCTCAAATCTGAAAATAGTAACTTTCACCAAAATGATCATAACTTCCTCAAAATTGAATGAAATTACTCCAAATCAAGGATAGAAGAAAGATAATTCATACCACTATCAAAATATATAGATTATATAGGGTTTCCAAGTCGTACATGGCCGTACAAGGCCTAGAAACCAACACGAATCTAGAAAAACCAATCAAAATAGCAATAGTAGAAAACATCAAAATTGCTCCAAAATTATTCTTTCTTCTCCATATTCTCATTAATTTGATTTGGAATGACCATTACAATGATTTTATAGGATTTTTGATGGTTGAGAACTTCCCAACCAACTCTTGAACCAACTTATTACATTCTTTAACCCTTTTTGCACTTTTTGCAAAGTTTTGAAGTTGCAACATTAGAAATTTTGATCTCACAACTTTGTTACAACCTTACAAACATTTTATAATGGAATATTAATCACCATTTACAATAATTTTACCCTTCCTTGGGTTTACAAACAAATTTTAACCTCTTGACCAATTCATGACCTTACTAGGACAAGTAGGGCAAATTGACAAATTTTACAATTTATGACAAAATGGCTTCATAGCCTTTACATCTTGACCCAAATACAACATAAATGGCTCAAATGGATTTAAATATCTCATATAAGGAATCTTAACCTTCTCATGTTCTTGTACTTTAGGTGCTCTTGCACCTATTTCCCGTTATCTTAATGGGTTGAGGCCAACCATTCAAGAGGAATTGAGTCTGGCCCGAGTGAACATTATTGAAGAGGCATACCAGTTTTTCCTAAAGGTTGAGGAAAAGTTGAATAACAAGTTTGATAACAAGAATAGTGGTAGAGGTCATAGTGGAAGATCTGGCATACAAGCTTATGAAGGCCAAAAACATGGTCAGAAGAAGAAGGATGAGGCTAGCATTAGCAATCAGAATCAAAGGGGAAAAAATTGTTTCCATGATCAGAGAAATAGAGATCAAAGAGGAAGAGGATGAGGGAAAGGATTTGGTAGAGATGGTTTTTGCAGAACTTGTTTTCATTGTGGAGAAGAAGGGCATAGGGCATTCAAATGTCCCCAACGCCAAGGAAGGACAGATAGGAGAAATGAAGGCTAGGCTAGAGTAGCACGTGTTGATGAAGATGCCAAATCCTCACATTTTGAAGATGCTAAAAGGGGATGTTCTGGTTAACAAAAGAGTCCTGCTAATTGATGAGAATGAACCTAATCAAAGGAGCTTGATTCACACAAGGTGCAAATGTGAAGATAAGTGTTGTGATGCAATCGTTGATGGTGGAAATACTGACAATCTGGTGTTAGAAAAGATGTTCATGAAGTTAAATCTCAAGAGATAGAAAAACTTACATCTATATCGTATTGCTTGGGTGCAAGATGAGCACAAGGTCATGGTCAATGAGAAGTGCCTAGTGAAGTTTAAGTGTGGAAGCTACTAGGATGAGGTACTTTGTGATGTCATACCTATGGACATGTCATATGTTGGTGGGTAGGTCGTGGCAGTTTGATAGGCAAGGCTTGTAATTAAGGTGATGTTTGTCTCATCTTTTTGAGAGAAGGAACAACCCTACAATAAAAAAGACAGATCCTTAGATTTATACTTATGCAATTTGAGATATTTACCAGAGGTCTCGGGTGTACACACTCCAATTTCTGATTTGTACATCATGAAATTGACATTCACAAGCAATCTTCAATTGGATGGAGCATAGAATTAACTGTATTTGCAAGAACCCATTTGGTAGGCCCTATGTTTATACATTGGACATCTTTCCAACTTCCCAACTACCCTTGGCTAGAGAAAGTTTTCTTGACTTTTCAACTTGACTATGTTCTTGGAAAGGGCTCTAACTTGGGAAATGTATGGTTGTATTTTTCTCATATGTTTCTCATAATCTCAACCTTTATTCCCTTTTCTCGATCATCCATAAAGATTGTCTGATCTCATGGGCTTGATAACCTTGTTGCCTCTTCTCACCTTTATGTTGTCCAAGGGCATAGATAACTCAAATATGACATCATTTCTTTTTAAGGCAGCAGCCACAAATGTTTACTAAAATATCTGATAATAATGCATACCAAATACAAGAGTAAAATATATCATTATTTGCACACGAAATTATTATATAATAAGACCAGAGATGATAAGAAGCTGGTATGATTAGTTCATACTAGTTTATATAATCATACACAATATCTTTTAAGGACCCAATAGTTGCCAAGACTCAAGAGGACCACAACCATCAACCAAATAATGCTTAAACCACATAAATCCGACAAAGACTTAATAAAAACAATTAATACATAGCTGGATAATTAATAATATTGAAACATAATGATTGACATTTATACTGACTATGACCTCTTTGAATAAGCATGTAACATTTGATAGGATTGTATGTTTTATTTATGTCTATGATTTGGCAACACTAGATCAAGTTTTATTTTTCCCAATAGTGCAATATCAAAAACTAACTTCAACTAGAACATCAGAATTGACAATTTCTTTTTAACTTGACTCTTGAATTCATCAAGTCCTTTTATTTTATAGGTATTTGCATTTGATTAAGTTTTTAAATTTCAAATAAATTTATATATTTCATTTATAAAATATGTTGCAGATTAATCTTGGAATGTATATCATAGATGACAAAACTGAATTTTCAGTTTTGGTTGACCGTGCTGTTGGAGGTTCAAGCATTAATGATGGGCAACTTGAAATAATGCTTCACAGGTTTAGCTATATAAATATGAAATTAAATAAAGCTATTTTTTAATGCAATAAAATAGCATTTAAGAGAAGATTATGATTGATTTTATTTAGCACTGCTATACTGCAGATTCTTTACAAGCTAAAATATTCTTATGTACTTAATTAGGCGGTTGATCAAAGATGATAAACGAGGAGTTGGTGAAGCTCTTGACGAAATTGTTTGTGAAGCAGAGTGTGTGGGACTAACGGTATGCAATTTAGTAAATGCATTGTCATGTAATACTTTTGAATTGTTCTAATCTAAGTTTCCTTTTAAAGTGTTTAGCCACTAGACAATATTTTTGTTTAATAGAGTTAATATCTACACATCCACAAAACTTCCAACAAGCAAATGGCCAATTTTATGCCATATTACAGAAGAAGATGGTAGAGGTTCTCACCAATCGGTGATTTGAGTTATAGAATAGGAATAACCTTGTAATAGAACTTTCTATTTTGTTCACTTGTCTTTTTGTGAAAATTTGTCTCGTCTACTTTTTTATTGACCATTCTTCAAAGATAGTCAATTATAACTATTTTTCCTAATTGAAAGTATAGCTTTTGAATAGATTTCCTTTATTTCTTCATTTATGCCTACCAACCAATTTATCGAATAATAGAACTTATTTATGTTGCATGCTATATCTTCACCTTCTGTTCTCAAGCCATACAATTTTCACTTTGTAGTTGTTTTTGTACTATAGATTAAGACCCCAACATAGTATCTAATGTTTCCTAGATTTTTCTAAGATAATTTTTTGAGATTTGGATAAACCAAGACCAATTATGGCCAAATCTTTTTTATTTTGACCTTCCATTTATAAGTTCATTTGCATCTATTGGATTTCTTACAATACCATCAATAATATCCCAAAGATCTAATTTGAAAAACAACAATGACATTTGAAGTGACTAGGTGAGAAATTTATTTCCATCACATTTGTCATAAATGTAGCAAATATGTGATTGCTCCACACCCCCAAGAACCTCACAAGAGTAAAATAACTTCCACTAGAAAGAGTGACAAGATAGATTACCTTAACAATACAGGATTGGATAATGATTTAATATGAAATATCCAATGAGATGGTCTTTCTTATAAAGGCAAGATGAGAGGTAGGATTGAATAGGATGTTGACATGTGGCTTAATCCTATGTAATGAGACAGTTTAAGTGTTGACCTAGGTAACTAGAATTGGAGAAAGGTCATAAAGATAAATATATGACGTGTCTTATCTTGGCAACTAACACCAATAAACATCACATATAACCTAAGTAAACTTAAGTCATGTGAATAAGACTGCAATACAAACTAGCAAAATACTAGGTTGAAAACTTATTAATTGTTACCCCGCCCCTTGTAATGTCGCCACTATTAGAATAGTTTGGGACCATAATGACTACAAAGAAATTGGTAAGTTCATAAGAAATCTAATAAAATATTTCATATGTTTAATAAGTTGACTAAATTGAAATAATTAACATTCATAATAAATGTTCTCCACAAAGTTATACTTGGGTCATTCTCCACCAAGTGCACTTGGATCATAATACAACATTCATAATGAATGTCTTCCACCAAGTTATACTTGGATCATTTTATGACATTCACAATGAATGCCCTCCACCAAGACGTGCTTAGATCATATTTTTATTGATTATATTATTTTATTCAATTTCACTTAAATTCATAAATAATTGTTTAGAAAATAGGCTGCTTATATATACACATATAATCTCCATATATTTAGTCTTATATAATATTTGCATATATATGTATATTCATAATGTAGGAAACCCCCAAATAATGCACATATATAATTCAAGAATATCCAATGAAACTTAACATATCATCCAACTCACCCTGGTGGGATTAGGGACCCACACCTTTGTCGAACCTCCCCCCCTATCTTAGTGTGTAACATGTACTCCATGCATTGATGTTTCTACCAGATTGCAGACGACATTGACTATATAATCACCTCACAACACCTCCAATCAACTTCGATCCTTCCTGATTTGACGTTACTTCTACTTAGGCACTCATGTCCATGGCAATATTGAGTAAACTTTGGTATGTGTGTGTGTGTGTGTGTGTGTGTATAATTGCACTTTGTATTGTGCTAAGTGGATGCTAGGTATTGTGCTACAGCCTACTAATTAGATCAATATCTCGTAAAACTTCTTATTTGTTCACCAAGGGTGATGTCTTTAATTCGATGCCCCTCTAATTTATAAGCGTAATTCATGGTGGTGGGGTCGCGATACTTGACTCATTATTATGAGTAAGTTATTTGTAAGTGGAAATTAAATATAGTAACTATAATAATTAAAACTTCTTATTTGTTCACCAAGGGTGATGTCTTTAATTCGATGCCCCTCTAATTTATAAGCGTAATTCATGGTGGTGGGGTCGCGATACTTGACTCATTATTATGAGTAAGTTATTTGTAAGTGGAAATTAAATATAGTAACTATAATAATTATAAATATATGTAACATGATTATTATTTTCTTACAATATTGAATATGTTTGTAATTATAAGTATTTTTCTATTTTAAAGTATTGATAATAGTTGATACTATAATTATTAATCAGTCATGCTAAATTATTTAGAATGAATTGAATATATTTATATTTAAAATAGTATCTGTATTTACATTAGCCATATGTCATTATGGGTTCGTGACACCCCTCGTCCCGATTGAGTGCAAATTAGGGAGTATATTATTGTAGTTTGAAGTTTTCCATGTTCATATGTAATCGTAGTAATGTTGTAATTGGTTGTGTAATGACATTTTATTTTGAGTAGTTGTTGGTAGTTGCTAACAATTGGTAATCTTAATCAACTACCAAGAACTATATATGTACTTCATGGTTACCTTAGAAAGGACCTTGATTGCTTGTAGACATTACATTCTAGAATAAATGGATACATCTTTTTTACCATATTATGTTCTCTGAATTTATTATGTTGCATCAATGTATGGAATGATTTTGGTATTTACGTAATTATACAAGTTCCTTTCGGGAGTAAACATTTTGGTGTCATCATTGTATGAAGCTTGGAGATCTAAGCCACAAAGAACAATGGTGATAGTTGGTATGACAATGTGATGGGTCATTCGGATGAAGATATAATTGAAGAGGGGTTGACTCAAGACCTTGTATATTTGGGGGAACCATCTGTCAACCGATATGTTCAAAGGCAAGTTATCTTGCAAGAGGTCCCTAAAAGCATTATAAGAGATAGTTTGATAATGAATAATGTTGTTGACCATCTTCATAGTCTTACAGAGGTTGTTGGGAAACATTAATGGGCTCCACGATCTATAGGGGACAAGGACTATGAGAAAATTATGGTAACAAATACAACAATAGTATGAGGCATAGATGTACCAGTGGCAAAGTACTCTCGAAGTTGCAAAAATTGGTCGAGTTTTATGATTTGGCAAGTTTTTACTACTTTTTGTGGTGCCAAAATCATGTCAAACGTTTGGCGAAAAGTTGTTGAGTACTTGGAGGAGGGTTTTTGTCAAAAACTCAAAAACTCAGGCGTAGTTTTAAAACAACACTTTAAGTGTGAAAAGAAACCTAGATTAATTTCATTTCTCATTTCTTAACTCGTATTTTGCTGAGAGGGAGAAAATAGTCTTCCAAACACATGCAAACTTTCTATCAATTTGAAGTGGGGTTTTTGGAAAGGATGACATCAATGATATGGAATGGAAAAATTATGGAAGAAGGGGGTGGATTTGGTTTCACATTGGATCACATTGAGTTGAATGAGTAGTCATTGGTAGTGCCAGGAGAAGCTAGAGGCAGAGCTATATCGAGGATGGAGGATGAACCACAATCTGAGTCAAACATACTAAGCAAGGAGGCATAGTCATGCTCAGTGCAAACTTCTAGGACTAGACCCTCTAGTTCTACCTCTCCCTTTGTTTTACTAGATTTGAGAAGAGGAAGATGTAATTTGGAATGATGTATTTCTTTTAGTTTTACATTAAATCAGTTACTATTTTGCTTCCAGCCAGCAAAATTCCTCATGAGAATGCGATTTTGTATCCACTTTGTGTTTAATATGTCTAGACTAAGCTTATTTCTTTTGTGTTCTCATTTATTGATTCATTGGATGCATCTTCTTATTGAATTTTGCAGAAAAATGCATTTCTAATTCAATTTAAGCAATCATTAAGTTCTCGAGTTTCCCTAAATTTATTTTCTAGGCCTCGGCAAGTTTTCCAAGTATGGTATGAGGGAAGGAATCAGAGGGAGGAGGAAGAGGGTGACAAAGATAGACAACACATCTATTGTGATTGATGTTCCTTCTCCTAAATAAAGACAAAAGATGTACTATGCACACTTCAAGAGAGGGCGGGGGGGGTCCATCCCTAGAAGATCTATCCAAACTAGAAAAAAAGTGAAAGACAACAACGATTATCGAAAATCATTTAAGAATCTTGAGTCCACCAAAAAGTAAAAGAAAAGTGTTAACCAAAGTTGTAGTTAAGGGAGATGGCCGGAAACCATCTAACAAAGAGGCATAGCATGACATATGTGGGGTGAGTGGGAGGAATTTGTCAAAATCTACCACTCCTTGATGAAGATCTTTCCTATTATGGAAACAATCATTCCATACAATCATTATTGGACGAAAATGACCTTGAGATCGAGTACATGGAGAGTAGCTTGTCAGTACAGTCAATATGTGACAACAAGAACAAAGAAAAGAACCTTGAGAATAAGATTGCCTAGATGCTTGAAAATGACCTACAACGTATCAAGTACCTATCTGTAACAAAAGATCCAAGAAAAGGGGGCCTAAGTTGAACACCTCTGGGAGGAGGGAGTTCAAGGAGGAAGATAGCCAAGGAAAAGGGATGCTAACAGTGGATGTATAGTTGGATTGCATGTGGTCAAGACTGTAGGAGGAACACTCCAATGTTGGTTACAATGAAGCAATCCAAGAAGGTCCCTAGTACATGGTGGTCCAGAACAATGGTGACCCCCCTTTTGACAAGTCCTAGTATTGATAGGTAGAAACTCCATAAGTCCATAAACAAAGGATTACAGGATCTTGTGTGACACTATAAGACATGAAACTGTATGGTTGGCAAGCGATTAGGATGATAGAGATCAATCGCTAAGGGCATTCCATGTCTCTTTATGAGGAATCACCATCCATCAGTTCTTTGACTTGAAAGATGAATATAAAGCATCTTGAACTAACTAAAAAGAAAGCATGCCGAGAGGAATTTAAACTCATGAGTGATGACAACGAATTTGTGGCTAAAATTTATTATAGAAACCAAGGAAAAAATGAAAATGTACAAGCTTATAGTAATAGGCTCAAGGGATCACTAGGTAAGATGGGAGAAACAACCTCTGAATGCATTAAAGAAAGATTGGTTCATCAAAGGATTTATTCCTCCAATAAGAAAGAAAATGAAGGTAGTACCGACTTCTTTATATATTTATGCTTACAATAAGGCAATGGATGTTGAAAGTAAAAATAAAACACAATGAGGGAAGAAGAAAAAAAGTGATGATGGAAGTATGAAAGATTGCAGCAACAACGGTAAGAAAAAAGGCCATACAAGATCTTTGACAAGATAAGCACCTAATGATGGAGGTGAGGGTCGAGAAAGAAAGCTCCAATGGAAACAAGTGTGGTACATTGATTGAAAGGTAGATGGTCACACAAAATTGGCTTATCTAAAGATATTATTTTGTGACACTTGTCAAATACTAGTACATTCTATCGAGGAGTGCATATACAACATTAAATTAAGACACATACAATTGCTTTTTTAAACAATGCAAACAAGAAAATCCCACCATCCACAACACAAAATCACCTTCCATGTCTAATACATCGCCTTGTGGATACCACAACAACAAGCGAGGAAATAATAATAAACACTATAATAGCAATAATGATAATAGTGGTGAATGGAGCTGAATACAATGTGATGCACAGTGTAGACCAATGATCCAGTGCTGAAAATACAATAAATGGTGTCATTTTTCCTATGAGAGCCAAATCAATCTAAATGACTCTGGCTTGCTGTGAAAGTGGTGTGGACCCGAGAACCATGGAGATGCTGATTGGTAGAAGCAGAAAGGGGTAAACATGTCAATTGTGGGAGAGCTAGACAATGTAGTACTAGTAATGTCCAAGTTGCAAATTTGTAATATCCCTTGCATATTCTGACCCCAAAATACTTATTAGAGGGTCAAGGAATATCATGAAACACTTTGCATACAACCTCTTTACTTGTTGTTTCAATGTTTCAGTCTGATAATAATTGCTTTAAATGATGACAAATGTGATTTAAATGCTTTCAAATGGTTAGTAAGATCTCTAGGCAAAGAACCATAATGAAAATCCAATTCTTTTTGTCTTTTGAATTCAGGCGGATGACTCACACAATGTAAATATGCACCTACAAGAGCTATACATTGATATTAACAATTGGCATCTAGACTAAATATGAGAGAGAACTTTTCACATTCAAACTCCTTGTGACTACAATAATATTACAATGCAATGAGATTTCTTACTAACTGAAATGACAAGCAAAAAGACCAAGACTCTTGGCTTACAATGATGTATCCAATGCTAGTACCAAACTGATATAAATGTGCATCTACCACTGTTTAAGAATAGTGACTATAAAACTGGAAAATGATGCCAACTATATGAGAAAAACATGAAAGAACTTGACATAAAGATTTTATGATTGATGAAGATGTGGCAGACCCTTGTGCAAAGAATAGAACCCCTTGAAGCCAAACCGTGCCTCTCATGCAGCCGCTCTTGTTCTAGCATGAACTTTTGATACTACAACGTAGCAGCAAGAATGAAGATCTTCAATATTGTTTTCTTGCAATGTATTTTCTTGAAAAATATATTCTCTGAAAACCCATTGAATATTCTAAAAGAATTGACGAAGCACCAACCGAACCTCTATATAAGCCATACAATCAAGCAATGATTCAAGTGACCTTTCACAACCTCAAGATTGCATAGCACTGAAGAAATTTTGTTCTCCAATGCTGAAGTTGCTTGAAACCATAGGGATGGTTTATGGGATGCTTGGAACTCTTTGTGCACTAACCTATGAAGCAAATATGGGTTGAAAGGGATGGCTTATTAATTTATAGTGTTTGCACAAGTATGTTGGCATATCAACAGAAAACACATCATCATAAAGAGGAGCATAAAAGGAAGAACTAAACAAGAAGGTAAATTTGATGATATATTTGGGATGGAAAATGATGAGCCCATGAATGAGGAATAAGAGTTTGTCAATTGATGGTCCTGTTATTATGTCACTAAAATTACTTTTCTTTTGTATTTGGCCCTTTTCTTTAATTGCCCCTCATTTGTTGGGTGTGCTTATTCGTAATCCAATCATATCAAACATAGATCTAACCTGACTATCCAATCCATTGTCCAAGTCATGTCCATGAGTTTAAGGTCCTCCATGTAGCTATAATTATGATCCTTACAATTTCAAAATCAAAATCAAATATTTATCAAACTAATTGGATCTTAGAAATGGTCCCAAGATTACTATGCACAGATCTATTTTAGCATTATGTCTGATATTAAATAAATTCATTTGCGCTCATTTGTTTTCCATTGATTATTGTAATTGATCTCACAATAATAATCACTTGCATCTAGACTCAATTTGATACAGTATTCTAGTATATCTAATGACACTAATGCTATCATGTGAATCACTTGGTGTCCATTATAGAATTCATGTGCATGTTTGAACTTGTTATTTTAATTAAGGTATATTATATGTTTTTGGATTGATTAAAAAACCATAGGAAAGAAAATATCATCTAGTAGTATACCTTCATTAAATTCATAGTCCAAAACTAACTAAATATAGTTCACTACGAACACAATCGGACACAACATAAAAGAATATTTTGATTATGATCCACATGCATCATTTTCTAACACATTTCTAATTTCTAAGGTGCTTTAATTTCATCATCTTCATTAGTTAGTATGCAAGCTTCATTAATAAAGCTCTCTCTCTCTCTCTCTCTCTCTCTTCACTACTTACTATTTACATTGTGATCATATTTAGTATCAAATTTTATCTGGCTTGGTCCACTCTATTCCACTATATTTATAACTAAAATTGTATGCTTAGATTAGTCTAGCTTGCGTTTATTCACTTAATATACCAAAATAATATCCTTAAACTAGGATACATCATTTTTCCTCAAAAGTTTCTAGTAATGTATACGGAGATTAATGAAGGAATACATTGCATTGTATGCATGATTTTAAATTTGTTGATCATGCTTATTCTTATTGATATTAAGCTTAATCATTTTATGAACCTTTCAAACCAAATGTATACTATCTGATCGAGCAATAGGCTTATTCATCACTCAATGAATGATGTGGTTATTATCTTAATGCAAATACATTTTTTGTTGTCCTATGTGCAATATTTAGTTATGCATTTATAATAGAATCCTCTCATAGTTGAAAGATGACCTTTCTCAAAAAGATATGATATTAGTAAGTATATAGGACCTTTAAGTTATCAACTCATTCAAGTGTAAGAATAATATGTAATAGTTAGATGCTTATACAAGTTTCGTGTTTTCTAGGTGAAAGGTACCTATTATGTTAGCATCAATGCAATTGGAAATGGTGCACAATGGCGTCGTACTATTGGACAAGAAATATATTCACCACTATTGTTTGCTTTCTCACAAGAGGTAACAAATTCATAGATGTTGAATTGATTATTTAATTAAAGGCATAATTAGTTGCAATGAATTTTATAATATAACTAGTGCACTTTGTCTAACAGGAGGCCAAAAAATGGAATGCTTCTCAATCTAGTTTCATAGCAATGGATCAAAATTACTCTTTACCAAAAAATGTTGTAATAACCACTCTTCAGGTTATTATTTATAGTGATTTTTGACATGTTTATCACATTAAATATACAAGTATATTTGTCTTTTTGCATTCAAATAAAAGAGAATAGAGTAGGATGTAGATAAAAAGTTTTACTTTATTATCAGATTTATTTCTATTAATGATTTTTTTTTTCTCAAATAGGAACTCGAAGATGGAAGTGTGCTTTTACGACTAGCTCATTTGTATGAGGTACTGCTCAAACTAAATATTTTGTTATTCTATGTGCCGGTTGTTTAAGACAATTTAAAATAATATAAATAATCCTAAGATAAACCCATCAATTTAACCTGGGTGATCCATATATTTGTCAAATAACCACATGAAGTGACCTTACTTGAGAACATAATATGAATTTTTTCCTTGGAAACCCATATAAAGAAAAAATTTAAAGGCCAAAATAGGAGGTTTGCAAATATATAGAGGGCTGATCAATATGCATAAGCAAATATTTTATGTGTAGGCTTTAAAAGCCTCAAATAGTAGCCTTTGGTGTTGATAAGTCTTCTTTATTTTGAGTCATCCTTCGTTATTTCATAGAACACAGAAGTAGGGGTCATCTCAACTTGAGCATTCATTATTTCTATTGTCCTTCAACTGGATGGCGATGTTTTAATGATCCTTTCTTTCATCATCACAATTCTTTTCTAAGCAACAAATTATGGAAGGCTTTATTGATAATCATTGCAAGTCTTTTGAGGGTAACACCTGACGTTGAGTTTGGGTTGTAGAATTTAATGATTTCCTTTGGAATTTGATCTACAACAAATATCGATTGGACTCTAATAGTATACAACTATATCCATTATCAAAAAATGCCTAATACCAATAATTACATATTTTTTTGGCAAGTGACACCCACTTTTGATAGGGCTATGTTTCCATTAAAATCTCAGAAAACTAGATTTTAAGATCCTAGTCACAGCTAGGGTTTTGAGTTAGTAATTTATTTGAATCTTTAAACCATTGGGTGGCCCACAACATCAAATTTGTTGAACTCAATTATCTTTTTAATTGTGTTTGTGAGCATATATTAGTTCTTGAACAATTGAAGTTTATAACATATATCAAATGTATTTGTCTTTGGTTAAATGGTTGATTTTCTATGGCTTAGGGGCCACCATCTTTAGAGATCTTTTTGCTGACTTGGAGTTTGACATAACAATTGTTTTTACTTTTAATGGGGGGGCGGGGGGGAGGGTTGTTTTTCACTATAAAGTATTACATATTTAGTTAAACAATTTCTAAGATCAATAATGGAAGCAAACTCAAATATAAAGTTTCAAAATCTCAACTTTTAAGAAATTTTAAAGAAGATATTTAGTAGATAAATTATATGAATTTTGTTAAAATCTCCATCAAGAACTATCAATAATTTTTATTTTTTGGCTAATACAATTTTTGAGAAGGTAGGCATATTATGAAAATTCTATTTAAAAATGTTATTTTAAGATGACCTTCTATTCCCTAAGAGTCTAAATAAAGATTGCATGAGGCAAGGTTTAACACAAGTGCATAGAATATTGTAATGAAGATTTATTTCCATGCAAACAACCAATTCCTAACGTAGGATTATTAGTTATAAGTCTAAAATTTTGATATAAGAGTAATAATAATGCATTGGGAATTTATTTAAGGTGCTCTCTATATTTGGTTTTATGTGCTCAATAACCCAACATTTATGTAAAGATTTATATTGTAATGGTTAAACTAATCATTGTAGCTTTGAATGCAAGTACCATGTTTAGTTTGTAATATCTTGTGCATGTACAACTTAAATTTATTAGAGTTCCTTAAATATTAATTCTAGCTTTTGTATTATAATTTGATGAATTAGTTAGGTGGCTTTATATTGAAATCGTTCTATTAGTACTTGCACTCCTTAATATCAACCCTTGGCTAAGCAACATAAAAATGATACTCTTGTGGTTTATTTTTGGTTTTAGCTAAATAACATAAGTGTGATAGTTGTAGGGTTTTATTTTTGTTAATGTAACAGAACCCTTTTTTGCATATCAATCTTTTTACCTAGGTGAGTCTAGAGAGATGAGTCTTTAGTTTGTTTAACATAAACATGAGCGATCATGAAAGTACATGTTAAGATTAGACTAGTTTTGCATTATCCTAATTCAAAAATTTATTCTATCACAAAACTATTTTGTTTTGTTATTAAGAAAACAAGTTTTGAAGGGCCCTAGAAACCTTGTACATGGAAACAGTAAAGATTAAACATTAAGCCCATCAAGAAAATCATGACAAAAAAGGATAGAACCAATAAACGAACAAAAGCCAACAATGAAAGGACAACAAACCAACCACTTAACTAACATAAAACACAAAAGACATAGGAAGCACTAGGAGACAAGGGAACTTAGCCCATATTCTTTAAAAGCTCGACAACCCACATCTCAAGCTAGTCCATCTTCTCAGAAGCTTCCTTAATTTAACAAACATCAGTAGAGACAATTGTAGCTATCTTCTTAGTACCAGTTATGGTCCTCTTACCCACCCCATCCTTGCTACCAATAGCACCACCTTGATCCTCCAGAACAACAATAATGGCTTTCTCCCCTGTAGAATTCTCCAACTTCCCGAGGAGAATTCTTTTTGATAATTTTTATAACTCTTGTTAGCAAAACTTCTCAAAGTACTCTCAATACTATTTACCTTGTTGTCTAGCTCCAACACATTGGCCTCCAATCTATAAAAGGCCGTCATATCAATCAAAGATCCCCTCATAGGGCTCTCCTTATCAGCAATGTCTGGAATCCTATGGTTGTCAATCCTTCCCTCTAGGAGATGCATCTTATCCTTTAAATCCATAACCTAGTGGAACATCCATTTGATGGATATGGAATTATCCAACAAGTTGTTCTTGGCATTGTTTACCACATCCATGTTCTCCTCCTTACTGTTGTCACTGAGGATAATCGTTGAAGGATCAAGAAGCTCCTAGAGGTCAACTTTGTCTGGCTCCACCTCACCAACCAAGAGATCAATTTTCTCTCTAGCAATGCTAAGCCTCACCAAATTCATACTCATATTCTTCTAGACTATTCTCGTACCCTTGGAAGGAGCAGAGGAGACTTCAATTGGATTCTTGACCTGGTTGGCCTAGGTGGCTTGAATTTCCTGGTCAACATCCTCAATAGGAGAGTCATCCCCATATTGGTCGTTAATAAGATTTAGAGTGGAGTCTATGCCCTTGTTGACACCATCATCATGTTTACCAACTTTCTATTTTTTCCTTAAGGGCTCACATTTTTGCTCGTTCCCTCCTCTTCAATGTTTATTTCCATGTCATTGCCCTCCTCATCATAATCATCAAACAATATAACAATTTTGGCCTATTTCTTGGACACATGGGTTTTGCAAACGTTTGTAGTCAAACTATCCTTCTTTGACTTCTTCTATTACCCTTTCCCTTGTTTCTTCTTGTTATAATTCACCTCCTCAACATCAATCTCTATGTCTTCATCCTCTTCGAGGTAATCATCATCAAATTCCATGACCTTCTTGCCTTGCTTCTTACTGGGGAAACATTAATTTTTTTCTTAGGCGACTTCACAAGGGCCTTAGAGATAGACCCCTTTCTCGTACCCTTACTTTTTGGAGCCACATCGTCATCCTCTGAATGCAAACCCTCGTTGTCTTTAGTATCAAAAAAACCTTGAGAATCTTTTGACTCCTCTTCATCCTCCACCATGCCCTTTACCTCATTAAATTTCCTTGTAGAATTAGTTTTAATGTGCTCATAGATAAGCAACATTAAGCCATCATGGAAGGGGATGATTGGTGAAAATTTTCTTCTCAAACCATTAATACTGGCATCCATTGAGGAATAAAGATAAAACGGGATAGAAATCTTAAAGTCGTGCCTAAAATGGTTCAGAATGGCAATTGTTGTAAGCAAACCCTAGAAAATCAATTATCCAAAGTAATGTAGTATATAATGGCACATAAAAAAAATTGCTAGAGCTTCTTGATATACTTGGGTTAGAAATAGGTGTTACCTTCTTACTTGACCAAGGCCTCACTCTCACTCGACTCCTTAGAAAACTCTTCAATAGAAGCATCTTAAAGCTTGCGATCCCAATAGAATTTCCTGCCCACAATTGGGATGCTCGCCACTTTGGAGATAAGTTCCTATGTGATGGTAATATTCCTACCACCACATCCAGTGTGCCCTCATTCTACTTTCGTAGGAACAACTGGGTGACTTGAGGATTACCACCATGGAGTCTTTCCATGAAGGTGATCAAACCTCCTCTCTCAAGAATTGCCCAAACATTGGTGTGTCATCTCCACTTCTCATAGTTAGGGGGTTCTCATCTCTTGTGTTGGCTACCCATTTTCTTGTTTTGATTCTGGCTAACTAGAAGGCTATATCAGAGAGTATTTGCACACAAAAACAGAGGATAAGACAATAAAACCCAATAACTCTCAAAAACATCTAGAAATCATGCGAGAAAACAAAGATATAATTACAAATGTCGTCCTTTCTTCCCTTCCACATCTTGTAATCAATAAACCATTACTTCTAAGTACTTCCATTCCCCTTAATAATTGTCCTTTCCTTAAATGTAAATAATGTCTAAATCAATGCTTGACATGACATTCGAGGGTAAATTTGCATTTCCTTGCCAGATCATCTTTTGGTCACACCTCACCACCACATATTGGACTCCTTGTAAACATGACTTCTATGGTATTTATCCATAGAATTAAGAATATCAATAGTTTCTCTTATGATATTATCAATAGTCCATGAAGGACTAGATGAACCATTTAGGCACTTAACTATATTCATTGAAACACCCTCCAACCAAAGCTTAGAGACCCCATTATCCTTAGCCAATTTGGTAATCTGAAGAGCGGTCATTGCTTTAGCAAAGTGATTAGTTTGAGTTCTCAAGGGAAGTGTTGCCACAACCAAACAATGGTCAAACTAATTTCTTATAACTACTCTCACTCTAAAAGATGTAAATTAAAATCCCAACAATAGAGAATATTTGTATATGAAGTTTCAATCCCATTTTTTATTGCTCATGCCCAGGTTAAGCCTTCTCCTTGAGAATCTCCAAACCTCGCGCAGCACTGGCGATCCCTACTTCTGATCCACCCTAAGATGCGACCATTTTCGTTCACCCAGACTACGCCTCCCTTTCTTCATCAAATGTCCACACACTTGACTGCCTAAACATACACTCCCGCGGAATAGAAGCTCATGCCGAACCATCCTACTCCTGGTTCTCTTCCTTAGGTGCTCCACGCACGCATCCTCGAGCCTCTGGCTCTACCCCTGTTCAACCTCAGCGCTGAACCCCTACTTAGCCCTTTTGATATCTTCGCCTCAGTGACTCCCATAAGCCCACCTTACTCCGACATCGGCCACATAGGTGATCTCAACTCCCACGAGTCTCTTGACCACATCATGATCCTCTATGATCATCTTGCCACTCTTGGGAATGCACCGAGCTCCCACAGCTCCTCATGTTCAACTCACCTGACTCCCCGAGCCCAACGCTGCACCACTGCAACCTTGCATCGAGAACCACCTAGACTCTCTTGCTGAACACTGCATCCACACTGGCTGACTTGGACCCCCAAGAGTACTCCCTAGCTCATGCATATGCTTCCAAAGCATACTCAACACCATCTTGACATCTCTCTGAACCTTATAGTTCAATACGCATACACCCAGTGCATACTTGACACCTCCACGGTACCTCTCTGAACTTCCTGGCTCATGCGCACACCTCCACGGTATACTCAGCATCCTTATGGCACCTCTCTGAACTTCATAGAGTCCTCCAGTCCAATCCTCGACATGAACATGCCTCCACGACACTCCATCAATTGTTAGTCTCCCTAGCTCCCCATAGAGCCACGGAAGCCCAACCATTGCTCCCCACGGAACAACTATCAACCTTAGCCAACTCTGGATCCCCACCATGAGCCCCAACTGCTTCAACACCCCAATCTATGTCTACATGCCCTTGTTGGTGAACATCACGTCCTCGTACACCTGGTGCACTCAAACCAACCCTCCATGCATCCACGTCGTCTCATGCTCAATCCACGGATCCCTTTGCATTGCACAACCTACTTGAGTTCCACACCTTAGCTCCATGATCCACCCACCCTGTGGGACGCGAACCAACTCGGTGAACACTCTGTAGCTTCACCTCTGAACCACTTCACCCATCTGCTTCCCTCGTTTCGCTCATGCACCACAAGCCTTTGTTCCTAGCCTTCCATCATGACTCACCTCCTTAAGTCATGCGCAACGGCTACCTCTTCGGATACCTGACATCGATCTGCCCACTTGACTCGGCATCTCCTAAGCACCATTCCGAGACACTACATCCCGCTTGCCATACTTGATCTCCACGGTCTCTGAGATCCTACCTCAATGCAAACCCATGCAACCAAGCACCCAGGATGTGCACCCAAGGCCACACCCAACCGATACCGCACCACTTAGCCATTCAGCACAATGACACCATTCCCACACAACTAACCTCAAGCCTACAATGCTCCTACTCGGACAAACCATATTGCCTCCTACCGCAGGACTAGGAAAACCGCTTCCCTAGCTTTCGGACACCGGACAACCTCAAGGGGAAAGGCTGTCAACATTGGTCCAGCTTCTTTGCTACACTAAGACAAGGACCTTTTTCATAACACCAAACCTCACCACGTTGCGTAACGGCGGAGCAACACTTCATTGCTCCTAAAGACTTCGCGTCACCTCTGTCTCCCGGAGACCAGAGGGAGGGACTACTCTGCTTCGACCCTCTCGAGGGAGATGGATTCTCCAAGCCATCCTTCATGCACACCGACACTTACCCTCCGCGGATACACCTCAGCTCGGCTCCTCGCCTCGCCTACGCCACAACTATGCTAGAGGGAACATCTCATAGCACAGTCCCAAGATCACACCTCGGCTCGGATCCAACACCGTGCCTACACCACAACTATGTTGGAGGGGAACCACTCGCAACACAGCCCCAAGCATACACCTCGGATCATGTCCCTAACAAGATCCTACACCACAACCATGTCTGCCCAGCACACGACATAGTCCCATTTACACCTCGACTAGACCCACGTTTGCCTACACCACACCTATGTGCACCCAGCTTTGCAGCACAGGCCCATCCGGCCTCAAGGTCTCATATCGCGAATCACCAGCCCCTTACATCCTCCCCCACTTAAAAACAGGCGACGTCCTCGATGCCGACACCACTGTCACCCTGTCACATTGGATCTACAAATGTCTTGTATCCCATACACTGGCTGTTGTCATCGCCCTATACCTCCGGTGCACACCTTCTGTTTCCACAACATACTTGGTGCTTGTCAGCATCCCTGATACTGAACCCACTTGCATGAAACCACTTCCATGTCTAACTTCCACTGAGCTGGTCATCCCTGATGACACCTCTGAAACTTAGCACTACTGCTTCGTCTCCACTCAGTCCTGTCTTCCACCTTCAACTGTCCAAGACTCCATTCTTGACATCCACTAAAAGACACACTTGCCATCCCTCCGATGCACAAGTCACCCAGCTTTCCCAAGCTTCACACGGTCAACTTTCGGCCTCTTGACTCCTGCTGTGCCACTCTGATTGCCAGCTGAAGAACCTTCTGGCGTGCCCTGCACCCAACTCGTCCACACACACTGCAAATCAACTCGGCCACCAACACATGCCTACCGATCCACTTCCAGACCCTCTTGTGCTATGCCTAGTACTTGCACAACCTTCCTCAGATCATAGCCCAAATCTCTTCAAGCCACAATCCTACGCCAAACTGCACGTGGCAGCTCCCAAATCCACCTTCCCAAGTCATCACCTTCAACATTGGCTTTGTAACCGGTCTTCAACTGTGCCATTCTGACTGACTGCTGGCCAACCCTCGGCATGCCTTGCATCCACTCGTCCCCAACACATCAACTCAGAAATCATTCACATCCAACCACCAATACACTTCCAGAACTTAGTGACTTCTCAGTACTCGTTTCTTCTCCTCGAACTCACCTTTGGCAAGTTCTACACCACACTGCTCTCGCAGCCCACTCCATTTTTCTCCTCGGATGATGCCCTACACATCAACCTACACCTCACGATTGCACATCGCCCAACTCCACTGGCCCATGACACTGCCGCCTAGACCACCACCATGACTTCCAAGCCTGCCTGTCACACCGTCAGTATTACTCCTCGGACTTTCACCGCATGAAATCCTACACCTCACCATCTTAAATGGCCCCAAATGGTTAACACCAACGAACTTACCTTGTGCAAGTCCACACTTCACCTCGGATCTACAATAAAGAGACCCTACACCGCACTGCTTCCTTGCAGCCCACACTGACCTACACCATGTAGCAGCTCGATTTCACCTCGGATAATGTCCGCACACCATCCTACACCACACTGAGGCTGACCAAACAAGCCACCCTACAGCCCAATTTCCATACTCCTCAAAATTGCCTCTCCAACTCCTACACCTCACTGCGCCTTTGCAGCCCAAACCGTTGTTAAGCTGGTCTTAAAATGTCCCAGACACTTCCATCTTCACATAAGTTGCACTCCAATGAACTCACAACACCATGTTGCACTACGTCCATCTTCCTGTATTATGGCCTTGTGACCCCTGGCCGCATCTTGACCTACGCCAAGTTCCACTGCTGAACCCAGTTCCAACAATGTCGATATCAACTCTCCACAAGTTGCATATCAGTTTGACCATCTCTATAACTTGATGCCAATTCCAAGAGTCGATGAAAACCCAAGCCAATCTGTCAAAGATCAACACTCCACTGCCTACTCCCACATGAGCAATAACAAACTGAAGCAACACTCCGACTAGATCACGCACAATATCATCTCCTCACCAAGAATTGGGGTAACACAAAGCAAGATCACTCCAAGATTCACGCACAGACTCTAACCATGCTTAGAGCGATCAGCTCTGATACCAACTGTCACGGGGCTGGATTTTAAGCATAAAATCCAGCCCCGTGACAGAATTCATTTACTTCATTAATCTTAAACACAAAAAATGTTTATACATGTCTAATATTTATTTTCATAGACTGGTATATAAATAGATGTTTTAGGGAGTGCATCCAAGATAAGTACCTAAATATCTAAGATGGTCTAATTACTTGGAGGAGACACCCATTTAGTGCATTAAATAGATTTTTAAAAGAAAAATATCAATAACCTCCTAAAGAGCTAAAAGATGGAGGATTAGACTGCAAGCATACTATATTTTATTTATTTCTAAATTTAGTTATTTTAAATTTTTGTAAGTTAATTTAATATTTAAATAATCTTCTTCCATCATTCCTAAATAAAAAATAAACATGTTTTCAAAACCACATCTCTATATTCCTATGTCCATCTCTTTAACTTAAAGAAGAGCTAATTTTACATGTACAATTGTAAAAATTGTGTTTTCTATTAAATTGTTTGTTTGTAAGGTTGATATTTTTCCTTAGGTTGTTAGGTTTTCATTATCAATAATTAGCTTTGAGAGACATTCTACAATGACAGAAATGGAATGTTATGGCGTCAGTGTGTTAATATTAACAAATATATTTGTAATTTAGATTTGATAATCATCTACATGTCAAAATTTTAATATTTATTATAAACATAATATACTTTTAGAAAGTAAGTGAATTATGCACCAATGAACTTGTAAAAAGAATTCATAAAAATTAAGTGAATTATGCATTGTACAAGTGACTTTTATGTAATTTTGTGAAATAAACTTTAAATGCTCTGGCAAGAAAAAAAGATATTACTAATAAATTTTGCTAAATATTTAGTATTTCATGCATCAATAGGCAAGGGAAGACTCGTTATATTCACAAATGGCAAAGGTTGAGCTCAAAAAGGTTTTCTCAAACAAAACGGTAAGCCTACATCCTCAATTTAACTTTAATCATGGTTTTTCTGATCCATTTATCATTAGCTAAATGGACAAAGATTGCAGGTATTGAAAATAAAGGAGATGAGTTTGTCAGCTAATCAAGAGAAGTCTACATTGAAGAGATTGAATTGGACAGTGATAGATGATAACATCACAGAAGTTGGGAGTGTAAGAGGTGGTCTTCTAGATGGCACTGACATGATTGTTGAGTTGGGTCCAATGGAAATCCGCACTTTTATCTTGCAATTCTAATAAGCATTTTAAATATTGCCTATGACTTGTAATTGCCATCATCCAAACTAGTTTCCTGGAAGAGTTTGATTATGAAATAAGTCGTTCTCGTGAGTAGCTGTTCTGCAATTTTTACATTTATCAACTCAATGTTATGTCCAGTTGGTGAGGCCTCAAATAAAATAAGTGACCTCGTCTTTCGTCCCCAAAGTTATTTGAACACAGTATTGTAAGCATATAAGTCATGACACCCAATGTATTTTAATAATAATAATTTATTATTCTAATATATGTGTGTAGAACTAGTATGTGTATTTAATAATTATGTTGATTCTTCTATCCTAGGAAATAACTATGCCCGTATTAGAGCTTTAGTCTGCTTTAATTGAGAGTAATGACTAGTCCTTGTCATAGTGGGGTAGGATAGTGTATACATTTATAAATTAATCATAGATGAGAAAGTGAACGTTTTGCAATATATGATAGATAAATAAATTATAGACCATGGGAGGATTTAATATCACTTTTGCATTTTATATGAATACTAAAGCTTATTTCTCTTTAAAAAAATTGTGTTATTGGCCAACAAAACCTATTTATAATGAAAAATCTTGTTAATTATTTATTGACCATTGAAAAATGAAAAACATGTCAAAGGTGTTAAAACTAAGCAATGAGGTCAACAATGCATTTTTCATACTTGAAAACTCGAAATCTATGGAGGTGTTATTCACTCAATTTCAAGTCTAGTGTGACTTTGCTACAAAAGATTCCTTTACTCATGGCAACTTAGTCAAATATGCTTGTAGAATAGGTGTGTGCTTACTCAACACGTTGTAATCAATTTAAATATAAAAAATATTGATATCTTTGTTAATTCGATCCATAGCAAAAAAATAATTAAATTTAACTTTCAAATAAAAATTACAAATTAGTCGAAAGTACAACAAATGTGTGTTATTTGGCTAAAACTTAATGCATGTTGTACTTGCAAAATTAACTTATATGATACTAATTTTTTTTGTGAAATCAAATTCACATAAAAAAGGGCCTCTTAAAATTGCTTTGACAAATAAAAAATTATCCTAATTATTGCGTGTGTACTTCCTAAGTTGATATAATCCCTTAATGATAATACTAGTTAAGTTAGAAATTAATTATAATTTAGCTATTCCTTTTTCTATCTATTGTTTTTGTGTTGTTTCATTTGTTTATTTAGTTAGTTTTCTTTATACATCTAATAGGGAGCTTAGAGAATATTTGGTTGCATATATAGTGCCAACATCATTTAAGTATATACATTTCTAGTTGATAATTAAATGAACCTCTAGTCTAGGTCAGTGGATTACTTAATATTGTAATGAAAATTAACAAATCTAGAAAATTGTAGAGGAGCAGACACACATAATACAATACTTACGTGGAAAAATCGAACAAAAATATACTAGTAAAAAACCACTAGCCAATGTCTCTCAACTTTATTTCTTAGGAATTTTTCATAATCAAAACAATGATCAAAACATATGAACAATCATGACTTTGAGTTGTATATAACAATTGAGTTGCACAGTTTGAATATAGACCACTTGCTAGATTTAGTAAGTATGACCTGCACAACTTGTAATACACTTGTCAAAATTGCTATTTTTGGTAAGTAGCCAAAATGACTTACTATTTATAGTAAGTTGGCTCATATAAACTTTTTAATTGTAGTAAGTCTTAAAAATAATGCACCTACATAAGCATCTATGATGATTCAACCCCATTTGATCACAAGTAGATGATATAAGACAACTTCACATTCCAACAAATGTGACGTGTTCCCCTATTAAACATGTGCTTTGTGTTTTCTATTTATATATAGAGAACATAGTAGGGACCAATTATTTTTGAAATCATTTGGTGCTAAAGTTGGATTTTTATGTTTAGACTTCGTTTATTTTTATTTCAAATGTGGTATCCATCATTAAATTAGTTATTTAGTTGTTCAATATTTTAGACTTTAAGATTAGTTTCAAACTATTCACTAACAATTGCAAGAGGAAATCTTACAAGCCTGAATTTTTATTGCATGTGGCTCCCTACATAGAATGTTACGAAGATATACTAGCTACAATCAAAAGGCAAAAAGATTTGTCAAAAATAATAAGGGTGCTAGAAGATGTAATTGGTGTTACAGGAGATTCAAACTCTTTTAAGGAACATGATCAACAAGAAGTACCCACAACAAAAAATGAAGCAGCCTCATTAATGGTTGATGAAGTACAAAACCATGCATCTAACTAGTTACCTTTGAGTTCCTTGTCTATGACCAAGAAATGTTTAATGGTCTCAAGAACATACCACCAAGATGTGATGTTCCCATCCATAACACACAAGGTGAAGAGAAAAGTTGAAAAAGTGATCTTATATTGAAAAAATGTCTTATTTATAGGACTTCTTAACTTACCCACTTTCAAATAAATAAAAATTAGAACATTAAGAGAAAGACCTCAAGTCACCAATCAATGAATGATATTGAACAATAAGATTATTTAATGGAGAACACGTGATTACAAACATATTGATACTCTTAATATATATTACCAATGCATAAGGATTCTTAGAGAATAAATACTAATTAGTAATGATAAGACTAAAGACATATAAAATCGCAATAGGGAGTACTCTTTCAGATGGTTATCAAGTAGTTCATCCCAAAATTAGCAAGACACAATTCAAAGCACACAAGCATGTCTAATGGGGAGTTTCATAAACTACAAGCAGCAATAATGAAGTCTAAGCGCCAATAATAGAGTGTGTTAAAATCTAAGGTTATCAACTAATATAGTTATCATTGATGATGACCACTATAGATAAATGATATCACAAGTACACAAGAAGAGGAGAAGGAGAAGGAGATGGAGGCAAGAGAGAGAGAGAGAGAGAGAGAGAGAGAGAGAGAGAGAGAGAGAGAGAGTAGGGCTCATAATATATAGATATATTGATGGGGGGAGAAAGATAAGAGAGAGGAAATAAGAAGAGTCATGCATGTTTACAAACATATATAAATATATCTATATAGAACTATATGTGTGCATATATACAAACATAGACACATAATATACGTAAATCTATACATATTTGTAGTGTATGCTCAATTTATAAGCATGTATTTTTATGTCTTCATAACTTGTACGAGTTATAGAAATTTTGGAAATGCACATTTTCCTTTTTGAAACCTAAGTGAATTATAAAGAATTCTAAAGTACTTTTCATTTTTGTAGGTTATTTTGAACATAAAAACCTGTACAAGTTTTGACTTGGTAAGAGGGTTGGAAAATAACTTTAAGGCTTGCAAGCCCATTTTTTTCATTTAAATATTTTTTCGTCTTCCATTATAACTTTTCAACTTCACCATCCTTAGGTGTATGAATGATCAAGTGGGTATCTCTAAAATTACCACCATAATGCTACATGTTTTCTTAGCTTTCTAGCTATGTAATTTTTTCTATTTTTGGACAACATTAGCATAGAAAATTTAATTTTCTTTATTAGTGTCTTAACACTCCTCACATACATATGTCTACCGTTCTTTTAGTAACTTTTGATCTACTTGACCAAATTGAAAACAAATTACATATTACTTTTCTACACTAGATTCTATGTACTTTTGAAAAAAGAAGTTTCCATTTTTTATTTTTTTAATCCAATATATGCCTAGGGCATGAACATGTACCATATTCTCACTCTTAACTATCATCCTACCAAAAGATTTTGCAAAATACTAAATTTAACTATATATTTTGTGCAACACATTAGGACAAAGTTCTATGTTATGTGTTTATGAAAAAATTATGAATAATTTTTTGTGTGCAAGAAGTGAGACCCTTTTATGCTTGTCCATTTTAAAAAAAAAATACTAGTTTACAAACTAAATTTAGAGTAATATGATTCTTATTCTTCACTCAACTCCTAGTTTTGAGTGTATGACCTTCAAATCTTTTTAAAATCTAGGTTTACTTGAGTTTAGGAAAAATAAATGGCCACTTATGACCCCCTTTTCCACACCATCATGGTGCACTTACCCTAACAATAATAATAAAATAAAGAATAAAATAAAGAGTAAGAAAAATCAATCATTTCAACTCATATGTAACAAAAGAATGTCTCATACTATTTGATATTGTCTGACAAAAATAGTGAGAAGTTCTTGTGGAGCCTTGAATGAGTTGCAAAAGTTGTTTTATGCTTTTTGGTAATAAAATTTATCAATAGAATGTGTATGTGTTATTTTTAGTTAATAACTACTTGGGTTTTTAGTTGAATTCCTAATGTTCATATTTGGGTTAAACGCACCCAAAGTTCATAGTCTTATAAAATCCATACAATTTTTAGTTATATAAAATAGGTTATTTCTCCATAAGACAAATCCTAAACAAAATAATAATAATTTGAGGAGAGAAAGGGGAAATAGGGGAGAGGTAAGGGAGATGAGGTAGAGAGAGAGAGAGAGAGAGTGGAGAGTTGGTTAGAGACATGAGGTAAATAGAAGGTAAATAAGGAGGAAGAGATGGTGAGAGGAGAGGGAAAAAGAGATTAATTAGAAGGAGAAAGAGATAGAATCAGAGGGGAAGAGGGTGAGAGACATTCGGTAGAGACATATGGTAATTGAGGGAAGAGATGGTGAGAGAAGAAGGGAGATGGGAGAAAGGGAGGGGAAGGAGGAGAGAGATTTTGGAAAGAGACACTGCCCTTAATGGGATACATATTTTCATTGATGGAAATTATATATGCATTCCATATGTTTTTCTATATATGTTATGATCATATCAAATGTTTGATAGAAGATTTGGCTAAGTACAACATAAACATAATAGTTGACAATTTCTCGAAAAACAGCTTCCTAATGGAAGCATCATGAAGACATACTTTACTACATCCTATATTTTCAACACTTTATGTTGTCATTTGATCGAGTTATGAGGTTTTGTGTATCAGATTATGTGTTAACAATGAAGAACAATGATAAAGTTCAGTAGATCTTTGTGCGATCCTTTCAGATCGATTTTTGGTGTATGTTCTTGAGTTAAAGGATGTTGAGGCCACATGGTATTATCATGTCGTGAAGTATTTTTGGTCCATGTTAAGTTTTTTAAATGGATCTAGACGACTTGATAAACACATTATATTAGTTTGGAGTGCTCTTAACGCCAACCCAGTTGATGATCTAATTGTTGGAGCAAATATATATAAGATCCATATATTTGGTTATTTTGGTAGATATTATGAGTGTGAAGTATTTGAAGGGTATGTGAATTGAGGTTTAGATTAGAGTAGGGTAGTGTGGCAAGGGACATTGTTGATGCTTGAATGTTCTCATTGATGACAACTAAACATTGTTTACACATGCGCATCACAGTACGAGATTATACTGAGACTTAGTTTGTCAAAATTGGCTAAGTATGAAATGAAGACATATTCTGCCACTTACCAGCGCTCAATTTGGCGAGGCCTTGTCAGTGAAGATATTTTGTCACGAATGTAAGGGAGATATTTTGGTTATGTACATATGCTAATTCCAAAATTTGAAGGTTATGTGATACAGGGTGTAGATGTTATGCAGATATGTGAATCGGGTTTTATAGTTTTTGATGGTAAGAACAACCAAAATGGAAAAGAATTATTGTGTGAGCGTGTTAAAATGGTTTTGGTAGTAAAATATTTACTCAAATCATGGAGCTGACATATATAGAGATTTGTGCTTTATTATTTTGGCTCACGCTGAAATATAAATTGCAAATTCGGTAGTTTTTGTTAACATGTTTCACATATCCATAGAACATCACTTAGCAACAGCATATCTATAACAAGGAACTCTGACACTGAGTAAATAAAAGTAGAGGAATAAAAAGCATTCGTTTGAATTAGAATTTTGTTTTGTCATGTCAAACACAAACTTGGCTATAGACTAAATGAAATTAAAAAAACCTTCAAATTTGAGTATATTTGATATCTTTCAACATAATAATCCAATCATAGGGTGATATAAATCAATGTTGTATGATTTATCTACTAAAATGAGCAGTCTATTAGACTATTTAATAGAATGGTCACACTTAACCATGCCACTTAAAATTTTCTTGTGAAACACATTTGTCGTTGTGTCAAAAGACCAATTTTTTATGTATGATATGAATGGAAGAGATAATTGAATTCATGAGAGGTTTCTAGTACAAGCTTAGAATCAAAAGGAAGATGTTGGAGATTAGTTAAACAATTCCTGCTCGGTGTCACTTAAGAGGATTCAAACTTGCACCCCAACTTTGATTTGCCAAGTTTTGGAACATGCTCATCATTGTGCTAAAAGAGAGATATTTTAACTCCCAATTTAAATAGCAATGATTAAAAAATTCATTAGAGGTTGATAGTTCATATCTCAAATTGGAAGTAAGACCGTAACAATTAGTCCAACATCTTCGACTCTTTGGATAAGATTTGAGATACTTTAATCAACCAAATATCATAATCTTCAACAATATGTTTACACCAATGTCAACACATGATATTACACTACTTCAAAACATATAGAAACATTACTTAACACAACTTCCATACCTCTAGATACTCAACATCTAGACCTTATCTAACATCAATGATAATAAGTTTGACATTAATAGCAACTATAATAATTATAAATTCATTCCATTTATCATGTGAAAGCTTAAATAACAAAATCAAAATAAGCAACATACAAGAACATCAAGTCTTTAATGAGGTGAACCCAATACCAAGAAACTAATGTGAGATCCCACTCACTTTATGAAGAACTATTATAATATATTTTTAAGCTCACTTCTCCAAAAGCACATGTCCGTGTTGAGAAAAATGTCTCAACCTCACATTTACATCAGGTTATTATATTTAGCATGTTTTGATTTTTACAAAAAGAAATTCCTATTCCTTTCCAAATGGTTCAAAATGGTTAGATAAGCATTCTAATGCATTTTTTGTGGCAATATCATGAATAGTTTGGAAGATATTAGTTTTAGGTTTTTGAAAATATCTTAAAAATTTGCAACTACAATTATAGAATGTTTAAGGACTTTGACATAGGGTCATATGGTGGCCAAATAGTGTACTATTTTAGGGTGCTATAAAGAATGTTGCAAACTTTCCAACACATCAAAATATTCAACAATTGGAAACCTACTTTGAAAGTTATTTAAAATGTGTTAAATAGATCAAATAAGTTTTAAAGGTGGGTTACATGTCTTGGTGTGTATGTTAGCATATCATAGGGCATCTTTGATTGGACATAAGATGGTTTCCTATTTTTGGGGTGATTCTAGCCCATGCATAAGATGGAACATATATTTAAGAGTCTAATATAATTTTATTTGCCTTCAGGTCTCTTGTTAGTGATGCTTCTAGGAGAAGATTTCTCTACAATTAAATTGTAATTTAGTACTAATTTTTTAATAATATATTGGGTTGCTTTTACAGTGTGGGGTTTTTTCTCCAAAAAGGGTTTTCCCAATGTAAATTATTGTGTTATGGTATGCATATTATTTGTGTTAAAAAAATTGTAACTACTTTGAAGATTTGAGAATTTTTTTACATTTCCCTCTCCTCAAGATTAGAGCAGGAAGTTATTCCACTACTTAACTTCATTGCATTTAGTAATAGAAATTAATCACCATTTTTTTTAGTTATGGATTTTTTGTAATATTTAGGTTTGAGTGGGATCTTGTGTAGACTATACTTTGTGATCTTGTTGTAGAATCTAGATGGATAGTTTTTCAAGGACAATAAAAGGGGGAAAATATTCTAGAATAACTTTAAAATGTGGAAGATGGAGACGGAGTATCTACTAATATGTTGATACCTATGACATGTTGTTGATGATAATGACATGAAACATTCCAATTTGGATGAGGATATTAAATATGTTGTTGTGGACTTGAAGGACATGGGTTTTCTTATATTGCGCAATGTATCCTTTATTTTAATCAATTTCCATGAACATTCCTTTGTAAAGATTATTTGGAAGAAGCTTACTGAGATGTATAAAGAAAAATATTGTGTAAATAAAAATTCCTTTAGGAAGAAGCTATATTCCCTAAGATTAGAGGAGGGTGGACAAGTTATAGACCACCTAGAATCATTCATCAAGTTGGTGGATCAATTGGGATTTGTCAGTGCCAAGATGGATGAGGAAGAGAAATGCAAGATCTTTAATTTTTCTTTTCCTAATTTATTTGATTCACTTTTTATATCTAATTTGGTAGTACTTATGTTGTTTTGAGTATGAAAGTTGCAATGGGTCCTCTGGTTTCTAAAGAGATGAAGAGGAAGGTATTCATCAGTGCCAAGAAAGAAATAGTTTCCAATGGAAGATGAAAAGGAAAAGGAAAAAAGAATGATAAGTGAAAGAAAACCAAATCAGCTAGAAAATCCATAGTAATCTCATTAAATTATGGTAAGATTGGACACCTCCATAAGGAATGCAGAGAATAAAAGAAGAAAAGTGATTATGCATGCAACAATGTCACTCATGCATACAATGATGCATGGTTGATAGACTTAGTTGCATCCTTTTATATGACCTCTAATAGAGATTACTTTTTTAATATGAATAATTTTATGGAGGTAACTAGTACATAGATGATTATTCTCATTTCAAATATTCTTGTCCATGGTAAAGTTAAAAGTTGTATCTCCCTGAACATATGAGATGAACTTTTTGTAGATGTTAGAAAAATAATAGACATGGGTATGTATGTATCCTTTTCAAATGCACTTGATACAAAATGGTGATAGAATTGGCACTTTGTATTATGGATGCATAAAATGTGGAGTATAATAGTACTTATTTGAAAACCAAATATGTAGATACTTTATATTGGAAAAGGTGAGGGTCCCACCTTCAATAAATGAGCACAAATTTTGGACACCTAAGGGTATTTTTTCTTCCAAATCAAAGTTGCACGTAGATAAGCCTATGTTATGGCAGTAAATATTTGGCCACATTGGAGAAAATAGTATAAGGACATGGAAAAAAAAACATTGTTGAAGGTTTAAATTATGTTAATCTTCAACTTGATTTATGTGAGAATTGTATTTATGGAAAATAAAAATACATTCAATTTTACTCAAGTTCTCATAAATGTTGTGGTGTATTAGATCCTATTCATTCTACTATGATTAGTCATATGGATGTTCCTTCCATATAATAATCCACATTCTTGTCCTTCATTTTATCATCACACAATGAAGGCAACACTATGAAACTTTTCCAATTAAGTTTCATATATCTCTAAGGTAAATAACTATGTGATTGGAAAAAAATTGATCAATTAATCTTCCCAAATCCATATAGCAAGTCTTCTTACTACAAGTTCTCATTAAGTATTTTTTTTTTCTTAGTTTGTTAGCCTATACTTGATTTTTGAGGACTCACAAAGTCCTTTTTGCATTTTTGAGTGTTTGTCTAGATGGTTTTTATCTTTTTGTTTCCTTTAATCTCTTTCTTTCAATCACACCCTCATTTTGAGCTATCTTGAGACTTAATCAAAGTTGTTAATCAAAATTTATTAAGGTTTAAGTGCATGTGTAATTGGGTTTTAGAACCTGACTACATATTTTAAATATAAGACATTATATTTGTTGGCATTGATGTCAAGCCTATTGGTAAGACAAAATTCCAAATCTACTAGAGAGACATTTACTAACATTGTAGAGTGCCATATCATTTTATTGATGAAGGGAACTTGAAAAGAAAAGATAACAAGGTGAGATAGTGAGTGTTGTTGAGTGATGAGAAGTTAAGTGTCATGGAATTACAATGGGCACTTGATAAGTTATTCCTTGACAATATAATGTGTTGCTCAATCTATACATGAAGTGAATACGACATTTAGATGAAGCTTAGAGTTGGAACAAGTCAAAAGAATAAGCTTGATCAAGTATCAACATTGGTTAGTCAATGAAGGAACTAAAGTTGGAGATTAAGGAACTTATGTAGAAGCTGAACAAAACAATTAAAGATGACTGATGGTTGTTGTTGAGAAAATGTACGAAGTAATGTTAGTGGTGAATGAGTATAGTAATGGTCAAGTGATCCTATTGTGTTGAGCAAGAAAGGATAGTGTATGTTGAGCTATGCAGTAATGACGAGTAGAAGAACACAATAATTTTTGAGTAACATCAAACTTTATAGTTTGACTAGGAATTGAATCTGAGGTCGACATAGTTAGAATTTTGAATTAGTCAAAGCATATGGAAGATAAGTATTGATGAGCTAGCATATTTAATGAACAAGGAGAGTTTGTTAAGCGATCAAAGGCGAGGAATTGATCAGAAGTTTCTATAAGAAAAAAGGAGAATAAAATGATGGAAGGATTTGATTAATCTGACCTAACCCTAATGTAATTGTTGTCAATCAAGATTGCACCTTTAGCAAGATAAAATATCTATCTACCATATTGAAACATGGAAACTCTCTTAGGTGGTGGGTTGTCCTAAAATGAGAGATGAATCTCTGGATCTGGTCGGTTCCTAAATAGTGATCACCTAAAAACTTAATTGTATGTGATGAAATAGATGAGAAGTGAATGACAATAATGAATACTAAACCTAAATGAGGTGATAAACCAATGATTTGTATGTAACTTTAATTAAATCAATAAAAATTATCCAAAATTTGAATGATTCACAATACCTAGACAAGCGTGCAATTACAAAATTATTTCTATACAAGGATCCAAAATATTTTGCTTTGAAAGGAAAGCCTAGGTTTTACCATTTTTTTGTGAAGAATAAGGACACAAAAAAAGACCTGCAATTACAAGTATCAAGATTCTAACATGCAATAAGGGTTATAGCTTGAACGAAGGATGAACACAACATAAAAGCAAAGAACCCACAATATTGCACAAGAATCAATAAGAAGGAACCATTGAATTCATATAATCAATGCTGAAAAAATCTCTACTACAAAGTGTTCCTACAGTCAATTAAAAAATTTGCAATGTGCAAAAAATCTAAGCAAGAAAGAAGAGAGCTCATAATGAGGTGAATGTACAATAAATAGAGTTCAAAGCCCTAACTTGGATACTAGAAATATGCATGGAAAAGAATGAGTCAAAGCTTATCTAAATTGTGAAGAAACTCCTAAAAATTATTCTTAAACACTTGTTCAATTGATAAATAATTGAAAAATCACCTCAAAAGGTGCATGAAACCCTAGCTTGGATTTCAATGTCAAGCTTAAAAATATAGCATGTCAATCTAATCAATAACCATTCAAAAATGCATTAAAAAGACTCCAAAAATAAACTACAACTGAAACTGGCCATAAATGCTCCATATCTCACCAAAAATAGCACTAAAGTGTTCCATCACTGCATGGAAAAGTAAAATTGCCCCTTGACTGAAAAGAAACTCTGAGAAATGTTCAGTTAACTCAAATAGTCTTCTTTTACTAAAAAATGAAATATGTTGTAAAAAAAAATAGTTCGAGTTTATGCCAACTCCCCCCTATTTCATTATATTTATTATCAAATAATTGATTCATGCATTATCAATTATAAAATAACAAATATAATGAAATAGACAATTTGAAACTTATTTGTTTGTATTCTAAACTTATTATTAAATAACTGATTTATAATTCATCAATTATTTAATAATTATTACATCTTAAAAACATGCAACAAATAATAAATTTATAACTTAAATAAGTTATAAATTATGTTTTTATTAAAAAAAATTACGCCTTATGAGGTGGACCCAAAATTCCCTTCAAACTTAGTATAATAAATAAATGTCAATAAAAAACATAAGGCACAAGATTTTATTTTTATTTCATCATTGCCAAGCATGAGGAAATGAGAAAGAAGATGGAGGGTTTCGAAACTCTCGCTGCTAGAAGGAGAAACTAGAACATTTCTGCAATTTTTTACATGGTTGTTGTGATTTCTCTATTTGCTCTTTTGTTGTTTACAATAGTCGTGACTAGTAATGCAATTTTTCCTTGCTTGTTGGGTGAAATCCGTGCATAGAATTTTTTGGTTTGATGCCTTTGAGATGCATCTATAGCATTTAATATGGTTTTTTTTTCTTTGTCATTTTGTTGGGTAACTGTCGTGACTGCAAATCTTGATTGCCAAAACTAGAAATAAAGAGTTGAATCTTCTATCATTTTTTAGCTTCATTTGGAGCTATAAGTCTTGATGTCATGACTGGAGCTTCAATGCTAAAACAAAGGTGGTTTGCTTTAGTTTCAGTCTCATCCTTGGATGTTGTAAGTGAACAACTTTAAACTCGAAAAGTTTTTTTTTTTTTAGTAAATACATGGTTCTGGTATTGAAAGTTGTTCATATATTTTTCAACATTACTCTTTTCCATGAGGTAAATAATGTATCATATCACCTTTGTTACATTCTAGGTTTTGTTTGATCGCTAAACTTTCCTCGTAATAATTATTTCTCTAGCATAACCCCATATTCCTTTGTGTTGGTTGTATCATTTGATTGATGATGCAACATCCCTTGCCATTAAAACTATTTCATAATGGCTATGTGTTGATTGCTAATATTGTGGTTGACTGCATCTGTTGTAACAATTTTATTTGAAAAAAAAAAACTCATAACATCTATTATCTAGTTTTTGCTTAGTTGATCAAGTAAAGTTTAAATGATAAACTTGGATCATATTAATATATTTTACCTCTTTGATGTCCCTTTTGATATTCCTTTTCATACATCTTGTAGCTTCTCATGTAGCTTCTTTTGCTCAATTAGTTGATTCCACATAGTTGCCTCTATAATCATGATACTTTTAGTTCTACAATTTTGTTTAAACCAAAAGGTTTCAAGCCTCAAGGTCTTGTCCCTTTAATGTTTGACTCATCTAATCTGTATATGTATAAATAAATAAAAAGGTTTCATGTAGAGAAAATCATGTCCCATTAATACTTATGTCTTCAATTGTCCTCAACAGCTTCATGATTTGATTGAAAGGTTTTATACTTGTAATTGATGTACATCCCTTTAATAATCTTCTCAAATCCTCAGTCAACTACTTTGGTTCAACCAAAAGGTCCCATACTTGTAACATATATATGCCCCCTCAATAGTCTCCCTAAGGTCTTCACCTGTACATGACTCAGTTGAAAGGCTTCATGTGTGTATCTTATGCATGATCCTTCAACAACATCAAACTTCATACCTGTATCTACACAAACAAATTTATTAGTATTAAAACTTTTTTTTACTTTCTCACACTTTTTTTTCCTTTGCACCTTTTAATGTATTTATCTGATTATGCATGGTGTACTTGGATAGCATGTAGTAGAGGTATACAAGAATAGCTTCCATTGCTCAATTCATATGAACTGGCCCCTTCCATTAAAATTTTACAAGTTTAATCAAAGTTGGAGATGCCGGCCCAAGTCTTCGTCAAAGTAAAATTCAATAATCTTCTATTCAAGCAATGAGAGCCTTTCCTTTACCCCTTCTTCATTTTATGCATTTGCAATGTGTCTATTCAAATTATGAATTAAAGTTGCAATGAGCTATGTGGATTCTGAATGCATTGTAAAATTTAGTATATGAAATCTGAACACCTCATAATCTTATTAAATAGTTTTGAGTAATACTTTAAAGGAATTACACTATTTTGTACTTGTACATAAATCTGAATGCAAGTTGCTCAAATTTTCTTGTTTTTATTTTTTTTTGCACTTTATGTTATGCATTATTTCATTTTGTAATATGTATGTACAGAAAATTAAAAATATATCTCGATATATAAGAAAGTTCAACATAGTAAATTAGGTTGTAGGCTAAATTGGTAACATTTTTGGCATCCTCTTAGGGGTGTTTGCCTGCTAAACAAAACTAGACCAATTGCCTTAGATATATCCATTAGGTACAGAGTCCTTTTGAGCATTAGAAAAATTGAACCTTCCTAATTTTAGAAATAACTATCAAACTTTTGGGGAAAAAAATGATAAAACTCTTCTACAAAACACACCATGCCATACTGAAACTGAACTAAAAATACAAACTACAAACCCATTTTTGTTGCAAATCTGCAATCTATGATATGCAACCACATATGATCATTATCACCGGTATGCTATAGATGATATTTTTTATTGGAAGCATGTAATACCTCTTATTTATTGTTGAATGAGGTACCTCATCTATATCATGCTTATGATGATTACCATGTGTCATTCTTTATCACTACTTGCATATCCTATTCTTTTAAGAACTTTATTGAAAACTTATAAAAATAACTGCTTTGAAAACAAACTTGAATCATTTTCTATTTTATGATATTATAATTGATTAGAACCATTTCATTGATGTAAAGTAGTGGAAAAGATTGCATGCCTTATGTGAATGAACTGATTTTAATCAATAGTGTCTTGTACCAACAATATTGTTCTAAAAATTTTGCTCTCTAGCAACTAAAAACTGAAAGTTATGTTCTATTGTTGTCAAACTGTAATGAAACTGCAAGTTTATGTATAGCTCAGAGCATCAGAATGGGTTACATGCTCTTTGTTATGCATAACTCTAATTTGATCGCAGTCTGCCTACAACACAATGTAACTTCCAGAAACTAACTACTAACCACTAACATACTAAAAACTAAAATAGAATAAGTTGAAACAAAACTTATTGAAATCTAAAACCCATCACACTTCTAATCTACTATGCAACTGCACTTATTAAAACTTGAAAAATACATCAAAAACATCGCTTGAAGTGAATCTTGTTTACAAGGATTCCCACCTCCTCTTGTTCCCATGTGGACAAATATAAAGCATTATGTGGTGTAGTAGTTGTTATGATATAAGGTCCAGCCCACATGGCATCAAACTTTGTATGCTTTGTAGGTCTACTTTTCAATTCATCCCATTTCAAAATAATGTCTCTTAGTTGAAAATTTTTAGGATATGCTTTCTTATCAAATTTTCTTTTCATATGAGCTTGATGATGCTCAATATTTTGCAAAGCACCCTCACTTCTCTCCTCTAATTTAGTGAGTTGAGCTAGCCTCATGTCATAGGCTCCTCATCAATCATGTCTAATTGATGCATAAAATCTATTATTGGAAACTCAATTGAGATAGGTAATATTGCTTCTTTACCATAAACTAGTGTATAAGGAGACATAACACTTGACCTTTTAGGAGTTATTCTATCATCCCACAATGTTGATTTTAACTTTTCATGCCAAACACGTTGATTCCCCTCTAATGTCTTTTTTATAATATGAATCGGGTTAGGTTAGTGGATTCAGATTGCACAATACCCTATGGGTAGTAATTTGACGAAGTATTTAGATACACACCTTTTTTAACAGCTCATTATACAATTTTATTTTCTATAAACGCAAGTGAATCTGGTACGCCAAATCTATATACTAAATCATCATAAAAAATTAAACTAGCAGCCTGATTTGCATCTTTTAGAGAAATTGCTTCAGTCCACTTTGTAAAACAATCAGTGGTTGTCAATACTCACTCATGTGCTACACTTGAAGGATGGTTAACTATGCTAATAAAGTTTAGACCCCACTTCATAAATGGTTGGTCTACTTGAATAGGCTACAAGGGCAGTGCTGCTAAGTTTTCTTTGCCAAAAAAAATTGAACATTGTTTACATTTTCTTGCCCAAGAATGTGCATCCTTAAACACACTTGACCAATAATAGCCTTCCTTTATCACTTTGAGAGATGTACCTCTTGGTGAAAAGTGGCCTCCAGTTGGCCCTTCATGAAACTAATGTAAGGCATGATCCACTTGACCTGGTTTAATACATCTCAGCAAAACATCTTGAAAACCTTTCTTAAATAAAATACCATTCATCAAACAATAAGGAATAGCTTACAATCTGTAATACCTTATTTTTGACCTTTCCAAACCTTTAGGAAAGCATCCTGTTTGCAAAAAATCAATCATATCATCCACCCAATCATTTTGGATATTACTAACAGTGAGTTTTTCATCATCTAGTAAGGCCAAAATAGCATTAGCATCACCAATTAAATTATTATCTTTGTTTCTGGCATTTTGTCTGCATAAACCCTTGCCTACTGAGAAAGGTTAGCTAACAAAGAGTTTTCATGTTTTGGCATATTGAGTTTAATGGATTTGTTTGTTGGTTCTAGCTGACTGAGGAGATGAAGTAATATTGTTATAAGTTGTATTCAAGTCGACTTGACAATGTATATGATATAAGTATAAGGTTGTGCTGGGAATTGAATGTGTGTGAGAATGTGTAAGATAAGAAGATGCTTACAAGAAGCAAATTGGAAGGATAAGAAGAATATCCTTGTTGGGTTGCAAAGATTAATCTGATCAAGAAGGGTCAAGTATTCAAGCTAGAATTGAGATCTAAAATCAGAAATATAGTTGCATCAGCAATTAGGTCATTTTTTTGTTACTCTCTAACCATTGTAGCAGTGAACTAATCTCTTAACAAAGTTCTCCTAATAGTTATTTTCCAAATCCTCTAACATAGTGGCATTTCTAGATTGAAGTGTCTAAAAACCTATAACAAGGACACTCCTAACAGGGTGATTAAATATTCTAACAAGATCACACCTTACAGCGTGTTTTGTAACCTTTAACAAGGTTAGCTACTAGTAGGGCTCACTTCAAAAGAGTGAAAAAAGCAACTAGTTGCAATTGGTGGTTTTTCCCAAATTGGGTTTTCACATTAAATCTTGGTGTCACTTGTCTTCATGTTATTTCTTTGATGTGTGCAACTAAGTTAATTAAGGTTAATCATATTTAATATCTTAAGATCTACATTTTTAGTATTTTTCAAGTAACAGTTGATATTATAGTGTTTGTCAAGTTACAACATATTGTTAGTGTTAACTGAGTGTCTGTGTGTTAACTGAGTAATAGTAGTTTTATTAGAGTTCATGTTTTGTATTGACATCTAAGAGATCTAGAATTCATTTTAGTGGTAATTGATTCACACCTCTCCTCTCAATTACACCTCTTATATTTACAAAATTTGGTATCAGAGATTTTGGTGCTTGCATAGAAGGTTTCAAAGACCTAAGCTAAAGATTGGGATGTCTTACAGAAGAGAGATTCCCAAGTTGAACAAACATAACTTCAAGGCATGGTAGGAACTAATGAAGCTACATCTAGCAACCAATAGTGATTTAGGTCTAAAATATTTGAATACTCAGTATAATACGCCTTCTAGAACATTGACTATGGAGGAGATTGTTGAAAAGAAGAATCATAACATTATGATGATTGGTATTGCATCTATTCTTAACTATGTTGAATTTGATGAAGTCAAAGGGTGTGCTACTACTCATGAGATGTGGACCAAACTAAAGGACATCTATGGAAGTGTTGATAATGTGAGAAGAGCCAAAGCAGAACTCTTTAGAGTTCAATTTAATTAGATAAAGATGAGGGAAGATGAAAACATTGCACAATATGTTGAGAGAATCAAAGCTAGTGTAAGTGCAATCAAAGCCTCTAGAGGGAAAATTGATGATGTCATAGTGGTAAGCAAGGTAATCAGAACCCTTCTTTCTATATATGAAATCAGAGTGTTAGCTATTAAAGACATGATATGTGATCCAAATAATAAGATAACCTTGGATGCTCTAGTGTGAATATTGGCGCTGAGCTAGATAACTATGATAATTATGTTCCTAGTTCTAGCAATCTTGAGTTTTCATTTGAAGCTAAGTTGTCACTCAAGAAGAAAGCTGCAAAGTTTAAAGGAAAACAATCTGAAAGTGAAGAGGAAGACAGTTCTAGGAGTGATCTTGAAGCCATTGAAGCAATTTTTGCAAGAAGATATCCCAAAGAAAAAGGAAAATACAAAGGTGAAATTCCTCTAATATGTTTTTCATGTGAAGAAGTTGGTCACATTGTTGCAAGGTGTCCAAATAGAGAAGACAAAGAAAAAATAAGAACAAGTATAAAGGATAGAAGGATTCAAGAAATACAAGGACAAAGCTAAGCCTTGTATCATGGCTAAAGATTCAAATAGTAGTGACGATGATGAAATCATTTATATTGTTGTAAAAGATGAATCTGATAGTGAAGATGATAAAATATCACTTATCTCTAATGTTAGCAAAAATGATACAATGATTATTGATAGTGATTGTTCTCATCATATGACTTGTGATAAAACAAAGTTTGAAACACTATGATGGTGGAAGTGTAAGATTTGGAAACAATGAACCATGTTGCATAAAAGGAAAAGGTTGTATTTCTCTACCCAATGAACTCAGATGTGACAATTCTTATTGGGTTGAAGGATTGAAACATAATCTACTAAGTGTGGCATAGTTGAATAACATTAGATTCAAGGTAGAATTTAGATGGAAAAAGAAATCTAGTTGGGTCTGGTAATCAAACAAAAGGTAACTTATTGTACCTAGATCTCAACGAAAGTTCATGTTTCATTGCTCAAGTAGAAGAAAGTTGGTTATGGAATAAAAGGTTGTGTCATGTGAACTTTGATAACCTAATCAAGATCATAAGAAAAATCAAAAGAGTGAGAGGTATTCCTAGTATGAGGAAACCTGACATGGGCCTATGCAAGAATTGTCAAACTTGGTAAGATGGGCAAGATAAGTTTCAAGAACAAGAACTATCATTCTAAAGAAGTCTTGGAGTTGGTTCATATAGGCCTTTGTGGACCTATTGGAATAGAGAACTATAGTGGAGATAAGTATTTTATTTTATTTTTTATGATTATTCTAGGATGATGACAGTAATGTATCTTTTTAGATAAGTCTGAAATTTTTGAAAAATTCAAGTGGTATCTAGCTAGAGTTGAGAAAGAAACAGGAAAGAAATTAAAGTGTGTGAGGTCAAATAGAGGAGGCTAATTGATTTGTAATGAATTCAATGAATTATGCACTAAAAAAGGAATTAAAAGACAAGTATCAGCCCCTGGTACACCTCAACAGAATGGTCTAGTAGAAAGAACGAACATATCAATCATGAATTGTGTAAGAAACATGGTGATAGAATAGAATGTTGCAATCAAATACTAGAAGGAAGTAATTAGTACAATATTTCATACCTTAAACATAGTATAGCTGAAGAAAGACTCAAAGTAGACTCCTTATGAACTATGGTATGGCTACAAACCTAATGTAAGTTACTTGAAAGTATTTTGTAGAAAATGTTACATTTTGAAGGAGACTAGGAAAGGTAAATTTGATGCCAAAATTGATGAAGACAAATTCTTAGGATACTCCAATAGAAGTAAAGCATGTAATTTTTTGAATCTAACCACTCATAAGATCATAGAGAACTTTCACATGTGAATATTGATGAGTTTGCAGAAAAGAGTGAAGAAGAGAGCAAAAAAGAACCTAAAGATTACAAAAATCTCATTAACTTTGAACCTAATAGATTTCCTAATCCAATTGGAAGTTAGTAGAATTCACCTCCCAAGTCCCCAAAATCTCCAGAAGCACCCAAGTTTCAACCAGTGCAGTGAGTCATAGTCTGAAGGACTTGAGTCACAGTCAAAAGTCCAACTAGTACAACCCAAGTTTGAGTCTAAAGGACCCGAGTCATAGACAATGGGATGTGAGCATGATGCAGAAAATCATGGTGAGACAAGTGGAACAAGTTCTAAATCCAAAGTTCCTGTATTAGCAAGATATGTTAGAAGGCACCATGCACCTAAGAAAATTATTGGAGACAAAATAGAAGGTACATGTTTTCTTTCTGAATTTGAATCTAGAATAGTTAAAGATGATTTGGATAATGAAAGTTGGATTGAAGCAATAAATGAAGAGATAGAAAAAATAGAAAGGAATAAGACCTGGACTCTTGTTCCTAGACCCAACAATAAGAATGTAATTGGCACTAAGTGGGTGTTCAGAAATAAGCTAAATGAAGATAGAGAAGTTTCAAGAAACAAAGCAAAGTTAGTATGCAAAGGATATTCTCAAGAGGAAGGTACTGATTATGGTGAAAATTTTTCTCTTGGTGCAAGATTAGAAGGTGTTAGGACCTTACTTTCTTATGTTACACATTAAGGTTTTAAATTGTATCAGATGGATGTGAAATCTGCATTCTTGAATGGAAGTGTAGAAGAAGAAGTTTACATAGAGAAACCTAGAGGTTTTGTAGATCCTAGCAAAAAGGATATGGTTTTTAAATTGCATAAAGCATTATATAGTCTTAAGCAAGCTCCCAGAGCTTGGTATGAAAGACTTCATAATTATTTGATAAATATTAGTTTTTAAAGGACAAATGATAATAGCAGCCTTTGCATCAAAGAAGGACCAGATAAAAAGATTGTGTTGGTAGAAATCTTTGTGGATGATACATTGTTTACTGGAAATGATGATTATGCAAATCTTTTTTAGAAGAAATAAGTAAGAAATTTGATATGTCGATGTTTGGAGAAATCAAATTCTTTGTTGGCTTGTAGATTCAATAGAAGAAAGATGGTACCTACATTACTCAATCTAAGTATATCAAAGAGATACTAAAAAAGTTTAGAATGGAGGATTCAAGACTAGTTAGAACACCTATGTCTACTAGACATAAGCTTTCTAAAAATGATGATTCTAAGGAGGTAGATCAGAACACATACAGATCAATGATTGGAAAACTTCAGTAGGTAGTACATACTAGGCTTGATATTGCTTTTGTAGTTGGTATGGTGGCAAGATTTTTAGCTAATCCTAAAGAAAATCATATGATGGAAATAAAGAGAATCATGAGGTATCTAAAGGGTATTGAAAATTATGGATTATGGTACAAGAAAGGAGGCAATTTAGATTTGAAAGCCTTCACTGATGCAGATTGGGTAGGAAGTGTTGATGACAGGAAGGGCACTAGTGGTGGAGCATTATTTCTTGGTAAGAGACTAGTGTCTTCAACAAGTAAGAACCAAAATTGCATCTCTCAGTCTATAACAGAGGTAGAGTATGTTGCAGTAGTAGTCAATTGTTCCAATATTATTTGGTTCAAACAACTGTTGGCAGATACGAAGGTAGAAATCAAGGATCCAGTAGTTATCTTCGATGATAACACCAATGTAATTAATACATCAAAGAATCATGTGATGCATACAAAGACCAAGCACATTTCAATTAAATATCATTTTCTGAGAGAATTGGTGCAAGACAAAGAGGTGAGATTGGAATATGTGAATACTAAAAAATGAATTGCAGACATATTCACCAAGTCATTACCTAAGGATGCATTTTTGTATCTAAGAGGTAAGATAGGGGTTATTCCCCTATCTAAAGCCCACTAAATGAAGTTTAGTGATGCATCAACCAAAGCATGTTGAACATTAGTCAAGTTGATGCAATAATAAGAGGCTAGACTGCATATGAATCTATACATCAGGTACATTGATATTCATTGAATATTATCTTTTCCGTAAGATGTCAAAGAGGGAGAGTTTGTTGTCATATCATAGAAATTTTCTAAAGAGGGAGAGTATACATATCACAAAAATTTTGTTTGAAGATGTCAAAGAGGGAGAGCCTATGAAATATGTCAAAGAAAGAGAACTTGGTCTGATATCAAAGAGGGAGAGTTTGCTATTAGAAGAAGATGTTGAAGATAGAGTTTGCTAATAGAGAGTGAAATTGAAGTCAGAGGAATCGATTGAAGTCAACGGGAGTTCACACTGATAGAGAGAGTTCTCATGGATGAGAAATAAAATGAAACTAAGGATATTATCTTTACTTTATTTTGCTCTAAAAATTCATTATATTATGACACGTTGTGTTGCCATCAATGCCAAAGAGGGATATCATTGAAAATAATTGATCAATTGTATATTGTATATTGTCTTTGATGTTACACAAAATATCGTATCTTTACCAATTAGTGTATGCCAAATTCACTTAGGCAATGAAGACAGTTTCCTGTGTCTACGAAGCATTCCAGTGTTTGCTAAGATTAGAACACAGTGTCTATAGAGTTCACTCAAGCATCGAAGAGAAGTTCGCAGAAGTTGAGTGTTAACTGAGCTCACTTGATTACCAAAGGAAGTTTGCGAAGATGTAGTGTTAACTGATTTCACTTGGTTAACATAGGAAAATCATTTTAGTGTTAGTGTAGATACCAAGTAGGGTTGGCTAACAAAGGAATTTCTTTTGGCATATTGAGTTTAATGAATTTGTTTGTTGGTTCTAACCGAATGAGGAGATGAATTATTATTGTTATAAGTTGTATTCAAGACGACTTGAAAATGTATATGATATAAGTATAAGGTTGAGTTGAGGTTTTAATGTGTTTGAGAATGTGTGGAAGATAAGAAGATTCTTAGAGGAAGAAAATTGGAAGGATAAGAAGAATATCCTTGTTGTGTTGCAGAGATTAATCTCATCAAGAAGGATCAAGTGTTCGAGCCAGAATTGAGATCTAAAATCAGCAATATAGTTGCATGAGCAATCAAGTCATTTCATTGTTACTCTCTAACCATTGTAGCAGTGAACTAAATCTCTTAATAGAGTTAGCTTAACAACTATTTTCCAAATCCTCTAACAAGGTGGAATTTCTAGACTGAAGTATCTAAAGACCTCTATCAAGGCCACTCCTAACAGGGTGATTAAATCCTCTAACAAGGTCACACCTAACAATGTGTCTTGTAACCTTTAATAGGGTTGGCTCCTAATAGGGCTCAATTTAGAAGAGTGAAAAATAGTAACTAGTTGGAATTGATGGATTTTCCCAATTTGGGTTTCCACATTAAATCTTGGTGTCATTTGTGTTCATGTTATTTATTTTATATATGCAACTAAGTTAATTAAGGTTAATCACAGTTAATATCTTAAGATCTGAATGTTTAGTATTTGTCAAGTAACAGTTGATATTATAGTGCTTGCCGAGTTACATCATATTGTTAGTGTTAACCGAGTAATAATAGTTTTATCAGAGTTTATGTTTTGTATTGACATCTAAGGGTTCTGGGATTTATTTTAGTGGTAATTAATTCACCCCTTCCTTCTTAAGTTACTCCTCTTATATTTCCAACAATTTATTCTAATTTATAGGTAGATATTGTAAATTAAAAGCTTATAATCCTTCTATTAAATCCCACACAGCATGCTAATAACTTTTCAATAGATCATTTTTAGTTGTATGAATGCCTCTAACTTGATTAAAAATCAATTTCGAATCACCAAAAAGTTGCGAGCAACTAATACCTCTTTTTATAGCCCATTTTAATCCATTCACAACTACTTCATATTCAGCAACATTATTGGTACAGTTAAACGTAAATCTAAACAATGTGTAATACCTTTCATTTGTTGGTGAGACCAGCATACAACCACCTCCTACACCTATTTTTTTGGGTCACCCATCAAAGAAAAATTTCCAAATAGCATTATCTTGCTATTCTAAAATCAAATCTGCACTTTCCATAACATTTGGCAACAACTCAGTGGTTTCATGAATGACATAATTACCCAAACCTGGCTCCTCAACCTATTCCTCTATAATTTCAACATTTTTAGTAGCCTAAACATCCAGTAATATATCAAGAACACTATCTATCTATGTTTTAGACTCATCAACAACAATAATTTCCTCTTGATCGAATAAAATAGTTGTTGTCTCATTTTTAGTAGTAACAATATTATGTTCAATGCAATCCTTAGTAATAGGTTCAGATGGGATTGTGACCTTAGTGTCATACCTAGTGCAAAAAACCATAGGATACCAATCTACAGATAAATAGCCTCCTATTTTGTCAATGAAATCTTGTGGTAAACATATGGAAAAATAGGGAAGCAAGTCAATGATGTAAATATCCATAGGGACTAAAAAATGAGGACAAGAATGCAAGGTCAAATCCAAGTTCTGTATAACTCCAACTACTTCAATAGCTGTCCCATCTAGTTGAAATACCCCCTTCTCAATTGTCTCATATTTGTGACCTAGCTACTCTACACTTTTCTTTGGCATAACTGAGCTAGTAGCACCTGAATCTATCATGCAATTAGGAACAAGGGACTTGACTATTTTAACAATAACATAAAAAGGTGGTGGTTTGATAAGCTTGGATGGTTGTTGGATTGTGTTAGCATTTATAGCCATTAGGACTTTAGGATTTTGGTGTGCTAACACATCATCAAACAAGGTAAGTGATTGTAATGCTTCCTGTAGCATATCTTTTTGACCTAGGAGTGCTATACACCCCACATAGAAATAGGAACATGAGTCTTCTTCAAATGCTCAATGATATCAAAAGTTTGTGTACTAACCTTGGACTGACATTTTGGTGTAGTGGGTTCCTTCTTTTTTTGTGATGGTTGTAAAATTGTTTTTTGAGCTTGCACTTGTTGTCCTTGTCCTTTTGGCACATATTGTGTCTTTTTCAAATATAAAGGTCCTGGCTAAGTATTAGCAGCATTAACCTAATGTTGTTTGTCCTTATCAACATGTTGTAGCTTAATAATAGGTTGTTTTATTTTATCAATCTGTTGTTGATCATTTGTAGCCTAGGCTTTTGACCTTGTCCCTACTACTACAGGTCTCCAAACTTCATTTGAATCAAAATTTGTTGCTACAGTAGCCTCATCTTCATTAAAATGTATTAAAGTAGCATCAGGGTTACCTTGTTGCTATATTTGATCCTATTGAATTTCTCCTTGAACCACTAATGTTTTTCCCTTAAGGACATCTTGCCTTCTTGCTTCAAGCACATGTAGACAATCAAGCCAAAAGTGGCTAGCACTGCAAGTGTTACACCACTCCTCATCTTGTGCATAGTTGTTTTGAGGAACAACTACCAACTCTTTAGAAGTACTAGGAGTTGTGTAATTATAAGGTTGACTAGCTCTTTGATCATAGTTTCTTTGTTTTCCTTGAGCTTGCCTTGGCTGGTTTGATCCTAAAGCTTGATTTGATTGCCTATTTTGATGATCGCCAACTTGAGGAGGTCTATTGTATTGACCTTGTTGTCTCTTCAAGTTTGTTATTTCATTTCCATATCTTTGCAAAGTTTTCATCATACTATCACTTTTCTCCATTAAGTCCATTTTTTTTCTCTTTTAACTCTTTGATAGGAGTTGTAGTAGCATGTTCTTCTACTGCAACTTACATGTTAAATGCAGGTAATGCTAGCATAGGTGGGATGACAGATAATGGTGGTATAATAGCTGGTACAACTGGTTGTATTTATGTAAAATAAGGCATTGGAGGCCTAGGAGGTAACTTACCAACTCCCATAATGACTACCACTCCTACTCCTGCCCACACTACTTTTCAAATTGTCGACTCTCCCGCCATCGTTCTCCAATTGCTGCTACTATGGATGCTTTTCATCCTCCTATTTTGGCACAGATCTCTTCCACATTCCCTACTCTCGTTGCTCCAACTACTCCTATCCAGGTGTGTCTTCCTACAACAAATGTAGATTCTCACCGTCCTCATGATGTTTCTCATGAGAGGCTCCATGCTTCTATTGTTTCTTCAGGTGGTTCTTCTAGGACATCTCTATCAGTTGTCCCTAGGACTTAGGTTATTGTGGGGAGCTTTGTCATTTCTTATGCAAATGTGGCTACTTATGAGGCAAGTCTTGGTGGTCATGATGTGAGAAGGGGACTCTCAGTTGTGCCTATCTTTGTAAGTAACCCACTAGTAATTCATCTAGATCCATAAATTTTTGATGAGATTTCCCAATATGTGGAGGATTACTCTACTACTGTTGTTATTTTTTGTTTTAGGGTTTTTTGGCCCTTGCTTTCAGATTTGCATGCTTGCATTTCCAAATATTGGGAACCAATCATTTTAGATTTAGTTTAGATTTATCCTATGGCAAGGATTTTTTATTGTGAAATTTGCAAATGTTGCAAATAGAAATTCCATCTTATGTTATTGTTTCTCTTGGAAGGAGAGGTTTCCCTTGATGGCCAAACCTTGGTATTAGGATTTTGATCCAACTACTAAATCCTTTAATAAGATACCTCTATGGGTAAGATTTCCAAATCTTCCCCTTCACTTTTGGCAGGATTCAGTCTTGGAGGATGTGGGGGATGTCATTGGAGACTTCAAGTTGGTTGATTTGGAGTCTTCTAATGTGTATAAGATGACTTATGCTCCCATTCTTGTGAAGATTGATGTCTCTAAGGGTCTCCCTAAAAAGATTAAGTTGGCTTATCCAAATGGTTTTTGGATCCAACTTCTTGATTATGAGGGTATTCCCTTTAGATGTAGGAAATGTCATAAGATCGACCATCTCACTATGTAATGCTCCTTTGACAAGGTTAGATTGAAAAAATCACCTTCTTGGTGGTTGAGGGTTTTGAATGATCACTAAATGGTTTAGAAATTATCCAAGGATGTGGATGGGGTGAATAGCTCTTCTCAGAATGATCTTTCTTTGGTTGAGGATTTTGTTGTTGTCTTTGATGATATGAATGTTCTCCCTGTGGCAGATTTGATTCAGAATGTTGTTGTTGTCCCTTCTTTTGATGTTGACTCTATCCAAAATATTATTGCTAGTGTTGATTTAGTTGTTTGTCTCCTGTTGTTGTGGGTATAGAGGCCCATTTTTCTTTTGTGAGGGTTTTGAGGGTTAGTAGTGGGGCTATCCCTTTTCCTATGGTTTGCCCTGATTGGTAGATGGTTGTTGGAAAGGTGGAGGATGGATGGACATCAGTTAAAGGAAAAAAAAATCAAATCCTCCAAACCTTTATTTTATATGTCTTTACGTTCTCAAAAGACTCGACCAAAATGTAAATCTTGATGGTCTTTAGCTTTTTGGGTTGTTAGCCCTCTTGTTGGGAACTATGGTGTGTCCCTCTAGTTTGTCGAGTGGTGTTCCATAATTGTTTTAAGATCCTTCATTGTTATATCCTTCTTGTCCCTTTGTACAAGGTTTTGGGTCCTTTCAAAACTTGTTTTTACTTAATCAAAACTTACCATCTTTTATCACGCTATTTTCAGCTCTACGCGCTATATGAAATGCATCAGACAAAGTATGCCCTCCTATAGATTATATCATAATTGAAATATAACTGTTAAAATCCTTCAAATAAAATTAGAATGCATTGTCATTAGAAGGTTTAACAAATGCCAGAATATTGTCCCAAGTTCACTGAAAATTAAAATTAAAATTAAAAATATACTCTTAGGATGGCTTTTAATAGTGGTTAGTTGCTCAACCAATGAGAGATTATCATATTTATCCTCAAACTTGTTGATCAAAAGGGTTCTGAATGCATCTCATGTGGCAATTGAATTTACCACTAAACTTTGGAACCAAATTAATGTTTTATCTTTAAGAGAAGCCTCTAACAACTTTAAGGCTACATCATCATGTTGAAATTGATGGAATCCACAAAGAGTGGCTATATCTCTAATATGTTCAACTATTGAAACATGATTTTCACCAGTAAAATATGATAGACTTTTTAAAGTTGTTGGTGAAATATCATGATGAGTAGCAATTTGTAAAGGGCTCCCAGCATGAATAGCTACAAATGGAAAGTTTTAGGCCATTTGATGAACTAGTGGTACTTGTTGCTTCACTAAAAGTGGTAACAAAGGTTGGTTAGGATGATTTACCTTTCACTGATATGTTTTTAGACCTTGAACAACAGCTAGATTACCACTTGTGGATGCTAATGAAGCAAATTGATCCCTTAGTGGTTCCTCAAAAATGGCCAATTCAGATCCAGAAGTATCAAGAACACTCAAATCTTCAAGAAATCTAATATCTTCAATAATTACCTCAGGTTCTACAGAATTTGTAGATTGATCCTAAAATATAGGGTTTTCAAACGTAGAGAAATCTAATTCAAATAATGAAGTAGACCTTCCTCTTGCAGCCCATGGTGTTCTCCCTCCTCTTTTTGATTGGGTTCCTCTTCTACCTAGCTCCAATTCTTGATATTATAAACCCTTGTATGTTTGATCTTGTGGGAGTTATTCTCATTAAAAGAATAACTAAAATCACAATTATATCTTTGATAAACCTTCAAAACATAGTCACTAGGTGTTGATAAAATACCTTCAAAAAGGCTAGAATACTACTGTTCACACCAAAACAACAGTAATATCTTGTAATTCAAAGAACTGTGAAGCAGTTTGAGTCCCATCGGGCATGTCAAAAACTGTTATCAATCAAGATTGTGCCTTTAGCAAGATGAAATATCTTGCTATCACATTGAAACATGGAAACTCTCTAGAGTGGTGTGTTGTCCTAAAACGAGAGATGAATCTTCAATTCCTATCGATTCCTAAAGATTGATCACCTAAAAACTTAATTGTATGTGGGGAAAGGGATGAGAAGTGAATGAAAATAATGAATACTAAACCTAAATGAGGTGATACACCAATGATTTATATGTAACTTTAATTAAATCAATACAAATTATCCAAAATATGAATGATTCACAATACCTAAACAAGCGTGCAATTACAAAAGTATTTCTATGCAAGGACCTAAAATCTTTTACTTTGAAAGGAAAACCTAGGCTTTACCAATTTTCTATGAAAAGAATAAGGACAAAAACAAAGACTTGCAATTAAAACTATCAAGATTCTAACATGCAATAAGGGATATAGCTTGAACAAAGGATGAATGCAACATAAAAGTAAAAAATCCACAATATTGCATAAGAATCAATGAGAAGGAACTGTTGAATTCGTATAATCAATGCTGGAAAAATATCTACTACAAAATGCTCCTACAATCAACTCAAAAAATTTCAATGTGAAAAAAAAAATTGAGTGAGAAAGAAGAGAGCTCATAATGAGGTGAATGTACAATAAATAGATCTCAAAGCCCTAACTCAGATATCAAAAATATGCATTGTTCTCAACCACTTATTCAATTGAAAAATCACCTCAAAATGTGCATGAAACACTAGCTCAGATTTCAATGTCAAACTAAAAGATATTCTATCAACTATCAAGATTCTATCAAAACCAAACCTCCTAATTCTGTCAATTTTCAAGATTCTATTTTGAAGAGCCAACCATGAGAATTCCTCTGCTTTAAATAGGCATAGTGAATCCCACCATAATGAATAAGGAAATTCTACCTTGGGGTGGTATTGTAAATTGGTTAGATGGTTGTAACCATCCTTGGTATTATATTCTCCATTTTTTGATCCATCTCATATAATGGTATCATCAGCCCCTATAAAATTAGTGTTGTGATGTTTCAAAATATTACAGAGGATTGATTCCTCCTCTAGTAGGATATGGATGATTGAGAATGACTTCCACTTCCACCCTTAAGCAGACTCATTGTCCTTCTCTACATAGCTTATTAAATAGGGACCCAGCTTATCCTCCAAAATAGTTTTGGAAAAATGAAAGGCTCCAATCTTACTAATTATAGGATAGTCTCTCCAAGAATTTGACCAGAATCTAATCTGATTTCCTTTACCAATTTTCCAAGGAACTTTGTCAAGTATAAGGGGTTTGCAAGTTAGCATAAAGTTCCATAGATTGGAACCCCTCAAGGGATTCTTGGTCCTTACAATGCTTAAAGGATCATTCGATGAGAGGTATTTGTTATAAAGAGTTCTAGCCAATTTGAGATAGGGCTAGCGAATCATTTTCCATACTAGCTTATCCCCTAAGGCTAGAGCTTGATCTTTTAGGTTCTTGATACCAAAGGCACCTTCATACTTAGGATGATAGACTTTGTCCCATGCCAATAAAGTAATTCTATTTTTATCTTGCAAATCCTTCCAAAGGTAATTCTTGAGGATTTTATTGAGGTCATCCCAAAATCTGGCTAGTAGCTCCAACACAGAGATCTAGTAAATTGATATACTAAATAGCATAGATTTAAGCATAGTAATCCTTCCAGCTAAAGATAGACACTTCCCTTTCCATTATTGGATCTGAGATCTAACTTTCCCCATAAGGATTTCCCAATTGGATGTTTTTTTCATCTTGTATCTAGAAAAACACCATAGTATTTACAAGGGAAATAACCTTTGGCAATATTAAGTATTTTACTAATGTTTTCCTCAACAGTTTTGGAAGTGTTGAAGAAAAAGGCCTTCAATTTGGACACATTGATATCCCTTCCATAAACTCTTTTGTAAGCATTGAGAACTTTTTTTAAGGGCTTCTACCTCCTTACAACTAGCTTCCCCAAATAGCATGGTGTTATCAAAATATTATTTTTGCATGGTTGCCTCTACATCCTATGAAATCTGAATTCCTTTAAGGGATTATTTATTTTTAAAGTTACTCAATGCCTAACCTATAGCCTTAGACATGATGATGAAGAGGGAAGGAGAAATAGGATTTCCTTGTCTGAGTCCCCTAGATGAGGAGAAGAATACCTCGGGAGTTCCATTAATGATGATTGAAAACTTGGGAGTTGAGATACATTTAAATATCATATTTATTCATGTTTTGGGAAAGCCAAAAGTTTGAAGGCACCTACACAACAATCTCCAACCAACTTTATCATAGGCTTTACTAATATCTAACTCGATCATCATACTGGGAGTTCTATTAAGACCAAATGTATGTATTTCCTCCTATACAATTATTATTCCATCATAGATTGATCTTCCTAGAATGGACCTTATTTGTTCTTCACTCATTAGCTTTGGGAGAAGAGAAGCGATTCTATTAGCTAGAATTTTGGACAACAACTTATAGAGTGCATTGCATAGAGCTATTGTCCTATAATCCTTGAAACCTTTGGTTGAATAAATTTTGGGAATCAGGGCTAGGAAAGTATTATTAACCTCCTTAAGGATACCTCCAAATTTTCTAGATTTGTCTAGAGCTTCAGTAATTTCTTCTCCCATAAAGTGGCAAAAATTTTCAAAGAAACATGTGAAAAATCAATCTAGTCCCAAAGATTTGTAAAGGTCCATTTGAAACAATGCTACATCGACATCCTCCTTAGAAAATTATGTAGGATATTTTTGTTTTGATCATCAATAATGATTTTAGGTATATTATTGAGCAGGTCATTTTTAAAGTTCAATGGGTAACCCTCTAGGTTATTTAACATATCTAAAAGAAGGAGACAACCTCCCTTGCAATATCCAAAGGATGTTCAAATTTTGTGTTATTATTATTTATTGTATTTATTCTATTTATAGCCCTTCCTTGTTTATACTCTTGTGAAAAAAATTAGTATTTATGTCTCCTTCTCTAAACCAAGTTTCTTAGGACTTTTGCTTCCAATACAGTTCTTCCTTAGCCAAGATGTCTTCCAATTTTAGTCTTAGATATTTTTCTTTTATATAAAGGATTTTGTCCATACCTCTTTGCATAACTTCTTTATTAGTAGATTCCATGTCTTCTTCAATCTCCCATTTGGAATAAAAAATATTACCAAAGTGAGATTTATTCCATTAGACAAGGTTATGTTTTGTAATTTTTAATTTCTGTACAACCTTCTATAGTTTAGACCCTTGCACTTTGACATTAGCCCACCAATTTTTCAAGGTTGGGATCAAGAATTTATCTGTGAACCACATCAATTCGAATTTGAAAGGATTTCTAGTAGGGTTTCTTCCATGTCTATTACTAGGAGAACCGGGAAGTGATCAAAGCCCGAGAAAAGTAGAGTCTCAAAAATAACAATAGAGACTTCTCTTGGGAGGTTGTCTGAGATGAAAAATTAGTCAAGTCTTTCTAGAATTTGGAAAAACTCTTGTCTTCTATTGTTCTAAGTGAATGAATTATCTTTGGATTTGATTTCTAATAGGGCTTCTCTTTGCACCTAGTTATTAAAGTCCATAGTGATTTGGGATACTCTAGAGATAACCCCCCCAACCCCCCCCCCTCTCTTTTCCTAAGGAGGAAAAAATAGCATTGAAATCTCCCTCCATAATATATGGGGAGGAAGAGACTTGTAATTGTTGATCCAGTTCTAACCAAAGGGCTCCTTTTTCATTAGTTGGAGTTGGGCCATATATGTTGAAGAGAGAGAAAATTGGGGATTGTGTACTTTGACTAAAATTGATATCCAAAATCTATCCTTACCCATAGGGGTAATTGTGATTGTTCTTGGGTTACAGATTAGTGTCAACCCCCAAGAGGCCTTGATAGTAGGGCTCCCATATATTTTATTTGAGTATAACTTCCTTTCTAGGGATCTTAGCTCTTCTTGATTCATTTTTATTTCTTGTAACGTACTAATGTCAAGTTTATATTGAGAAAGACAACACTTTAATAAGCATTGTTTGTTAGGGATGTTTAGACCCCTATCATTCCAAGTAATGACCTTCATTGCTATGTGGAAAGGATCTTCCCCTTCCCTAATGAAACAGTGTAGTGAGTTTGGTTTGACCAGCAGCTTTTGCATATTGGTATCTTATCTCATTAAGGTATTTCCTTCCTGTCCTTTTTGGAATCATATTGATATTCAAGGAGATTCTCTAGGTTCTAGAGATATTGTTCCAATCCTATAATTTTATCTCCATTTTCCATGTTTATTAAATCATTACAAAGGTCCTCATGAGAATATCCTCCCCTCACCCCCCTAATTTAAGTAATTAGTTAATGATTTATTTTTTCTCAATTGTTAAGCCTTCACAAACTGTCTCCTTAGTACATATATTAATATGTTTCTTAGTTAGACGATTGTGAAAGCCTCTTTTTCCTCCTGTCCCATCTTAGAACTATAGGAGCCAATACTATATGAGGATAATTCTTCATCTTCCCTTGTTACTAGAAAATATACAACTACATGTCTAAGACAAGGGCTAAGAGGTAAAGGAGGGCTACCCGATGCAAAATCAAGACCCTTATTCTTTCCTATTTTAGCAGATAGGGAGGGATGAGGGAGATCTTTACTGTCTTGTTCCTTGAAAATATATTATTTTCTTTTTCTATATACTTACCTAGGTCTCTAATCTCTAGCGAACCCTCTAAGAGACATATTGTCTTATCTTCCCCATCAAGGGGTGATTTATCTTTGATAATAAAGCCTTATTTATTAGGTTTGAAGGTAATATTCAATGGTGGGAGAGGAAGAGGGACCTTCAGAAAGTTACTTTCATGCTTCTAATTTATAGACTCCTTTCAAAGAGCCTGAGCGGGTTGTTTAGTGTGAGCTAAAGTTTGAGGAGAAGGATCAGCATGAGGATTCGTTGTTTTAACAAGTTGACTGAATTTCTTTTGAAGATTGCCTAATAAATTGATATTTAAGAATGGTTCCTTAGGGTTATCCTTAGATGTGACCCATCGCAAGTTACCTTCACATATTCTTGTAAAAATTTCAGGCTTCAGATAGTAGATTGAATGATTTGTGATGATCTTCAGGGGTTTCAAAGATGTTACTTCACTATGCCATGGTAATATCTAGGAAGATGATGTTTTCGTGAAACACTAGCACAACTAATATACTTCCCATACACAATATATGATTTGATCTTAGATTTATTCATGTGGGTCTAAGGCTTGTAATTTCTTCAAAGATTGTGATTGAGCATTTCATCAAACCATACCATCATTGTTGTTTTCCTCTCTTACTAGCCAATGGCATATCTTCTATGTCAATTTGTAGGCTCACTATCTTTAATCTATAGTGTAGTTACTAACCAATACTTATTATTCCCTTAGTATCTAATGTCTTTTATGATCTCCATGCTTCTTAAGATCTCCCCATGTTGACTAAGAAATAGAAAATGAAGTTGTCTGGTTCATTACTTCTCTCCTTATGATATCTTACATTGTGTATCTTTTGTTGTCAAAAGCACACAATTTTGCTTAATGTATAAACTATTCAATGATGATTGGGACCCATCCACTCTTATTCACTATTTGATGGTCTAATTTTCAACCTCTCATGACATCCATCTATGTCAAGATGTATCATCTTCTACCAGTGTTGTCATTTCATATTCATTGACAAAGAAATGGAATATGTCCAATTTCTAATCTAGCTTTGATACCATGTTGTTTTTCTGAACGGATGCAAATGTAATAATATTGTCATAATATTTGGTACGTGTTCTCTAAATGGAAGCAACCTCTTATTTAAATAATGAGAAAATGCTAAAAGAGAAATGTCTCTTCACAAAACATGTGTATTCATTACTTTGAGAATTAATAAAAATAATCATAGTTATATATATATATATATATATATTTTTTTTTTTTTTTTTTTTTGATACAATGTTGTTTTTATGAACGGATGCAAATGTAATAATATTGTCATAATATATGGTATGGGTTCTCTAAATGGAAGCAACCTCTTATTTAAATAATGAGAAAATGCTAAAAGAAAAATGCCCCTTCACAAAACATGTGTATTCATTACTTTGAGAATTAATAAAAATAATCATAGTTATATATATATATATATATATATATATATAACTTTTATCTCATATATAATTATATATAGTAATAGGTGTATCCTATTGAAACTATCAAACGTCAATGTCTACAATACCTTAAAAAATTCTAAAAGCTATACAAAACAACAAGACCAAAATTAATTAAAAGAACAAAATGTCCTAAGGCCTGATTCTCTAACAAGAACCATGTAACATTAGTCACTATTAAGAATCTCACAATTCATTAAGAGCTTGTGCATTTACTCCTTAGCACCTATATTTCTTAAGTGGCATCACCCTACTATTGACTGAAATGAAAAAAATAATAGATTTAGCTACATTTGATATTAATTGAATGGAGACTATCACTAAACCATGTTGTGTAAATAGATGAATGTTGATATTCAACCCATAGAACAATTTGTTAATGTGAGACTAACCAATCATACTTATCTAAGAACAATAAATAAACTAGCTTATATATATAAGCTAGTAGCACTCGCGACGAAAGAATGAAAGACATTATTGTTATTAATCTACAAGAATAAATAATAATTATTCAATATATTATATTTTATATGCTCACTTCAAAAATATGATTAAAATGTAATAGATTCCCTTTGAAAATTTAAAGAAAATAAAAATCAGCACATATATAATAATTAGTATAAACAAAATGTATATTTTTTATTCAAGTAATTAGAATTAAACTTTGGATTGAAATTAGAGTTTTCGTTTGCATTAGTGTTAGCATAAGTTTTATCCTTAAAGCTAGATAATTATTTGCAATAGAGAAAGGGTCGTAGTGGGACTTCTTTAAGGAAATCAAGAGTTAGAGAACTATTAAGGCTTCAACTTTTATATAATAAATTTTTTTAAAATTAGAGTCTCAACAACTCTCTCAAATTTCTTTATCTCTCATCCTTCACACTATGTCTACCTCATGCCTTACCGTCATCCCCTTCTCTCTCTCTCCACCTCTATTTTGGGCCTAAATCATCCTCTTTCTATATTTACCTCTATCTCTCCCCACACCCCCTTCTACCTTTCTTCCATCTCCCTTCGCCTCTAGCCATTGCTTCTCCCTAAATACATCTTTACATCATGTATCTTACTCTCTCACACATATCTCTCTTTCCTAAACATATACATACATATATCTCCCCCTATAATTATTGTCTTTCCCTCTCTCCTGACTCTCCTCTCAACATGCGTTCTCCTACTTAACCCCCCCTTCCCTCCTCCCCTAACTTATCACTATTATTGTCTCTTCCTTCCTTCATTACCATGTCGATCTATCCTATGCCCTATTTATTATATTAATCCCATCTCTACCTTATTCCCTCTCCTATTCCCTCTTTCTCTTATATCCCTCCCCCTCTCACCATCTATTCCTCTTGATTACCATATATCCCTAGACCATTTCTCTCACCCCTTGGGCCCTCTTGTGTCTCTTTCTCCCTCATATGACACACATGCCCATTACTCTATTACAAAGTACTCTCTCTCTCTCTCTCTCTCTCTCTCTCTCTCATGTCCCATCATGTTATTACTATCTACTCTATTTATCTCTCACCCTCTTTCAATGTCTACATCATGTCTCACCCACATCCCCCCTCTCTCCCTCTCTCATTATCACATCTAAATCTATTTTTTGGACATTAGTTACCTCATCTTTCCCCACCCCTTTTTCCATTTCCTCCTCCCCTTGATTGTCATCTCTCTCTCTCTCTCTCTCTCTCTCTCTCTCTCTCTCTCTAGCTTCATGTCTCTTTATCTCTAAAATGCTCTATCTATGTCTACCTCATGTCTCTCATCCTCTCCCCCTTCTCTCTCTCTCTCTCTCTCTCTCTCTCTCTCTCTCTCTCTCTCTCTCTCTCACACACACGCATGCTTGGTTTTATTTCAAAGGTTTGACTTCACTTGTTAAATTTGACTTCATTTCTAAAGGTTGTCCCAATTTATAAATTTCATTTGTATTTCTAAAATATAAAATCAAGTATATTAAATAGAACTTACTTATCTTTAATAATTTTTTATATGATTAATAAATTTAGGTAAAATTTTATAATTTTTATATTTCATTTAAGTAACAATTTTATTACATTTTCTTTCTCTAATATAAATATTATGTTAAAATTCATTCAAATAAGATCTAAAAGAATTTCTATATTTCAATATTTTACAACCCCAAAAATCTTATTAATTTAATTATAAAATAAACTTATATATAAAAAACCTAATTTTTAAGATTTGAAAAAATAATGAATTCCGACAGGCACTCAAAAGTTATTGATGTCATGCATTTTGAGCTTGTGAAGCCACCGAGTCTATAAAAGAGAAAAAAAACATTTGTGCATGTTCCAGTAAAGTAGTTTAGCTAGAATTATACAGTTGAACAAACGATTCATAGCTAGAATGCCTCACATTATGAGATCTATATAAGAGAAGTCCCAAATCTACAGATCCAATAACCTCAAAATGGAAAAGGCAGCCTTGATTAAAGGTAATATTATTGGTAGTGACTGTGAGGTATATATGTTCTAGTAAGGGGTAAAAGCAAGTATTTCAGTAAGATTAATAGTCTTCAGAGCTGGTGCAGGTGCAACCTCAATGATCATTATCGTGTTTTGTGCTTTGTGAGCCTCACACAGGTGAGCTCAATATATTCCTGCCATTATATTCTTGTTACCGTGTGTTCGGACAAAAATCATAACTATTTCCTAATTTGTAATCAAAGAGAATTAATGGGACACTTACCTTCTCGTGCAACCAAATTGACGTGGAGATCAACAATGTTGGGACAACTAGTGTTGTGGCACTTGTCTAAGCACAGCTTAGAGGCGAAGTGAAAAATTTGAGAAAGACTGTCTATCGACATGACAACGCTCATCCTCTACAATCTAGTACAGCTTTGCATGCATTCCTCGCTCTCAATCCATTCTACCATCTTCTCTGCAATTAGGCTAGATGATTGTAACAAAATTGCACACGTACCGCTCATTCGTTATTTAATAAAAATATCCTTGAAAAAGAAGAGAGAAAAATTTAAGTATTGTAATGTCAGAATGTATTTGCCTAGCATTGGTATTTCAATAATGATGCCTGTGTGGAGGGGACGAAGGATTATTTCTTCTCTAACAGCAGAAGACGACACAGAGAAAGCACACGTCTCTACTACTAGTTTCTCACATTCAACACCTCCTTCGCCTGCACACTCTAAATTAGTCTTTATGATTATATTTAACAGTAGTTTCAAACATTATTGAAAGATTTTAAAAACAATTAAATCACATAATCTAAGAACTAAAACATACATACCCATTAGAGGAACAGTTAGAATGCCCAAAATTTCTAAAATAATTGCACCTGCAACTGTCGTTACAGAAGCAATTTGTTCCTCCAATCTGCGATCTTTCTTAGACTAAAGGAGCACAAGAAAAAGTGAGATTGATATTATGAGTTACAAACCAAATTTGAATGTATTTATAAGCATTTCCTATCGGAGATTTCCTACAATATTGCGTTAATAGGAGATTCCCCTTCTTTTTCAGCTGCATTGCTGAGAAAATTACCATGGCCGCACTCTATATCCAGAGCAATTTTCACATGGACCAATCGTTCAGCATTGACACAATCATCCGCGCCATTTTCCAGTGCAGAATGACATATGCTGGACACTGTGACAAAATTACAAACCAGCACTAATAGCACCATGCATGAATGGGGAGAAAATGGATAGATGTGGCTAGGAAAGTACATATTGGACCAAAAATGTCAAAAATAGAAAAGAAGACACCCCCAAAACTCTCCCATGAAGCACCATTAACACTGGAGAATACCATTCTTCCGTTATGGAGATTACATAAATCTAAATTTTGATCTGGACACAGAAATCAAAATATTCAAATTCAAAACATTTAGGACAGACGAAATCCATGACAAAATCTCTTCTACCAAGCTACGAAATAGAGATGCCTTTATTTATAAATTTACTAGAAAATGAAAAGGTCAGTTACACTCAGTTACTAACGATCCACTCTTTTGAATTTTCAGTTACTAACGATCCACTCTTTTGAATTTTCTAGAAGATAAATTTGCAAAATAAAAAGTCAGTTACACTCAGTTACTAACAATTCACTCTTGACTTTTCTAGAAAATAAATTTGCTAGAAAATGAAAAGGTCAGCTATACTAAATTACTAACAATTCACTCTCTTGACTTTTCTAGAAGATGAAACGGTCTGCATTCTATTTATTTTTCTTTATTATTATCAATTTCATTTTTTCAACTTATGACATTAAAATGAAGGTCAATTTTTTTAAGTGCTCAAAAGTTTAGATTGATGACTATAGAAAGCCTCTCAGATTAAAAATTAAAATAACATATAATTTTTAATTATCTTATAAATAAATTCAATATTTAATTTAGTTTGATAGATTGAAAAAAAAAATTGGATAGACTGAAAAATTCAAATTTAAATTTAAATTATATACAATTTTTCTAATTTTTTTCTAGATTTATATTCTACTCTATTTTTAATTTTTTAAATCAAAACTAATTTCAATTTCTATAATTTTCTAAATACATGAAAAAAAAAATTCTGTTTCTTATGCAAATTGTAAGAAATTTATATATACTTTTCATGGACAATGTCAAGTCATATTTGTTATGTATAGAATTATTATGATAAACAGAATTTTTCAAAAAAAAAGTTTCAATCAAATTATTTACATTATGATAAAGAAAGAAAAGAATTGAGCTAGCTATCAAAAATGAAAAATGATGTAAAATTATTTCATCTTAGAACATGCCCATAACTTGACAGGGGAAAACATTGGATTAAACTATTTTATGCATGCTAAAGAGGGAAAGTCATGTTACCAAAAACATGCATACAAAAGAACAAACACATAAAAGATTGAAGAACATCCTGTTATAAAATGAGAAAACAAATTTTACTACCAATTTAAGTTTACATCTTCACTCAATCTTTCCTTTCAACCTGCATATGGAGTGTACAATCTGTAACACGTTTCCTTCAACCCATTTTAGAGCACAAAGACTATTCTAAACTTGCTCTCACAGAGCTATACGGAGGAGGCAACCAAAGTTTCAAGCTTTCTGCAAGGAGACTTTAAAGTGAAAGAAATTATGATACTAAATCAAGAGTCCACATTCAAGTGATAATAAAATAAAACGTAGAACAATACAAATACTGATAATTTACTTCTTAATACTTTGTCATACTAAACCCTTATATAATACCCATTGTAGAATTTACTGAATTTTTCTAAAACCAACTAGTAATGAAAGCAAGTAGATATATATGCGCCCGCTGCTTTCAATGCCCTAGTGATTTTTGACCATAGAAGTATTAGGGCAACAACACATACTACTGTCAGAAAAAGCATTGCCGCAACGATTACAAACCATCTACGGAGGCCTGCCAAAGACATTGCTGATATCAAACTTGCCATAAATAGTATCATATCAACACTCGTGAGGACTTTGATAGTCATGAGATGTTGTCCTGTTTTGGAGGCAGGAAAACACATAATGAAGCACATAACAGATACCGAAATACACAAAACCACAATGTTTGTGATGATAAATATGTAAAAATCAACACCGTTAGGAGCTGAAGGCTTCAAAATGCTGAGCGTGCGTACTGTCAGGATGACCGAACACAGCATTAACATGATGGCTATGCCTTTTTGCCCATTTAGCTCCTCCTTAGTAGGCAAATTAGGGTGTTCTACATTAACAGTGGATGTTAATGGTAGGTTTTCCATATTCATACTTGTTTCTGCATTCGTAACTGATGTCGATGTAAGAGAAGGGGCAGAGGATTGTGCATTCATTGCTGATGGCATTGAATGTATATTGAGATATTGGTGAAGATTGGATTATTTATAGAGTGGAGTTTGGATGTGAAGTCTAATGGTTATATGACTAACGGTTTTTCTATCTATATGATTAATTGTTTTTGTTATCTTTTGGTATTCTAAGAACTAGCTATAAATGACTGTAAAATCTATGTATTATAAAAAAAATTGAAGAATAAATTGATTCTTAGCTTGAACATAGATATAGACAAGTGGTTGAATTGCACTCATGCAATCAACAATATTTCAACAGTTATGGCTCCGTTGGCTATGCTAATAACAGCTATTTTTTGGAACGGATATAAGTTCATTTTAAAAGTAAAATAAGAATATATATTCCTATTCCATATTTCTATTCAGCTATTTGATAATTTTGTGGGTGTGTATAGAACAATCATATGACTATTTGTCATCTCTTGTCTTTTAGTATTCAAAGAGTTTTCTATAAATGATTCTTTTAGTCTAATATAAAAAATTGAAAATTTGAATAATAGATTAATTCTAACAGTTTTGTTAAAGAACGCAGCTATTTTGGTAAGGTGGCAGGTGTGTTTATCGAATGAAGAACGTTTTGAGACCATTTTAAGATTTATATTGTTTTCATTAAATTGTTAATTTTGGCTATTGCCAAGGAAATTTTACATGTCGGTGGAGGTTTTCTTAATAATTAGGTTCATTTACAAATACAGAAAACGTTATCTTCTCCCACCACAGTCTTTGCCGTTTTCCATAATGATTCGCTTTAATTATGAGTAGGCATACCCAATTCTGCCCATACGTTTTCCTTGCCAGTTCATAACCACTGTTAATGAGTGTTCGCAGCGAACGCCCATATAATTACACCGTAGGCGTTTTCCATACGAAGAAGGCGAGGCTAAATATTCAGATCAACGGTGCACACTCCTTAATAGCCTTTGGACGACCATCAGATAGATCGTCACCGTTCAATATTTTATTCCAGCGCACAAAAATTTTATTGGTATTGGGAAATGGGAAATGGGAAGCAATCTGCAATATATACTTAAAACAATGACTTAACTCCTTGACGTTAATTTGAGAATGAAATAAAATACTATAAAAAAATGATATATATTATATATATAAGAAATATTAGACAATAAAAAATTCAAAAAATGAGATGACCTAAATTGAATCTTTATACATTAGTTGCTTCAATCTATTCATAATATATTAAAAATAGATATGAAAATATATGTATCATTCTTAAGTGATAAAAGATCATTTGAAGTAGAATTCTTTTATTTTTTCACATAAAGATTAAGTGTCATTTAAGACATTTTTTGTTTAATATTGTTGATGTTTTATAACTTATGTTGGATAAATCCTACGAGGCTAAAACATTGAAGATATGTGTGTGTGTGTGTGTGTGTGTGTACATGTACTAGTGCAAGGGCACCTAGGTGGGCTCATGAAAGACCTACTGGCGCAGGGGCACCTAGGTGAGCTCATGGAAGACCTAGGGCTCCTAGGGTATTTTGGCTTGTAGTGGTGCTAGCCACACCACTAGGTGAATAATAGGACTAATATAGTCCTAGGGTGAGGTAGGTTAAGGTGTGAAAGCCTCTTAAGGTCTAAGTTGCTCATAGTTGCTCAATGAGGTCAAATGGAGCATCTTTTTGTTTCATAGGGTAGGATGGCACAAGTGGTGATTTAACGACCTTTTTACTTGTATTTAATCCATTTAAGGCTTTTGGCAAATTTTAGTAGCCATTGGATCAAGTTTGAAGGTCAAACTCCAAAAGATGTAAAAGTTGCTCAAAAGTTGTCAATGTTGTCATTGACAACATTAACAACTTTTACTTGCATTCGAGCAACGTTGTAGTTGAAGCTTTGTAACTGTCTATTGTTAGGGGGAGACTTGGGATGTGTTTATGAGGTCATCCTTGACCTTATTGCAGGGTTCGAAGCTTGAGAAGATTATGTATGTACGGATTGAACAACAAGTTTATTATCACAATTTTATATTTTTGAAGATTTTGGCACTTTAATGGATTAGATTGGGAATTGTTATTGCTTGAAGTGTTAGAAGAGTTTGATGTGAGATTTTGTATTGTGCTAGTTTGTGTTTTTGTGAAGTTTTAGTTGCTTGTAAAAATTATTTTGGTTTTTGTTTGCCTATTGTTCTAAATCTAGTCTTGGAGCAAGATGGAGTCATGACACCCTCTCCCACCATAGGATCTATACGGTCTCTTGAGATTTAGAAGATGAATTCTTGTACATATTGTACGGAGATGGAGGGGACTTGGAAAGCTGAGGAAGCAATTTTACGGTGATGCCCTAGGTGAGCTAGTGATGCATGGCTAGGGATCACAGTGATCAACATAGGTGTTTTGAGTGGTTGAAAGTTGGAATATGTCAACCGTAGCTTGGAGTGAGTTGAAAGAAGATGTCGTGAGTCCCCAGATTCAATGGGAGGTATTGGTGAAAGTTTCATGGAGGGAAAAACCATCTTTTCATCAGACAACCTGTTAAACCCTTGAAACCCTTGGTTTTAGGCATATTTTTAGGTCATACTATACAGACAGGTTGAGAAGCCTAGACAACCAAAATCTTTGATTTCTCTAAAAAGAGTGTCTAAATCAATGGTTAGTTTTGCCATTTGTTAAGGACTTTTGCAAGTTATTTGAGATTTCCTTCATTAGGAGGGCTAATTACTTGTAGCCATATTACAAGCACTTTTGTGAAATCTTGAATGATTTTTGGAACTCAATTCTAGGGTTTCAAGTTGGACTATGGCTGTGGAACATCAAGGGAATAAAAATTCCTTCCTAGTTGACCATTCATCCATTGGGGTGTCATTTGAGCATTTGAAATTGGTTGTAATTTTGAATCAAGCCTAAGGTATGGTGTTAGAAGGTTGTTCTTACTAATTGATGTGCACTAGTTGAATGGCTTAGGTCCTCATTGTTAGGATCCCAAGGAGAATAGGGTAAATAGAAACCCTATTAGGTCACGTGAAAATACCTAAGGTGACCCTAGAGGAAGCTAGGGTAGGAGCAAGACTAGTTGTAACATCAAAGTGGTATCAAAGCAAGTTAAAGACTTGGGAAGGAAGTGTATGCTTGTAGCTACTAGAGAATCAGTGGGTGAGTCAAGTATGATGACTAATGCAAAGCTAGCTAAGGAAGTCGATGAGCAGAAGGAGAAGAATAAACTCCTTGAAGTAGCCTTGGAAGAAGTGAAGCTAAAGTTGGATGAGTTTGTCGATGCAACAAAGGAAAATGAAGAAGAAGGTAATGAGAAGGGTAAGGGGATAGCAAAAGAAGACATAGTCCCTAAGCCAGACCCTATCTTGAATGAGGAACATTTCTTGAAAGCTATACAAGCACTAGGTGGGTAAGCTTTGGAAGGTGTGCCACTATTTAGTGGAAAGACAAATATAGATGCAATGATGGATTGGTTGGATGGAATAGAGAACTATTTTGAGTGTGAAGGCATGTCAGAGGTGTAAAAGATCAAAGTGGCCAAATCAAGACTCAGAGGCTCAGCTCTAAAATGGTGGAAGTATGTACAAGATGAAAGGGTTAGGATGGGCAAGAAGCCTATAACCAACTATAATGCCATGGTTACAAAGTTGAAAGAAAACTCTCTTCCAGAGGACTTTAAATCCAACTTCACAAAAGGAGACAAGGACTAAGACCAAAATATTTGGATGTGGTCTCTTATACAGAGGAGTTTCAAAGGTTATGCCTTAAATCCAAGAAGCAAGAAGAGCAACCAATAAAGGTGGCTAGGTACTTGGGTGGTTCGAATTGGAACATCTAAAAGGAGCTAAGTTTGTGGACAGCTATCACTATTCAAAGGTGCCACCAACTAGCCCTACATGTGGAGGAAAAGAATAAGAAGAAAGGGGATTCCAATTTCAAGGATAGAAGCAAGGGCAGAAATCAGAGAGGACAAACGGGAGGATACCAAGGTAGAGGTAGTGAATAGAGGAATCAAGGTGAGACCAAGCTGACTGAACAAAGAAACGAAAGCACTCCTAGAGGAGGTTATAGAAGAGGAAGAGGTAATGAAGGAGGTTCTAACAGAGGTAGATGATTAGGAAAAAGGAACTCATACTTTGCTAGTATGAAATGCTATAATTGTGGTAAACTTGGCCATCCTACATATAGATACCCTGAAATGACCTCTTCTTCAAATCATGAAAAGAGAGTGGTATATGCATAAGAGGATAGCTCTAGATGCAAGGAGAATGAGGTGTATGACATAGAGTCTTAAAAAGGTGAGAACCTCATGTTTAGGAGGGTACTCATCAAAAAACCTACTCCTGATGAACCTAAGCATAGAAGGCCTTTGTTTAAGAATAGATGCAAGATCCTTGGAAAATTTTATAAGGTTGTGGTGGATTCAAGTTCTACCAATAATATAATATTAGAGGAGGTAGTAGAGAAGCTTAAGCTAACCAAAATACCACATGTGAATCCATACAAGGCAACTTCACTCAACAAGGGTCAAAGTATACTAGTCAATGAGAAGACTTGGATGGAATTCTCCATAACAGGGTACAAGGACATATTATTGTGTGATATTTTTCCCATGGATGCTTGTCATATAGTGTTAAGTAGACCTTGGCAATATGACAAAGAGGCAATTTATGATGGCAACAAAAACTCAATATCCTTCAGGAAAGGAGGCAGAAATTTCCAATCTATGTTGAAGGGAGAAGAGCCATAGTCTAAGGTACCTGGTGTGTTGTTATGCAGTGGGAAAAAATTTGTTAAGGATCTTAAAGAGGAAGAGAGCCAAAGTTATGTAGTGGTGTTGGAATCTAAGGGAGAATACAAGACAATCAAGGACCCTTTTCCTCCAAAGGTTCAAGCATTGCTTGAAACATACAAAACATTATGAGTGATGGCACTCCTACTACCCTACCTCCTAAAAGAGTCATAAGCCATCAAATAGACTTTTTTTCTAGTGCATCCTTACCAAACAAAGTAGCATAAAAGTTCACTCTGAACCAAAATATAGTAGTTGCAAGACAGGTGCAAGACCTGATGGACCAAGGTCTAATCAAAAAGAGCATAAGCCCATGTGTAGTCCCTATTGTATTAGCATCCAAGAAGGGAGGAAAATGGAGACTACATATGGACTCAAGGGCCATTTAAATAGGATCACAATCAGGTATAGGTTTCCCATACCTAGGATTGAGGATCTCATGGATTGTCTTGGAGGAGCTATGTACTTCACCAAATTAGATTTGAAGAGTGGATACCAACAAATCAAGATTAAGAAGGGAGATGAATGGAAAACAACATTTAAGACAATAGATGGGCTTTATAAATGACTTGTGATGCTTTTTGGTCTCCCTAATGCTCCTAGCACATTCATGGGACTAATGAATGAAGTGCTAAAAGACTTCACTGGAAGCACTACAACATTTTGTAGTGATTTTCAATTTTTTTTGCAATTGTCCCTGATTTCACAATACTGATGTTGGTGTCATAATTGTGATGATCTTACGAGCATAAAAAAAAAAAAAAAAAAACATGATAATCATTTTCCATTTGATTTTGATTGTGGAGAGCTACGCACAAAAGAGGTGGAGTGAGTTGCACTTGAAAGAGGGCCCTTGTGATCAGTGCTCGGTGAATTTGGTTGCTAAGCCCTCATGATCTATGCATTTTTTTGTTGTGGCCTTGCTCTATGATTTCATTTTTGTGCCATGCTCTTGCTTTGTGATTCATTGTCATCTCATGCCCTTGCTCTATGATTTCATTGTCGTATCGTGACCTTGTGGTCTGCATGCCCTTGCTCTACAATTGTCTTCTAGGGCAAGAAGACGTACATATGTGTTTATCGAGAAGAGGTACATATGTGTTTATATTTCCTTTCCTTCCAAACATGAATGTTTTTATATTTCCTTCTAAACATGTATCTCTTTATATATTCTAAGAGATCTTTTTTAAGGTTCTTATTACATATTATCTACACCATAGAAAAAATGAAGAAAAATGATCCAGCTGCATACATAATCCAAAATCCATATAATAAAACAATAAAAGTCACTCAACTTGTGCTGACTAACTTACCTCAAGATCCTGCACAAAATTAATGCAGACCATGAAAAATGGGTAGAGTTCGCAAGAATTTTTACAAAAACATATCATAGCAGGTATTAAAAAATACACAAAATAATTTTTTTACTATACAAACTCTTCTTATTTTGTTGAATTGAAAAAGAAATAGAGTTGAAAGCATGAGCTATGCAATATTAGTTCAATTTTATCCACCCTAGACTCTTTTCTTAGCTCCACCAAATGCTAGGTGATCTTCTACTTCTAAGATATACTCCATTTTAGGTTTTCTTAAGCCTTTAATTTCCTCAATCATTTTGGGGTATGGATGAGTTTTTACTCTCTAGCCTATTGATGTTGATCAAGAAACACATTCACTCTGACCATTAATAAAAAGAATTGCAATGATCTCAACGTTGAATGTAATTGATTCTTGAAAGGCATGTGTGGATTAAGTATTTTTTCTGATTTAATCAAAGGAGAAACAAAATGTACTTGGCAGACATCTAGGATAAGATAAGGCTTAGAGTGGTCATGGCTTGAGCACCATAACCCAAATTCTTATATGATTATTTAAAACATAGAGATCTAATGGTAATAGCTTTCAAATTGGATGTACATGAATATCCATTGGGTCTATGAATAACAATTCTAGGATTTTTTTGTGCTTGTCCTAATAGTACTTGGATAGAAAACATGGTATGCCCAATTCAAGGGGATTGCTTCCCTAATTTTAAAAACGAAAAAGAAAAAGGTTATTGACTAACAAAAAGTTTGTATAGTAAAAACAAGGTTATTGAATTTGGTGTGGACTAAATAAATACACAGAATGATATTACATTGTAAATAGGGTTGTATTTGATATTATGTTTCATTCATAATTATAGTTAGATACTATATGACTCCCTATTTGAATTTTGTTCCCTCTATTTTTTGCTGAAATTTTATGTACCAAGATCTTACTTTGTGCATACTTTGATCATTATAAGTATATGATGATTAGCTGGTTTAGTATTTCATTAAATAGTATCGGACACACAAATAAATTATTTAAATTGAACTCCTTTTTGAGTTTTTTATTCATATATTTGCAACCACTTTCCTTAGTGCGATCCTAAGATGATATGGGCTTTTCTATGCATCATAAAAACATGGAGAAAGAAATAGAAAATCTATTATAGAATATATAATAATAGAGAAACAATATAGTTGGGAGAAGCAAGGATTTAGGTTAGTTGAAGATGAAGAAATAATTTTCAATTGAAAATAATTTAAACAATCAATTTTTCTCAACTAGCAAGATCAAATATAGTTTTTGAAGGTGATAAAATTGCATATGCAAATGCATCACTTGCATGCTAGGCATGAAGTGCATTCCTCAACTTATAATTAATTATTGGATATAAAGGCTCCATATGTTGGCCCAACAATGGAAACCAAGGATGTAATCAAGCATGTATTGGCATAGTCTCCCTACGAGGATCCCAAGTACCTATTGTTGATGTTAATTTGGGCATCACTATATGATCTAAAATGTTATGGAGTATTGAATCTAGTAGTAACTTCTCCCATGTCTCCAAAAAATGTAGCATAGGTTCAAGGTCCCTTGGCTTCTAGGAATTTGTAGCAATTATTCTCACTGCTGGAAGAATAACTTCAATGAAGAGTTGAGTGAAAGGAGTTGAAGAAAAAAGTTCTACTTTTGTGTAAATGCCATAGTCACAAGGCTCGTTCCCTTGCAAAAGCTTCTACCACAACGACATTACCTCTAAACCATGAAAAGGATGATGAAGTGGTTGCCAACCTTGAAACACTCTTATAAGAAATGGCAAAGAAAATGTAGATGCAATACATGACAAATTCCAAGGTGATCATGAAAAATCCTAATATCTTAAATGCAATAAATTGGAGGGTAAGAATCTTATGAGAAGTGTGTTTTCTTTAAAGATCCCATGCATACAAACTTTTAAAGGAGGAAGTAGATAATTAAAGAGCATACACAAAAATCAACAAAATGTTTCAAACGAACATATCCGAGAAACCAACATTTAAGATATTAGGATATGTTGGTTTAAGAAAATGCAGATGTTATTTCCAAGGTGATCATGTGAACAACTCCCTAAATGTTCAAGAAAACAAGAAGGCCAAAACAAGAAGAAGAATGGAGGGAATGACAAGGAGTTACAAACAAGAGTAATGAAGAGGAAGGGAATAGAGGGCAAGGGGCATAGGTTTTTGATCCTTGATAGCTTTCAACTTCGCATTGTGTTGTAACTCTGGCATAGGTGTTTGATCCTTGATAGTTTTCATTTCAACATTCAAGTTTTCAAGATTGGTCAACACCCTCACTTGCAGACCTCTCATGTCAAGCACTTTATGTACTATTTCAACACCATGATCTTGCTTTTGAGCTAATAGTTCTTCAAGTGCATTTTCTTGTAAAATATCAATTTTATAAAACTTTATGTTGTTTCAACATCAAATGCTTCTTTCAAAACCATATGTGAAGATATAAACATCAAGTACAACATGTCCAATATTTTTTCAGATATACACATTAATTACACCAAATTTTTCTTTCAAAACCATATGTGCAAATATAAACATTAAGTACAACATGTCCAATATTTTTGCAGATATACACATTAATTATGAACCAAATTTTTCTTTCAAAACCATATGTGCAAATATAAACATTAAGTACAACACATCCAATATTTTTGCAAATATACACATTAATTACACCAAATTTTTCTTTAGAAACCATATGTACAAATATAAACATTAAGTACAACATGTCCAATATTTTTGTAGATATACACATTAATTACACCAAATTTTTCTTTCAAAACCATATTTGTAGATATAAACATTAAGTACAACATGTCTAGTATTTTTGTAAATATACACATTAATTAAACTAAATTTTTCTTTCAAAACCATATGTGTAGATATAAACATTAACTACAAAATGTCCAATTTCTTTGCAAATATACACATTAATTACACCAAATTTTTCTTTCAAAACCATGTGTAGATATAAACATTAAGTACAACATGTCCAATATTTTTGGAAATATACACATTAATTACACCAAATGTTTCTTTCAAAACCATGTGTACAGATATAAGCATTAACTACAACCAACTCAATAAGGGTACATGAATAAGTTATTCCTATGAATAAGGATCATGTCAGATAATACAAGAGAGTTTGATCAAAATAGGGAGGCAATTGCTAGATTGAGGTCTAACTTTCAAAGACCAGGTGATGAGAAATGTTATTGTCCTTGTAAGTATTGTAATGGATTAAAGACAAGAAGAATCAAAATCAAAATAGCTAAGAGACATTGTTGGGAGAATGGTCACACTAAAGGGGGCTTTGATTATCATCAATTGGTAAGTTGTTTGTTATATTATTTTCACAATTAATATACTTATGAACCACATAACGGGGGTTTGATTATCATCATTTTTATATAGGTTGATCTCCCTAGGGTAGTACATGATATGGACCAATACATCTCGGAGGAACATTGAGGTGTGGATATGGAGGAATATGGAGGTGTGAGTATTGAAGGAGAATATCATGATCTCATGGAAGATGATGATCATGCATCAGAAAAAACATTTGAAGTTGATGGTATGAATGCATTGATCCATGTGATAGATTTGGTACTGGTGTTGTTGTTGTTGTTTTTGCTGATGATGATGATGATGATGAGTATCATATTGAGGTCATCCATGATATACCTCTACTTGAGAAGGAAAACATAGTCCTTTACAAAGGATCACAATCAACTCTTCTCTTTTTTGTATTGTTGTTGGTGAATTTGAAGAATGGTTTGTCCAACATAACAATGTCACGTATGCTAAGTTTTGTGATATACATCATTATAGTCTATAAAAGGTGAAATATGTACCATTAAGATTTTTTACACTAATGACCGATATTTTTTGCTGTAGATTAATAGGTGACTATTTGTTACCACAATCAAATGTTCTCCCTCACTCATACCAAGAATTATGTGCCACTATGAAACATATTGGAATGGAGTATCAATCAATAGATGCTTGTCCTCAAGATCATGTAATTTATCATAAAGAACATGAAAATGAAATAGAATGCCCTAACTTCCATACGAGAAAATATCAAGATGATCAAGTGACAAAAAAGGTGGCTCACAAGGTTCTTCGTTACATCCCCATTATTTTGTGTCTTAAACAATTATCTAGGTGCAGTAGTGTGGCACAATTTATAGATTACCATGCATGCAATAGAAGTTGAGATGAATCATTTTAATTCCTAGAGATGGTTCAACATTTAAGGAAATAGAGGAAAAGTGGCCACACTTTAAAGAAGAACCTCAAAATCTCAGGCTTTCTCTGGCAACTAACAGTGTCAATCCATATGGAGAGATGAGATCCGTTTACTTGGTTTGGTCTATTTTTGTTATCAACAATAAAATTCCTCCATGGATGTCAATAAAGAGGGAGAACATTATGTTGGCAATAATTATTCTGGTATTTAATTATTTTATTGTTACCTACATATAATTATAAGTCTTGGAGTGAAATGACCACAATAATTATCTAATGTTGTTCATTCAACTAGCTAAGTACCAAGTGAAAGATATGAATGTATATATTGCACCTCTTATCAACGAGTTGTTGGTGTTATGGAATGGTTTCACTATGTATGATATCTCTAGACCAATTGGACAAAAACAATTTCAATTCCATGCAATGCTTGTGTGGACAATTCATGATGCCCCAGGGTTGACACATTTTCATGGTATGTTATACCGTAATCTAGTTGTACACGATAATACTAATTCCAAGAATGAACATATTCAATCCAATTTTATCATTATCCTATAGGCCTTCAAACAAAGAGAAAATTTTCATGTCCAGTGTGTGGTCCAAAGATGAAATTTTCTCATTCCAAAAGTTTAAGAAAGGTGTTTGATGAGAATAGGCACTTTCTCCACCCAAAACATTAGTATCGAAGAGTCAAAAAATATCTTTTCAATGGGAAAGAAGTGACTACATCAAAGCCACAAAGAATGACACCTCACCTATGAAAGTTGGAACATAATAGAATTCAAGGTCGTCAAGGCATCAGTACTAACCACCTTCGAAAGGGACTAAAATGTTATCCCAAAGAATTTAGTAGGTTGTCCTACTATGAGCAATTGCAAATTATGCATTTTTTTGATACCATGCATATTGGAAAGAATGTAACAAATACACTATGAAAAATATTGGATGGAAGGCATGACAAAGAAAAACTTGCCAAAATTTGTAGTGACATTCATGATTCCAATCATGCAATGAAAAATATCACTGAATCAAATAGTAATGGAGACCAGATTAATGCAAGTGCCCTTCCTTGGTTATCAACAGAGCAAAAAAGTAATGCCATAAAAGAAGTCATCCAAAAATTGAGATTTCCTACAAGATTTGTTGCGAATATAAGAAATGTCATATCAAAGAAAAGTGAATTTTGCCTAGGGCTAAAAATTCATGATTTGCATACCTTCATCAAGGTAAGTCACAGTCTTTTGTATTTACAATATATTTGTGAAATTACATTCAATTTTCAATGTATTACGTTAGAAAAGAATGGAATGATTAGTTGACAATTGTTGTAGTATGTGCTACCCCTATCACTTCCAAACAACTTTGACGATAATATCAAACAAGTGATATATGATCTTGGAAAATACATGAGGTAAGTAATGATATTTTTTCAATATATCAAACAAGTAATATATTATAAAGTCTCGTATTTATATGTTTTTGTGTCTTGAATCCCTTGTAGGTGGTTTTCATCTAAAGAAATCCATAAAGAAGACATAAATTATTGGAAGAAAAGAATTTCTCTACTAATGTGTGAAATGCAAAAGTGTTTACGTTCAACTTTTTCAATACACAAGAACACTACCTCATACACCAAGTTAAGGAGACCGAATTGTTTGGACCTATTCAGTCCAGGTCAATGTGGATGGTTGAGAGACACTTAAATTTTTTGAAACATTTGGTTTGGCAAAGAGCATGTCCCAAGGGTTCTATGATTGAGGGATATATGGCATATCAAATGATGGTGTACGATAATATCTTCCTAATCTTGCAGTAAAGACCCATATAGATTGCATTTGGGATGTCAACTCCATTAAAAAAATTTAAGGGGAGTACTTGGTGGGGAAAGGTAGATTTAGGAAAGTGAAAGGTAATAAATTATGAGATGTTTTTCATTAAGTAAAATAGGTTTTATAGGGATCCTAAAACCCAAAACTTTTTACATAATATCTGAAATAGAAATACAAAGTAAAGTCCAGCTATTATGCATCTGCTTATAAAAAACCAAAACCAAAAGATAGGCTCACGGCCAGGAAACAAAATCCAGTAACCCTAGATAAGGATGAAACAAAAAATGAAAATTGAAACTATTAGTTCTCCCTATCTATAACTTGCAAGGTCTCTGCAGCTTCATTGGCCCTCTGGTTGTTTGCGCCCACTTGGTCCTGGTTCTATTCATCCGTCGATCCCCTAGTCTCTTTCATTTCTCCCTTAGCTTTCCCAAAGTCCATACTGGCCTTATCTTCTTTTTCCCCACCAAATCCAACATCCTTCAGTGATTCACCCAAACTATTGATATTCTCATTCAGGGTGTTCAAAGTTGCAATCACCTGATTAACCAAGTTTTGATTAGCAATTTTCATCCTTAGAACTCTATTTTCAACCATTGAGATTTGATCCTCCTAGTTAGCATGGTGTCCTTGGTTGTTGCTTCTTAGATGGTCGTCCTTCTGGCTCATTTTCTCCTTGAGCTCTTCTATCTCATGAAACAACCACTTGATAGAGTGAAAGTTATCTATCATGTTGTTTTTAGCATTATTGAGAAGATTGAGCCCATATTCTCTCACACTGTCAGAGATTGCAACTGGAGCCGGGTCAAGAAGTTCATTGAACTGGACTTTTCCATCTTTATCCTCCATCACTTTGGGATTCATTGTCTACCTAACAATCCCCATCTTCACCATTTTAGAGTTGAAGTTTCTCCACAACCCCCTCCTATATTTCAGTAATATCACCCCACTGTCTTCCACCAGAGAAACTAACTTCCCCTGAGGTGAAGAAATAGAGGGGATAGGGCCTAGGATTGTAAGAGTTTGGTCTTTTGTTTCTTCCAGCAGCGGAGCCTCCTTAGCCTTCCTTTTCTTGGGGTTCCCTAGCATAATTGTAGTCTCCTCCTCAACCTTCTCAACCTTCTCATTGTCCTCCCCCTTCACCTCTTCCTCCAACTCCATTTTCTCCTCTTCAATTCTATGCTCCTCCTCCTCCTGTTCCTTAGTCTTGGGGGGATTGGGGGTTAAGCCCTTAGGACTCTTTCTGCTAAGAATAGTGCTAGCAGAGGGAGACAATTTCTCCCCTTCTTTTGACTTCTTGCCTTTAGAGGGGGAAGTGTCCTCATCTTCTGAATTTATGCATTGCACTTCCTCAAAATTTGAGCTCTCAGTTTCCTCAGAAACATCCCCAGTTTCACTAAGGGATTTACCCCTAGTTTGAGTCTTTAAATACTCATATACCAGAAGGAGAAAACCCTCATGAAGGGTTGGGTTTGTAGTGGGTTTCTTATTAAAACCCTCAATGCCCTTGCTTATTGAAGTAAAGAGATGAAAAGGAAAGGAAATATTTATTCCATTCCTAAAATGATTTAAGAGAATGAAGTGGTGTGTTCTGATCCTATCAAATCTAGTATCCAGAGATATATATTCAATAATAACCCTTAAGACATACCTCCAAAGCTTTTTAATCGACTATGTTTCATAGTATGTCTCAGTCTTCACGAGTTTCTTCCTTTCATCCTCATCCTTCAAAAAGTCCTTGACTATGTTACCCGACATTTTCCTTCTCTGAAAAAATTTATCCCTTCCAAGGAGATCTCTGTGACCTAGGTAATCAGTTCCACATTAACCTAATGTGTAACCCTATCAATTTTAACATGCCCATCTTTCCAAGATTTCACCATAATCTTAGTGATCTCATTATCCAATCCATGGAGTTTTTCAATGAATCTGGAAATACCACACTTCTCTAGTTTATGCAAGACCTTCAAGTTATTTCTCCAATTTTCCACCTCCCCTATTAGCTCCTTCCTACTTCTTTCCCCAACCATAATGTCCTCTGGTTCAAAAAACTTGCACCTGTTCTCTCACAAACTTCAGCTTCCTTCAAATTTTGAACCCCAAAAAAAATTTTACATTTGGAAAATATGATGGTAGAAGGTAAATTGACCCATAAAGCATGCCACACATACTCGATATGATGGAAAGTTAATACTTTTGCATGATTCTCATTTACGCCTTGTCTGATGTGTAATCTTACAAATATTACCATAATTAATAATGGATTGCCTTCATACTTCCCTAGATATGAACCAGTAATATTAAATCTTTCACAACCCCTGAAAAGCTGTCGCTGTTATGCCACATCATCATCGTGTTTTTTTATTATCGCTTCATTTGTGAACTAGTCCGCAGCTGAGTTGGCTTCCCTATACACATGGCTAATGTGGACCTTTTTAAATTTTCCCAAGTTAGATTTGATCTCCTCCACTACATTTGCAATAGTCCAAGAGGGCAAAGATTGACCATTTAAACAATTAATAATATTTAAAGAATCCCCGTCCAGCCAAAGGTTCTCAATCCCAGAAGCCAGGGCCAATTTAGCAATGTGACAAGCTGCATTGGCCTTAGCAAACTGGTTCAATTGAGTCCCAAGAGGATAAGAAAAAGCTATAATGCCACCCCCATTATTGTTTCTGATAATTCCTCCACAACTAGCAGGACCAGGATTCCCTTTGGTCGGCCCATCGAAGTTGGCTTTGTGATAGTCTTTAGGGGGAAAAAACCACCTAACCTCCTATCTTTTCCTATCCCTATCCTTATTCTTTTCTACACTATTTCCTCATTCATCTATAAATTATGAGATGTTATTGTAGTTAAATAATTCTTAATCTTCAAAATAAATCTTTCCTTAGTCATCTATTTACTTTTATACAGTTGCTAAAGAGTGGGATGCAATCCATTTGATTATTGCAAACAATCAAAGATTGGATGACAGTATGGATTGAATGATGTCAATATTCCAATCATGGATTAAAATAGGAATATGTGTCTTCATTGGTCAAACAAGCTCATTTTAATAGAGATCCCAATGTTACACAAAAGGAAATAGATTTAGCATATAGTTTAAGAGATCTCCAAGTACTTATAAGTTTGTTAATCAACCATATGTTTTTGAAATTACGATGGAATAATTTATACATATTTAACAATATTGTAGGTGAAACTCCACAAGACTATGTTCTACAATGGTTATAAGTTTTGCATCAAATATTTAGATTCAACACAATGAAAACTTGTGATTCTGGGATAAGTGCAGTCCTCCAAATAACCAATATTTCATCTAGAAATGACTTACATCCTTGGGAATCTCAAAATTGATACTATGGCATTTTGGTTGATATACTTGACTGTGACTTTAATTCCTTCAAATTATTTTTCTTTGTCATCAAATGGTAGAGAATACAACTCAATCAAAATGATCTTGATAGAACTGCTATTGAGCATGAGAATGGATTTCCAATGATTAATACAAGGTTGTTTGAGCCAGTTGGGTATGATCCCTATGTTCTTTGTTCTTCCAAGCCAATGTGAGTAGACATTTTACTCAGAGGTTCCACATAAACTAGGTTGGTCATTTTTTGTTAGACATGATCCAAGGGGAAAGCCAACAAAGTATATTGTGATGGAAGAAGAAGATGTCAAGGAAGAGAAAGAAGTGGATCATGATTGATAGTTAGTTGATGATGCTCCTAAAGCAAATGATGTTGCTACTGATCATGATGATGATGAGGATGATGATGATGATGATGATGACAACTAGGATAGTGGTGGTGACAATGTTGACAATGATGATGATCCTGATGATGAGATGGATGAAGAATAATATCAACATATATACAAGTAAACATTTTCTATTTGATTTTTTATTTCTAAATTATTAATAAAAGTAAACATTTTTAAATTGAATTTGGCGTAGTAATAAAAATTTAACTATAATGTGTTGGGATTAAGAAAACATCTTGTATTTTAGTTGAAAGCATACAAAGGTTGTTCCTAATGAGCGTATTGAGGTCCAAGCTGGCAGGCGGGCAAGATGATGTGGTTGGACAAGGTAAAGAGCACTACAATGTTCTTCAAAATCTTTTAAGTCTCAATTTTTTTAATTTAACCCTTTTATTTTTTATTGTAGAGGATCAACCTTTAAAACAAAACGAGTGCACATCCATGGGTGAGAAGAAATATCAATGACGACATGGATATGCCTCTGCAACAATATAGGGAATGACAAAAAAGAAAAAAGAAATTATTCATGTAAACTTATGTAACTTATTTGATGAGGACTATTGTTTATGTATAGATGTTTTATTTATGTTTTATTGAATGTTCTAATGAATCTTATGTTTCAATTTTAATGTGAATGTTATAATGAAACTAATGTGTTAATGAATGTTATCATGTGATAATTCATGAATCTTACATTTTATTAATAGAATGAATGAATTTTAGATGTTAACAGGGATTGTAGATGTTGGGGGGGGGCGGGGGGCGGGGGTCAAATGAGCTTCCACCTTCACATGGTCGGCCCTAATTAGTAGAGAATATTAAACTATTCTTGAAACTAAGTGAAGCTCTCAACTTTAACCTATGATTGCATAACAACTAACTGTGTGAATCACTTAGTTTTAGGCAATGCAGAAGGATGCCATAGTCAAACTCATTTATTTATGTTGAATAATATTACAGGGAGGAAGTAGAGGATTGTAAAGTATATATGACATGCAACTCTTAATGGAGAAAGAAGGTAACATTAATAATTTCACAATTTATAGTCCTTTCATAGTCATCTATATACTCATAAATCTATCCATAGAGAAAGCATAGTCCTCTATATAGTCATAAATATGTCCATAAAAGCCTTCATAAATATGAAATTTATCTTTGCTAATAGATTCCCACTTTTCTCTTTGGTAGTGATGAGTTGTGAAATAACCTTCATAATTGTCATTGCAGAACCTTTCAAATTTAAACGTGCTCAGATTCATCAGATGTAGAATCCATGGGATCACTGAAATTGGGCATCTTCATTTAGACTTCGCAAGGTGTGGGAGCTTAGAAGAACTATGTAACGACTTTCACTGCCTGGTAGGACTAAAAACATTAGAACTGAGTAATTGCAAGAGGTTGTTAAGGCTACCTCTATGTTTTGGGAAACTTGGCTCACTAGAAACCTTAAAATTATCAGTAAACTAGAGGAATTGTGCAGTCATTTCCGTTGCCTTATAGCACTGAAATATATACATGAAGTCAAAATTCCCTCTGATTCTAATATGATCAAGATCTTCAAAGATCAACTAAAACATATCCTCTATCCAATCCTTCAAAATCAACTAAAACATATCCTCTATCCAATCCTTCAAACGAATGTGTTAGACTCCCTCTAAACATCAATCTTCTAAACTTCCTCATCTCTGATAAAGTGTTAAACTCCCTCTTTTTCCTATAAGAACATTCTTGGGGGAGATCAAGGCACATAGCTCTTATAGTACACATAAAAGTACAAATAAAATTGTTAACATTAATTTTAATGTTAGCAATTTATCTCATGCCTCATGTAACGCCCCACCAAGGGATCCAAAAGAATTAACCTAAAGTTTAACTAAGTTGGCCATACTTTTTTTTTTTTTGAAAGAAGAATAACATACACATCAATCATAAAGTAGTGGAAGCAATAACCAACAATAATACATAAGCAAACCTAATAGATTACATTCCTTAATGATCCCAAGATGTTTAGTCACATTTTAATTTAATTAATACTAAGTCTAACAAATACCACATCCACATGAAAGAATAATTACAAGTCCAAGTCCATTTAAATAATATACATTTGTTCTGAATGTCACTTGGGCAATAAATTCAGAATGCTCAATCATCCACTGTACATGTCACAGGGTATGAAAGGCTGAAAGGATATACATTTAAAATAGATTACATCATCCCTTTTGGACCCATGAAACAAAGTAAAATAAAACAAGTAAAGATCATCCACCATAAAGATATAACCATCCATCATAATACACACAGATAGAATGAAAGGAAAAGCAGAAAGGAAACTCTAGCCACGGCAACAAAAAATAGATCTCAATGGTAAGAGTAAAAAGCACTACCACCTAGCTGCGTGGTAACCCAAAAAGGCCCACTCCCGCCATGCTGAGGAGATAGTCTCAAGTCCCAAATAGGATATCAATCAAAAACTCAAAAGTAATATCTAAGTCAAGGAAAACCCTAAAAGTAATAGAACTCAAAGGTTCCAAGATAAACTGACATCTAGACCCAGAGGCAAACATAGACATGTAGGAAATCTTTACTGCTAGTGGGAAAGTTCCATCGCATGAACCAACTCTAGGGTTACCTGGCTAGTATTTTAATCCTCTGACCCCCTAGTGACTCTATGCAACACTAGTATCATTTCGTACTAACAAGGCATAACGAGTCAAATTTAAGGTTACTTGGCTAGTCTTTTAATCCTCTAGCCCCTTAGTGACTTTCTGTGGTACCAATATCTTATTAATTCATTTTTAACCATTTAATGAAATATTATCACTTATTAAACTACTTACAATGGGTTACCCTGGCAGCCACTTTGGGTCCTGGCCTCCATTGCAAGCCACTTCCCAACTTAAAATACAGATTACCTACCCTAGACTCATAAAAGTACAAATCAAATAATCATAGTATATCACCTCAATCCTATACAAGTGAATGGAACGCATCAAAAGATAATTCACATTAACCCATTAGTTCTTTACAAGCAGCTAGAAAACATCCCAAAATTACTGATCGAAGACTCAAAAAAGGTTAAGTCAAATATATCATAACATTCATCTCATTATCCCACAAGGACACTGAAAGCAATAACCAACAATATAGTCAAACTCATTATAGAGCATATCAACACATTACCATGGTTGAGTTTAAAAGATCAAGATCAAACCAGCATAATACCACAATCACAGAACTCCCAAGCCTCTGGTAGACATTCTTAAACTAGTCAACACTCTAGTCAACCCAAACCCAAAACACAAACAACATAGAGATAACATAGTAGTTTCATAGTTTGGTTTGATTTTGAAAACACATGGTTGAGTTAACAGTAAGGTTTAAATATATTTATTTCAATGTAAGTTTGCGAGAACCTAAGATTTACATTTTAACCCTTACTATTTACCCCATTCTTATATTTGAATAAAATTCACAATTACCCTAATTCAATTTTAAGTCCATTATTCCAAATAACTTAAGGATAATTATTTATTAAAATTATTAAAATAATAATTTTTAATTTTTAAATAAAATAATTACAATAATATTTTAAAAATAATATCATTAATAAATAATAAAATATATCCAACACTTTATTAAATAATTTCCATTATTATTTAAAATTAATTAAATACATTTAATTAAATTAATTAATAATTATATAAATTAACTAAATTAATCATTTATTAATTATTTAATAAATTTATAAATATTAATTAAATTAATACTAATTAATAATTTAATATTTAATATTATTAATTATTAATAAAAATAATACTAATTAATAATTTAATATTTAATATTATTAATAAAAATAACTTTTAAAAAAAATAAATTTTTTTGCATAATACATAATGTGTTCATATTTAAAAGGTCTATCAACCTTTGACCTATGGTGGCAGGTCTGACTGTTGCTGCAGGCAGTAGCATTTTCTATTGTTGCGGCCAGTAGCCTGGCCTGCTGTCATGGCTTTATATGTCAGGTGAGTATGGGGGGTGTGGGGATTCCCCACCCCCTCCCAATAATATTTTTTATTTTTTTTATTTTTTTAATAATAAATTTTTATAAACAAAACCCTCCTATTTAATAATTTTTTTATAGTTAATTTTTTATATATAAAAGTTCCAACAATATCCTTATAGGGAAAATACAACCAACCAGTTGAATTTTCAATTTAAATTTTCCTTTTCAATTCAAAACCCTTCCTGGTTTAAATTCCAATTTGTAAAATTACTGAACGAGGATTCTATGATATTTTTATCTTTATGTATACAGAAGAAACCCACATGCATACCAATAATTCCAAAATACAATATTGAAAGATTCGTCATAAAGAAATTTGGGTAGACAATTCACAGTCACAAAGAAGATGAGAATGTTAAATAACAAAATTAATTAGGTGATCAAAACACAAGATTCTACTTGGTTATAATGCTAAATTTTACAAACACCCAAAAGATTGTAAGAGAAATTTCTTCTCTCAAAACCTTCTCTCTGAAAATTCCTCCTCCAAAATTCCCCAATCCCTCAAAAATGAACCCTCAATTGCTGATAAGGAGTTCTCTCCTAAATTTGGGGCACTAATTGTTGGAAATATTCAAGACTATGTTAGGTTACTGAGAGGGGAGGGGTGAATCAATAACCTTAAAAACTTTACCAATTTTAGATCTTAATTGCAATAATCCAATTACCATTTAATCTATTAAATTAGATCTAATTGCATGCATGAGAAACTAAAAACATAAAACATTAATAACACTAAAAACATAAAACATTCATAACACAATAATTTGGTGACCTAGAAACCTTCCAAATAGAAAGTAAAACTAGGGTGGGGATGATACCCACAAAACTTCAATACTGCAGCATAAAGTTGACCTGTTAAGGCTTACAATGATCACTTCTAATGATCTACCCTCTTAAGAGCAATTAAGACTGCTAGGTCCACCTTGTTAGAGGTTTTACAAACACACAATTAAGTATGCACTCGGTTAAGAGATTTGACAAAAGACTCTTAAGTCTACATTGTTAAAGGATTTTGACCAGTTCACCTATTAGGATGAAACAATAGATCTCTGACTTATAACTGGATTACTGATAGAGATTCTTTGAAGTACTAATCACCTTTCTGTGATAGATATGACTTTGTTGCTCCTTTTCTGATATGGCCTTACAATACACTTTGTCTACTGTTGATTCACATTCGCATGCTTCTATATCATATTACCATTACACTTTCATACTTTTTTTCATCATCTCATACTCATTTGGATATGATACAATACATTACACACACACACACACACACACACACACACACACACACACACACACACACACACACACACACATATCAATCCAATTTACAAAACTACAAAGTCAGCCAATATACAAGTTAACTCTAATATTACAAAGTCAGCCCAAATTAAGATAGTTAGGTTCCGAAGACTGACTTGGTGAAGTTCTAATACACGATGTCCACTGTCACTACTTGACATTGCCATGATTCGATAGAAGTAGAAGCTTGGTCCATACTAATCATCTCAGAGTAGTCTCAAACTCAATCTGTACTGGTGACTCAGTAAATACTGTGTAACTTGGTAAATACTATGTAACTCGATTACCATGACTACACTTGGTAAACACTAATCATCACATAGCTTAGTTAACACTAACTTCACCTCACATGAACTGCTAGCTCAGTAGAAACTACAAAGCTTGATAACCACTGAACTGCTCGGGTTGAACTGTTGGACTTCACACTGCCTAATTCTACTCGGTTTGAACTGTAAAGCTTGGTGGCTACTAAATTATATGGCAAAAGTTGTAGATTGTTCAATGAGCTTGATAGCCATAAAAAATTTGAATAAGTGTTATCACTAATAACAAAATTGACTGAATGTCAACAATCTCCCCCTTTGGCATCAGTGACAAAAACACTTATCAACCAAAACTTATATACATCATAGTGTAGTACTGGCTCGGTATGGTATACTATTTTTTTTTTTGAGATTTTTCAAAATTTGTCTTTGTAAGTATATACAATATACTATATCTGCAAATTCTCTACTATATACACTTTTCTTTCCTTTGCATGATTCTCCCCCATACAATATACATAGTATAACAAGTATCTCTCACTATATATGGCATATTAAGTGTCTCTCCCTCTTTTATTGTCTCACTCCATATATAGCATACTAAGTGTCTCTCCACATATATACATACTATCTCTCCCCCTTTTTAACAATAATGCCAAAGATTTATTCAAAACTTATTTACACAGAGACATCAATATGAGAAAGAAAATCAAAATGTACCTTAAGTATCAGTGCTAGAGTCTTATCCCAATTCTCTTGCAAGACTTTGCACATATGTAGAGCAATTTGCACTTCTACAGAGAGTTCTATCATATGATCTGCAATGGAGAAACTATTGTCATGAATCACTGTTTTGGAATAAGCAATATGCTTCTGCATTGTATCCATGATGAGAAGGATCATATTCTGAATATTTATCAATAAAGACTAGATCCTTGCTTCTTCTCTCAATAACTCTGCCTGCATATCTGACAAGAATTTTCTTTTCATATGATGTGCAGAGCTTGAACTAGGGTCAAGTTGCAACTATTGTGCACTATCCTTCAGATCTTTATCAATCTTTCTCATTTTTCTCTTTATTTATTTTGTGAACTTGGTAACATTACACAACTTTCCCAAAAGTGATGTTACATTTGTGCAAGAGGTTTCAAGACTGGTCAAAATTGAGGAAAGCTCCACTTAATGAATAGCAATTTGTTGAGAAATGTGCTCAAGCACTTTATTATCAAATTTGTTTTTTGTTTTCTCAATCAATTTGTCTTGACCACTGGAGTCCTCATTAAACCTCTGGACTACCTCTTCAATTGAAACAGAATGTGTTGAGAAGTATCAACTTTAACACCTATTGCCTCAGTCAAAATATTCTTGGCATCTTCAATGATTTTATATTATTTTTCTCTCTCCTCTCTCAATTTCTTTTGCTTTGCCTTCTTTTGGAGGAGTTGACCAACCATATGCATTTGATCTATAGTTATATTATCAAAATCCCATTTGGGAATCTTAATCTCCTCATCTATGTCAATATCCTCCTCTATCTCCTTTCCACTTAAAAATCCTATACTTGGTTGAGCCTTAGTTTCAACTATCCTTATACTTAATGCCTTTGAATCTAGAATAGAAACAATTGTAGAGTTAGTAGGACTAGCAGTGAAAATTGATATAGTACCAACAAATGGAATACTGACTGGTATGCTTACTAAATCCAAAACTGAAGTACTTATAGAAGTATCCAAAATTGTAGAAGATAAAACTATAGAACTCAAATTTGTACTTATTCCCGAAGAACACAAAATTGTAGAACATAATGTACTCATTATTGATGATGCTAACTCAGGAGATGGAGAAGAGGGAGGTTGTAGCTCGGTAGATGAAGTGGTAGACACTTCTATCAATGATGTGCTAAGCTGTGAGGGAGCGAAGAATGATTGGACATTTTATGTATCTACTATGGTCACAATCAAACTTGTTGAAGTTGTCTCTAAACTTGATGTAGCTGCCAATTTTCTTGGAGAGTGAGGAAGTGAGGCAATGACTGTAGCTGCTATCTTCATAGGATCAGTCTCCTCATAATCTTCTTTGTCTTCCTTGGTATCTTCTTCCTCTTTATCTTCTTCAACTTCTTCATTGTCAAAATGTGTTGGCTCAGAGTATGTTTCTTCTTCCTCATCATTATTGTCATCATCCTTGACTTCTACTGGGAAGTCACTTTGTTTATGCAAGTGATAAACATTATTCCACATACTTGTGGCATTCTTGACCACATGATCTATATCTTTTAACAAAATTAAACAAGTATTGAATCTTAGAGTCATCTTATCTTCATTTTTCTTTAAGGACTCTTTTACCTCAGCATTTGTAATGCTTGATAACAACTGCCTCAATGTTTGTGCATAGATATCTTTTGTTGTTTACATAACAAAGTCCCATATTGGCTTTAATTTCTCTAACAATTCATTAGAGATCTTGGAAGCTATCTAATTAGGGGAATACTTCCATTTTCCCATCTTGGTTAGCACCAATTCTTCAACCTATTTCTTTTCAGCCTCTATCTTGCTTTCATACTTCAATGATTTGAAGTTGGTTATGCCTACACCTTCTTCCAATTGTTTCATTTTTTCTTGGAATGTGGGAGGAGGTTTGCTAAACACAACTTCACTGCCTTTCTTCCTTGATCTTCTAGTGAACACTGCAATGGATGGCTTGGTGATGATCACCTTTCCTTTCTTCTTCACTGGCTCTTCTTCCTTTTTTGACTCCTCTTCATCCTCTCCTTCCTCCACATCTTCTCCTTTTCCCTCAGTCAACATAAGAGGTGTGCTTGTTTTCATTTTTGCTATTCTCCTCTTGCCTTTGTTAACCGCCTATGGAAGCTTGATTTCAAGCTCTATTCTTGCCTTGGCCTCATCATACATTCCAAAATGTGGTGCCTTTAGATCAACAGGTTCAATTACCAAGGCTTCAATTATGTCCTTTGCTTCATCTATCTTTATCTATATTTAACATTTTTCTGGTTGGTCAAAATTTCAACCAATCCATTGGTTGAAAACCTTCCAGAGGCATTGGAAAAGTTCAATCAAGCGTTGGTCAAAATTTTGGCCAATGAAGGTGGAAATTTTGACCAACAAAGGTAGAAAAAATTCAGGTGTTGATCAAATTTTTGACCAATGAAGGTGGAAATTTCAACCAACAAATATAGAAAAAAATTTAGGCGTTGGTGGAAATTTTGACCAACAAAGGTAGAAAAAAATTCAAACATTGGTGGAAATTTCGACCAACAAAGGTTAGATGGAATGTCAGAACTAACCTCCAACTAACTACTATCACCATCCCACTATATTATAAGTTATAGTGGTGCTCTAGATTTTCTCTATTCCATCATACACTTACATATCATACACTTTACCACAGTCCATATCAACAAGGTTAGAGAGATTAGCTTCATTTGACTGGTATGTGGAAGACCTTATGTTGAGAAGTTGTGTGATTCACGTGGAGTAGAAGGTGTTTTGGCCCCTTGGAAGGAAGCTTCATCTCTTTTACTGGCTTCTTTATTTTTACTTGGAGAAGCATATTGCTTTGAATTGTCCCCATGGTTCCTTGCAGATGATGCCAAAGCACATGATAATGTGTTGGTCTACTGTTCCCCTATAAATGATAAAAACTAGATCAATTTTTGTTATAATACATGGCAAAGAAAGCATGACAAGTTGATTTAAGAAATAAATATTATACCTATATCCCAGCATGACTGCAAAGATAAAAGTCAAATTATGTGGGATGGAAAATTTTGGAATCAACCACAGTGCCTGAAAATATAGGAAACCCACATTAGTGTTACAAATTGGCACCTTTGAATAGAGAAAAATAGTACTATATAGCCTTATAGGACCTTCATACCTGGCAAGATGTTTCCGCTTCTGTCTATAGAATGCCTATTTTCATGGTTGTTCCCCATCTTAAAGAAGAGTCTTAAAATCATCAAGAATATATCAAAGACAGAGCATGATATAGTTATTGGAAATGAATCATCATTTTCAAAAAAAAGTGTGAATGTTAACATGGCTTTAGATCATGAAAATCAAGCAAGGGATCAACTTGGAAGTTTTGTGTCAATTCAAAGACAACATCAACATAAAACTCTTTACCCAAATAATGTGTCAACCATTAGTGACTCTTCTTGGACTGAGGAAGATAATAAAAAATTGAGGAAGGACATTGAGATGATATTTAAGGAACATCACAATGCTTCTAAAAATGCTTCAGTAGTTTGGCCAAAGTATGACCAACTTACTACAAGGCTTTCACAAGACTTGGCAGAGCAGTTAAGATTGATCATCTAATTACATATAGGTGAGAGATAATGATGGGTTAAAGGTGAATAATTTACAAATTCTAGGACGTAATAACAACGAAATTAGATTATAGAAAATTGCCTTCAAACTAATTAACTAATGGTATGGTCCACCTTAAGATCATAGACTGGTAGATACTAGTTAAGGTTTCATCTTCTAAATAGCAAAGGTTATTAATAAGCTAATTAAAGGTCTAGAATTGGTAACAAGTGAATAATAAACAAATTCCATGAGGTAATAACAAAGAAATTAAATCATGGCAAACTACCTTCGAACAAGTTAACCAAAATTTTGGTCCACTTAATTATCATATACTGGAAGATACTAGTAAAGTTTCCAATATCTAAATAATTGAAGAATGATAATGCACAATTCAAAGGTCCAATTATAGAACAAGTCACTGAGTTGTTGGCTAATCTATTCATTGTTTCCACCACCCTGTCTCAAAATGAAAGGAAGAATAGTGAAATAATCTCTAAATATGAAGCAGCAATAAGTAATTTTTATGTTAGGATCAAATTTTGTAAGGATTAGTAAAGAAGAGTGCCTCAGGAATTGCCAACTTACTTGAGGGTTGTAGAGTCTTCTCACAAAGATATAGATTAGTAACTCTTTCAAAGAATTGTGAAACATTTCCAAAATCATACATACACAATTTACTGTCCATATACCATATAGTAATATGCACACTAAGCAGTCCAAAAAATTAGAATATGTTAATAAAATCAAAGTCTCAACTCATCTATTTCATTTAGTCATTTCTGAAACAAAAATTGGAAAATATCGATTCATTATGCCTTCTACTAACTCATTTAATAGCCACTATAAAACACAACTGCCTTACATATCAGTGTTTTAAAAATATTTTCTTGTGCAAGGCTATGACAACAATTGGCATAAAAATTAGTGCAATCTTGGATGCCATACCTTTCTAGTAGACTTATTCATGATGATTTTAAGTGCATCCACAAGTTCTTCAGCCAAAGCTGTAGTTACCCAAATTTCCTATAAAAAATTGAATAAGTAAAGTTAAAGAAATAGTAAGAGTATATGTACACACTTTACTTTGAGAAAAAAAAAATTAGTATCTCTAATGAGTTGTCTAGTCAATTTTCTTTTTTGGAAACTCAAAAGCTAGTTTCTACTTTACTTTGAAATATGTAAGTATATGCAAGAAATCAATTATGATGTAGTGTTATACTAAATGTACTCTTTGTAAAAGAAAAACAACATAGGAAGGACTCAAGGAGTAGTAAATGAATCCATTCTCTTCCAAAAAGTAAATTTCATGAGTTTCCTAGCCAACTTCCATTTTTGGTAACTCAAAAGACAATTTCTACTTTTCAAAAGCAATGTTAAAGTTGAATGTACATTTTGAAAAAGCAAGATAGTGTAGCAAAGGGACTCAAGGAATAGCAAATGAACCCATTCTCTTCCAAGAAGAATCTTAATAAGTTTCCTAGCAAATTTAGGTTTTGGTAACTATAAGATAGTTTTCTTTAATTTGAAATGTGTAATTGCATGCAAGAAATTAATTATGGTGTAGTATCCATCAAAGCTACCAAACTGAAGCAAGAGCAGATCATGTTTTCCAGTAATTAATACTTCACTACAAATGGATGAAGTTTTCTTATTTTGTGAGTTTACTATGTGAAACAATCCTCAGTAGCTTCTTGAGTATTTAAGTCCTTGAAAAAAGCTTCAGAGAATTTCCTTCTATTAAAAATAGTCACATATGGCTCTCATAAATTGCTCAATTATATACAAGATGTCCTAATCACTACTCTTTCAAATTCGAACATTCTTTTCATTTACTTCATCTTACAGAGGCAAAAAATTGGTTTAAACATTTGTCGATTCAAGTTGTATACAAGAGATGCATGTTTTGTTTCACATATCTATCAGATTTTCTCTTTTCCTGGGAGAATTCTCTGTTTGATGATTTTGCTAATAATAATGATCATGTCAATAGCATCTACAACATTCCTCTTACTGCTTTTTCTTCCATTTTAGTTCTTCTATTTCCAACTTTTCTTGATACAAAATTTATAGTTGATATGGTCTGGACACATTTGATCAATCCTAATGAGCTGAAAGTGAGAGCTAAGATGATAAGTAAAATATTGCCAACCAAAGTAAAACATTAGAAACAAAGAATCAAAGATGATGATACAGCTTGTTTCTTTTAATGGAATATATTAATAGTTGCAATGATCAATAGAAAAACAACAATCCATTTTTTTTTGTATCAATGGCAATTCCATGTTTTCAAATTTTCATTGATATGCTTCAAATGGTAGCAACAGTGTTTCCTAGATATTAAAAGTTGGTATCATGTCTAAGCATGTATCCTTATTTTAGATGTATACATTTCTTTAAACACTAGATATGGGAAACCTTTTCTACACAAAAGAAAATGAAGCTTTGCTAAAAAATGAAATATTTTTTGATTTTGTTGCAGGCATATGAGAGTATGATGGAGATTCCTAGTGTGGGGAAGATGGCAATGATTGGCAAGAGTCATGTTCTAGAAGGAGCTTTTTATTGCTTCTTGATTCTACTTATTTGGTTGATGAGTACTACACCTAAAAAGACAAGGAGAATGTACAAGAATAAGGTAGGAGTTTTGAAGTTTAGAGAGGCTAATAGGAAGATGGAAAAGAAGGGTCACACAACAGCATTATGCAAGGGTACAAAGGCATGGAGTTCAAGGAACTTAGAAGGAATGGAGTGTCAAGAAGACAAGTATGTAGCAGGGATGAAGTTGAGATCTTTTCAAGCACATGAAAATGTTTTTCCTAATGTTTATTTTGCAAGTACACAGTTTCCCAAGGACTGGGAAACATTTGAAGTTAGGGAGTTTGGTGCAGGGGCACCCAATGGACACATGAACATATAGGGTACACCAGGAGTCATGAAGGAGACCATGAAGGTACAAGGGCAATCAATGCCTAATGAAGACATGTCAAGTCATTTGATGAAGGATTATGGCTATTGAAGCCATCAAAATGTAAGGAACTTCATAAAGTTGTCAAATTGTAATGTATTGCCAAGAATGGGAAAAATGGCATAAGTGAGGTGTCAAGAGTTAATCAATATGATGTAATGAGTCATTTGAAATCCTAGAATTTCCTAGGAAGGGTTATAGGTTGCATAGGAATTGCTAGAAACACAATGTAATGGCAAAAGTTCAATATGTTGTAAAATTGTCAACATTGACAATGAAAGCCAAATATGGCACCCTAGAGGAAATTAAGGATAAAGGTGGAGTCTTTAGCTCACTTAGGTGTCATAAAGCCATTTAGATAAAATAATACATGTTGCCAAAGTCTTAAGCCAAGAAAGTGGCTAAGAGAAAACAAACAAGTCGTGATTAAAGGAAAAGAGTTACAAAAATTGTTGTTTACTGTCATGTGACAGTTATAAGGGAATTTGGTCGATGGGAGTTAGTTTGTGGATAGTTAGAGGGCAAGAGGTCTTTAAAAAGAATTCATTTTGGACGTATGAAATAGTGGTGGTCGAGGAAAAAGTAGTTTGAAAGAAAGAATAAATAAAATCTCTATCATTTCTGTATTATTTATGACTGTCATAACAGTGTTGTCCATTATTGTTTGTTTCAAAGTATTTACTAGTTTCTTTGCATGAAAAGTTTGTTCTTTTGTAAGATTTTAAGGTTGATAGAAGGCTATCAATCATTTATTAAAAGTTTCTTTAGCATTGAAGTCAAATATATTGTAAAAGTCTTATTGAAAAAGTGTTGAACAATTACTGTCTATCATAAACACATGACAACAACATTGCAATTTTGTAAACAAATGAAGTGAGGCATCTCCCACTGTTTGTTTAGTACTATAAATTGTGGGAGAGGAGTCCAATGTTTTAATATGTATTTCTAATATGGAATAAGTGTAGGTTTATAAGAAGACAGAGAGAACAATAGACTGATAGAGCAGTGCGACTGATGAACAAACAGTGAAGATGCATTTGCAAGGCACCACATGGTAGATAAGATAAACTGAGGGTCTTAGTGGATGAATATTTATTGGAAACATTTGAGTGAGTAAATTGTAAGGTGTTTGAACCATTAGAAAGGTCTTGTAAGTTTGGGAAGGGTCTTTTCTAGGAAGCCCTAGGCTAGAAACCCTAAAAATGAGGGTTTGATGAATAAGTGTCTAGAAATGCATGGAAGGTTAGACAAATTGAGGAATCCTACTATGTAAGAGATTCCCTAAGACTATGTCAAGGTTTGGAGTGTTGGGTATGAGTGAAAAGAGAAGTTTCTTTGGCTACTAATCTGTAAAATCTGAGGTGCACATACTTGGTATAGCTCAGAGGAAGTATAAATTATTGTTGATTTGAGATTTTTGTTGGGTTGTTTAAAAAGAACATTGTGGTTTTTGAGGATTTAGAATCTAGAGTACAACATTGTAGGCAGAGGAAGAATATGTGCATTTGAAGTTTTCCTAAAGCATGTATAATGGAGTACTTAATGGTGCATACATAAATCAAGTATATGTTAAAAATATCAAGTTTAAAAACTCTTATTTTGCAATGAACATTCTCTCAAGTATAACTATGGATCAATTCATATTAGGAGACTTCATACTAATTGATAGCATAAAGGATAGCAAATGATTTGATGTATTAATATTCTCTAATCTGTTTTATCATGGCATTCTAATACAACTAGGATTTAAAAAGAAAAAAATGTATGCTAACCTCATCATCTTCATCTCTTCATTTTCTTTCTTTGATCTCTTCTTTTAGTTTCTTCAGTATTCCATTCCATCAAGGTTGTGCCTGTATTTCCAATGAACAATTTTCAACATCATTCACTCAAAATTTCACACATGTGACTCATAATGTCAAGTTACAAAACTAAAACTATAATCAAAATGGGAGGAGCAGAGAATGGAAATCTCTCTAAATGAAGAATCCAATAGGTGGGATGGAGGTATTACATCTCTTTCCAATTTAATTATGCAAACCTTTGAGTGTTGTAAAGACCCATTAATAATATGCCAAGATTTTATGTCAAAGTAGGGTATCGGATGGAATAGGGTGACCCTATTTTGGTAGGCTTATTTAACACAGCATTAAAAATATAAAGCAAATGTGTAAACACAAGATTATATAGAGGAGAAAGAACTATTTCAGCTTATAAAGCACAAAACAATAATAGGTCAGACACAATACGTGGCTTAGATAATAGAAGAAAGAGCTATTTAAACTTATAGAGGACAAAATGATAATAGTTCATACACTGATGACACACAACTCTGTTAAACAAAATCAGATTGCACACAATTGTTAAATATTAAGAACTTTCAATGATGCAAAAATATTTGAAGAAAGTCGAAAGAAAATTCAATATTTCAAAGAATAGAAAATCTAATATGAAATTGGATATTATAGTAGAAAGAAAACAAAATCTCCATAATATTTACTAGTATTTAAAGTTTAAAAAGAGCCACAACTACCATGAGCTGGTAACAAAAAATTTGGGTACAACTTTTACTGGCATTACTACTTTAGATACATACATCAGATATTTTAGGAGATTCTATAGATCTCAGAGAATAGAAAATTGAATGCTCCATTTTTGTTGAAAAAAATGACTTTATATGTTGTACAATAATTATGTGTTGGATGTTTGTACGGATGGTAAAGTAAATGTTCCATTTTAAATTTCCTTGTCGAAAAACTTAACTAAAAAAGCTTTTATTTTCTTACTATGTAGAGCAATTGATATCAAGGACTTACAGAATTGTCATCCAAGGATTTTCTCCTTAAGTTATTTAGTTGGATTGATTAACTTTCTATTTTTTCTTTGGTTCTTGATCATTTCAATTTTGTAAAGATCACCTTGTGATTTTTTATTTAAGCAGTATTCTTCTCCTTTATTTACTATTGAATATCTCAATCAATTATCATTTAAATTTCAAAGCAGTACACACTATTATTCTTTCATCCATGATCACACATCTGTGACTATAACTACCAATCTAATATTTTAATTGATTTACTTTATCCAGCATGAAATTATTGACATTTAAAGAAATGGGTAAATAAGAACTAGTGGGATATCATTTTGCCCTAATTTTTGTGTGTTAGTACTTGACCTTGAGAATTCCAGTAGTAACACTTATTCACGAAACCCTAGACCTTTATACAAAAAAATTTAGTAGTAACAAGTTAGTTGGAATCCCAAAAAGTTAAGCTACATTAACCTAGCAAGACAACTAGTAGGCCACATCAAGACATGCATGTTTATGGATGGATTTATTTAGTTCTATCCTAACAAGCCCCACTAAACTTGTTAAAATTAACATTGAAAGAACTATATCATCAACAGATGCTGATAGAAATCGCTTTACACTGACCATACAAATGACATTCATTTCCAACTCAGTCTTCTAATTTCCTATGTTGCAATCCAATCCCTTCAGAAGGTTAAACAATATATAGAGACTATTTAGAAACATGCCAACTACAACAAATAGTTCAAATCCATTCAACATACTACATAGCAAATAGAATGTCTCTTATTAATTTGAATGCTGTGAACTTGAAGTCATAAGAACTACTTAAACAGTTATTAGTACAGAACAGTTTAAAATTCACAAAGATCATACATAAAATATATGTTTTCCCAATGAAAATAATATTATCAAAGTCCTAGAGGAATAATATTAGAAAGCACACCTTCTCCTCTATATCATTGAAATGTTGAGTCAACCTTCCTGCAATTTCATTTGTTTCTGGTGGAGAATACTTGAGATGGTAAATTTTTCTTGTAATGGGATCAAGCCTCCTTCCCACAACTCTATCAACAAGGATTTCTTCAGGGAGCTGTACAAAAATAATTAGGTATGATTTCCTTTGCTTTTGAAACAATAAGATGTTATTCCTTAAAAGAATTAAAGACATTTGAATGAGTCTCTTTCTTGTAACCTAATTTCTTAAAGAACATATTAGAAATTAAACTTATTCAATCTACACAAACAGTGTAGAAAATGGACAAAAAAATTGACCCAAAATTGATCTATTATTAGTAAAATTAATAGGATAACTGCAAAATTAAGGCAGTACAAGGTAATGGTGGGAAGAACCATATGGATTTGCCACTATACTAAGGTAAAATGGACAGTGAATAAGTACTAGGGTGGATAGAAGCCCTTGAAAACTACTTTGATCTTGAAGACATAGAGGTAGATAAGAAGGTGAAAATAGCAAAGGAAAGATTGAGAGGGACAACACTTACATGGTGGACTAGTGTTCAGCAGGAAAGAGAGGAAAGAGGATTGAATAAGATCTCAGATTGGGATAGGATGAAGGTTATGGTGAGAAGTCAGTTCTTACCATCAGATTTGGCCATTCAAATCAAGATGACAAGGAATATCTTAAATTAGAGAGACATGGATGTGATGACATATACTGAACAATTTCATACAGATAATATGCAGATTTCTGCTCGTAATTAGACAGTGATAGTACATGAAGCAATGACAGCAAATGAGATAGCAAATAAAATTATGACAGCAAAGGGAGTGATGGTAGGAAAGATGTGGTGTCCAATGGTGTTGAAAATGAATAAAGAAGTGAACAAGGCAATGAAGACTGCAGGGTAGGGGTAGAAGGACCTTAGGCAATAGCATAGACAACCTTTATCAAAGATGAAACATGATTGTCCACAAGCAGCAGACAGTAAGGTTACCATGGAGGGTAACAAACATCACAATGTTTTTGTTTCTAATGATTGTTATGCTAGAGCTTCTTACGTGCAGGATAAATACTTGCAAATAAAGAGTTGCAGGAGACCATCTAGAAGGATGGGAGGACAGAGGACTATCCCACTTAACTCTTGGGACAAGAGTTACTTTGAAGGTGGGATGTTTGGTGCAGGGGAGCCTAACAAGACAACCAAGAACACCATGGTACCAAATGAAGACAATACGGAAAAGGCATCTAGTCATGTCAATTGCAACATTTTAAGGCCAATAATGGCATATTGTAATGGACAAAGTACTTTGAAAGTTAAGAGTTATAAAGGTCCTACTAAGGCCCTATGGGCAACATGATGTAAAAGTGGCACATGAGCCATGAAGGGTAGAATAGGAAGTAGTTTTATGTTTTTTTGCATTCAATAAGGTCATTGGATCATTCTTAAGTTAGTGGCATAGGTTAGGATGTTAGAATATGCATAGAAAGGAAAGTTTTTAATTTGAATTTGAATTCAAATGGTCACTTGGCATTTTAGAGGGAAAGTAGTTAATTAGGTGTTTGTTTGTTTAAATAAACATTTCCAACCAACTTGGTTGGTTTGACAGGTGTAAATGCACCTATATAAGTTGTAACATCCATATGAAAGGTATAAATCATTGTTTGGTATGGAAAAACTCAAAAATTTGTACGGACATGCAATGTTTGAATGAAAATCTGAAGTTTTCTTGCAATTTTGAAGGCTTTTGAATGTGAAAATCCTTCATTTATGTTGGTAAAGTATATTTGTGAAGTTTTAAATAAATTCTAGAGAATTTAATAACAAATCTCAAACTTTATTATTGTTGTCACGTTGAAATACACAGTTTGGATTGTTTTCCATGGAGAAATGAAGGTTCCATTCTATTAGTGTACAACTGATCCATGGGATGGAACCTATAGTGCTAACATGTCTAACTAACCTTTAATATGCAAGAAGAATGAAGATTTGTAGGCTAATATGAATAATATGCAAGGTTGAGTAATGGAAGGATTGATTTAGGTACCCAAATGAGTGCTAACTGTTACACAGCTGTACATTTGGCTGAATGAGGTATATATTTTATTTGATATTCTCTGTAGACATGATGAATTCATGGTGAATCCTAAATTTAGAGTTCTGGAAGTGAGTGATTGACCTAGATTGGTGATACCCTAGGATTTGAGGGTTTTGAAGCATGAAATTGGGGGTTTTGTATCTAAACACCTCATAGAGTGAAATTGATGAGTAATTTGTCTAATTGGGCATGAACTAAGATGATTCAATGAATTTGGTGAAATTTGGAGATGTATTTTGCATAGTTTCTTTGTAAAACCTCATGTTTTACCCCTTAAAAACTAAGACAATCAAGATTGTGGGCACATTTTCCAAAGAAGACAGTATTGATTTTTGAGTATATTATAGAACTTAGAAAAGGGTATTTGGAAAGTTTTTTTTTTTTGTGAAGTCATTTGACTAAGTTTTGATGAAAGTTGAGAAAACAGCCACTGGAGGGCTAATTGGGACTAAAAGGCCTAATTGGTAGTTTTGTTGAATTTACTTGTTGGGAGTTGCTTGAAAAGTGAAAAGTGATTGAAACATGTTTGATTAACCTCATTTACATATTTTTCATCCATCTTGAAGATTTGGAGGCAAGAGTTAGTGTTTTGTGGGTATTTGGCTTTGGAGTGCCTTAGAAACTAGTGGGAAACCTTGTGAAATTGAATTAGCTTTTGTGTGAAACCACCACTTCTATATTAATAATCCTAAGAACATTAAGAAGAATTAAGTCCATAACCAAAACTTTTTGAGATTCGACATCACCTAGAAATAAATGAAAGTTATATCTTTATTTTCAAATCTGTGTCCCATCCTATAGGATGAAGGGAAGGTTAAGAGGGTATCAATAATAATAATATTAAATCATAGTTCATAGTGAAGCCTATGGATTATCTCTCATATTCTACATAAATAACAATGAATATAAAAGATTTATTTTGTTCCCTATTCATATTTGAAAGACTACGAGAGTTTCATTACGACCAACTACCCCATAGTATTGGAAAGACTTGTAACATATTATTTATCAAGGTATTAGAAACAAAGATGAATACCACACATTGAATATGAGTATCAAGACATTCATTTGCAAGTGGATATAATATATTAATCAAGATCAACATTTCCCCAATAACTGTCATCAACTATCAATTGATACTGTGGTATAAGTAGCGTTTTGGTTTAGAAGTATTCTCTTATAATCAAATCATGAGTAAATAGTCCCTTATTCTTAGAATATATATAGAGAAAGGACATTACAGGTATAAACTACCACCAGTACAAGTATACAAGTAAATATTAGAGGAAGATTCAGTAACTAATAGTTCCATCCATGATAGATATCTAAACGATTCTTTCCATAAAACATTATAAAGAGTTTGATCTATTAGTAAGACTAGAAGATTATATTTGAAGGAGATTCTAAAACAAGATTCAGTGATCATATTATTATATAGAGACTACATCAAGCCCTTAGTCCTTATTATTCATTCATTTAATCAGCTTAAACAAATATGCTCATATGCAAGGTCAAGCTACAAAAAGACCTAGAACTTTCAATGCTAACTAAGAAAATGTAAATCATACAAAAAAAAATCAAATCCTCTAGGCCAACTCTGGTTCTCACCAAAACATAAAGGCACTCCAAGAATTTAGTCTTCTAACAACTTAAAACAACACCATATCTATTAGTTCTCACTTTCCATACTCTAAATATTTAATGTGCATGCAAATTGAATCAGAATACTGCAACTTGAAATAATGCTAATAAAAAAGTCTACCAAGTTCATAGCATGTAAAAATGTAAATGCAAAATACCTAATTGGTGTATTATAAGAGATGTTGAGCTCTTCTTTTAACCAATTGACAACTAACTACAAACATGAGATAGAGATCAAGAGGTCAAAAACACAACCAAAATGAAGCTTGGCATCCTCAAGAAAAGATTCAAATTCAATTATGCATTGAAAATAGAAAACAATAGTCCAACCTTTGAAAATTTTGGGGCTACATAAAGCCTTGAATAATGTTTACTGACAGATGCAAAGTCCCTTTCTACCTCAACAAGACTATATGGCTCAATATAGACAACACAAAGATAAAAGTAATTAGATGATTAATTGCACTAGACTAGCACAAATCATTGTTGGTAATGGACAAAATTTTGTAGGCACACAAAATACTAGTACTACAGAACTAGAAATAACATTAACATTACATTGTATCACAGAAGTAGACAAAATACCAATGAACCTTAAAGCCAAGTCTGATGAGGTAACTAATTTGAATAAAGATTCCAAGACAAATAAGAAAACAATGGATCCTTGTAGTGGTTTGGATGGAAATTTCAGCAATAAGAAGTTGCTTGGATCAGAGACAATAATGATAGAGGTGTTATTGATACTTGGTTTCTCACTTCAGCCATCATAATGAAAATGGTATTTCAGATCGATGTAGCAATCACAAGGTGGAAAAGGCAAATATGTGTATAAAAGTTGAGGTCATTTCTAAACAAAGTTATATTGTACAAGGATCACGTGGCATGAGAATAAATAGAAACAAGGTTTCATATGGTGCATATCTTAAAGATTACTATTTCGGTATTATAAAATGTAATGAAGACTATGTTGGTACCATGTATTGAAAGTCATATCGATTTTCAGCTTGTAAAGAGAGCAACAAAAGCTATGTGAATGCATCTGAGACTATCAATTTGATTAGTTCAAGAAGAAATAGAAGCAATATGTATAAAAGTGGATGGGAGATGCTACATAGAAAACAATCAAAAGAATATGCTTCAAATCTTATATTGATTTTGTTTGAAATAAAGGAAAGATCTCATCAAACATATGTTGAACAAGAGCAAATGGTAAAGCTTGGGAAGAAAAGTTTGAGCAATTAATTAAATAATCAAAGGGAAAATAATCATAATGGAGCCTCAACTAGCAAAAGGAAAAATAGGTGAAATAAGAAATACCTAGATCTAGCTCGATGGCTATCTAAAGTTGTTCCAATGAAAGGGAAGATGAAGTCCTATATCAAGTCATTTCAAGTAGCTATATAACTCATAAAATATCTTATTGAAAATTTGTTATTTTTAATGGAGCTATGACTAATAGAAGATCACATATTCAAAGATCTGTGTACTAAATCCATCAGAAGAACATATACCCAAATATATAATATAAAAATAAAAACTATTTTGCTTTGAGGATTTAGTTATCTACAAAAAAAAATTTGAACTCCAGCCGCAGGGAAATGCATGGAAGAAATAAATATTGTGATCTTCATCAGCAATTTTTTGTAGCTATAGTAGAGATTGTGATATTGCTATCAAGATTTAATTGTGTGATTTTTGAGTCAAACTCATTGACCCATGTTTCATGAGTAGTGATTCAACATGAATCCATCTCTCATGAGAATAAATGGAACACTTAGCACTCATTGGATCTAGGTGATGCTCACAGGGGTGAAGCACGGGGACTTCCCAGGAGGTCACCCATCCCAATACTACTCTAGCCTGAGCGCACTTAACTACAGAGTTTGATCCATGGTTAAACCCCTTTAAAAGAAAGATATCAATTAACATTCTGATTTTCAATGATAAAACTTCTAGCAAAAATCCCTACAGCAGCATAAACAAAAAGAATATAAATTGACCACAGTCAAAAAGAACGAGTAAATACAACGTTGAAAGAAAGGAACAACAGCAAAACTTTTCCCCTCTTTTCATTCTAAGGATGTTAAAACATAATACGAACATATTATTTGGTAATGATATAAAATTAATTATATAATAAATTACAATTACTATATCAATGTTGAATGTTTTGACAAGTAAATGATACAATGTTGAAAGAAAGGAACAATAGCAAAAATTTGCCCCTCTTTTAATTCTAAAGATGTTAAAACGTAATACGGACATTATTTGGTAATGATATAAAATTAATTATAAAAAAAATTACAATTACTATATTAATGTTGAATGTTGAATGTTTTAACAGAGATCACCAGTGAAATAGCATTAAGATGCAGTATTCTTGATTTGATTGTGTGCTGAAGTATTTTTGCATCAATGTTTCAATTGTGTGATTCAAAACATTGATTAAAAAAAGTTTCAGCACACAATCAAATCTAGAATACTCCCATCTTCACACTAACTAGTGAAATAGTTTTGACTTTTGAAAACACAAATGTCATGACTAACGAGAGTTAAGGATTACCACCTGTCAAACTTTCCAATAGCTTATTCATTGGGGAAAAAGGATAAATGAATTATTCTCTTTAAAAACTTACTTAAATTGGACATATGAAGCGCGTCAGAATTAAAACAACCAAAATAGTTGAATGGATAATGCCTAGTTATGGTGTGGAGTAAAGTTGCAAAATGGGGAATTGCTACTACTATTCCTTTTCACGCCTTTTAGTGGTTTCACATGTGATGGGTTTCTAATGGCTTAGTTCACTTATGTTTTTATTTCTACCATGAAAGGCCTAGGGATTGATTATTTCTTGGACCAAACACTTTTCAAATTGCAACTAGTGCATTTCCAAATTCATATCATTCCACCATAGCACTAAAATGCCAATGCAAATCTATAGGACATTATGGAGCACTGTGAGAGAAGATGAGAACTACATAGAAGCCATAGGTCAACCCAGGATGGCATGAGAGGATGGAAGGTTGAGCTCCACATGCAAAGAGAAATGGGACAACTACAAATCAGAGTCCCATGATTCATAACAAAGTTTCAACCAAGATTATATTAACCAGATAAACACTCCTGTAAAAACCCCAATTCCTTGCACATTGAGAAATGAAATGTTTCCAATAGAGTATCAAATAACATTACTCAAATGGAGGAAGCTGCATCTGTTTGGGGAAGTAGTTTAAGACAAAAAGAAGTGTCATTATGCATTTTTTTGGTTGATTTGTTCTGATACTAATCTACCATCTGGTAGTTAAAAACATAAAAGCCTTAAAATTGACCATCTGCACTAATCTATGAGAAAACTGCATAATACAGTTAGCGGTGATAAAGCAAAACTTTATGAAGACTACTTCAAGATCTACAAAATGGACAAACAAATAAACTTCACGATGAGGACTGAGTAGATAGGAAAGAGAGCCCATGTTTTCCAGAAGAAGCTTGACTAGGGTGCAAGGTGCAAATTCGCTTTCAAGACCAGCAAACATTTTCTTGTAGCCATAGTAGGGGGCATATTCACTTTGAAGACCAGCCCTACCCTCTACAAAAACCATGCGAGAATTCAGAGAAAACTTGAAATGAAACCAAGCGCAAGAAAGAAATAAAAGGACAAATGTTTTTTTCCTTTGCGGATCTATAAGCTCTATGTTGGTCAAAATTTTGACCAATACGGGTCTTATATGTAAAAGAAAGAAATTTTTGCCTTTACATTTTGACCACCCTAAATTTATTTAGTTGATGGTCGAAATTTTTGGTAGAAAAATGATGTTAAATGTAGTATTGATATCCGATTCCTACTTTTCCTCTTTTTCTATAGAGATTCTACTCATTTAGTTTATTCAATTGATTCATGTCTGCTTGGGACTTCATCATTCTCTTGTTGATTTTCTTTTCAATGTTTAGGTCATGATCTTTCAATTTTTCACTAATCTGTTTTTCAGATTTTAGCTCACTTCTTATTTTTTCATTGATTTGTCTTTCCAAATTTAGATCATTTCTTAATCTTTCATTGATCTATCTTTGGCTCATGATTTCCTCATTTGCATCAGAGATTTGATCTATAAGATCTACATGCTAAAGGGATTGGTTCTTGATCTCATCCATTTCTTCTTTCATCTTATTCATTTGTTCTAAGATTTCACATAGCCTTACTGACTGAATTTCTTATTCTCTTTTGAGCTTTCTTACTTCTTCTTGTAGGAAACCATTCTTCTCTAAGAGTTCTTTGATTGCATCATCTACTTCATTTGAACTACTTGAAGGGAAAAAGTATTCAATCTTTTCTTCAATGTACTAATGATCATTCATTTGATTTGCAAGTTCCTTCCTTCTTTTCAGAGATTGGGAAAGTTGCTCCTTAGCTTTCTTGAGCTATGTAATGGCCATCTCTAGATCTAGCTTTTCATTGTCAATTGCCTTATCAAGTCTAAATATCTCCATTGTCCTTGATCTGTTCTCAAGCTGTCAAGCTTTATCCTGAGAACCACAAAGCTTTGATACCAATTGTTGGAAATATTCAAGACTATGCTAGGTTACTGAGAGGGGAGGGGTGAATCAGTAACCATAAAAACATTACCAATTTCATAGCTTAATTTCAATAATCCAGTTACCATTTAATCCATTAAATCAGATCTAATTCCATGCATGAGAAAATGAAAACATAAAACATTCATAACACTTGAACACAATAATTTGGTTACCCAGAAACCTTCCAAATAGAAAGTAAAACTGGGGTGGGGATGATACCCATAAAACTTCAATACTGTAGCATAAAGTTGGCCTATTAAGGCTTACAATGATCACTTTTGATGATTTTCCTTGTTAGGAGCAATTAGGACTATTAGGTCCACCTTGTTAGAGGTTTTACAAACACATAATTAAGTATGCACTCGGTTAAGAGATTTGACAAAAGACTGTTAAGTCTACCTTGTTAAAGGATTTGGACTGGTTAACCTGTTCGGATGAAATAGTAGATCTTTGACTTACAACTAGATTACTGATAGAGATTCTTTGAAGTGTTGATCACCTTTCTGTGATAGATATGACTCTTTTGCTCCTTTGTTGATATGGCCTTACAATACACTTTGTCTGTTGTTGATTCACATTCACATGCTTCTATTTCATATTACCATTACACTTTCATACTTTTTTTAATCATCTCATACTCATTTGGATATGATACAATACATTATATATATATATATATATATATATATCAATCCAATTTACAAAACTACAAAGTCGGCCAATATACAAGTTAACACCAATATTACAAAGTTGGCCCAAATGAAGATACTTGGGTTCTGAGGACTAACTTGGTGAAGTTCTGATACACGACGTCCACTATCACTACTCAGCATCATCGTGCATTGAGTAGAAGTAGAAGCTCGGTCCATACTAATCATCTCAGAGTAGTCTCGAACTCGATCTATACTAGTGACTCGGTAAATACTGTGTAACTCAATACAAACTGAATTACTTGTTTACCATGACTGCACTCAGTAAACACTAATCATCACATAGCTCAGTTAACACTACTTCGCTTCACATGAACTGCTAGCTTGGTAGGAATTGCAAAGGTTGGCAACCATTGAACTACTGGAGTTGAACTACTAGACTTCACACTACCTGATTCTACTCGGTTTGAACTATAAAGCTCGGTGGCTACTGAATTACATGGCAAACACTGTAGACTGTTCAATGAGCTCGGTAGCCATATAAAATCTAAATAAGTGTTGTCACTAATAACAAACTTGACTAAATGTCAAAACTAATTGTATGATCACCCAAGAGGACTCCTTGCTCACAACTTTTTAGCTCCTAATTAACTTTTTCGAAACTTCATGCACACTTTATGCAATTTTAAATATCTTTATTTAAATTTACTTGCCTTTTCTTTTTTAATTAATTTATTATATTTTAATCTCATGAATACTTTATGAAATTTTAAAACTCTTTAATAAATTAATATCTTTTCCATTCTTTAATTTATTTTCAAAGAGTTAATTGATAAAATATTTATTAACTTAAGTAATAATAATATTTAGCATTTATTTAAAAATGATCTCCTAAATATATTATTATTAAATTAAATAAATATTATTATGCTCTAAAATTAAACTTATAATTTTATCTTTTAATTTAATTTTTTTAATTTAATTAATTTTCCAATTAATTAAATACAATTAAGTATTTAAAATATCATAATATTTTTCCATTAAATTAAATAATTAATTTAATCTTTTAATTAGTCTTAATTAATAGAAAAAACACCAAAGACCCATAGGATGAACTACGAAAACCCATCATAAAATACCATATCCAAGATCAAACTAAAGGGTTATAATAGTGAATTTATGTCATATGCCAAATTTAGAAGGGTAAAAGTCTTAGATACTTGTCCTAATTTTTTAGGACAAATGGGTTTAAAGGTTAGAATTTGAACTCAAGAATTTATCTCCCCTCTCTTACCATTGAGATAATGTGATAGGGTACGCTCATCTTGGCAATTCAAGGAAGTTGATACCTGGTACCTACAATCTACATAAAATCTACGCACATGTACAAACACATATATACTAAGATAAACAGGCAATGGTAGGAAGTGGTGCATCATGTAGATCCTGACTAGCAAGTGACTACGACTCTCTTCCTTAACCACATTAGAAACATCATATATAAAGAAAATATACATGCACACCATACACATGCAGTATGGGGTAAGTATCCATTAGAAAACATGTATAATAATCCATCTAACTAATCATCATCAATAACTAAAATCACTGTAATAATCATCATCAATAACTGAAATTATCATCATGCATACATGAAGTAAATAGTACCAAGTAGTCTCATCATAAAATCAACTGAATATGAAACAATATATGATAATATGAAAGATAATGCTACTAATCATCAAGCATAAAATTGGCCTAAAAGAGTTTGGCAATAATAACAAAATGTAAACTAGAGGTAGGCACTACACCTCCTACTAACAATAACGTAACTCATCATTTTATATTTTTAATAATATATTTTAAAATATTATAAATTGATATTCATTCATTAAAAATATCTCATTAATACTTAACAAAATATTATTTACCTTCCCACTTCTATGTGAGGTCTACTTTATTTGATTGTTGTTGCCGCTCGTTCATCTGATTTGTCCTTGTTGATGGGGTCTGTTATTTATGATTTGACTTGTACCTTTTTTAATTGCCTTATGTGTCCTCCTTGGTGGATGTGTAGGGCCCATGATTACTACCCTTTTAAAAATTGTGGCCCCTACATATTTTAGGGTCTATTTGGCAACGGGAATATGAGTAGAATAGGCATATGTAAATTCTTAAAATTTCAAATTCTTCATTTGGGTGTACTAAATCAAAATTGTGAATAGGAATACATATTCCAATTTTGGCCCAAAAATGAGCATTTGCAATTCCACCTAAATGGGTGGAATTGGAATACGTATTCCTATTCCATTTTTTTAAATTTTAGAAAACATAAATTTTTGGGTCCATGAATTCCCCATCAATTTTTGACTGAACCAAACAAGAATAGGAATATGTATTCTTAGTTTTTTTCTAGAATAATAATTCCAAAATACACATTCTTATTCCCATACTCTTATTCCCACAGGCAAACAACCCTTAAGGTATGTATTCTTCCCTCGTATGATATGTTGATTAGTCCCACCTTAAGTCTCTTCTCCTTAATCGGGTAAAATGAGTTGCCACAAGTAAAGGATGTAGTTTCCCTTTGTTTCGCAACACGTCTTTTAAACATCTATCACACCTATATGATGACATGACAATAGGCAATGGAACAACTTGTCACTCAAGAATATATGTTAGTACACAAACATATATCAGTGTCATTACACATAGATTGGAGCCATACAATTTATAAAGGAGGCTCATCACATATCGCAGTATCTCTGAACCAACATGTTTCAATATAAAGTGGACTCTATACATTTTTCATGTTAGATTTACATTCAATGCCCATAAATATGTCTTCCTTATTCGATGTCGTCTTCCAATTTTGATGACATTCATTTCTGCTATGAGTATTGAAATGGTTGTGCATATATTGGGATTACTATATGCTTATAGACTAAATTCCTTTGTTTACCATCCACACCTCATGTCTATCATGTCATATCAAGAATTTTTTGATAGTCACTATCCCATGGCAATATCTAGAAAGATGATGTTCTTGTGAAACATTAGCACAACTAATATATTTTCCATACACAATGTATGATTTGATCTTAGATTTATTCATGTGGGACCATAATTTCTTCAAAGACTACGATTGAGCAGTTCATCAAATTATACCATCATTGTTGTTTTCCTCTCTTACTATCCAATGGTATACCTTTTATGTCAATTCGTAGGCTTACTATCTTTAATGTACAGTGTAGTTACTGACCAATACTTATTATTCCCTTAGTATCTAATGTCTTTTGTGATCTTCATGCTTCCTGAGATCTCCCCTTGTTGACTAAGAAGTAGAAAATGAAGCGTTCTGGTTCATTACTTCTCTCTCAGTGATATCTTACATCATGTATCTTATGCTACCCAATGCACATAATGTTTCTTAACATATAAGTTATTCAATGATGATTGGGACCCATCCACTCTTATTCACTACTCGATGGTCTAATTTTCAACCTCTCATGACATCCATCTGTGTCTTATATTTTCATAAACCACTGTTGATATTTCATGTGCATTGATGAAGAAATGGAATATGCTCAAGTTCTAATCTGGCTCTAATACCATATTATTTTTTTGAACTGTTGCAAATGTAATAATATTGCCATAATATTTGGTATGTATTTTCTAAATGGCAATGACATCTTATTTATGATGAGAAAATGCTAAGAAGAGACATGTCCTTTCGGAGGACATGTATATTCATTAATTTGATAATTAATAAATTTATAATCATAGATATATATATATATATTTTTTTTTATTTTTTTTTTATTTTTTTATTTATTTTTTTATTTTTTATTTTTATTTTCTCTCATATAATAAACTTATATCTCATATATAATTATATATAGTCATAGCTTTATCCTATTGAAGCTACCAACATCAACACCAACAATACTAAAAAATTTCTAAAAGCTACACTAAACAACAAGACCAAGATTAACTAAAAAATCAAAATGGCCTAAGGCCCAATTCTCCAACAAGAGCCATGTAACATTAGTCATATTAAGAATCTTACAATTCACTAAGAGCTTGTGCATATACTCCCTAAATCCATTTCTCCTTTTGAAGTGGCATCACCCTGGTATTAACTAGTTCCTTGGCTTTTTTCTTCAATTTACTTTATCTAGACACAAGATCCATGAAAACTTACTCATGGCCCACATTAGTGAAAATGCATAAAGAACTTATTGCTCTTCGGAACTAAATTTAACTACTGCTAAAACTGTCAATCCCAGTCTCTAAACCATTAACTTCTCATGTAAGTCCACAAGTTGTACCATCAGTTTATCAACTATTTTCTCATTATTTTCTTAAGAAATCTTTGGAGCTCTAGAGTCAATTTATAGGAATTAATAGGAAAATGGGTTCTTTGGTTCATCAATTGATCAAACTTCTCAAGATCTTCAATATAAGATGACTAACAACCTCCTCAAACTCTTTCTCCTTAGCCACAAGTTCCTCATTATTTAGGTAATCAAAGGAGTCTTCACACTCCAAAGAAAATTCCCCCATTACTCTCAAGGTCTTCCTCTGTAATGATAATTTAGCCTTTAAAAGAAAATTCAAGGAAATGGGTTGAACACTTTTTTTTAAAGTTGATATGGACCTCACTTTATACTTTGACAATTATTTGGCCACCCTTAAACATCACACACTAAGGAGGAAATTAAGCTTGGAAAAAAAGTCGACTTTGACTATTTAACACTTTTAACTTAGGAATTAAGTCTCAGTGTGTGATGTTTAAGCCATCTGTGATTATCCACTCTTCATGAACATGGTCATTCTCCTCCAAAGCAAAGGAAATATTTGATTGAAATTTTAAAAAATTATAGATTTAGCTACAATAGATATTAATTGAATAGAAACTATCACTAAACCACGTTGTGTAAATAGATGAATGTTGATATACAACCCATAGAACAATTTGTTAATGTGAGACTAACCAATCATACTTATCAAAGATCAATAAAACAAACACACAAGAATATGCACGTGTATGTGCACAAATAAACGAACTATAACAAACTGAAATAAGATGTATTGAAATTAAATTAAAAAATTGCATAAGATGCATCTGTATATCTTCAATCAATAATCCAATGAACATTCATATTCAACCACCCTTTCTAGAATTGGTTGCTTCATCAGTCATTGACTCGAGATGAGCACTAACAAGCACTAAACATGGAACTTTATCAACGCATTTTAAATCATCAACTTTCTATTGAATATGCAGAACACATGCGCTGAACATGAAAAAGATTAGATAGACAGAAAAAAATAATGAAATAAAAGTCAAATGTGAGTGCATTTACTTCGTAATATTTTCCAGAAAAGAAATAATTTAATCCACAGAGTCAAAACTTAAGGAGAGTTTTTCCCAAAAAAAAAACATTTGGACAAAATGGCCTAGCACTGCAAATCTCATTAAACAGCGAACTTTCAACACAGAAGTTTCTATTTGACCTCGCTATGCCTTCATATTGAAATAAAAGACAAGTACATATTGAAAAAAAAACATGCTATGCCTTCATGATAGCACTGGCTGCCTAATTTTAGGCATTTTGTCAGAGAAAAGCAAGAGGTCTTTGAAAGGTTCAAAGCATATGTCTTTATACATGGTTAGGTCTTCAACGTTCCATTGTTTCTCCAATCTTTCACTTGGCAACATTCTTGTCACAAATCAAACAGAAATATGCTATTGTTTTATTTTTATCTACACTCTAACTATTATTTATTAGACTTTATTAATTAATGTTCACTACAGGTTTAGCTATTGACTTAAAAAGTCAATTGTTGGTATATATAATAGTTGAAGAAAAGTTATTAGTAAGATGAATTGTACAACTTTATTCACAAGAATAGTACAAAATTATTGAGGCATTTATACAAATTTCAAAGTGAACAGTTAAAAGGACAATAACGGATATATAATAGTGTAATTCTAAATGACCACTTTTTAATCTATATGTAGAACAAGTTCTACAGCATTTGTTGTAGCTTACCTAAAAGTCACAAAAATAGCTATAAGCACTTGAGATGCATACAAAGACAATAACACGAACAAATCGTCAAACTATGGTGTATCTTAGCTTAGGATTCATAAAGTTAGCTACAATGACTATTGGCACCATTCCCCTAAGGAAGTAGTAAGAAAGTGACAATTTTGAATTAAATAAAATAAAAGGTAAACAACAATTTTTTTAAATGTTGTTGCCAAATCTATTGCCTGCTTCTTCAATGTGTTAAAAAATGACTCTATTCTATATGTTATTTTAAGGGATTAATAACAATCTATATTAATGAGTTTGTAGAGATTTGCATCAAGTTCTTGGAAGATTGGAACCATCAATAACAAGGCTTTTAGAAAATTTTAGATGTTTGAATTGCCCTTGAAAAAGGTTTGTCATCTAGATTGAGCATTTAATACATTTACAAATTGAATATCACAAATGGCAAAGACCATGTAGATTTTAATATTAGAACTTGGGTGATCTTTACGTACAAAATGTCCTTGTTGGAAGTGTTCATCTTTGAGTTCTAGTGCAAGGATTGGCCTTAGTATCTCTACCATTCACAAAAGGAGCCACAAAATCTTTAGCAAATACTTTTAAATTATTAGTGATGATCTTGATTTCTATTACCTATTCTTAATAGTACACTACTAATTAGGCATTGCAATTGACACTTTCCTACTTAAATTCCTCACCCATGGCACTATTTTTTTCTTACTACACTCCAGATTTTCTCTATTTAAGTAGGGGTTGAGTTCCTATTTTAAAAAAATAATTGCATCCTAGTGTAGAAGCACCTTAGGGCTTGTCAAAGTCCTCATAAAATTTTATTTTGTTTGACCCTAACCATGAAAAACATAACTCCACCAAAATCCAAGTTCGATGCTCCACAACACTTGACCAAAATCCCTCCAAACATGCAAGATTGCAAGAAAACCTAGGATGCTCCTACATCAGACACCCCAAGTTCAAAAAGATGTTTTAGTAATTGGAAGAACATCTTCTAGGATTCAGCACATAAATCCTAAATTGGTTCTTCGCATACATGTCCTCCAAATCTTCAAATTTTACACTCCTTCCCTTGTTTTTCTTCTTCTTCTTCACATCCACCATAGGTGTTCCATAAGTTTTTTTTCCATGTTGATCACCAACCTTCTTAGAATCTACCAACTCAACTCAACTGCCAATACTCAAGTTCCTCCTATCAAGATCTTCATTCTACAAAGGAATTAGAGAAAACTTTCGACCACCTTTATCAACAATAAATACATTCCTAACACAATCATGCATAGCCCTGCAATCATGTTGCCAAGGTCTACCAAGTAACACATGAAAACTATTCATATCCACAATATCACACAACAATTGATCTTTATATTGCCCAACCTAGAAATCAACAAGGCATTGCTCCCTCACTTCCAAAGCATGCTCACCTTGCAACCAGTCAATCCAAAAGGATAAGGATGTCTCATTCTCTTCAAACCAAGTTTTTGAACCATCTCTTCAGCAACAAGGTTATTAGTGCTACCACCATCCACAATCACCTTGTAAATTTTTCCACTAGACTTACAACAAGTCCTAAACAAACAAGTCCTCTAGCAAGAATCTAATGTCCTCTCACTAATCGGTACTCACTGAGCCAGCAAACTCTCTCCTTGCTTAGGTTGACCATCTTGGACTACAACTTCATTCACAAATGTCATTGTCCTCCCAATCAAACATTCAAAATATCTATGCCCTTCTTGACCACACTTGAAATAATTACCTTTGAACAAACCTCCATCTATCCTTCTTTTTTGTTCAATAGGTTTTGGTTCACCTTCTGCTTTTGGTTTAGCTTGTGTTAAACAATCCCGCTTCTCCTTCCCTTGAGAACTACCTTGATTCTTCCTCTTTAGCTTCTACTTTGATCCAAAAGCATACTGATAAGCATTCTCAACTAAAGAAATATTTAGCATACCAACCTCATCCTGAATATTGAATCTCAAACCATTAATATACCAAGCTACCTTCTCTTTTGACAATTCTTTATGCCCAGATCGAATAGTCAACCTGTAGAACTCCTCTGTATAATCTTTCATTGTCATATCCTTCTGCTTTGGATTCTGCAACCTTTTAAACAACTCAAGTTCATAATCAAAAAGAATGAATTTAACCTTCAATTTAGTCACCATCAATTTCCATCTAGTGATCTCCACTTCACATTCCTCTTCTCTATCTCTTTGTAGTTCTTTCCACCGAAGAGTAGCATGTCTCTTCAACATAGTTTGTGCAAACCTTACTCTATGTGGATCCTCAATATCCTCAAGCTCAAAGTATTCTTCCAATTCACCAATCCAATCAATCAGGTCTTTAGGATTCAAAGTACCTGAAAAACTAGAAACCTCCATCTTATGCTTCAGCTTCAATTGAGATCCAGGCCCAACAAATTGACCAGTCCTAGTTCTAATAGGTCTCTCCATACGATCAGTTATGTCCTCACTACTAGATCCAATAGCTTCAAAGTCTTTAGCAACTTCCTCATAAATTTTTTCAGTACCTGCATGTTTAGGTACACCACCTAAAGCACTTACAATTTCAGCTATCATGTCACTCTTCATCAATGCAATCTCAGATCTAAATTCTGCTCTCATCTTCTCTAAGATTCATTCTTCTACAACATCACTAAGATCATTAATTTCCCTAGGGTCCAATATTTTTGGAGGCATCTTCCAAAAATTTAGAAAACTCGAAGCAAAAAATCCACCAATCAAGAAGATCAATTAGCCACAACAACAACATTCTTTAACCCAAGTCCTAGTGCAAACTACCTCAGCTTCAGCAACTTGTCTACACACTCAAGAACAACCTTAACTCTGATACCACCTAACATAGTGCAAGGAAAAAAAATCTCTAAAGGAGATGTCCTAGCCCCCAGCTATGCAACCACACAGTAGAAACACAACACCAAGAAACAACAATGCAAGATCTGATACCAAATCACAATTCTTGATTCATAGTTACATAACTAATTACATGCAATATGCCTGACTATAAGGCCTCCCGGGTTAGGACCAAATACAAATAGCAATTACAAAATTAATTCTATAAGATCCCTCAAGATCCAACTCACAACCCTAATCCTATCAAGTCTAGATCTGTAACATAACAACAATTTGGAAGAAACCAGCAAGGAAATCTAAACTTGTGCTCGCAACCCACCAAGCAATCTCCTTGTTTTCCAACCACATCTCTAGCTTTGCTCTTCAAATCCCCATCTATCCTTTATCCCATCTAAACTCAAATAATGACTAAAAGAATCCAAAAGACCCCTACTTATACCAATCTAAGCCACAATTCATCCCATAACACAAATTAAATACAAATACATAAATTAAATGCCACAATTTAGCCTGCAATAGTAATTAAATGTTCAGAAATTGATATCTGAGTAAAATTATGATATATCCTAGCTATGATTGAATTAGAACTCATGATACAAACCATAGTTATAAATCTAAGTCCTCTACAACCCCTTAAATTCTTAATTTTTATTCCCCAAGGAAAATTTTGCATCCATCCTAAAAGTCACACACAGTAGACTGTTGCGCAAAACTGCCATAAATTGATACTCTGCGAGAATTGACATATCTCCCAACATATAATGAATTAGAAATTTCTCTATTTACACAAGGAATAACTCTAGGCCCTCTTCAATACCTGAAGTGCACAACTTCTCATTAATTAATGATAATTAGTTACACACTCTACAATAGACACCTAGAAACCAGAAAAATGCAGTTCTAGTAGCAAGGTACAAATAGCTCAAACTTCAACTCAATCCATCCAATCTCTATGCAATCATGAGGAAAGGTTCTCCAATGTGTCCCAACACATCCATAACCATGAAAATCATAACTCCACCAAAATCCAAGCTCCATGTTCCACAACTCTTGACCAAAATCCCTCCAAACATGTAGGATCGCAGGAAAGCCTAGGATGCTCCTACATCATTTCTTCAAATGAGGTCCTACAAAATAAAATTGTAAAACAAAAACATGTGTTAATAAAATCATAAATTAGTATGAGCTATTTGAATTATGTAAATATGTGTAATGTAGGTACTCACTATGTGTAATTGCACAAGATGTTGATGTTTGATCCACCTTAAACATTTAAATTTTCAACAAAAAAAAAAATTGACACTTGAATAAGAGGTATATATAAGCTCTCTAAATTGGTATTGACAATGCATACATACATTTAATGTAATTATATAATTTAATATATAAAAATAGTACAATAAAGAAAAAATTACATGTGTTTGATTTAAATATAGTCATCCAATTGTACCATCTGCATCCTCTCTCTTTTGCAATGCACATATGATTGTCTTGTGCTCATCCATTGAAATTGTCCACAATACCTTATTGGAAAGTCTCCCTTTTTATCTTTCTAATTTGATATTAATTACCACAACCAAATGAGACTAGTGTAAAATCTTCTTTTCAGATTGGTAGTATTCAAATGCTGGTAAACCATTTCTTCTTGTTAGGTATGCACTTAGCCAGGTGCCAGGTACAATGACAGACCCAATTTGATACTCAAAACCATCATCATCTACTTGATGACATATCAATTTTTTCTTAGGTTCCACACATCTAGCTAGCCAATACTCATTCTATTCATTGTTATCATTAGGTGCAATAATAGCATAAACATGTCCCACAAGATAAGATAAAGTACATAAAAACTTTAATCACATGTGTACATATATAAATAATATATTATTAATGACATGCACATGTACATAAATAAATAATATAAATTGAAGCATAATCACAACAAAATTTAACTAAATTGTAAATACCAGGTTCTATGAGGTTTGAAATACGACCATATTCTTTCAGTGCAAAAATAACATTCTAGCCTTCATTTACTATATCGTCTTGAAAATATGTGCCAGTAGCTAGTAATGATTTTCATTACCAATCTTCAACCCATTCTATATCCTTGCATGCTTCCCATTAACCTACAAGACAAAATTGACAAAAACAAGCAAGCTCCCTAGTCCATATAGTCCAACTGTTAGAATATGAACTCCTAAATGAATATCATTTAGCTGACCCACTAATTATGTCATACTCATATCTTGAAAGGATATTCTTCTCTTCAACTAGGTAGAAGAAATGCCTGATTGTAGAGTTTTGACTTGATCTTGTGTATAAATATTTCTTACACCATTCCACAATCTCATGTGCATTTTTTAATTTTTCTATTGCCTCAAATTTTGATTGCTCTCTACTAAGGGATCTCTTCATGCATGCACATCTAGCACCATCATGTTCTCCTTTACCATGTCCAGCCTCAAAAAAACTCAACACATGTTGGATATTAGTTTGCCTATGTGTCCTTCTCAACCAATAGAACATTTTAGCATTCTTGAATTGTCCTGTACAATTATCTAACAATATCCAATGTTGTGCCATTTGAATTTGTCTCTCTTTTAAATTATCATAGAAGACCTTGAAACAATATTGCAAAAACTTAGATGAATGAAGTTTATAATCACTCATATAGAAAAGGTACTCTCTCAATATTTTTTGATCCTCCTCTATACTATCAAGTGCATGCCTATAAACTATATGAACATAAATTGTTACTTGCACTAAATTTTAATATTGTGATTGTACCTCATCTTTTAGTGTAAGTGTTGAGTTCTCTGCAAAGTCAACAACTAAAAGTATAGTACCAATTGGAAACATATTCTTACAAAAGCAAAAAATTGCATCAAGCCATCTAGCATATTAAGAGTGTTTAACATATTTTGGTATGATCACACTCTTAAACTCATCCATAAATGCATGACGACTAACTTTATTTGTAACTAGATCACACTTTCTTCTAATCTTCCCATCCTTCAATGGATATTCAATAGTTTCGAATCTTTTTACATCAACTCATTATTGTCCAAAAGTAGTCAAAACATTTTCATGAAAATATTCATCTAACAAAGAAAGATTGATACACATATCACATGTACTAGAAAGACATGCATTGAAAAGAAAGTATTGTTCATTAGGTGGCTTACAAAACAAACCTGATATGAAATCCTTTATAGTTTGAGGTGGTTTATTTATACCACATTCAAGTGCAACATTTCTTTAGTATGCATGATACCACGTATCAATCGAAAGACATTATAATGGTAATGAAATTAAACATGAGTTTTACAACAACACGTGATTCTTTCCTTGTTAATACTTACATACCATGGCTTACACTTTTCAAAAGATCTTTGACTAATGGTGATAGTTAACACCTTACCATCTACAAATTTTCTAGACAATTTAGTTTGAGTCATGTCCAAAAGGTTTTTAGGATGTGGATCATGTATTTTTGAGCCAACTCTCACTTTAAGAACATCTCTTGAATTAGGTGATACTCTTGTATTATCATGCCAAAAAAATTCAACCAAAATTTTGACTTCACTAGTAAGTTTCATATTAGATACCAGGAGTCTACCACTAGAAGTCCATAAAATATTTGTTGGATCACATTCAAAGTTAATCCTTCTCTTTACAGCTCTTTCTAAAGTCTTACGATTCACATTAAAATATCCACTTATGTTTCTAATCAATCTTTTGTCAGTAGTTGATTTGTTAACTAAAGCTGTTGTTATTGCTCGTCGTGCTACATTCTTATCTTTAGAGTGACTTCTCTTTCTGATAACATCAAAGGCACTAGCAACAATGGATACAACTTATTTTAAAGACTCATTTTTATTCTTGGGTTTTGCACACATTCCTAACCTTTTCATTGCTTTTCGCATTTTAGACATTTTAATTAGTTGCAACATCAATTGACATTGAAACCCAAACTTCTTATTATAAAAAAAAAGTCTATATAATCTATTAGCATGTGTCCTAATTTGTCTCCATGAAACCAATCCATGAAGATTATCTAGCACATCATTAGAAAAAGGAAAATTATGTTCATGCACTTCAATATCATTCAGACATGTTTGTTTAGTACTTGATGTTTATATGTCTACATTCATACCAATGTTATTTTCAATTGGCATTTCATTTTCAATGTTATTTGGAATTTGAATCTCATTTTCATTTTTTCTTGATATTTATTTTGGGGCATGCATTTCCATTAGAGTTTGTTGTGCATGATCATTTGGCAATCTATTCTTATGAAGAAAATGTAAATCGTTTAAATTGTAACCTACTTCTAAAAAATTACCAATTTCATCATGAGAAAAAACTTGAGGGTTTGGAGACACACCTATATTTAATGTTTGATTAGAATGTGCACCTGAATCTCCTTTTATAGGGTTCTCTTCTTTAGCCTCTTCATCCATTGTGGTATCATCAGTGTCTTTCTCCTCTAAAACATTGTTCAACTCTCTAATTCTTTGTCTTCTCTCTTGTTGGCATTGTGCTTCATTCTCTATGTTTGTTGCAATCTCCTAATTTTTCAAAACTTTTATTTTCTTCTTTCTTTGTTGTTTTGATCCCATGTTTGCACCAGTTTTGAATTCGAATCAATAGTTTGCAAATTATAGAAGATGACAAGAAAACAGAATAATTATGACAAAAATTCATTGTTGTAGTTTGAAACTATCATTCAATCATTGAAAGCATTGAAAAATTCTTTATGGGGCATCTTTTGGGGCCCAAAAGATACATTAGATTGAGTACCTAATTTTACATCAGGTACCTGATTATTTAAAAATTGGGTACCCAATTTTTATTCGGACACCCAATTTTTGAATTGTAAATCAGGTGCCCGATTCTAGTGTCATGGGCGAGAATTCCCATCTGGTTTTTCCTTGGGGAAAGACATAGAATAGGCTGGGTGGGACCAAACCTATGCCTTTATGAACCAAATTTTGACTAAGGCATTTAATCGACAATTTCATGGATTGTCGTAATTTTTCTACAATCGTCCCCATTGAATTTTTCTCTACACTCTAATTATTATTTATTAGACTTTATTAATTAATGTTTACTATAGGTTTAGCTAATGACTTAAAAAGTCCATCTGTTGTTGGTATATATAATAGTTGAAGAAAAGTTATTAGTAAGATGAATAGTACAACTTTATTCACAAGAATAGTACAAAATTATTGAGGCATTTATACAAATTTCAAAGTGAACAGTTAAAAGGACAATAATGGATATATAATAGTGTAATTCTAAATGACAACTTTTTAATCTATATGTATAACAAGTTCTACAACATTTGTTGTAGCTTACCTAAAAGTCACAAAAATAGCTATAAGCACTTGAGATGCATACAAATACAATAAAAAAAACAAATTGTCAAACTATGGTGTATCTTAGCTTAGGATTCATAAAGTTAGCTACAATGACTATTGGCATCATTCCCCTAAGGAAGTAGTAAGAAAGTGACAATTTTGAATTAAATAAAACAAAAGGTAAACAACAATTTTTTTAAATGTTGTTGCCAAATCTATTGCCTGCTTCTTCAATGTGCCTGCTTCTTCAATGTGTTAAAAAATGATTCTATTCTATATGTTATTTTAAGGGATTAATAACAATCTATATTAATGAGTTTGTAGAGATTTGCATCAAGTTCTTGGAAGATCGAAACCATCAATAACAAGGCTTTTAGAAAATTTCAGATGTTTGAATTGCCCTTGAAAAAGGTTTGTCATCTAGATTGAGCATTTAATACATTTACAAATTGAATATCACAAATGGCAAAGACCATGTAGATTTTAATATTAGAACTTGGGTGATCTTTACGTACAAAATGTCCTTGTTGGAAGTGTTCATCTTTGAGTTCTAGTGCAAGGAGCCACAAAAGGAGCCACAAAATCTTTAGCAAATACTTTTAACTTATTACTGATGATCTTGATTTCTATTACCTATTCTTAATAGTACACTACTAATTAGGCATTGCAATTGACGCTTTCCTACTTAAACTCCTCACCCATGGTACCATTTTTTTCTCGCTACACTCCAGATTTTCTCTATTTAAGTAGGGGTCGACTTCCCATTTTTAAAAGATTTTTGCATCCTAGTGCAGAAGCACCTTAGGGCTTGTCAAAGTCCTTATAAAATGTTGTTTTGTTTGACCCTTGATGTGGTCCTAGAATGTAATAAGGGCTCAATAGTAACTCAAGGTAGTGTTCAAAATTATTTTGGAAAGTTTGGGAAGCCAAATGTCAAAGTTGCATTGTCTAGGTGCAAAAGTTGTCAAGATTGTCCTAGTTGCTTATAGAAGCCAAAATGGGGGTCAAAGGCTTGGATTGACTTGAAATTGGTCCACATAGTCATGGAATATCATTTGTGACAACTCTACACCTATTGATAGTGTTGAAATGGAGAAAATGTAAAAGTTGCACTTCGTAATTGCAAAAGTTGCAATGTTGCAACTTGACAACTTTTGAGCAACTTCTTGCACCAACATGGAAATTGAATTCAATTGGTTCCCACCAATAAATAATCTATTGGGAAAGTTTTAGAATTCTTATAAGAGCTCATCCAAATCATTTTTCATGGTTGGATGTGAAGAAATCAAGAGGTCAACAAGTGAATACAAGACATTTTTTAATCTCACACTTGCACAAATCGTGTCATTTGAAGTTGATGGATTGATTTTTCTTTATTTCTATTCTCATTAGTTTTATTAGGAGTATTCAAAACTCTATGCATAGTTTTAATTTTCTTTGATTATTTTTGATAGGTTAGATTAAATAATTTTGGATCCTGACTGCCACTAGACTTACCCAAGTAGTTTGGAGAAAATGAAGTCTAGGATCATCTTCCATGGTTGAAAATCAATTTCCTTGTGGAAAATAAAAGTAGACTTCCTATACATTATAATTTTTTTGGATGGATTTGAAAAAATGTTGTCTTCTATTTTCACCAGTTAGCCCTAAGCGATTCCTAGAGCAACTCGACTAGGTGGTTGATTGAGGAAAGAGCTTAATACTTGCAGGGGTGAATTGAACTGGAGAAAGTGATCTTGGTTTGTGTTAGGGGAGAGAGAGAAGAGTTTTTAAACTCATTGGTGAGAGTAGGACAATACATTTGAAGGGGTCTTTAAATCCTATTCTAAAACTTGGCCAATGAAGCCTTAAAACCCTAGTAAACCCTCATATTTGGGTTGGGCATAAACTAATCCAATCAGGACTAAAAACCTAGAAATTCTTGAGGATCATCTGAAAGGGTATCCAAAAGGATCATTGCTTCTAGGGTTATTAAGGGATTTCTAGCGAAAATGGCCCAAAAACTAAGATAGGAGGCCTAATTGGAGACCTATTAGGCCTAATAAGGTTTTGGAGAAATTTGATGAAATTGGTAAGAAAGACTCCCCAAGAAATGCATTCAAGGTACCTATTAAAGCATTTTAAACCCAAGGAAGGGGCCTCCACACTCCTCTGATGTTCTTAAGTAATCTTGGAGGCTTGAAGCATTGAGAAGCATTAAGAATTTAGTAAAGAAAGTAAGCAAGTTGATAGGAACCCATTATAGCATGTTTGATTTCTCTCTTAGAAGAAATTATTTACTTCCTAAGTATGGTCTAGATAGCACAAACCCTATCAAAGAGTGATTGTCAAGGTTGGGTAATAAGTAGAAAGGGAGTGTTCCTATTAGAGTGGTATTAAAGAAAGTTGATTTGGGCAAGTTGAGAGTGCATGTCAAACCAATAATCTTTTGGTGAGTCCATCATGGTGACAAATGCAGAGCTAGCAAAGAAGGTGTAGGATCAAGAGAATGAGAACCAGGAGTTGAAGGACAAGATTGCAGCCCTAGAATCCAAAGTTGGGTAAGTAGCCCTCAAGATTAAGGAAGTGACAAGCAAGGTCACTAGGAGAAGCTCAAGCAAGTACCTATAGAATACAAGGTACCTACCCTGATCCAGTGTTGAATCAGGAACCTTTCCTCAAAGATATCAAGGCTTTAAGTGGTAAATCCCTTGAAGGAGTACCACTATTTAGTGGGAATATGGACACAAAACAAGTCATGGAATGGATAGAAGGAATGGAAAATTATTTTGAATGTAAGAACATCGTAGAGGCCCAAAAGCTGAAAATAGCCAAGGCAAGGATGAGAGGACCAACATTGACCTGGTGAAAATTTATCCAAGATGAAAGGGTGAAAGAAGGTAAAAAAAACCCTATAGTCATTTGGAAGGACACAATATAAGGTAAGGGAGACTTATCTTCCTAAAGATTTTGAGATACAGTTGCACACCAAAAGGAAAAATTTGAAGCCAAAAAGATACAAACCTAACCACATATACTAAGGAGTTTCAAAAAATTTGTCTAAGGTTCAATATACAAGAAGAAAAGAGCATTAAGGTAGCCAAGTACATCAATGGATTGAGATGGAATATCCAAGAAGAGATTAATTTGTGGATTCCAAACACCATCCACGAGTGTTATCAACTAGCTCTAGAATAAGAAGAAAATATTAAGAAAAGATAGGAGTGTACTTCTAGAGGAAAAGGAAGAGGAAGGAATATAAGAGCTCCTAGAGGCACTTTTGGAGGTAGAAGTGCAGAGACAAGAACATAAGGAGAAACCAAGCTCACTGAACAAGGTGGAACCAGTAACCCAAGAGGAGGAAAAAGTAGAGGCAAATGACCAAGTAATCACCCAAGATGAAGATCAAACATCTAAGGGAGATGACCTTCATATTTTTCCACCATGAAGCATTATACATGTGACCAGTATGGGTACCCTGCTTATAGATGTCTAGAGAAGGGGTCAATTACATAAGGAGGGGAATGAAGAGTGACATATGCACAAGAAGAAGCATCTAGTAGCAAGATAGGTGAGGTACCCCTGACCTCAAAAGAAGGATGAAACCTCATTATTGGAAGAACACTTATCAAGGAACCTATAAAAGAGGAGCCAAGCTAGAGGAGGACACTCTTTAAGATAAAATGCAAAATAGTCAATAAGGTATGTAAAGTGATTATAGATTCAGGTTCAATTGTTAATATAATATCAAATGAAGTAGACACTTAATTGAATTTGCATAGGATACCTCATAGTAACCCATACAAGGTCACTTGGTTAAAGAAGGGACAACATGTAGTAGTTTATGAGCAAGCTTGGGTGGAATTTAGTATAGGAAAATATAAGGATAAGGTTCTTTGTGGTATCCTACCTATAGATGCTTTTCACCTACTATTAGGAAGACCATGAAAATTTTATAGGGAGGCCATTCATGATGGGAAAAATAATGCTTAGAGTTTCAAAAAAGGTGGGATCACATTCAATATCCAATCTCTGTTGGATGAGGGGTAAGCCCAAAAAATGGGTCCCAATGTACTAATGGTAGGAGAGAAGGAGTTCCTTGACACAATAAGAGAAGGAGAAGGAGTAGGGTATACCATAGTGGTGAAACTAGTAGAGTCTAAGCCAAAAGAGAAGGTAGTGTTAGAAACAATAGTCCACCAAGATAACTAAGAGGGGGGGTGAATCAGTTATCCAATAGTTAAAATATTTATCTACTTTAAACAAACTTAACCATTCAACCAAAGTAAAGAGCAACCATAGTAAGATGCACATAGACAATTATACCAAATATGTTAACTAGGGAAACCCTTGATCAGAGGGAAAACCCTGGTGGGAATGATGCCCACAAGATGATGTACTAATATAAATATTCCTTGTTAGAAAATGGACCCTATTAGGAGTCTATTACAAAATTTAGTACATAGAATCCTTGTTAGGAGACTTTGAATCCCTGTTAGGAGATTCCAACCCTGTTAGGAGTTGTACCAACCCTATTAGGGTTTTTAGTACAATGTATGCAAGAAGAGTCCACTACCCAAACATGCAATTTCAACTACAAGAAGAGCTCACTGCTCAAACATGTAATTTACTATTATATCCTTCTTTCCTTTGTTCTATCAATAGAAAAAATCACTTTTAGACCTTGCAGACTAGGTCACAAACCTTAGATCCAAATATCAAACCTCAGATCACTCAAAAAAACCTCAGCAATGAAGTTTCCTTCACTTCTACTCTGCTATGCTTAACTTCGCATTTAACTCTTATGTTGCTTACAAAAATCATCCTCATCCATATCATGATAAAGGAAAATGTCCTTCCTTTATATTGAGTCCATAAAATAATTCCCTAAGTCATCTATTAGACCTTCTCAATTAATCACTATAGGACCACATTAACAACACGTTATACTTAGCAATAACATTAATGTTCCACCTTGCAACTTGAATAATTTTCCATACACACAATATTATGACAATTGATCTTAACCACATCATCACCAACATATCTTCTTCACATCCTCAACCTCAACTCTTAGAATAACAACTCTACTAAGAGATATAACAAGTTTACTAGAACATGCCACTATAAACTCTATCTCAAAATAGATATCACCAAAACTTACATAATTTCTTCTAGACTTATCATTTATTCTTCTAATATTAACTACATATACTAGATACTCAAACATATCTCCCAAAACCTTGGATAGTTAGAATACTCAACTAGTCATCTATACCAACTTGATCTTTTTGTTGTTCTTCTATCTGATACCACAGAAAACTACTATGTTGACATCAATGACAAACTTAGTCATGAATGTAACATATCATCATACTCAGATATCTACAATACTCCCCCATAGGAATATCATGAGCATTCATGCTTCCAACAATCTCTCAACAATCTCCCCCTTGGCATTGATGGCAACATAGATGAAAAAATCTAGTTCCAAGAATACTAACAAAAGAATGTTATTCTTTCTTTTCAAATCCTCTTCATTAATCATTCTCCCCCATTGATTTACCTCAGTGTTCTTTTTTTCATTCCATGTTGTACTTCTCCTCATGATCTTCTTCCTCTTGATCTTCTTATGATGTAGTACTTCTCCCCAACATGTTTTTCATGCTAAACTTCTCCCCCGTTGACATCAATGTCAAAGGTTTTAGCAACCAACTTTACTACATCAAACTCTGCAACAATTGATTCTTACTAGCTCAAGTGTCAAAAGATATTGTTCAAAACAACATCCAATAAGATTCCTAGATGACTCTGTCCATTATAGATACTCCCCCATATAGGAAGCATTAGCATTCATTCCAAACAATAATGGTGCTCTATTACAGTAGACCAATGCATTCTTGCATCTTCTACTCTAATGTAGGAAGGGGGATAACCCCTAGCATACCTCGTAAATACTCAAAAGTCTCTTTGGAAAGAGGCTTAGTGAATATATTTGCAATCTGCTCTTTAGTGCTCACATACTCCAATCTAATTTCCTTCTCTACAGCATTCTCTCTCAACATGTGGTACTTAATAGAAATGTGCTTAGTCTTCGAATGCAATGCTGGATTCTTAGACATATTTACTGTGTTTGTGTTGTCACAATGTATGATAGCAGGTTCACTAATTTCTATCCTTATATCCTTCAGTATCTACTTCATCCAAAAAACTTGGTTGCAATTGTTTGTTGCTGCAACATATTCTGCTTCCATTGTACTTTGTGATGTACAATCCTACTTATTGCTTATCCAATAAATCTTCCTCCAAGAAAGAAGGCTCCACCACTAGTGTTCTTTCTATCATCCATATTGTTTGCCCAATCAGCATCAATATAAGAACTTAGAGTAAAACCATTAGATCTTTCATACCACAATCTAAACTTGGATGTTCCTTTTAGATATCTAAATATCCTTATGACTGTTGCATAATGTGCTTCTCTAGGAATAGCTTGAAATCTTGCAACAATTCCAATAGCATTTTCTATATCCAGCCTTATGTGAATTGTATATTGCAAACCTCCAATCATAGATCTGTACTTCTTCTGCTCAATAGTAGGTGTCTCATCCTTTGTAGATAACTTGTGTCCAGTTACCATAGGTGTTCCAACAGGTTTATATGTTTCCAAACCAAACCTTTTCAGTAAATCCTTCAAGTACTTAGTCTAAGAAATAAAGATTCCTTCTTCGTTCTATACAATCTTCAATCCTAGAAAATATTTCATTTCTCCTATCATACTCATCTCAAATTCTTTCTTCATATCTACTGAAAACTTTTCACTTTCCTCATCATTTCTTCTAAATATGATATCATCAAAAAATATTACCAAAATCATCCAACCATCATCAATTTCTTTCTAGTATAGATTATTGTCTATCATACCTTTGCTATATCCAAGCTTTGTCAAATGTGTGTCCAACCATGCATGTCAGGATCTCAGTGCTCACTTCAAGCCATACAATGCTTTCTTTAGTTTGCACACTATGTCCTTATCATCTATCAAAGGACAACCTTTAGGTTTCTTAATGTATACCTCTTCTTCAAGTTCTTCATTCAAAAATGCTAACTTGACATCCATCTAATATACTTTAAATTTCTTTTGTGTTGCATAGGCTAAGAATAATCTTATTGCTTCTATTCTAGCAACTGGAGCATAGTTCTCATCATAGTCTATTCCTTCTTATTGTGAGTAACCTTTACATACCATTCTTGCCTTGTTCCTTAGAACTTCGTCTTGCTCATTCATCTTGTTTTTAAATACCCATTTAGTTCCTATCACATTCTTGTCTACTAGTCCAAAGACCAATTCCCATGTTTCATTCTTTACTATCCAATCTAATTCCTCTATCATCGCTTATTTCTAATAATCATCTTTACATGCTTCATCTACATTCTTAGGGTCAACTTGAGATATCAAACATAGTTCTTCACTAACTTTGCTTCTTGACATCACACCTTTATCTCAGCTTTTGATGATCTGCTCAGATGGGTGATTCTTTATCATATTCTTTCCTAAAGTAGGAGTTGATATCTCAACTCTTGGCTCTACTAAAGGTCCAAAAAAAATTTCCTGCCTTGGATCTCCTTCATTATGCAAATCATTGTTACTCTCAAGAAATACTTCATCATTCCTTGGCTTAGTAACAACATCATCATCTAAATTGTAATCAACTATTCTCTCTTGTATCCTAAATTTCTCATCAATTCTCACATTCGCACTTTCCATAATAGTCCTAGTTCTCTGATTATAGCATCTATAAGCCTTTTTTCTCAATGAATAACCAAGAAACATACCTTCATCACTTCTAGCATCAAACTTACCTATATCATCATCTCCTTTGATATAGCACTTACTCCCAAAAATTCTAAAATACTTAACTATCGGTGAGTGACCAAACCATAGTTCATAAGGGGTCTTGTTTATGTCTTTCCTAACTTGCACCCTATTCATAGTGTAGATTTTTGTATTCACAGCTTCTCTCCAAAATATCTTGGATACATCATTCTCAGCTAACATAGCTCTTTTTGCTTCTATAACTAATCCGTTCCTTCTTTCTGCAATGCCATTCTATTCAAGGGTTCTCAGATCTAATAACTATCTTTAGATTCCATTTTCTTCACAAAACATGTTAAACTCATTTGAATTAAATTCCCCTCCTTTATCTGATCTTAAACATTTAATCTTCATGTCAGATTCATTCTCAACTCTATTCTTGAATATCTTAAACTTATCAAATGCCTCATATTTCTCTTTAAGAAATGCAACCCACATCATTCTAGAAAAGTCATCAACTAGAATCATAAAATAGCTTTCACCATAGAATCCTTTAGTCTTTGTAGGATAGTTGACATCTATGTGTACAATCTCCAACTTTGTTGTAGTAGTAAATTTCTTACAAGGAAAAGAAGTTTTGTTATGCTTTTCCAACACACATTCCTTGCAAATTGTGTTAGTAGGCTTTACAATCTTAGGAAAATCTCTGACTACAAACATACAACTAGTCTTCACAATATTGTCAAAGTTTATATGACAAAATCTCTTATGCCATAACCAACTTTCATCTACCTTAGTAACCAAACATGTCATTTTAGTAGGATTCAACTGAAATGCATGACCTCTAGATCTGGTTCCTATTCCAATTAGCTTTCCATCTTTGTCTCTAATCATGCATAGATTTTTTGTGAACTAAAATTGATAACCTTTATCCACTAGTTGTCCAACACTCAAAATATTGTGCTTCAAACCATCAAAAAAATATACATCCTCAGTATTAATTTTACCATCAAGAGTTATAGATCCAATACCTTTAACTTGGCATGCTGCATTGTTTCCAACTCTAGCAATGCCTCCATCCTAACTTTTGAAGTCAAAAAATTTTTTCATATCACCAGTCATATGATGTGAACAACCATTGTTAATTATCTAATTAGATTTCTTCTCAACCTGTGATACCAATGCTACTTTTTTCGAACTTTCTTCTTTAATTGTCACAAATCCAATTTCATCATCACTAGCACTCACTGCTTGTTCATCATAATCATTTTCTTCATTTGCATATAAACATTCTCTATCTTTTCTAGGTTTATAATTTCCTTTATACTTTTTCTCTCTTTTAGGACACTTAGATGCATAATGACCACATTCATCACAAGTCCAACATTTAAAAAATTTCTTACCTCCTTTTTCTCTTCTTACCAAAAGGGCTACTCCTTTTTCAATCTTTCAGTCTTCCTCAGATCTATTGTTGCTAGCAAAATCTCCTCTAGCACTTGTGCTCCTTGATAAAGTAGGTCAAATATTCAAGGTACTGAAAGTTGTTTCAGTTCTGGTTGATTCTCCAGACTATCTAAGCTCATTCTCAACTACTTCAAGTCTTCCAAGCAATGTCTCCTTTGTGAAATCTTTGGTACAAGATATGAATAACTATATGATTTGAACTACTAGCTTAAATGGTGGTGTTAATCTTTTCAATATCTTCCATATAACCTCATCATCTTCTTTGGTTCCTCCTTGAGATCTAATACCTGCAATGATCTCATATATTATGCCTACAAATGTTCTTATAGATTCATCTTCCATCATTTAAGATCTTGAAATGCATAAATCCAACTTTGTAGCCTCAATTTTTTAGAATGTTCATCACCTTCAAAACTATTTTTTAAAGCTTTTTAAATCAAATGTGAAGTAGCAAGTGACTTTACCTTATTGTATTCAATTTTAGGAAGTGCAATCCATAGGGCTTCTCTAGCTCTCATGTTGCACATAAAAAGATCTCTTTCTGCTTTGATACAAGTTTCCAAATCCTTTTCAACAATGATTGTTGTCGCTGATTTTGTCAAGATCCAATATCCTAAACCCATACACAATAGATGTGTCTTCATCTTTTCTTTTCAACTATTATAATTTGTTCCATTGAACTTTGGACTATCTTTCTTGAACATGCTCACCATGGATCTCCCAAAGTTGTTAAACCTTGTCTTCAAGGACCTGATGCTCTAATACCAATTGTTAGAAATAATAGTCCACCAAGATAACTTGGGGGGGGTGGTTGAATCAGTTATCCAATAGTTAAAACATTTATCTGCTTTAAGAAAACTTAACCATTCAACCAAAGTAAACAACAACCATAATAAGATGCACATAAAAAATTACATCAGATATGTTAACTAGGGAAACCCTTGATTAGAGGGAAAACCCCTGTGGAAATGATACCCACAAGATGATGTACTAATATAAATATTCCTTGTTAGAGGATGGACCCTGTTAGGAGTCTATTACAACATTTAGTACATAGAGTCCCTATTAGGAGACTTTGAATCTCTATTAGGAGATTCCAGCTGTATTAGGAGTTGTAGTACAATGTATGCAAGAAGAGCCCACTGCCTAAACATGCAACAAGAAGTGTTCATTGCTCAAACATGTAATTTACTGTTATGTTCTTCTTTCCTTTTTTCTATCAACCAAACCAATCACTATCAAACCTTGTAGACCAAGTCATGAACCTTGGATCCAAATATAAAACCTCAGATCACCTAGTAAAACCTCGGCAATGAAGTTTCCTTCACTTCTACTATACTCTGCTCAACTTCACATTCCTCTCTTATGTTGCTTACAAAAATCATCCTCATCCATATCATGATAAAGGAAAATCTCCTTCCTTTATATCAAGTCCTTAAAACAATTTCTGGAGTTGACTATTAGACCTTCTCAATTAATCATTATATGACCACATTAAGAACATGTTATACTTAGCGATAACATTAATGTTCTGCCTTGCAACTCGAATAACTTTTCATACACACAATATTATGATGATCAATCTTAGCCACTTCATCACCAACATGTCTTCTTCACATCCTCAACCTTGATTCTTAGAATAAAAACTCTACTAAGAGATATAACATGTTTACCAAAACATGCCTCTGTAAACTCTATCTTAGAACAAACATCACCAAAACTTACATAATTTCTTCCAAACTTATCATTTATTCTTCCAACATTAACTACATATACTAGATACTCAAATGTATCTCCCATAACCTTGGATAGTTAGAATACTCAACTAGTCATCTGTACCAACTTGATCTTTCCATTGTTCTTATCTCATATACCACAAAAAACTACTGTGTTGACATCAATGAAAAACTTAGTCATGAATGTAACATATCATCATAGTAACATATCTATAATAATCCACCATAGGAATATCATTAGTATTCATGCTTCCATTAATCTCTACATAGGTAGATATCCCTAAGCAAGTACAAGAGATCCTCAACTAGTTTGAAGACATTATCAGTGATGCTCAACCAACCACCTACCACCTAAGAGAGCTAGAAGTCATCAAATAGACTTAATTATTGGCATTTATCTCCCCAATAAAGAATCCTATAAGGTGACACCTTAGTAGCATGAGGAAATTTCCAAGCAAGTTCAGGAATTTTTGGACCATGGTTTAATTGAAAAGATTGTAAGACCCTGTGTAGTTCCTACTATTTTAGCACCTAAAAAGGGAGTTACATGGAGGATATGTACTAATTCATGGGCCATAAAAAATTCACTATTAGATACAAGTTTCCCATACCTAGGATTGAAAACCTAATGGATTGTTTAGGAGGTAATAGGTATTTGACTAAAATTGATCTCAAAAGTGGGTATCACAAAATAAGGATCAACCATTGAGGAATTATATGAGTGGCTTGTAATGCCATTTAGATTGAAAAATTAACCCTCCACATTCATGATACTAATGAATGAATTATTTCATGACTTCATAGGTAACTTTTTTGTAATTTACCTTGATGACATCTTAATATTCAGTAAGACAAAGGAGGAACACATCAAACATTTGTAGTTGGTTTTACATATATTGAGTTATGAGAAGCTAACCATTAATTTGGAGAAATGTGATTTCATGAAATAGCAATTAGTATATTTGGGTTTTTTTATCTCCCAAGGGAACTTGAGGATTGATCCTAGCAACGTGGAAGCCATAGTAAGTTGGCCAACTCATAAGTTTACTGCTAAGGTGAGAAGCTTTCAATTCAATGAAATATGTGCTCCACTATTAGACACCATAACAAGTGGAATGAAAGCCAAGTTTAGATAAAATTAACAAGCTAACAAGGTGTTTGAAACATTTAAGAAAAAGATAGCCTCACAACCCATCCTAGTGTCACTTAGCTTTGAAAAAGTATTTATAGTTAAATGTGATGCCAGTAATGTGGCCATAGGGTAAGTCCTAAGTTATGAGGAAATACCAATTGTCTTCCATGTTGAGAAACTTATTGAAGCTAAGAAGAAGTACTAATCCTATGACTTGGATTTGTGTGCCTTAATACAAGCCCTCAAAAAATGGGGAAACTACCTGGTACCAAAAGAGTTTGTAGTATATACTAACAATCAAGCCCTCAATTTCTTGAACTCATAAGATAAGATGAGTCACAAGAATATGAAATGGGTGGGGTATATCTAAGCCTATACCTTCACCATCAAGCATAAGAAAGGAAAAGCTAATAAGGTGGTAGATGCATTAAGTAGGAGGCTCTTAACAATTCAAGAGGTTCAGTTAAGGAGCATAGGGATTGATAATTTCAAGGATATGTACCTTGATAATGAAGACTTTTCTATTCCATATAAGGTATGTTTGGAATTTCAAAATCATTTTCATCATGATTTTTCTAACTTTAATTTTGAGGATGGTCGACAATTCAAGGGAGGACAACTTTGTGTTCCTAGAGGTTCCATGAGGGAGAACCTGATTCAAGAAAAACATAATGGTTCCATGAGTGGGAATTTTGGTATCTATAAGAACTAGACCTAGTGCAAAGGTTCTACTACTAGTCAACCATGAGTAGAGATGTTAAAATTTATGTTGAAGCATGCATTGTTTTTCAAAAGGCTAAAGGAGTATCAACAAATGTAGGGTTCTTCCAATTCGTAATAGGACTTTGGAATTCTTGAGCATGGGTTTTGTGGTAGGACTTTATAAAAATTAAAAAGGATAATATGATAGTATATATGTGATAGTAGACAGGCTTAATAAGATGGATCAATTTTTGTCATGTAAGATCACCCATGATACTAGCCACATTGATAATCTTTTTTTCAAAGAGGTACTAAGAATTCATGGTTTTCCTATAAGAATAATATCAAATAGGGACACCAAGTTCATGAGTCATTTTTGGAAGACCTTATGGCATAAATTGGGGACTAATTTGTCATTTGGATCTGTTTATCATCCTCAAAAATATGGGCAGGCTAAAGTGGTCAATAGGAGCTTAGGTAACCTGTTAAGATGCCTAACCAAAGAATATGGACAAACTTGGGGGCAAGTGTTACCATAGGACAAGTATGCCTTTTAATGATACCATTAATAGGACTAGATGTAAAAGACCTTTTGAATTTGTTTATGGCATGCATCCCATGGGCATATAAGAATTCATAGATCTATGCCAAGGTGTTGATAAGAGTGGAGTTGCTAAAGAATTTTTTCTATCCATGAAGGAGGTTCATGACACTGTGTAGTGTCTCTCCCATTTGACTTTTGTAAGTCATCCTGATGGATGCAACCTTGCTAATCTTTTGTTGTGATGGGATCATGATTGTGATCCTGAGTGGTCTACACTGTTGAGGTGTTTGGGTTTATGTTTATATATAAGTTGCTTTGTTTATGCTTTTGATAGATCTTTGAGATTATGATGTGATTTTTGGTTCACTGAGGTTTGTGCCAGTGGTTACCAAGATCGATGTGGTATCATGAGGTTGTTCCGTGATTACCTTGAGATGTGTGCAGAGATTGCACTATGTTCTATTAGCATGCTACACGGGACTAGGTTCCTGTAGCAGTGGTTAGTCATGTTTATGACTGTGTTTGCTTATGTGTTTTAAGTGTTTTTTTTTTTTATGTAGTGTAATCAATCATTATTAAATGCTTAAGTAATTAGAGTGGATTGTTCTTGTGGGATTATTTGGTTATGTGCTGCGGACATTAACCTTGTCTCATTTTTGATTAGAGAGATATTTGTTACTCATGTTATGTTTATATTTGAGAGGACCTGAGGGTCAAATGTTACATCTTGATTCTAGTATCATAGATTTTAGACTACTATGTTGTTCAGTAAATCATATTGCATTATGATGCCATTTTGAGATGACAGTGTGTTTTATGATGATATCTGGTTATCTAGTATTTAGACATACCTCTAATTTTGTTATGTGATGGATTTAATGCTATGGTTATTTACTTCATTCCTGCGTTGTTATGCTTTATGCCAACGTGAGTGATGTAAATAGATTATTTTAATATAATTAAATAAATGGTTAAATTAGGTGATTTAATGCATTTATTGCTTCGGCTATGTTATTAAATGCAATTGCACTTGATCATGTTGTTTAGTGTGCAGGATTATATCCCTGGCAGTGGCACATGGAGTTAGTGATTCAGCCTTTCATATTTTACCAATGTCGTCCTTGTATGGTCGACGTATCCTTTATTAAAATGTTTAATTTAAACCTTTTGGTGATTATTAAATCTGAACTCTTTACATTATGTGATTAAACCAATAAGCGTGTCCGTGCATTTAGAGGTTCGCTTTGTCGCAAAAGTTGTTTAAGGTGATTTTTGTGTTTTTGGGTTTTCGAGCTTTTTATTTGATTTATTTTAATTTCTGGCAGCTTTGCCATAGATGAATTCCTATTTATAGGAATAGCCTGTTTTCGTTTGGGTCGATTCAGGGTTTAACTAGATTGGCTGGTTAAATTCCCTAATCGATTATTCACCCGAAAAGTGAATAAGTATCCAAAGAGGAATTTAATTCCTCACTTCTCACTTTCAAATTGGAAAGTTAGAGAGTAAAACCCAAAATCCTCTTCATGACGATTTATTGTTTTGTTCGTTGTGGGAGCTACGGGCATGGGATCGTCGCGAGGTTGAGCTCGTTGGATCCAGCACAGGGAAACCTTAGATTGCCGCAATTTTCAGCCACTTCTGCAGGCGTTTTATTTTCTAGTTCAGTTTTTCATTTTTGCCCTTTTAGCTGTGAGGTAGGGCTTTCCTGTTTTATTGTTTCTACTCCGTTTTTACTTCTGTTTTTGGTAGCCATTTGTTTGGAGGCTGAGAACTAGTGTTCCCCTCTGTTTCTGTATGCTATTTCTACCCGGTTGGGCGGGTATGAACATTTCCTTATTTTTTGGGATGAGGGTTTGGAATTTTATGTCGTTATGCTAGCCCTTTTTGCATACGGTGTTTGATTCCATTTATTTTTGGATTTTTGGGGTTTTTGAACCCAAAGGACAAATGGGTTTTAATCTTAAAATTTTCCAAATTTTTTGGAGTTTTTACCTCGTTTTGCGTGTCACCTTGTTTTATCGGATTTTCTTAGCACAATGTGGGTCGTGGACCTCGATGATCCATTTGGATATCAGTCAAACCACTATTGCACATTTTTTTGCATTGGGATGCGTGTTGCACCCGTACTCCCAACTTTGTGTTCAGTTGAGTGATTTGTTACCTGTTATGGTTTCTTTTGGACCTTTACTTTTGTTTCGTGAACGCTAAGATTCATGTAGAATCCATACTCTCAGAGTGAGGCCGGTTGAGTGAGTTCATGATGTTTGGTCTTGTTACATCATTGGGATTCGTGTAGAATCCATACTCTCGGATTGAAGTCGGTTGAGTGATTTCATGATGTATGATTTTATTGGCTTTGGGATTCATGTAGAATCTGTCCTTCCTGTGTTGCTTTCAGTTGGGTGTTTTCTTTGCATTGTGTTCTCATTCCTATCCTTGTGTTATGATCTTCGTGATGGTGGTGAGCCACACACAAGTACATGCGCGTACATTTATTGGGTGACTTGCGAGGCCCGATATTCCATGAATTTGCCGAAAGTTATGATCATTGGGGTTAGGATGAGAGTATGCATGCCCACGGGCACTTGTTGTAGGATGAGCATGGGTAGGGTAGGGTAGCATCTAGAGGGGGCTTCTATCTCGCAGCTCGGCATTCATGGCACCGGAGGTTGATGGAGGATAAGAAGTTTTAAGCAAGTGATAACTAAATAAAATGTGTGATTGTTAATAAAACTTAAGATAAGTAAAATGTGTGAGCACCCGATTTAGTTCAAGGACACAATTTGTGAGCACCCGTTTAAGTTTGAGGACACACGATCCGAGCTTGGGTTTTTCGATGCCAAGCGACTCTCCAGGATGTCAGCCCCTACTTAGCAGCCTTTTGAGTGTCTGACCAGGACCTGTACTCCTTGCATTGTCTTAGGTTCTTGGTTGCAGCCATCATACTGTCTGGCATGAGTGTTAGCCATGGATGTTCTTTTGTGTGTTTTTGGTTGGATCATTATCTCCATCAGCACGGTGGGTGTGGACCTATAGGTTCCATGTGGTTGGGAGGCATAGCTACCTTTACCACTGCTAGGGATCGATGTACAGAGATGATCTTTTGTCCTAGTGCGACCGTTGCTAGATGTCTTCACTTGGTACTTCAGGTTCTGAAGTATGCTTTCTTTTAATTTATGCTTTCATTGGGATGCTTGTATATCATGTTTAGATGATGTTATTTTATTTGGCGCATTCCCTTATTATGATGTTTAGCATATGATTAGATGGTGTGATTTTTTTTAGTAGTATATCTGTTGCTTACTGCTATTTAGCATGTGATAGGTGATGTTATCTACTGTAGGATTATCTTATGCATTATCACTAGCATGTTAGATTTTTTTATGCTGTTATTGTGCATGTTTTAGTAGTGACGTCCCTATTACGATAGTACTGATGATTTGGTCGATGGCTTGGGATGTTACGCACGGGGGATGACTAGGACCCACGATGGTCTTATGATGCTATTGACAGTTGGGAGGAATCGCATACTTAGTTTGATTGTTCAGCTCTCTGCGATGTTTATTTCAATGTTTTCTTTGCTACTGTAGTTGAGATGGATAGATGTTCTTCTTTCTGTGTTGTTCTTGCACTCGAGTGTTCATTCCTCGATTCACATGGATCTGGTACTCCCTGGTGTGGAGGTTCTTTGCTCCATTTTGATTCTTTTTGCTTCTGGGAGTGTTTTTGTTTTCTATGGGTGACATTTGTTCAGCATGGTGCGACACTTTAAAAAGTATCACACACCCATGCAAACTATGTCGTACGACACTGTAAAGTATCGCACGCCTTCTGGAGAAATGTCGTACGACACTGGAAGAGTTTCGCACGCCTTCTTGAGAAATGTCGTATGATACTGAAAAGTGTCACATGCCTTCTTGAGAAATGTTGTACGACACTAGAAGAGTGTCACACACCTTAAGGAGAAGTATCGCCCTCCCTTAGTAAAAATTCTCGCATGATTTTTTTGAAAAACATGTGCATGCCATCAGCGGGCACTTTTTTTCATGATCGGATCTTTTTGAGAGTGGTTTTGGATACCCTTTTGGGCGATCTTTGACCCTATGCTGCTGCATTTTGAATTCTGTCGGTTTCTCTTGAAATCGAGTTTTCGTGTTTCTATTTTAGTCTCTTGGGGTTTAAAATATATCATTAAAGTATAAGTTGACGTATATTTAATTTCTTATACTTAAGATATATTTTAATATATGCGACAAATCGTTTGAGATAGGTTTCAGACCTCTCGGAGATAAGTTATGGATTCTAGGAAATTTCAAGGCTTCAGAAATCCAGACTTAGCCAATTTTCAGGGCTTCAGGATTTCAGGCTTAGCCAAATTTTGGGATTCTGCATTTTACCCCAGCTTGGTGTTTTGTTGATGAGTGGTCATTTCTTGTGCCCTCATCTTGTTTTGGTGGTTGTTGGCTTTTGTTTGGGTGTGTCAATTAGGTAGTGGCGTTCGGAGATTCGTTGGTTGCCAGGATTGTATTGAAGTCTTCCGTTGTGATCTTTGTGATCCCTGTATGATGTTGTCTTGTGCATTCATACTTGTAAAAAAAAAATATCTTGGCTTGATTTGAATCCTTGATTCAAAGGATCTCTAGGTGGGGCATTACATCTAGTATCAGAGCCCATGTTCAAACATTGGGATCTCTGTGTTGATGTTGCCCATGTAGTTGTTGCTGCGTTGGTTGAGTGCGAGTGTCTTGGTGAGAACTCGTGATCTTTGTTGCTTTGGTATCTACCCATGATGGACTTGCTTGTCCAGTAGATGCAACTAGATCAGTGTGTGGAGAAGGAAGTGAGTCTTCCTAGCTTTTTAGGTGGGATCATTGTGCCTTGTTTGGTTGGTTGCGTGTGTGACCCTTTTTGGATGGAGCCACTGATTGGTTTTCATGTATTGACTTGTGTGCCTCTTCTTGTTTCTCCTTGTGGGGTTAGGTGCATTGTTTCCCTATTTTCTCTTGATTGTAAGTTGATGAATGAATCTTATTTGTGATTCTTTATTTTGTTGTTATAATGATGAAATGGTTCCTTTCATTGAAAATGAGTGTTTATTGTGAATCATTGCAAAGTTGTAGTTTTGCATTATATATTTGGGTTAATGATTTAAGTCCCCAATCTTATTGTTTCTTAAGCTTATGTAAAATTGTATTAATTTGATGGATATCTAAATGTTGCATTGCATGGAAATTATTTTTTTTTTGCATATGCATGAGATTACTGATGGTATACTGTTTGGTGTGTGTGAGTGTGTTCTCTAACATTGCTAGGATGATGTATTCCTTAGCATTGTGTGGTGATTTATCCCTCTTGTGTGGCTGTACTTAGTCATCACCTATAATGTGATTTGTTTGATGCCTTATTTTATTTGGCTGGAGGTACTTTCCTCATGTTGTTGGGCTAGCATTGGTTTTTAGTATTTTCCTCTCTTGGAGTAGTCATCAAATTTTATCTATCACTCTCTTTGTGGCAGTTGTCACATTGACTTATTGTTGAAATGAGCTCTTTTTGGTACTTACTGTTGGAATCGGCAATTCTCCCATTTGGGCTTTTTATTTTATTTCATGATGACTATTCTGGATGTGTTTTATTGCTGCCCAGTTGTGTGTTATGACTCTATCATGTTCATCTCGAACCTCTGGTAGTACGTTCAAGGGATAATATCATGGAGAACATGCTAGTGTGTCTTTGTTAGACCTAAAGTTGTTATTGTAACTGAATGGTTTAAATTGTGATTAAACTTAATGTTATTTTTGAAAGAAATTGAAAGGTATGTACTTGTTCTATAGTGACTCTTGGACCCTTGCTTGAAAATTTTTCAGTTCATTATGCATTAGTGCTTATGTTATGCTTAATTAATGAATTTATGAAAGAAAAGTATTTATGGTTTCAATGTGTGATTTACCTTTCATTCCATGCCTTATGTTGTTTTGGGAATGTGTGCCCTTGTGTGGATTTGGACATTTCGTTCGTTGCTTGTCTTGGTGACCAAGGCTGTTGGTTTTGTCTTTGTTGTTTTGATTTGAGTGGTGGCTCAGATCGTAGGTCTTGGTCTCTCTTAGCTTTTTCATGTTGTAGTCCTTGTCGATATCTTTTCGACGCTTTTCAAATGGATTCAATCCAAGTCCAGTTGTGAGGCTATGGCTTCTGGAGTTGCTGATCGATGTTCTAAGTACCTTTTCGAGTAGAGGCCAATTCAATCCTGACATATCATTTTTATGGCCATTGGAGAAGTTTAACTCCTCATGTTATTCATAACAGAAGAGTTATCTTGTCTTCATAATCTACTAGGTACTTGTTGGAGTTTGTGCTTGGGGTTTTATGTTTCCTATTGCACTGACCCACCCTTGTGAGGTGTAGTGTGGTTTGTGAGCGTTCTTTGTTGTGAATGATGTTGCCTTATCATTTGGGAGTGACTCAGTTCTTTGATGAGTCTACATTCTTCTTTCTGGATGTTGACCTTGGCACATCTCCGTATTCTTTCTCTCTTGAGAGAGTAGGCTAGTGTGGTTATGCCACTAGCTCAGTTAGTGTTCTCTTGTGAGTATGTTGATGGTTGGGGGAATTGTGAGTTCCCTAATGCATCTTGGGCTGATTTTGTGCAGAGGTTGAGAGTGACTCCCTCTTATTCCTATACTCTGTAGTATCCTTCTCCCTAAGCTTATATCTTCTTGTGGATTGTCTCAATCAAGTTTTCTCTTTAACTGTTGACTTGAGGCTAGAGATTGAGTTTAGCGGTAGTTTGGGTGTAGTTTTCCTAGCATGGTGTTGGAGGGACATGGTATCGTTGGACACATGTTACCATCTCGTGAGTTGGTATGCAGACATTTGATGATTGTGTCCACTGACGAAAGTATTTGAACCTTGTGGAAAGGTGATATCTTGTCTGGTTGGGTTGTGTTACCCTAGTTCCCAGTGATAGTTGAGCTTTTGTGCCTTGGTGAGGTGTTGTGCTCCTACGCTTGGTGGTGAGTAGTCCTTTGGAGTGTGTCCTTTTGTTGGTAAACTTTCATCCTCTTTGTTCTAAGGGTGAGTTTGCATGGATTCCAGAATGATCATGTGTGACATGATAGTATTCTTGGGAAGTTTGGGATGGTTATTCCCCATGATTCCAAGTTTTGTTGGAAGTGCTTAGTGTTTTGACCTGGTTTTGTGGTCATGTGGTTGGTGCATGTCGTGGTTGGGCACCTATTGACAAGGTAGAGTGGCTTGTTCCTTACCTTGTAATGTTGACTCTATGGCTAGATGGGTTCTTCCTAGCGCATAGAAGGTTCCTTGTTGGAGGACCTTTGTTCTATGTGACACCCATTCTCTCATGGTTAACCTATTTGGGGGTTAACGTGATGGGTTGAGAATGTGGGAGTGATTTGGTTTGACTTTGGAGAGTTTCTTGAGTCATTCCTTTTGCTCACTTTTGATTTTGGTTCTTGTGTGTTTTGGTTTCTATTCTTGGATTGCAGGCTTCCAAGAGTAAGCCTAGCCTTTGGGGGGGATGATGTAGTGCCTCTCCCATTTGACTTTTGTAAGTCGTCCTGATGGATGCAACCTTGCTGATCTTTTGTTGTGATGGGATCATGATTGTGACCCTGAGTGGTCTACACCGTTGAGGTGTTTAGGTTTATGTTTCTGTATCAATTGCTTTGTTTATGCTTTTGACTGATCTTTGAGATTATGATGTGATTTTTGGTTCACTGAGGTTTGTTCCAGTGGTTACCAAGATCGATGTGGTATCATGAGGTTGTTCCGTGATTACCTTGAGATGTGTGCAGAGATTGCACTATGTTCTATTAGCATGCTACACGGGACTAGGTTCCTGTAGCAGTGGTTAGTCATGTTTATGACTGTGTTTGCTTATGTGTTTTAAGTGTTTTTTTTTATGTAGTGTAATCAATCATTATTAAATGCTTAAGTAATTAGAGTGGATTATTCTTGTGGGATTATTTGGTTATGTGTTGCGGGCATTTACCTTGTCTCATTTCTGATTAGAGAGATATTTGTTACTCATGTTATGTTTATATTTGAGAGGACCTAAGGGTCAAATGTTACATCTTGATTCTAGTATCATAGATTTTAGACTACTATGTTGCTCAGTAAATCATATTGCATTATGATGCCATTTTGAGATGACAGTGTGTTTTATGATGATATCTGGTTATCTGGTATTTGGACATACCTTTGATTTTGTTATGTGATGGATTTAATGCTATGGTTATTTACTTCATTCTTGCGTTGTTATGCTTTATGCGAACATGAGTGATGTAAATAGATTAATTTAATATAATTAAATAAATGGTTAAATTAGGTGATTTAATGCATTTATTGCTTCGGCTATGTTATTATATGCAATTGCACTTGATCATGTTGTTTAGTGTGCAGGATTATATCCTTGGCAATGGTACATGGAGTTAGTGATTCACCCTTTCAAATTTTACCAATGTCGTCCTTGTATGGTTGACGTATCCTTTTTAAAATGTTTAATTTAAACCTTTCGATGATTATTAAATCCAAACTCTTTGCATTATGTGATTAGACCAGTAAGCGTGTCTATGCATTTAGAGGTTCGCATTGTCGCGAATGTTGTTTAAGGTGATTTTTGTGTTTTTGGGTTTTCAGACTTTTTATTTGATTTATTTTAATTTCTGGCAGCTTTGCCATAGATGAATTCCTATTTATAGGAATAGCCTGTTTTCGTTTGGGTTGATTCGAGGTTTAACTAGATTGGCTGGTTAAATGCCCTAATCGATTATTCACCTGAAAAGTGAATAAGTATCCAAAGAGGAATTTAATTCCTCATTTCTCACTTTCAAATTGGAAAGTTGAAGAGTAAAACCCAAAATCCTCTTCATGAGGATTTACTGTTTTGTTCGTTGTGGGAGCTACGGGCGTGGGATCGTCGCGAGGTTGAGCTCGTTGGATCCAACTCGGGGAAACCTTGGATTGTCGCAATTTTCAGCCACTTCTGTGGGCATTTTATTTTCTGGTTCAGTTTTCCGTTTTTGCCCTTTTGGCTGTGAGGTAGGGCTTTCCTGTTTTATTCTTTCTACTCCGTTTTTGCTTCTGTTTTTGGTAGCCATTTGTTTGGAGGCTGAGATCTAGTGTTCCCCTCTGTTTCTGTATGCTAGTTCTACCCGGTTGGGCGGGTATGAACATTTTCCTATTTTTTGGGATGAGGGTTTGGAATTTTACGCCGTTATGCTAGCCATTTTTGCATACGGTATCTGATTCCATTTATTTTTGGATTTTTGGGGTTTTTGAACCCAAAGGCCAAATGGGTTTTAATTTTGAAATTTTCCAAATTTTTTGGAGTTTTTACCTCATTTTTTGTGCCATCCTATTTTTTTGAGTTTTCTTGGCACAATGTGGGTAATGGACCTGGATGATCCGTTTGGATATCAGTTAGACTACTATTGCACCTTTTGTTGAATTGGGATGCCTGTTGCACCCATACTCCCAACTTTGTGTTCGGTTGAGTGATTTGTTACCTGTTATGGTTTCTTTTAGACCTTTACTTTTGTTTCGTGAACGCTAGGATTCGTGTAGAATCCATACTCTCAGATTGAGGCCGGTTGAGTGAGTTCATGATGTTTGGTCTTGTTATATCATTGGGATTTGTGTAGAATCCATACTCTCGAATTGAGGCCAGTTGAGTGATTTCATGATGTATGATTTTATTGGCTTTGGGATTCATGTAGAATCTGTCCTTCCCGTATTGCTTTCAGTTGGGTGTTTTCTTTGCATTGTGTTCTCATTCCTGTCCTTGTGTTATGATCTTCGTGATGGTGGTGCGCCACACATGAGTACGTGCCCGTACATTTTTTGGGTGACTTGCGAGGCTCGATCTTCTGTGAATTTTCCAAAAGTTATGATCATTTGGGTTGGGATGGGAGTATGCATGCCCACAGGCATGTGTTGTAGGATGAGCATGGGTAGGGTAGGGTAGCATCTGGAGGGGGCTTCTATCTCGCAGCTCGGCGTTCATGGCGCCAGAGGTTGACAGAGGATAAGAAGTTTTAAGCAAGTGATAACTAATTAAAATGTGTGATTGTTAATAAAACTTAAGATAAGTAAAACATGTGAGCACCCGATTAAGTTCGAGGACACAATGTGTGAGCACCCATTTAAGTTTGAGGACACACGATCCGAGCTTGGGTTTTTCGATGCCAAGCGACTCTCCAGGATGTCAGCCCCTACTTTGCAGCCTTTTGAGTGTCTGACCAGGACCTATACTCCTTGCATTGTCTTAGGTTCTTAGTTTTAGCCATCATACTGTCTGGCGTGAGTGTTAGCCATGGATGTTCTTTTGTGTGTTTTTGGTTGGATGATTATCTCCATCAGCACGGTGGGTGTAGACCTACGGGTTCCATGTGGTTGGGAGGCGTAGCTACCTTTACCACTCTAGGGATCAGTGTACAAAGATGATCTTTTGTCCTAGTGCGACTATTGCTGGATGTCTTCACTTGGTACTTGGGGTTCCAAAGTATGCTTTCTTGTGATTTATGCTTTCATTGGGATGCTTGTATATCATGTTTAGATGATGTTATTTTATTTGGTGCATTCCCTTATTATGATGTTTAGCATATGATTAGATGATGTGATTTGCTTTAGTAGTATATCTGTTGCTTACTGTTGTTTAGCATGTGATAGGTGATATTATCTACTATAAGATTATCTTATGCATTATCACTAGCATGTTAGATTTTCTTATGCTATAATTGTGCATGTTTTAGTAGTGACGTCCCTATTATGACAGTACTGACGATTTGGTTGGTGGCTTGGGATGTTACGTGTGGGGGATGGCTAGGACCCATGATGGTCTTATGATACTATTGACGATTGGGAGGAACCATGTACTTAGTTTTATTGTTCAGCTCTCTGCGATGTTTATTTCAGTGTGTTCTTTGCTGTTGTAGTTGAGATGGATAGATGTTCTTCTTTCTGTGTTGTTCTTGCACTCGAGTGTTCATTCCTCGATTTGCGTGGATCCAGTACTCCCTGGTGTGGAGGTTCTTTGCTCCATTTTGGTTCTTTTTGCTTCTAGGAGTGTTTTTGTTTTCTATGGGCAACATTTGTTCAGCAGGGTGTGACACTTTGAAAAGTATCACACGCCCATGCAAACTATGTCGTACGACACTGTAAAGTATCACGCGCCTTCTTGAGAAATGTCATACGACACTGGAAGAGTGTCACACGCCTTCTTGAGAAATTTCGTACGATGCTGAAAAGTGTCACATGCCTTCTTGAGAAATGTCATACGACACTAGAAGAGTGTCGCACGCCTTAAGGAGAAGTATCACCCTCCCTTAGTAAAAAGTGTCGCATGATTTTTGTGAAAAAATTGTGTGTGCCATCAGCGGGCACTTTTCTTCATGATTTGATCTTTTTGAGAGTGGTTTTGGATACCCTTTTGGGCGTTCTTCGACCCTATGCTGTTGCATTTTGAATTCTGTCGATTTCTCTTGAAATTGAGTTTTCATGTTTCTGTTTTAGTCTCTTGGGGTTTAAAATATATCATTTAATTTTGTATACTTGAGATATATTTTAATATATTCTACAAATTGTTTGAGATAGGTTTCAGACCTCTCGGAGATAAGTTATGGATTCTAGGAAATTTCAGGGCTTCAAAAATCCAGATTTAGCCAATTTTCAGGGCTTCAGGATTTCAGGCTTAGCCAAATTTTGAGATTCTGCATTTTACCCCATCTTGGTGTTTTGTTGATGAGTGGTCATTTCTTGTGCCCTCATTTTGTTGTGGTGGTTGTTGGCTTTTGTTTGGGTGTGTCAGTTGGGTAGTGGCGTTCGAAGAGTCGTTGGTTGCCGAGATTGTGTTGAAGTCTTCCATTGCGATCTTTTTGATCCCTATATGATGTTGACTTGTGCATTCATACTTGTAAAAAAAAAATATGTTGGCTTGATTTGAATCCTTGTTTCCAAGGATCTTCGAGTGGGGCATTACACACTATCACGCAAACACTCACTGAGAATACCCAAAAGATGAAGTAGATGAAAGAAAGAGGGATCTAAAATTCCAGATAGGGGACTTTGTTATGGTGCACCTCACAAAAACTAGATTACATAGGGAGGAGCCTCATAAATTACAAATTAAGAGGATAGGCTCATGCAAGATCCTAGCCAAATATGGAATCAATGCTTACAAGGTGGACTTACCTGAAGACATAGGTCTCTCTCCTATATTTAATATAGAAGATATGGTTTCCTACAAATCCCCTATAGCCATGCAACCTACAAAGGATATAGATCTCCATAACATAGTTTAAAAGTTGCCAAAGGTACCTGACTTAGTTCCTTAGAAAGAGAAAGTATTAAGTTTCAATGTGGGGAAGAAGACTAGACACAAAGTCTACATGGAATATTTGCAAATGGAAGGATAAGTCAGATAGTAAAGCAACATGGGTTCTAGAGACTAATTTCAAGAAGAGGAACATAGACCTCAATTTGATTTCCCCCATAGTCCCATAAGGACTTCTCTTGTTGGGGAGAATGGTGCAGGAGCACCTTAGGGTTTGTCAAAGTCCTCATAAAATTTTATTGTGTTTGACCCTTGATGTGGTCCTAGAATTTAATAAGATCTCAATAGTATTTCAAGGTAGTGTTCAAATGTGTTTTTGCAAGTTTGGGAAGCCAAATGTCAAAGTTGCATTGTCTAGGTGCAAAAGTTGTCAAGATTGCCCTAGTTTCTTGTAGAAGTTTTAATGTGGATTAAAATCCTAGAGTGACTTGAAATAGGTCCACATGGTCTTGAAAAATCACTTTTGAAAATTATACACCTTTTGATAGTGTTGAAATGGAGAAAATGTTAAATTTTCTTGGTAATTGCAAAAGTTATCAAAGTTGCAATGTTACAACTTGACAACTTTTGAGAAAGTTCTTGCACCAACATGGAAAATGAATTTAGTTGGTTTCCACTAATAAATAATTAGTTTGGGTAGTTTTATAAGTATTATAATATCCCATCCAAACCACTTCACACAGTTGGATGTGAAGAAATCAAGTGGTTAGCAAGTGAATACAAGACATTTTTTATCTCAAACTTGCACAGATCATGCCATTTTAAGTTGATATGTTGATTTTTATTTATATTTATTCTTATTATTTAGATTATGACTATTCTGAACTCTTTACATATTTTGAATTTTCTTTTATTAGTTTTGATAGGTTAGATTAAATAATTTTAGATCCTGACTGTCATTGGACATACCCAGGCAGTTTGGAGAAAATGGAGTCTAGGATCATCTTCCATGGTTGAAAAATATTGGCCTTGTGAGAAATGAAATTATAATTCCTATAAATTATTAAAAAAAAATTTGGATTTGAAATTTTTTTGCTTTCTATTTTTACCAGTCAGCCCTAGGCGAGTCCTAGAGCAACCCAGCTAGGTGGCTTATTGAGGAAAGAGCTTAATACTTGTAGGGGTATATTGAACTGGAGAAAGTGATCTTGGTTGTATTATGGGGAGATTGAAGAGTTTTTTACTCATTAGTGAGAGTAGGACAATCCATTTGAAGGGGTCTTGAAAGCCTACTCTGAAAACTAGTCAGTAGAGCCTTAGAACCCTAGTGAACCCTCATATTTGGATTACATAAGCGAATCCAATCAAAACTAAAAACCTATAAATTATGTAGGATCATCTGAAAGGGTATCCAAAATGGTCATTTAATTATAAGGTTGTTAACGGATTTGTAGGGAAAAGGTGAAAAAACCAAGATAGGAGGCCTAATTGGAGACCTACAAGGCCTAATAGGATTTATGAGCAATTGGATGAAATCAGTAAGAAATATTCCCTAAGAAATTAATTCAAAGTACCAAGTGAAGCATGTTAAACCCAAGGAAGGGGACTCCACACTACTGCAATATTTTGAAGAAATCTTGGAGGCTTGAAGCATTGAGAAGCATTAAAGATTTAGTGAAGAAGGAAAGAAAGTTGGTATAAAACCCTTATGGCAAGTTTGATTTCTCTCCTAAGAGATCATTTAATTCTTAAGTATGATCTAGATATCAGAAACCCTAGAAAAGAGTGATTGGAAAGGTTGTGTAATAAGTAGAAAGAGAGTGTTCCTATCGCATCTTACTCAGATTGGGTTTTGGTTTTCCTTCTTTGTTTATTCTTCATAATGGATAGTTTGGTATTGATGTTATTTATTTTAACAAATAACTATTTAATGAGGTAGTATTTCACCTCAACAATCCTTTTGTAAGATCCCTATTTTCTTAATCACTTATCTTCCATATCAAACAATTTGTATAAAGATGCTCAGGTTTGGCCACATGTAAATGGATTTCCTTTGGTAAAGTAGAAAAGGTTTTAGAAATTCCAAGGACTCCACAATAGATAATTTTATGGTCTTACCCCTCCCTTTGCAATTAATATCTAGATTATTTGGGATTTTCTAAATATTGACTCATTTTCTCTATCACACTATCTATTTTTACCACAAATACATGTGGGAGGTAATTGATAGTCTCCTCTCTTCCTTTTCCTTCCTCGCAAACTATCAATTTATCTATAGATTTCTTTCACAATATTTTCTTCATGAAATTTTAGATTATATCCTTGGAAAGGGACATATTTTTAAGTTTCTAAATCTATATTGGACTGCTCAGTAGCTTTCTAAAGTGTCATTATGTTATTCATTATTATTAGAGCTAAAACCAAAATAATTGATGACTTTGTTCATCTTCTCACTTTTTTCAAAACCCTTATAATGAATCTTAGAAATATTTTCCCACAAATTGTTCGCAACAAGTATCATCCAAGGGACACATTTGCAATGTTAGGAATTTTTTTTCTAGAGTTGATAGAGAGTAAAATAGAAATTAGACCACTTGTTTGTGCTTAAATTTATTTAATAGAACAAAATGGAAAGAGTACACCTCCAATAGTATATATGTCATAACTCTTAGTGAGCAATCTTATCATGGGTGGATTTTAAGAGCTCCTAGCATGTCCAAAATGATTTTTTTAAGTCTTCATCATGTATTAAAAAAATGGAAATAACATATTCTTTTATATTTAAATGTTTTTTTAATCTCACTAAAGATATCATATTATCCTTTTCCAACAACTCCTTAGTAACCTCAAAATTTGGCCCCTATACAATAGCATGTCCATTATCTTAGCGTTTTGGAAATATAAATTTTTAAACATATATGTTGTCCATTCATCTTCTAATGGTGTCATTATAATCTTCCATTGATAAAAATCATTTAGATTATATGATTTTTCATGACACAATTGCAATTTATAGGCTCTATGTGATTTTTCTCACCTTCTCATGCTTTCAATGTCTCTATCAATTTCTTATGTATCCTACAAGTATCACCAAAATTTCCTTTGTTTCCAAATATAATCAAGGTGGGAGATGAAAAGAAGATTCTACATGCAAATTCTTGTAGTCTTGTTGTAGTTCATCTATGTCAATTGAATGTGGTGGTGTTGTAATAGGAATTGCAATTTATTTAAATAAAGAACACAATCACATATGATTTTAATATTTTCTAAAGAACAATTAATTGCATATGAGAACTTGTAGAACTAGTGAACATGTAGCATAATCCAAGGGATCAATAATGCCTTAGAAGATGGAAAATTAGGTACCACAAGCAAATGAAACATAAATATTATAATTTATATATTCTATACAAGGGTAGTTGTGGCTATACTCTAGCAGAAAGTAATATCAACAATATAAACGATTTAAATGTTGATTCATAGTGTACAACAATGGTTAATTTTACAAGTTGTTTATCCATGTAGAGAGAACATACTTGATGTTAAATACAGTATCTTAACATTTTTTAAATGATCTATAATATTCCAAGATTTAGATGATTCAATCATTTAACACTTCATTTCATGATACTATGTCTATATATTAGTTTGTGTGCATGTGTTAGGGTTAAAAACTTGTTCACTAAAAATAGTTGTATATATCTTGGATGTAATCAATATATTTGAATGCAATACAAGATTATATTATTGTTTAATGCTCTAGAAAATGTTTTTAAAAACTTCTTTATTCTAAACATGGGAGGTATCTTGCTAGCCACCAGAAGTCCATATCTTGGGTACATGTGCAAGCTAGGGAGAGACTAGAGTCCCTCTTGGATGAAATCAATTGCCCACAAGATGTCCTACCTCTTAAACATAGGAGTAGATTTGAACCCCAAACTATGGAGAGCTACCCACAACCTCAAGCTAACTCTACTACTTATATGGACTTTGATTAAATATATGTTATATTGAATCATTATTGATTTTAAAAAATACAAGTGTGAACATTTTTTGATGGTGGGTTTTCTTCTATAAAGACTTTGAAAACAAGTTGTATTATGTGATCTTACAAGTGCATATTATTTCTTTTACTAAAATGAGTTTATAATTACATTTCATACATGTTACAAATCAGAAAATAAACATATATCCTTAAATTATTTATTATTATTATTTTATGTTAGTCTTCTAGAAAGGTCAAAACCCTTAACAATTAAATATTACAATACTCCTAAGAACAATTGTTTTAAGGTTCTTAGTTTATTCAACCAATGTAAAAGATATAGTGATAAGACCAAGATAGAATTCAAAGTTGTGAATTCAAAACTAAGATTTAGATTACAAACTCAACAACACAATAGATTAGATTCAAGTCACTAGAAATTATGAGAGTTTTAGAGCTTTAAGAGAAGACATTGAAATAGAGAAACTTCAATAGAATTTCGTCCAAAGCAACCTATAGGAATTGTTTAGTTTTAGTAAAAAACACTTTTTAGCTCGTACAAATTTTAGTAATCATAATTTTCAAATAAATTATATTTTTACTTCTTCCAAAGACAGGATACTATTGCTTTCATTCAATTCAATTGACCAATCAACTGACAAGATTAAAAGATTATAAGAAACTTCAAATGTTTATATCTTTTTCTAATTTTTCATTATTTTATAAATCACATTCTGCATTCACTCTATTGGACCATACTATTTTTGGTAGGGAGAAAAATTAATTTTCTTCACCAATAATACAAATTTTTTTAACAAATTTATCATGCATTAATTACAACTTTTATCTTTTCCACATTTGTGACAAATTGATTAGAGTTTCAAAAAATGAATATCTAATCAACATTAATTATCACAATTTTTTTTTCTTACCAAGTTCAAGTATATAGTTAAATGTTTTATATTTCTTATTTTAAATATATTTATTAGTTTTACATTGATGTTTATTTTTACCAATTGTAAAATGATATTTCTTTAATTTTACACTATGTTTTACTAGCTACTATTTTATAATCTTGCTCTAATTTTTTTAATACCATTTTACAAATTGTAAAACTAATGCCACCCCTCAAACTTACTAGATATTTTGGTAGTTTGAATTTAGTAATCAACAATTTATTGATTTTAATTAAATATTTCAACTTATAATTAAATTGGTAGAAATGAATAGTTCATTCATATAAAATAATTTCTATTGTTATTTATATATTTATTAAAATAATGTAATTATTAATATTTTTTAAATTCCCTTCAACTCTCTCTATCATTCTACCTTTACTTGTCCTTATAATAACATATCATTCTCTCTTTTAGATCTCTCTTTCTATCCTTCCTTTCTATCTATAAATATCTATTTTCCTTCTTTTCCAATTATTGGCAGCAACTTTGATGCATTGCATCTCTTGTTTAAGAAGGTTTTCATACCCTTTTTCTAAATATAGTTTTTCATGACTATCTAAAAGGCCTATTATTAGTTTGTAGCTTTCTTAACAAGGTCTTCATAAAACCATTGAGTTAACGTCTAATAAATCAGTGTGTTATATTTTTAATATATTTTCTTCAAGAATGATTTATTGATTAGATTTCTTAAATTCATTCAAATGTCAATTGTCAATAGTTTGTAAATAATTATTCTTGACATTCAATTTATTTATTCAAAAGCTACTTTTTATTCAATAGAATTCAACACACCTATTTTATTATTCAATTCTGAAATTAATTATTCTCTATTTTTTTATAGGTGATGGATTGAAGTTTAGATTAATTATTATTTGTTGAAATTAATTATTATTATATATTAAGCTCAAGTAGATTCGAACCCCAAGACCTTTCAAATGCAAGACTCACAAGTTACATTTGTGTTATAGGCTCTTTCCTAATTCTAGAATTAATTCTTAGTTATGTTATGTGTTTTGATATGTTTATGGGTTAGAATAAAGGTTAATCATTCTTAGAAGATTTTACTATAGTAATCATTATGTTGGTAATTATTAATCTTTGGATTCAATTGTATTTTATTTATTTATCTTGATATCTTGTATATATGTAGATAAAGTGAACTGAAGTAATTTTACCATTACCTACAAGGTTTTGATTATTGGTATTAGTGAAGTAGGTATGGTAGCTTCATATATTTTTTCTACTAATTAGGTGTATTTGTAACATGAAACCTATGGAATAAAAGTAACAAGACAAAATGAAGATGTGTCAATCCAAGAAAATAAACATATATCCTTAAATTATTTATTATTATTATTTTATGTTAGTCTTCTAGAAAGGTCAAAACCCTTAACAATTAAATATTACAATACTCCTAAGAACAATTGTTTTAAGGTTCCTAGTTTATTCAACCAATGTAAAAGATATAGTGATAAGACCAAGATAGAATTCAAAGTTGTGAATTCAAAACTAAGATTTAGATTACAAACTCAACAACACAATAGATTAGATTCAAGTCACTAGAAATTATGAGAGTTTTAGAGCTTTAAGAGAAGACATTGAAATAGAGAAACTTCAATAGAATTTCGTCCAAAGCAGCCTATCGGAATTGTTTAGTTTTAGTAAAAAACACTTTTTAGCTCGTACAAATTTTAGTAATCATAATTTTCAAATAAATTATATTTTTACTTCTTCCAAAGACAAGATACTATTGCTTTCATTCAATTCAATTGACCAATCATAAGTTATTTCAAAGGCTCTAAGTTATTTCCATAAGGGAAAATCATGCATGATCAAAAACCTTATGCATAACACATGTCAATACATCTAATGATCCATGTCTCCTAGTTATAACCAACATTAGTAATTCATCCCTACATCATATCAACCTATAAAATTTTGACCAAGCTTCTTGTATCAATTTTACCAATCAATATGCTTATCAAGATGTGATGAGTAAATAAAAATATAAGTTGTGAAGAAAAAATAAACTAATCCACATATGCAAAAATAGTATCATAGTCTCTCACAATATGTCACCATCCTCCTAGATCAGATAAACATAAATCTTATGAAAGAAACCATAGAATTAAGAGAGAGAACACTTGAAAACCATACCATGTATTTTTATCAACACATCATAGATGAAAATTTGTGTCAAGTATGAACCCCTCCAAAAATACAAAAGGAAAATTCATAAAAACACTCAAAATCATTCGATCTCTTAGATCAAACAACCATATATACCATGTAATACCAACATGGATGCAAGCTTCACATAACCAATAATATCAAACTCATAATAAACATTCTCAATGAGAAAAATCTACTTGTTGAATTATCTTCTAATATCCTCATAATAATATCACAATATCAAACTATATGCACAAGAACATAACCATGTCAAACTTGTTTTAAACTAGATCCTCCATGCCTAACAATATTTATCACTCAAGATCCACATCTGTGAAATATAAGCACTAAACACAATGTCCTTAAAAGGAACAATACCTCTTAAGCAGTAAATCAACAAGTAGACCAAGAGTGAGGAATGCTTGTGCTCATCAAGATATTCATCATGAATCTATCTAAGAAAAATATCCTCTTGGGTCCATGTTAAGTGAAATATCCTCATTCTTTTGTCTAAAATAATCAATAATCTCAACATATGTCTCTAATCGCAAGAAAACTATAGCCTTATTTAAGTCTCCATGTACCTGTGAGTACATATAATCAATAAATCCATGCCAAAATACAAATGAAAGATGGTACCAGCATGAATTAATAATAAATGACAACAGTCACAAATATCATAAATGACAATGGAATTTTGGCTCATATTATAATTTATAAAAAGAAATGTAAAGGAGGCAACCAATTTTTTAGATTTTGTTAACCATAAAGTAATGAAAAACAGAATTAGAATATTTTAAGAATCATATCTTATATGGTATGATTAATGAGACAAAAATAAAAATTACATGCAAACATAACCAATATCAAAAAATGGTAAATTGCACAAAAGAGAACACAAGACACAAAGATTTAGTGTGGTTCACCCAATCCCTAGGCTGCGCGCACCAAACAATGAGTCCAATATTCTTACTATCCAGTGATTACAACATGATTACAATTTGTAATCCCTTATAGCTCAATACCATTGCAAGAAGGTACAATCTCATCATACATTATGAAATCCCTTACCCTAAGCCATTTTATTCAAGCTTTTTGCTACTTAAAAATTAGGGCTAGAATAAGTCCACCAAAAGAAAAATATAACTATCGGGTATGTGCAGGATCATGGTGTGCCAAAAAGTGGCGATGTGAAAAAAAAAGAGTTTGAAGACGCCTAAAAGCGCTTCAAAATCCGCTCTGACTTTTTTTTACCTATCCAGGAACCAAACGTAGAAGGTTAAGCCAAGCTTTATCAGATATCTGATATCATATCGGATATCCGATATCATATCGGATATTCGATTTAATATCGGATATCCGATTTTAAATCCAATATCCGACTAATAATTAAAATCATATAATAGTATGATATATTATTTAATATTATTATTATTGATATAAAATAATAATAATAATATTAAATAATATATCATACTATTATATTATAATAATAATATTATTATTTAATATTATTATTATTTAATATTATTATTTAATATTATTATTATTTAATATTATTATTATTTAATATTATTATTATAATTATTATTATACTATAATATAATAATATTATTATAATTATTATTATACTATAATATAATAATATTATTATTATAATAATTATTATACTATAATATAATATTATTATTATTATTATATTATAATCGTATAATATTATACTATAATAATAATATTATAATAACATATTATATTATAATAATATAATATAATATTTCATATATTATAATATATAGTAATGTAATATAATATATATATATATATAATATAATATAATAATAAAAAGTAATATCTTATAATATAATATATAATAAAAAAGTATAATATATTATAAATTATAATAATATAGTATAATAATAATATTTTATATTATAATATATAGTAAATTAATATAATAAATATAATATAAAAATATATAAAATGTAATATATATGTTATATTATATATATTATAATATCGGATATCCGATACCTGTGCATGGATTAAATACAAAATCACAGACCCGCGGCCCTTATTTTCACACGAATTTGGGCCAGTCAGATCGGATATCAGATAATAAATCGGATATCAGATAGCAAATCGGATATCAGATATCAGGTATGTTCCCCCCCCCCCCCCCCCCCCTTGACTCATTTTTAACCTAAATTTAATAGATTTTAACAAGATTTTGTTTGTTTTAGTTGAATCTAGGGTTTTTTTGACAAAAATGGTTAAAATTTAGATTTTTTTTTAATATATATTACGTTTTGCAATTCAATAGGAATGGTTGATCAAAATGATGACACTGAGGCAGGGAATAATATTCCTCGCAACCCACCACCAAACGATCCAATATCCCCACAAAACCGTCCACCAAATGATCCTCTACCTCCTCAAAACCCTCCTCGAATCGAGGATTTGATAAATGAAAATCTCACTGAGTTGAGAGGTTTGCATAGAACATACAATAATGTACCTACACTGGCTCCTATGTTATCCACGTTAAAAACCATAGTGGATAACATTGAAACTCTTACAAACCAACAAAATGCTGCTCTTCGTTGGCATAATGAAATGCACCAGATGTTTGATGATGGTTTGGATTATGATGAGGTTGCGGCTCTCAACATAACCAAAGACGATTTGGCAAGCCTTTTTGCTAACCCAAAAATGGGTATACCAGTTGACCCAAAAAAAACCAAACTATCGATTAAATGGTGCACAAATGACGCCATACGTGCAAATTTTTGGGACCGTTGGTGGATGGTCTTTGATATCCCTCCACATGGCAATTTAGACATACCATTTTATTTCCTTAAAAAATTATATGCAGAATTTGTGTTGAAACTTAAAGTGAACTATTGGAGCATGAAGCCCAACATGGGCTTAGGACTAGGAGCTCCTCAGGATAGACCCTCTTCCCAGCGGAAGAAACTTGGCACTTTTTTCCCCCCCCCTGATATCTCCCCCCCTCCTTGAGTGCAGCATCCAGATATTATGGCAGAGGCTAGCTCTCAGACCATCAGAGCCATTCATAGGCTGAGTAGCCTAATGATATCTCAGGCTAGGTCAGTCTTGCCTCCTCGTGTTGATGATGTTGGTGCCAGTTCATCATCGGCTAGCTCATCACACGTTTGTGTGCCTCACACTTGCATTACATGCAAGAATATTTGTCTAGGTCCCATAGGTGATCTTCCTGAGTATCATTTTGTATTAGACGAGGATACACCAAATGCACGTGCAGAGGCTACAGACCCTGATGTGAGAGAGGAGGGGAATGTAGAGGCATGGACTCCTTCGGTGTCGGTACGTGTATACATTTTTTTGTTATGACATATGTGATTTAAAGTTAATTTTTATAATAGAGTAATTTTAATTTTTAAGCCATACTGACTTTTACATGTATGTGATCTTCATTCATGTTTAGTTGATGACCGAGGAGGAGCTCAGACAGATAGATGATGCTACACTCTCGGCCATTTCATTTGGCCTTGAGACATCTACGGTACATTATGTTGTTTTCGCATTTCTTTTTTCTATTTGATATTGTAGCATATATGGTTGCTAATCTTTCTTTTATCTTGCAAATACCACCTGCCCCGGGGGGACAAAGTGTGGGGGGTGAGCCAGCATGCATTGACAAAGGAGAGGTAATTAGATGTTTTCTAATTGATTAAATATTGATGCATTCTTGTAAAATGTTTGTGGTAATCTCATTTAATTACATTATTTATTGTATATAGGGTGTGGCTACTGGCGATGAGCCTGTACAGATTCGGCATCCTAGATCATCAGGGATTTTCATTCGCACAGAGAGCCAAATTGTATGTATAAGTATCATTTATTTTTTATTTTTTCAATTGATGCAGAAATCCTAAAATCCTATCTCATGCCCAATTACAACTTTCTTCCACATATGAGTCCAACATTATAACTTTGTATGCTTCCATGAGCCATAATTGGTGCAAGGATTGCCCAATTGACTTCAAGAGATGTTCCATGACCTCTGTAATGCCTTGGATCTTCAATGTTCCCCTGATGAGCATGGGATGCTCTTGCATCACTTATCTTCATAAATAAATTCAAAACTAATTTCCGTGATATTAACAACTACTATTTTGTATCTCATAGGAGACTCCTAGTGCACATGAGGTTCGACGGGACAGTTATGTAGATTTGATGACGCGGCCACTCACTCCTGAGGAGGAGCCTACAATAGTAAGTTGTAGTTTGAATTCATGATTAAATATGTTATAAATTTAGCATGCTATGAATTATAATGTTATAGTTTAAATTGTAGATTCATCTGACAAAGGTATTTGAACATATACAGCCCACAATCACAGAGGTACCAGCATTGCCGAGGGCATACGAGAGGACTCCTGAGCGGCGCAGGAGGTCAACGAGAGAGGTATTTATTATGAAATTTTGATAGTATTAATCTCCAATATGGAAAAGATCATTATGCATTTGAGTAATTCAATGTTAGATATGTAGAATCATATAAATTTAGTAGTCTAACTTTGGGTTTTCCTTTTTTGTTTATGTAGGAGGCATCTGATCCACCTAGTGCAGCGAAGAGGCTGCATTTTGATCATCCACCAGCACCCTAGGATACTATAGTTTTTGTAGGATGCATCATGAGACATTTTGAGATGGCATATGCCACATTGTATATAGAAACATTGATATTATACACATTCTGATGGCAGGATCAGCCACATTTTGTATATGGATCTATGTATTTTGATATATATATATATTTGAGTACTTTGTCTATGGATACATGATCTTTGATATATATTTGTGTAAAATTTTGTCTATGGATACATGTATTTTGATATATATTTTTATCATTTACGTGCACAATGATATACATATTAATTTAGTATCTAGTATTGTTCAATTTATCGTGGATCATGTGCCATGCCCTAAATTTTACTAGTAAAAACACAACAATTTTTTTTTTTTTAGCTTATGAAGTCGCATAAGAAATTACATATTGTAAAACAAGGTTATCATTGAATAGGAGTTCAAGACTCATGTGAATAGTGTGAAGGTGTTAACATTTTAGTCACAGGTGGTTTTCAAATAGATTGGATGACAGTCTAGTTCAAGTTAGTGTCACGAGTCAAACGAGCAAGTTCAAGATACAACACTCATAAATTAGTGAGGTGATTCATATCCTAACAAGCCTCTGATACTAATATTCTATTAGGGTCTGTCAGTTGTATCATATGGACTAGGTCGTGATTCTAGCATGTAAGGGAAGGGGATCAGAATTACTTATTATCCTCGTTACCAATGTACACACATTCATTAATCATTACAATATATATTAATGTGACAATTAGTATATTACTATATCCTCATTATCTAACAACATTGCTTCCTCACCAAATTATTGAGTGCACAACAAGATTGTAAGCAATCTACTAAGTTTTAAATTTATACAATCAATGGTATCACATAACATCTATCGATTGTTATTATCAACTAGTCATTTACAATACCACAAGGAGAAAACTTTCTTTCACATTTTCAAATGATAACAATGATGTCAAAGCAAATCTGTGACTCGTACCAATGCTTTCATAACAATATAAACTCCAAATGAAACATGCATATACAACCTTATCAATATTTTCTTCTACACGTACATTAGGTAACAATGATACAATCTCCTTCCATCACAATGGGGCAACATAAGGGACTTTTCAAAATCATAAGGAACATGGACATTGAAAGATATGGACAATGAGTAGCATGAACATTGTCCAACATGATCGTTGAGAACATGAACAAGCTGGTGAATCCTCCTTCACAAATGAGGGCACAATGTCAAGTTTTCTCATCCAACATCAATCTGCAAGATGATCATTCCAAGCCATTTCCATTGCTCCCTTGGACACAAATTTGCATATGCAACACAACAAAATAACAAGGACCATGGGTGCTTTCCACCCAACCATAGGCCTCAAAGAGACCACCCCCGCACTAGGGAACAAGGCTCAAACTGGGATACACATACGATCTTTCAATGCATAAACATTACATTTCAAACTTGAACAATTTCCCCCCAAGACTATTTCACAATGGCTTCACAGATGGAACCATAAACATAGGGTGAAGGTGTGTTCTAAAATGGAGACTTGCCATACGAAACCATATTTGCAATAAACAATTTTCATGCCCTCTCGGGGCTATCATAATTCACCAAATTTCATGCCCTCTCGGGGCTATCATAAATGAACCATTTAATGCCCTCTCGGGGCCTCCACATTTCCTCCTCCAAACCCACTACCATCAGCTGTAACTCCTCAAACTTCCTTTCTACACCATACTTTCCTTATCACCCCCAGCAAGATATGAAATGTTATGGCATACAATGGAGCCCATACTCCAAGGTTCTCAATACATTTTTTGAACCCAACTTAAGCCCTTCACCCTGGACTTCTCTTCCCTTCCCACAAGGGTGAGTGTAAGTCCCAATCCCATAACAATACTCAAGCACAAAACAAGAAAACAAAACCAAGTAGAAATAAAACAAGAAATTTTGGCAAACACCCCACTAGTTTGGCCAAGACCCTCTAATAAAGCCTTCCCACTAACTTATTTTAGCAAAAACACTAAGCCACTCCATCCTTACGAACTTGTCTCCTCTAACGGTTCATCGATAGCCCTCACGAGCTCTGAGTTATGACCCTCAAAAGATCGACCTCAAAATGCACTTAGAGCACCTTGAAGACTCCTCGGTACAGGGTGGCCGCAAATGATGGATGGTCTTTGTGGCTAGAACAAAGGTGTGACTAGGGTTCACTCACTCATCTGGAGCTAATGGGACTGACGATTCGATGCCAAGATTAGCGGTTTCAAAGTTACGCTGTGGTGCACCTATGAACTGAGGCACACTACGAGTTTTGGCATCGAGCGAGATCGTTGTGCTAAATCCAAATGGAATGTGATCTCTCAAAAATGAGATAGGTTATTTTAGGCCTCAGGATCACCGTCCTATAGCATTTGACAGTTCATCGATAGCCCTCACGAGCTCTGAGTTATGACCCTCGAAGGATCAACCTCAAAATGCACTTAGAGCATCTTGAAGACTCCTCGGTACGGGGTGGCCGCAAATGATGGATGGTCTTCGTGGCCAGAACAAGGTTGTGACTAGGGTTCAACCGCCCATTCGGAGCTAATGGCACTGACGATTCGATGCCAAGATCAGCGGTTTCAAAGTTACGCTGTGGTGCACCTATGAACTGAGGCACACTGCGAGTTTTGGCATCGAGCGAGATCGCTGTGTTGAATCCAAACGGAATGTGATCTCTCAAAAATGAGATAGGTTATTTTAGGCCTCAAGATCACCGTCCTATAGCATTTGACAGTTCATCAATAGCCCTCACGAGCTCTAAGTTATGACCCTCGAAAGATCGACCTCGAAATGCACTTAGAGCACCTTGGAGACTCCTCGGTACAGGGTGGCCGCAAATGATGGATGGTCTTCGTGGCTAGAAAAAGGGTGTGACTAGGGTTCACCCGCCCATACGGAGCTAATGGCACTGACGATTTGATGCCAAGATCAGCGGTTTCAAAGTTACGTTGTGGTGCACCTATGAACTGAGGCACACTGCGAGTTTTGGCATCGAGCGAGATCGCTGTGCTGAATCCAAACAGAATGTGATCTCTTGAAAATGAGATAGGTTATTTTAGGCCTCAAGATCACCGTCCTATAGCATTTGACAGTTCATCGATAGCCATCACGAGCTCTGAGTTATGACCCTTGAAAGATCGACCTCAAAATGCACTTAGAGCACCTTGGAGACTCCTCGGTACGGGGTGGCCGCAAATGATGGATGGTCTTCGTGGCCAGAACAAGGGTGTGACTAGGGTTCACCCGCCCATCCGGAGCTAATGGCACTGATGATTCGATGCCAAGATCAGCGGTTTCAAAGTTACGCTATGGTGCACCTATGAACTGAGGCACACTACGAGTTTTGGCATCGAGCGAGATCGCTGTGTTGAACCCAAACGGAATGTGATCTCTCGAAAATGAGATAGTTTATTTTAGGCCTCAGGATCACCGTCCTGTAGCATTTGACAGTTCATCAATAGCCCTCACGAGCTCTGAGTTATGACCCTTGAAAGATCGACCTCAAAATGCACTTAGAGCACCTTGGAGACTCCTCGGTACGGGGTGGCCGCAAATGATGGATGGTCTTCGTGGCCAGAACAAGGGTGTGACTAGGGTTCAACCGCCCATCCGGAGCTAATGGAACTGACGATTCGATGCCAAGATCAGCGGTTTCAAAGTTACGCTATGGTGCACCTATGAACTAAGGCACACTGCGAGTTTTGGCATCGAGCGAGATCGCTGTGCTGAATCCAAACGGAATGTGATCTCTTGAAAATGAGATAGGTTATTTTAGGCCTCAGGATCATCGTCCTGTAGCATTTGAAAGTTCATTGATAGCCCTCACGAGCTCTGATTTATGACCCTCGAAAGATCGACCTCAAAATGCACTTAGAGCACCTTGGAGACTCCTCAGTACGGGGTGGCTGCAAATGATGGATGGTCTTCATGGCCAGAACAAGGGTGTGACTAGGGTTCACCCGCCCATCCGAAGCTAATGGCACTGACGATTCGATGCCAAGATCAGCGGTTTCAAAGTTACGCTGTGGTGCACCTATGAACTGAGGCACACTGCGAGTTTTGGCATCGAGCGAGATCGCTGTGCTGAATCCAAACAGAATGTGATCTCTCAAAAATGAGATAGGTTATTTTAGGCCTCAGGATCACCGTCCTGTAGCATTTGACAGTTCATCAATAGCCATCACGAGCTCTGAGTTATGACCCTCGAAAGATCGACCTCAAAATGCACTTAGAGCACCTTGGAGACTCCTCGGTACGGGATGGCCGCAAATGATGGATGATTGTTTGAAGACTACTCCATGTGTCACTATCTTTCTTGGAAAAAAAATTGCTTTTGAACATCAAGCTTGCAATATTATCAATTATTGTCAAACTTTTTCAACCAAGTCAAAATGTCAAATGCAAATATTTGTTTGCATTTTTTGCTAAGGGGAGTTTCATAAATTGACTTTGATTTTCTATGTCTCTAGTGCTTGAACATACTTAAAATGGCTCTTTGGTCTTAGAGCTATTGGTATTTCTTAACTTCATGGTCTATGATATGCATACTAAGAATTTCTTTCACTAAATGGTTTCCTTGATCTATTGACTACACTTAAATTTGTTCACTTGTCATCTCTCTTTCTATATGTTCAATACAAAGAGCTAGAAGAGACAAATAATCTTTCTTACCTTCATCTCTCTAAGCACATGATAGAAATCAATTCTAAACTTGAGAAAAGGTTAGAGGAGAATATTGCATTCTTAAATTAATCTCCCTTAAGACCTTTACATACACACGGGGCATTCTTAAATTAATCTCCATGGAAGAAAATTTTATAAAACTAAAGATTCCATAGTGTTGAAACATAAAATCCAAGATCTCATTTATGATGGGATTGTTGATACCTCTAATGACTCATCCACTCATAGCCTTCATATCCAACTTCATATCATGTCAGTATGCATGTGCTATCTTGCTTATTGGCTTTAATTGCTTATCCAACATGCTATCTTCTTTCATGGATTTTATGGCTTATCCCAAATGTGCTTCATACAACTTTTCAATATGAAAGTCTTTCAAAACATTATACAATATTATGACTCTTTATGCTTTCAAATGCTATGATTGGTTGTAAAATGGAAAAAATCAAGTATTCTAATTGTTCATCCGTACTTTATGGATTTTTCTTATTTGATTAGTTTGATAAAAATAGTTTTAATAATCATAATGTCAGCTTTATGTCAAATAAGGAAAAAACAAAATTTGTAATAAGATATCCGCATGCAATTATCTTTCATATAGTTATAAATGCTCTTAAAATTGTCGTTATAGCCTTGTATCACATGCAAATATGATTTCGAAGAACTTGTTCAATATCTTCCTCTTATAATTCCTTACAAAGAACCTACCAAAATACAAAAACCATATACAAAAAACTACACATTTTACATCATAATACATCATAAATTTTAGAAATTCTCCCCAATACCACCCCCCTCCAACTCTTCATGATGTACCTACATTCCAATATCATATAAAAATTAGTAACTTATTGTATTAAACAAGATAATCATCAATTCATTAAATCATTATGAAGAAAATAACATAAGAAGTATGTATACCTAGTCAACTATTCCAATAGGGTCCTCTCTCTGTTTTAGGGTGTCCAACAAGGCTTCATGATCAGCATTAGCAATAGTAAAAAGTTCTTTTACTTTTGGTCTTCCTTGATGCTTCAATAACTTTACATTTGTTGCTATAATAAGATGCGAATATATGAGAATTACTTTGTGCTTCTGATAGTCTTCGAATGCAAGAATTTTGTTCCTTCTAAGCATGTATGTCCGCAGCCATGTTCCAGCAACAACCACTGAACCAGTAGGATACGTGAATCCATCATCATCTGTGATCGATTGTGCAAGTTTTTTTTTTTCCTCTTACACAACGTGCTAACCAATAATCGGATTTCTCATCATTCCCCTATGGTGCAACCAATGCAAAGACATGTCTTGGCTGAAGTAGATCTGATAGATGATTATGCTCAAGTGAACTTTCCATGTCATCATTTTTGATAGAGGGTATGATAGACAATGGAGTAAGATAATGTGGAGCCCATGTGTCCACCCACTCACTTGACTCATAGTGATCCCAATCACACTGAAAACAAGTACGACAAAAACAAGCTAGTTGTCGTGTCCAAATGGTCCATGTACTAGAATTAGAGCTCCGAAATGAATGCATTTTTGATGAGTTTGTCACTGTAGCACAATCTGATCTATCACCTATGGACCCTTCCTCAACCAACCAAAAGAACCTGCGTACCACTAAATTAAGAGTCCCCCCCTGTGATAATGCTAAACTACACCAATCAACAATGCTACGAGCATCAAGAAGCTCTGTTGTTGAAATCTTCAGTTGCTCCTTAACTAGAGCTCTCTTCACACATGCCCCTGCTCCATCATGTTCCCCTTTTCCATGGCCGGACTCAAAAAAACTCCAAATATGAGGCACCCCTCTCTCTACGTGCATCCTACACAACCAATAAAACATGCGAGCATTCTTGAATTGACCTGTACAGTTATCTGACCAAATGATATGTCTATCCATAGCAATTGCATGCTCGTGTAAGAAATAAAAAAATTTCTCGAAACAATGTTGCACAAACTCGTGAGAGTGAGATCTATCATCACTCATATAAAAATGATACTCTCTAATAATCTTTCGATTATCTTCCGCACTATCAGGGGCATGTCTATATGTTATGTGAACAAAAATTGCAATCTGAATAGAGTTGTAATACTGAGATTGTGTCTCATTTTGAGGTTGCAATGTGTAGTTCTCAGCAAAATCAACAACTGATATAATAGTGCCAATGGGAAAAGTCTCCTTACACGTTCTAAATTGTTGATCCAACCACTGAGACCTGTGACTATGTCTTGCATACTTGTAAAAAAGATTTGCTTTGAAATCTGAAATAAAATTAGCCACATTGATATCTTTTCCAACCAATTCACATCTAGAGCTCTCACTCCCACTCTTCAATGTGTATTTCACCATTTCATAGACCCTTTTTTCACTATTGTCTTTCCAAGATCTTGTTCACACCCCTCATGGAAACATGTGTCAAACTTGGATAAGCCACCACATTCTAAACACTTCTCATTTAAGCAAGCATTTTTATAAAAGGAACAACCATCAACTCTACGACATAAGAGTTGATCTAACAAGTCTCTTGATGATTTTGGAAGCCCACTAGCCCCACAATCCTCCAACATTTCTTTACTATGCAAAGTAGAACGGATGGAGCATAATAGTTCATGGTGCATAGAAAACTCAACATGATATTTGCAACAACATGTATTTCGAATTTTGAGTGGCACACAATAAAATGGCTTCAAAGATTCAAAAGCCCTTTGTGATATATGAACACTTGGATGACTCTCTCTAAATTGTTTGAACAACATAGTTTGACTTACCTCCAAATAGTGTTTAGGATGTGGCGTGCGGTCTCTGATGCCAATTCTCAACTTTAAGACATCTTTAGCATTGGGTGATACTCATGAGTTAGAGTGCCAAAATTGTATAATTTCTTCCTTCACATCATCGGATAGCTTCTTATCAAAACGTGGAAGTCTCCCACCAAATGCCCATGTTTCATTTTGAAGAGGATCATCAATTTTCTCTCGTCGACTAAGCTCTTCTCAAAGTAGTATGATTTAGATTCAAATCAATACAAGTTTGTCTCATATATCTACCCTTTCTCAAATGATGACTTACCAAAGAGGTTGTAATAACCCTTCGAGCAGCTCTATTATCCTTCTCTCTGCTATTTTTTCCAACGCTATTGAGAGCACTGAAAAGATTCTTCACAATAATGGCATTTCTTTCCAACTTTTTATTGACACGAATTTTCAATTTGAAAAGCATAGGTCTCATCTTTTGCATCTTTAATAAGTTCATGAAAAGCTGACATTGCTCTACCACTGTCTTGTTGCCGAAAAATATCTGATATAGTCTTGAAGCCCATAACCAAATGGTTCTTTCTAATTTTTTTCCTTCCAAACTAGTCATAATCGTTTCATCAATTTCAATTATCCATTTTGGTGTTTTAGAACCTTTATGTCGATTATAATTAGGAGATATGTAAGGTTCTTGTGCATTAAGTTCCTGTGCATTGTCATCTTCGAGATGGTCAATTATGCAATTTGGATTATGACTTGGTGGCATTTCTTCTTCAAAATTTTCAATCTCTACATTTTCAATTTCCGCATTATCATTTTCAATAGGTACATTTTCATTCCCCAACTGTACATTTTCATTATCTGACTCTATGATTTCACCTTCTATTAATTCATCGTCAACTTGATTGATATTTAGCATACCTTGTCTTTTTTTTCGGTGTTTCATTTTGTCCTTTTCCCTATATGTTGCAATGTCTTCATTGGATATCTTCCTTTTACATTTATTCTTTTGACGACTGTTGCTCCCCATTCAGATGACAAATTCGAATACCTAAGGTTATATTTTCAAATTCTTTTCGATTGGTTGGGCCCCAAAACATGACTTTTTACAAATCCCGTGAAAAAAGAGGTAAAAAAGTAATGTTGTCGGGTCTGTAGGGACAGTCAAATATTTGAAATTGATGCCAGTATAATCGGATATCCGATATAGGAAGTGGACTTTTGGGGGGAAAACTTGCTAAGGTTTCCCTCCTTTGCCACAATAATATTAATATTATGAAAATATTTGGAGGCAAACGACTTTAATTTATAACTAAGTTAATAGTATATTAGTATTAGTATAAAATATCAATAATATTAATATAAAATAGTATTAATATACCTATAGTATCAATATTATTATTATACCTATAATAGTATTAATATTATTAATATAGATATAATAGTGTAAATATATAGTGTTTATTTATATTAAGCTACAATATATAGTATTAATCTATATTATTATTATAGCTATAATAGTATTATTATTATTACTATACATATAATAATATTAATATTTAGTGTTTATTTATATTATAATTATTATCCTAAAATAGTATAAATAGTATATCCTAAAATATTATGTTATATATACTAAAATATTACATTATTATATAGATATATTAATAACATATATATTAATATAATAATATTTATAATATATATTATATTTAATAAAAATATTACGTTTATATATATATATATATATATTATATTATTATACATATTAATATAATAATATATAATACAAAGAGGGTCGTCATTTAATGGGTCAAAGGGGGTCATAGGTCACCCTATGACCCCCTTTGACTCATATGAACGATTCAAATATGTCCCTAGGGGTCCTAGGACCCCTAGGGACATATGTTGTCGTTTAATGGGTCAAAAGAGGTCATAGGTCACCTTATGACCCCCTTTAACCCATATTACCCATTCGAATATGTCCCTAGGGTCCTAGGACCCCTAGCGACATATCTCATTGTTTAATGGGTCAGAGAGGGTCATAGGGTGACCTATGACCCCCTTTGATCCATATTACCCATTCGAATATGTCCCTAGGGGTCCTAGGACCCCTAGAGACATACATCGTCGTTTAATGGGTCAAAGAGGGTCATAGGTCACCCTATGACCCCCTTGACCCATATTACCCATTCGAATATGTCCCTAGGGGTCCTAGGACCCCTAGGGACATATGTCGTCGTTTAATGGGTCAAAGGGGGTCATAGGTCACCCTATGACCCCCTTTGACCCATATGAATGATTTGAATATGTCCCTAGGGGTCCTAGGAACCCAAGAGACATATGTCGTCATTTAATGGGTCAAAGAGGGTCATAGGTTACCCTATGACCCCATTTGACCCATATTACCCATTCGAATATGTCCCTAGGGGTCTTAGGACCCCTAGGGACATATGTCGTCGTTTAATGGGTCAAAGGGGGTCATAGGTCACCCTATGACCCCCTTTGACCCATATGAACGATTCGAATATGTCCCTAGGGTCTTAGGACCCCTAGGGACATATGTCGTCGTTTAATGGGTGACCTATGACCCCCTTTGACCCATATTACCCATTCGAATATGTCTCTTGGGTCCTAGGACCCCTACGGACATATGTCTTCGTTTAATGGGTCAACCTATGACCCCCTTTGACCCATATTACCCATTCGAATATGTCCCTAGGGGACCTAGGACCCCTAGGGACATATGTCGTCGTTTAATGGGTCAAAGGGGGTCATAGGTCACCCTATGACCCCCTTTGACCCATATTATCGATTTGAATATGTCCCTAGGGGTCCTAGGACCCCTAGAGACATATATCATCGTTTAATGGGTCAAGAGGGTCATAGATCACCCTATGACCCCCTTTGACCCATATGAACGATTCGAATATGTCCCTAGGGGTCCTACGACCCCTAGAGACATATGTCGTCATTTAATGGGTCAAAGAGGGTCATAGGTTACCCTATGACCCCATTTGACCCATATTACCCATTCGAATATGTCCCTAGGGGTCCTAGGACCCCTAGGGACATATGTTGTCGTTTAATAGGTCAAAGGGGGTCATAAGTCACCCAACGACCCCCTTTGACTCATATGAACGATTCAAATATGTCCCTAGGGGTCGTAGGACCCCTAGGGACATATGTCGTCATTTAATGAGTCAAAGAGGGTCATAGGTCACCCTATGACCCCCTTTGACCCATATGAACGATTCGAATATGTCCCTAGGGTCCTAGGACCCCTAGGGACATATGTCATCGTTTAATGGGTTAAAGAGGGTCATAGGTCACCCTATGACCCCCTTTGACCCATATTACCCATTCGAATATGTCCCTTGGGGTCCGAGGACCCCTAGGGACATATGTCATCGTTTAATGGGTCGAAGAGGGTCATAGGTCACCCTATGACCCCCTTTGACCCATATTACCCATTCGAATATGTCCTTAGGGGTCCGAGGACCCCTAGAGACATATATCGTCATTTAATGGGTCAAGAGGATCATAGGTCACCCTATCACCCCCTTTGACCCATATGAACAATTCGAATATGTCCCTAAGGATCCTAGGACCCCTAGAGACATATGTCGTCATTTAATGAGTCAAAGAGGGTCATAGGTTACCGTATGACCCCATTTGACCCATATTACCCATTCGAATATGTCCCTAGGGGTCCTAGGACCCCTAGGCACATATGTCGTCGTTTAATGGGTCAAAGGGGGTCATAGGTCACCCTACGACCCCATTTGACTCATATGAACGATTCGAATATGTCCCTAGGGGTCCTAGGACCCCTAGGGACATATGTCATTGTTTAATGAGTCAAAAGGGGTCATAGGTCACCCTACGACCCCCTTTGACCCATATGAACAATTCAAATATGTTCCTAGGGGTCCTAGGACCCCTAGGGACATATTTTGTCGTTTAATGAGTCAAAGGGGGTCATAGGTTACCCTATGACCCCCTATGACCCATATGAACGATTCGAATATGTCCCTAGGGGTCCTAGGACCCTTAGAGACATATGTCATCATTTAATGGGTCAAAGAGGGTCATAGATTACCCTATGACCCCATTTGACCCATATTACCCATTCGAATATGTCCGTAGGGGTCCTAGGACCCCTAGGGACATATGTCATCATTTAATGGGTCAAAGGGGGTCACCTATGACCCCCTTTGACTCATATGAACGATTTGAATATGTCCCTAGGGGTCCTAGGACCCCTAGGGACATATGTCGTCGTTTAATGGGTGACCTATGACCCCCTTTGACCCATATGAACCATTCGAATATGTCCCTAGGGTCCTAGGACCCCTAGAAACATATGTCTTCGTTTAACGGGTCAAAGAGGGTCATAGGTCACCCTATGACCCTCTTTGACCCATATTACTCATTCGAATATGTTCCTAGGGGTCCGAGGACCCCTAGAGACATATATCGTCGTTTAATGGGTCAAGAGGGTCATAGGTTACCTTATGACCCCCTTTGACCTATATGAACGATTCGAATATGTCCCTAGGGGTCCTATGACCCCTAGAGACATATGTCGTCATTTAATGGGTCAAAGAGGGTCATAGGTTACCCTATGGCCCCATTTGACCCATATTACCCATTCGAATATGTCCCTAGGGGTCCTAGGACCCCTAGGGACATATGTCGTCATTTAATGGGTCAAAGGGGGTCATAGGTCACCCTACGACCCCATTTGACTCATATGAACGATTTGAATATGTCCCTAGGGGTCCTAGGACCCCTAGGGACATATGTCATCGTTTAATGAGTCAAAGGGGGTCATAGGTCACCCTACGACCCCTTTTGACCCATATGAACGATTCAAATATGTCCCTAGAGGTCCTAGGACCCCTAAGGACATATGTCGTCGTTTAATGAGTCAAAGGGGGTCATAGGTTACCCTATGATCCCCTTTGACCCATATGAACGATTTGAATATGTCCCTAGGGGTCCTAGGACCCCTAGAGACATATGTCATCATTTAATGGGTCAAAGAGGGTCATAGGTTACCCTATGACCCCATTTGACCCATATTACCCATTCGAATATGTCCCTAGGGGTCCTAGGACCCCTAGGGACATATGTTGTCATTTAATGGGTCAAAGGGGGTCATAGGTCACCCTACGACCCCATTTGACTCATATGAACGATTCGAATATGTCCCTAGGGGTCCTAGGACCCCTAGGGACATATGTCGTCATTTAATGAGTCAAAGGGGGTCATAGGTCACCCTACGACCCCCTTTGACCCATATGAACGATTCAAATATGTCCCTAGGGGTCCTAGGACCCCTAGGGACATATGTCGTCGTTTAATGAGTCAAAGGGGGTCATAGGTTACCCTATGACCCCCTTTGACCCATATGAACGATTCGAATATGTCCCTAGGGGTCCTAGGACCCCTAGAGACATATGTCGTCGTTTAATGGGTCAAAGAGGGTCATAGGTTACCCTATGACCCCATTTGACCCATATTATCCATTCGAATATAGGACCCCTAGGGAGATATGTCGTCGTTTAATAGGTCAAAGGGGGTCATAGGTCACCCTACGACTCCCTTTGACTCATATGAACGATTCAAATATGTCCCTAGGGGTCCTAGGACCCCTAGGGACATATGTCATCATTTAATGAGTCAAAGGGGGTCATAGGTCACCCTATGACCCCCTTTGACCCATATGAATGATTCAAATATGTCCCTAGGGTCCTAGGACCCCTAGGGACATATGTAGTCATTTAATTGGTCAAAGAGGGTCATAGGGTGACCTATGACCCCCTTTGACCCATATTACCCATTCGAATATGTCCCTTGGGGTCCGAGGACCCCTAGGGACATATGTCGTCGTTTAATGGGTCAAAGAGGGTCATAGGTCACCCTATGACCTATGACCCCCTTTGACCCATATTACCCATTCGAATATGTCCCTAGGGGTCCTAGAACCCCTAGAGACATATATCGTCGTTTAATGGGTCAAGAGGGTCATAGGTCACCCTATGACCCCCTTTGACCCATATGAACGATTCGAATATGTCTCTAGGGGTCCTAGGACCCCTAGAGACATATGTCGTCATTTAATGGGTCAAAGAGGGTCATAGGTTACCCTATGACCCCATTTGACCCATATTACCCATTCGAATATGTCCCTAGTGTTCTTAGGACCTCTAGGGACATATGTCGTCGTTTAATGGGTCAAAGGGGGTCATAGGTCACCCTATGACCCCCTTTGACCCATATGAACAATTCGAATATGTCCCTAGGGTCCTAGGACCCCTAGGGACATATGTCGTCGTTTAATGGGTCAAAGAGGGTCATAGGTCACCCTATGACCCCCTTTGACCCATATTACTCATTCGAATATGTCTCTTGGGGTCCAAGGACCCCTAGGGATATATGTCATCGTTTAATGGGTCAAAGAGGGTCATAGGTCACCCTATGACCCCCTTTGACCCATATTACCCATTCAAATATGTCCCTAGGGGTCCTAGGACCCTTAGGGACATATGTCGTCGTTTAATGGGTCAAAGAGGGTCATAGGTCACCCTGTGACCCCCTTTGACCCATATGAACGATTCGAATATGTCCCTAGGGGTCCGAGGACCCCTAAGGACATATGTCGTCGTTTAATGGGTCAAAGAGGGTCATAGGTCACCCTATGACCCTCTTTGACCCATATGAACGATTCGAATATGTCCCTAGGGGTCTGAGGACCCCTAGGGACATATGTCATCGTTTAATGGGTCAAAGAGGGTCATAGGTTACCCTATGACCCCATTTGACCCATATTACCCATTCGAATATGTCCCTAGGGGTCCTAGGACCCTTAGGGACATATGTCATCGTTTAATGGGTCAAAGGAGGTCATAGGTCACCCTATGACCCCCTTTGACCCATATGAACAATTCGAATATGTCCCTAGGGGTCCTAGGACCCTTAGAGAAATATGTCATCGTTTAATGAGTCAGAGAGGATCATAGGTCACCCTATGACCCCCTTTGACCCATATTACCTATTCGAATATGTCCCTAGGGGTCCTAGGACCCCTAGAGACATATATCGTCGTTTAATGGGTCAAAGAGGGTCATAGGTCACCCTATGACCCCCTTTGACCCATATGAACGATTGGAATATATGTCATCGTTTAATGGGTCAAAGAGGGTCATCATTCACCCTATGACCCCCTTTGACCCATATTACCCATTCAAATATGTCCCTAGAGGTCTTAGGACCCCTAGGGACATATGTCGTTGTTTAATGGGTCAAAGGGGGTCATAGGTCACCCTATGACCCCTTTTGACCCATATGAATGATTCGACTATGTCCTTGGGGGTCCTAGGACCCATAGGGACATATGTCGTCATTTAATGGGTCAAAGGGGGTCATAGGTCACCCTATGACCCCCTTTGACCCATATGAACGATTCGACTATGTCCCTAGGGGTCCTAGGACCCTTAGGGACATATGTCATCGTTTAATGGGTCAAAGAGGGTCATAGGTCACCCTATGACCCCCTTTGACCCATAATACCCATTCGAATATGTCCTTAGGGGTCCTAGGACCCCTAGAGACATATGTCATCGTTTAATGGGTCAAAGGGGGTCATAGGTCACCCTATGACCCCCTTTGACCGATATGAACGATTCGGCTATGTCCCTGGGGGTCCTAGGGACATATGTCGTCATTTAATGGGTCAAAGGGACCCCTTTTGACCCATTAAATGACGACATATGTCCCTAGGGGTCCTAAGACCCTTAGAGACATATATCGTCGTTTAATGGGTCAAAGAGGTTTATAGGTCACCCTATGACCCCCTTTGACTCTTATATATTAATAATATACATATTAATAATATACATATATATTAATAATATACATATCAATATAATATATATATATATATATATATATATATATACATATACATATTACATTATTATATTTAATGAAAATATTACATTATTATATAAATATATTAATAACATACATATTAATAAAATAATATTTATAATATATATTATATTTAATAAAAATATTACGTTGTTATATAAATATTATATTATTATACATATTAATATAATAATATATAATACATATTACATTTAATGAAAATATTACGTTATTGTATATATTAATAACATACATATTAATATAATAATATATAATACGTATTTTATATATATATATATATAAATTACGTTATTATATTTAGTAAAAATAATAATAATATATATTATATTTATAGATTGTAATAAGATTAACATAAGATATTATTATATATTACTAGATTATATCTTGTATGTTTACATTACGTTATTATATATATATAATATATTAAAATATGACTTTACATATTAATATAAGTGAAATAATTTAAAAATAAAAAACTAGAATGTTTAAATCGAATTTCCCTCAAAAATTTGAAAATTTTTGGAATTTGACTACCGAGCTATATCGAATATCCGATCAGGCTTGGTATTTACCAAGCCTACCCGGTCAACCCCAAAGACGTGTTTATAGAGAGTTTTAGCGATCCTCAGACTTCGGGTAGCCGTCTGACAATGTTATTTTGGTCGAAATTGAATGAAACGAAATGGGTTTTTTAATATCGCTCTCTAGATTCCATCAATATAATTTCTGTCAAATTCTGAGTTCGATAAGTATTTATTAGTTAATTATCAATGAAGATTATTGTAAAGTGTTGATTGACATACTGAAGGAAAAATAGCTATAACTTTCAAACGGTATAACATTTTTTAAATCTAAAAGTTGCGTCACATTCTATACTTCGCCTAGTATAAGAAAAAAACAAAAAAAGAAAAATTTGATCAAATTTTCTATTAGTTAGGGTGGTTAGACACGGGACTTTTTTTAATCCGAAAAAGTTTTGGTAGAAAATTCATATTTAATTATTTATTTGGAATAAAAATATCAAAAAATATGCGTCACATCCAGGCATGAGTCTAGTTTTCATATCTATAATTATATTAAAAAAATATTATGATTTGATTTTGATTAAGGTGGTCAGACATACACCTACTTTTTATTTTCACCCTGAAATTTTCTTAGTACTGCATTAAAATTCAAACTTTTGACCAATCAATTATTTTTTTCTCCTGATAAGGCCTAGTAGTTTAGAAACTACATTCAATTTTCTACAAATTATTTTCTTACAACTTTTTGATATAAAGTCCATAACCACTTCAAAATTATGTGTCAAGTTGACATAACCCTGATTTGCTGATTTTTCACTGCCACTTAAGGCCATAGTTTGGTACACCATGATCTTGCACATACCCTATCGACACCTTTTACAATAGTATATTAATTTTTGGTTTTGGACACTGCCCCTCAACTTCATCTTGTATCATGATAGGGAGCATGCTTGGGGTCATCAACCCTAGGACCTTGCAAGGAATGTTGCCTCTTGACCCCACCTAGGGCGCTACCCTAGGAACCCACAAGGGGCATTGCCCCTTGACCCTTAGAGCATGCAGGTGCTACCCCCAAACTCCATCGTAAAATCTAAGGGGAAACAATGCCAAATAAAGTGAGTAAAAATTAACCTATGAGTCTAATTGATCTCCACATCACAATATTATATTATCTCTTCTCAAAATGTTAGATTATAAAGAAAGTTGGTCTTGGAGGAATATAGAAATGTAATATTCATGGTCAACCTAGATAACGCCCCTAGTCTTGATGATTTCCTTGTTGGTTTTCTCAAGAAGTTTTGGGATACTATTGATTTGGATATATTTTGGGTGATGGAAGATCATGAAATAAGAATATGTCATTAAGAGTGTTAAATCATGCTCGTTTAGCATTTCTAAAGAATAAATAAGCTTGCATGATGAGTGATACTAGACTTATTACAAATGCATCGTGCATGGTTATTTATATCTTTACTATATTTAGTCTAAAATAGTAGCATAGGATTGAAAAAATATATAAAGTAGAATAAGTGAAGGTATGGTACATTTGATTTAGTCAATTCTCCATGCCCTTAAAGTACATCTCAAACACTTAAAAAATGTGATCAAAAGGGAGGGAAAAAGCTTTCAAAGGAAAAACTAAATCATTTTGATTAGGTCAAGGTTCCCATTTGTAGTCTATCCATGACTTCTACCAACTATAAAGAAGCTAGAATGATGGAAAAGAAATTTACAAGGCACTATTGGAGGCTACAAGTTTATAAATAAGTTTATTATCTCCTCTTTGAGCTATATTTTTTGTTAATATTCTTGTTGAGTACTTTATTATAAGTTATTTGGATTATTTTTATGCATTGTGTAAGTCTTATTGATCTTGGATTGCTTTTGACAAGTGTCAACACACTTAAGTAATTTACTTAGTTCATGTCGAACTAGTAATACATGCTGACTACAACATGTAAATATTAGACCATGCTGAGCTTTAGTGAGTGCCAAATCACCCATGTGCCGAGTCACTCAAGTGCTGAGTAGATAGACCATGACGAGTGATTTAGGAACGGAGTAAATAGTGGATGTTGAGCAATGTAGGTGGCGAGTCACATTATTAAGATTAGTGCATGCCGAGTATCAAAGACTTCAGATGTTGAGTGACACAGTCTTGAGATATTTTTTTGTAATGGCACAAACACCTATGTAAACCATTTTTTAGCCAACATTAAGGTAAATTACAATATTCTGGAGATAAGGACGAATCTATATTTGGATCCCCTGTACAACTACATGCAGCCAATCAGAAAAAGGGAAGGATTAAGTAGCAAAATGGATGAATCTTAGCCATAGATTCATACTTAAACCTAAGCCACCAAATTCTTCTTGAGGACAAAGCCCTAAACTCTTTATGGATGAATGATCGATGAAGGAGAGTTGAAGGAGCAAAAAAGGATAGTTTGCATGCACAAATAGAGCATTCAAGGTGACTTAGAAGTTATGAAGAGAGAGTGAATTGAAGAATCAGTTAGAGAAAAATAGAGGATAGAGAAAAGGATACAACATTGATAAATCTGATCAATAAGGATCAAGAAGACATTGTATAAACATGATCTGTTATCAGGCAAGCAAGTGCCAACCACAAGATCTATGTTGAGACATTTTAACAGGTGATTTCAGCCAAATCTCCTAATAGAGTAGTCTTAACAGGCTATATGAAATTCTTTAACAAGGTGCTTACTTAGTTGTAAGTTGAAATCCTCTAACAAGACACACTTCTAACAAGGTGTTGAAATCCTCTAATAAGGTGAGACCTAATAGTCTTTGTAAGCCTTTAACAGGGCAGACCTTTCATAGGGTAGATCATGTTTCATGGTCAAAACATTGTAACCATCATTGGACACACTTTATTACTGCAATAGTGAAGATTTATAGGTGTCATCCCGACCCCAATTTTGCCTTCTCACTTGGAGGGTTTCTGGGTAATCATATCTGGTGTTATGTGTGTGAATGCTTACATATTTATATGACTTAGATGTATATGCTTTATATGTTATTTCAGTTTACTCATTGAATGCATGAGATGGATGTGTGGTGAAAGTTTTATGGGTCCAATTTTAAACTACTAATTCCCCCCTTCCCACCCTCTGAAAATTTTACCTTTCCTATTGTAATTCCAACAAGTCTAAGTAGGGTAGACAAAACTTTGAACAATATCATATTTCTACCATTATCATTGGATGGTTGGTGATTTATGCAAGACTTTGGATAAAAATGTGTTACCTTTCTATGATGGTAAACTATGACATAGCTTACAAAATATCCATCAAGAAATTATTATTTCCAATTTATAAAACATATAGGTAAAATATCCATTTTTCACTATTTTAGAGATGTGTGTTGACCATTGGGGCTGATTTTAAAAAGTATTTGATGGGAGAAATTCCTATGCTACAAGGAAGTACAAATAAATATAAAAATAAAATTGTAGATGTTGATCATGAAACGAATATTGATTATACTAATATTACATCATAGAATTCTAAGAGGCATATTTAATATTGTTTAAGGTTTTTTAAACATAAAAACCATGTAAAGATGTTGGAAATCTTAATGGGAAACAAGATACTGAGAGGGGAGGTAAATTAGGATCTATAAAAAAATTTTATTGATAAAATAATTAACTATATTTACACCTTATCCATCTCATATCATAGATCTCACACAATAAAATCATAAACTTGTAATGCTGAAATGAAATCTATCTAAGCATAACATCCATGAAAACATAAACCCATAACACAATGATTTGGGTAACCCAAAAACACTTCAAGTTGAAGGTAAAATTGGAGTGGGGATGAAACCCACAAATCTTTACTAGTGCAACAAAAAAGTTCACCCATTAGGGCTACAATTTGATCATATCTAGTGATCTATCCTGTGAGGGGTCTGCTCTGTTAAAATATTTTAAGACTATTAGATCTTACCTTTTTAAATGATTTTATACTTACAATAAAATAAAGACTTTGTTAGGAGATTTAAATAAGGTCTATTAGAACCACTCTATTAAGATATTTTCCCTCACTCAATCTGTCAAAACTGATTTAGTACCTAATCATTCAGTTTTCTCTTAAAGGTATTTACGGATCTCCTCTCTCCAAAATCTCAATCTTATCTCCTTATCTGATATCTTTGTTATGTCCTTCACTGTTATGGTTGATATGTCTAATCTCCTTTCAAACTTAGCTTTCCTTTGCTTTGTACTTAGCTTGTTCACTCTTTCACACTTCATCATTCATCATCTCACTCTCTCATCATGATTTAGGGTTAGAACCCTTCTTAAATAGATAATCATAGAAAGTTCTAGATTAGGATCAACGATCCATATTCCATCATTTTGTCATTTTACCCTTCTAATTTTTTGATTCGTTAATCTTCTTTTCTTGGGATTAATGCCTTCTGACAAAATGCGTAAACTTATCCTTAAATGTCTCTATAATCTTTAAATATCATGTGGAATTTGGCTTAAATGATTTACATAATTTTTTGTGCAATTACAAACTCATATGTAAAAATTGGTTTACTTGACACTTGAATGTTTTGATGCTCGGTCATAACTAACATTCATGTTGTCACTCGACTTCTATATACTTGGCATCAAATGACTCACTTGGCATTAACTAACTTTCCAAATGCTTGGCCTCTTTTGTGTTACTTGGCTTGTATGCTAGCTTGGTCTCAACTGGGGTTCTCAACAACCTTTGACTTGCTCGGCATATGATAAAATATAAACAAGTCCTCTATAGCTTGACCTTCTCTAGATGGATCGATCGCAGTGATGACCATCCAACACTGCCATGGAAATGATTAAGTCTTAGACACTAATAGGAAACTTGGGCTTAGAGATCAACAATCTCCCCCTTTGACATTAGTGGAAAAAATACTTTGTCATGACTTAACTTTCCATGCAAAAATAATGCTCCCCTTGGGATTGTAACTTGGTCTAAAACTCAATCTCTACTATACAATATATGCATGTCTATAAACTCTAATGTTAATTCATTTTTCATCATCCCTCTTGTTTCCCCCTTTTATGTATTTCATGAAAATATTTCCCCCTTGTTTTTGTCACTTTGGCTTGTGGTTTTTAGGGGTTAGCTTGTATTTATCCAAAAATATTTTATGACATGCCAAAATTTCTTAGAGTCCTTTATTCCATCTATCTCTTGTTGATTCCATGACTTGAATATGAATCTCTAGCTTAGTAGTTAGATCAATTAAGCTCTCTACTATTGAAATATGTGTATCATTCTTCATTAAGTTCATAGCTATAGATAATTCCCTCTTAATTATCTCCAAATGGGGTAGTAGCATGAATTGAATTGAAATCAATTTGTTTTGTATGCCATTGTCTCTAGCCATTAACTCAGCTAATCTCTATTGATAAAATGTCAACTTATTATATGAAGGTGAGCTTGAACTCGCGTCCTTACTCAATGAAAGTTTGCATGCCTTCATATCTCCCTATATCAAATCAATAGATCATTGATTCTCCAATGTTAAGAACTCAACATCACAAAGTTTCATATAGAAAGAATGAATGACTTTCAAAATTCTTTCCAACTGAGTGGTAAGGATAGAAAGCTCATCCTACCTAATTGTAAGTTCTGTTGAGATTTTCTCCAAAACTTTATGCTCAAATTTCTTCTAGACCATCTCAAAAATTTATCATTGGTCTTTATATCTTCAGTTTGAACCTTATCAATTATATGCACTAATTAATCCAAAATTTGATGTTACTCATTCACATCAGAAATATCAAAATGATCAACAAAAATATCTTTGATATTATGCAATACATGTTTCTTTTTGTGTTCTCTTCTCAATTGTTCTTGCTTTGTCTTACGACTTAACAAGGTTTGCAATTCTTCCATCTATTCCAATGTCATGTTGTTCAAGTCATACATATGAAATGTGATGACTTCATCTGAGCTCATTGTTTCCTCTGTTGTATCATCTGTGTGTGCTATCATCTATGATTAGGGGTTCTATCACTAGGTAGTGATATCTATAGTTGTTTTTCCTTTTCACTCGATCCAAGTGACTACTCATGTTGAGTTGATTTAACCTATTGTACAGGTGTAACAAATAATGACTTTATTGGTATGGCACTTGGTAGTTGTATAAGAGCTTGGATAACCTCTTGTACTTTGAGTTTTTCTTTCTTTTTCATCTATTTCTCTTCTTCTACATTACTATCATCTAGTTCATCATCTGTGACATGGGTAAATTGTGGAAAGAAAAGTATTGCCTTGCCCTGCTACTCGAAACTCATGTTAGAAACTAATGTAACTGATTTAACACTAATCTTTAGTTCTTGCACTCTCAATCCTTGGATAGTCTTGTACTTGTAGTAACATTAGATTGGTGCACGTTACAGAGGGATCTGAGACATCTAGTGTAGTAGTTTTTAGATCTTCCTTAGTCAACACATTCTGATTTTGTGAGGATGAATCAGAAATGTCCTTAATTATGACAACATCTTGTTGTTCATACCCTTCAACCAATTGTCTTATCTCTTCAGAAAGTTTTGCAACTTCTTTTGTATCATCCTTCTCTTCTTTTACATCTTCACCTCTTTCTTCTTATTCTTCATGATCATCCTTGTCAGCTAATGGAATAAGCAATACAAATGCTTCAATCCATATAGGAATGCTCTCTTACTCAACTTCATGAGCCTTATTCTTCAAAATTTTGTAAGCCCTCTCCTTAGGCATAAATTTCTTCAAAAAATATTTTAGGGCTATAGACATATGTGTCTTCCCCAAATCTGGCATTGTTTATGCTAACGTGGTCTTCGTGGTTTGTCTTTTAATAGTTAATGCCCATTTCCACTTAGCATCAACTTTATTATACAGATTCTTAATAATGCCTTGACCTAACTCTATAAGTGTAGATTTGAATTGTATCATCATATCTATCATACCTTTTTCAAGCTTCTCTAGGTCTTTTTTTATTTAAAGAATCAAAATTGATTGTCTTTAATGCTTCTATACTGGCTAACTCTTTCATCGTTTCCCATACTTGGTCAACAATCATTGGAGGCGGTTTGGGTACAATCTAAAGTTTTCTCAGATCATCAAACTTTATTTCTTTATCATCTTCCTCCTCATCATGTGTCATGACCAAGTTTCTTCTCGGCCTCTTAGGTAGATTTTTCTTGGGTGATTTGGTCAGATTCCTCATTGCTAGACTACTATCTTTCTCCTTTACGACTAGGGATTGAGCTACCTTTGACCTTGTAATTACTCTTCTTTTTGGCATTGGCTCATGTGGTGTAATGACCTTCTTTGAAACCTTCTTTAGATCCTCTTTCACTTTTGGATTAACAATTACTATTTTCTTCTTCTTTGTTGCCTTGGGCTCAACAAGAGCTAGCTCTTTTCCCTTAGATGACTCAGCTTCGGCTTTTTCTTTGGATTTCTCATCCTCTCCCTTTCCTTCAGTGATATAAAGTTGATCTTCACCAAGTTTTCCCTCAAGATCCTTCTTTCTTTTCCTATCTATCTTGGGCACTTTTATTTCTAATATCATTCTACTCTTGGTTGTGTTATATGTGTCGAATGGCTTGGTATTTGCATCAATTTCTTCATATATTAATACAGTTACTATTGTTGTCACTTCATCAACATTCACTTCATATTGCATCAGCCTTAACCATGCAACCCTCAGTTTTACTTCCTGTGCATATATAAAATATGTATCTACCATAAAGCATGTATCATCAAAATAATTGTCTACAACTGACTTAGGTATCCTCATTCAGTTCTTTGTCTTATTCTTGAACTCCTCATATAGTTTATCGTTATTGCCTCAAAATTATCTCCCAATTGATTTATCAAGTCATTTATTTTCTCAGTAGTTTTTCTACTTCTATCCCATGAAATTATTCCTACTATGGGAAATGAATTATGTACATATAAAAATATACAAACAAGTAGGGAACCAAACTTACATGATGTATTATTTTCCTTTCTTATTGCTCCTACATTCTCTAACAATTGTTGCAGTTGCAGCTTGACAAGATCATAACTATGATCTTTCTTCACAATTTTGTATCCTAAGTTCATTTTAATGCAAGGCATGGTATTCAATCATATTGACTAATAGAACTTGTGTGCAATCACACGTACTACAAACTCAATGATAGGGTCATCGATCCGACCAATCGACATGCCATGAGCATTCCACTTTGCCTTCATTTATTGCTTGACAACATTCCTTACAACACTTCGTATTGACTTTAGCCTATCCAATGTAGGATAACCAGTAACTCAGAGTATAATAGCCTTGTTAATCTTAATTGGTCCACCTTTTAACTATATCCTCATGGCATGTACATAGCTTAACACGATTTTTATCCACTCAACCTTGAAAATGTTTAGAAAGTCTAGGGCATGGGTCAGCCTTTTCTCAAAAACAATCTTATACTCATCCTTCAACACTCCATTATTAGACAATTTATCATATGTTGTACAAATTTCATCGTCTCCAATTTCTCCAACTTTACACATATAACACAATCTTACATTGTGAACCATCAATACCATTGATGGAATTGACGACAAGGTGCCAAATTCATCACTAGTCAATGCAATGTTTGGATATTCTTTGAAATTTGGTGGGGGACGCTAATCGTTCCTCACAATTTGTGCATTTCTCTCCTTCAACATTTTTTTCACATTCACAAATGGAGATGATGTCATCTCTAAACTAGGGTTCAAACAAATTTGCTTCAAATAACTTTGAAAACAACCTTAACTTGACACTAAAAACTTAACTTACTATGATCTTTCAGTTCACCAATGACACACTATGATTCACTTGCTATATTGTTGAAATCACCTTTGAATCACTTGAGCTCTGCAAATTACTTGGTAAAATGAAAATGAATACCAAAATTCAATATATACCTTCAATATATCCATTTAAGCCTACAATAAATGTGTTTGTAGTCTAGTAGGTGCACAATAGGTGTCTCATCCTTTCACACTTATTATCATTCAAATACTCTGACACTATCACCTTGCTCAATCAATACCAATTCATTTAGCCAATATATCAGCTTGGTCGATGTAAGCTCTCAATCTATATTGCAATGCTTAGTCAATATAGACTATATTACTAGTCCTCAACAATTGATAGTGTAACTTATTTCATTACCTAATACTACTCTTAGGTTTTTCCTAATGCTTCTTGATTCATGTTGATATGGACTTTTAACCACTTTTCTTGTTAGAAATTGATGTATGATATAAAATTTAAATATATAGTCCCTTACATACCTCTTTTTCTTAGTTGGATGTGGTGTGATAACCCGATCCATTGGATTGGGTGATCTCAACTTTTATTTCTCCATTGCTTCCAACTTCTGCTATCTCTTTCCATGTTTTGTTCATCTCAACTTTCCCTTTTCCTTTGTTGCTTTCATTGTTTGGTGTTGATGCTCAGGTCTATTAGTTTAAGTACTAACATGTCCAACCTTGAGACAACTGAAACAAACTAGGTTTCCATTCAACCATTTCTTATAGTTACCTTTGAAATGTGTCTTAATGCACTTCTCTAGAATGTGCCCATACTCTCCACAATAATGACAATTATACCATTTGTTGTAATCCCAATTGTAAGAGTTACCTTAGGTGTATATGTTTTCTTTTTAGATGTATAGTTAGATTTTTCTTTGGATTTGCATTCATGAGCTCTATGTCCATATTTCTAACAATTATAACAATGTTCTCCAAATCTAGGTGCAGTAGGTACATCACTTTTCTTTGACTGACATTCATGTGCTTGGTGTCCTTGCTTCTTTAAATTAAAATAGATACTAGTAAACTTAGGTTTAGGTTTCTACATACCATTTTTTCTTTTGCAAATGTATGTTGTGTGTCCAAGTTTACCATAATGATGACATGTAGGTTTGCCTCTGGTTTTTTCATTTCTTTGCTCTCCACTCTTTAATGACTCTCCTTCCTTAGTAGATGAAGAGTGCTTGACATTTCCTAGACCAAAAGTATCAATGAATGACCTTAGTGATCTCATCAATTATTTAAAGTATTTGATAGCTTCACTTGGTTTATTCATTCTTTCTAGAAGTTCTTTCCTAGATCTCAACCCATTCCTTAGTTGGTCACTCTATAATCTCAAATTTGTGATCTATGTGTCCTTTATGTTCAACTCTTGATTTGTAAGTAACAACTAGACCATCATATCAAATCACTTGTTTGTAGGCTTTTCTACATCAAATGATCTTTCTTCAAGTCTGGTAGCAATTTTCCTTTTTTCTTCTTCAACCCATGATTTTGTCTTCTTTGTCTTTCTTCTTTTGTTCTTTCACCTCACATAGTCTTACTGATTGAGTTTCTTGTTTTCTTTTGAGTTCTTTGACTTCTTTTTTAAGAATTTTGTTCTTCTCTAGTAGATCTACTATTGTTACATCACTGTCATCAATATTTCCACAGCTAAGCAATCCTTTGATATCAACTTCCTTGTATAATGTGTCATTTTTTTGAATGGCCATATCTTCCCTTTTCTTTAAGGATTTCCTTAACTCATCTTTTGCTCCTTCAAGTTGTTGTAGTATGATATGGATTTCAATCATTTGGTTCTCAATGATTTTCCCATTTTGTACTCCTCCATTTCAAGATCTTGTACTCTCAAGTTGTTAGGCTTCATTCAAGAGAATTGAGCTCTAATAACAATTATTGGAAATCTTAATGGGAAACAAGATACTAAGAGGAGGGGGTGAATCAGGATCTATAAAACTTTTCATTGATAAAATAATTAGCTTTATTCACACCTTATCCATCTCATATCTCAGATCTCATACCATATAATCATAAACCTTTAATGGCTAAAATGAAATCTATCCAAGCATGACATCTATGAAAACATAAACTCATGACACAATGATTTTGGTAACCCAGAAACACTTCAAGTTGAAGGTCTTACCTTTTTAAAGGATTTTACACTTACAATAAAGTAAGGACTCTATTAGGAGATTTAAATAAGGTCTCTTAGAGCCACTATGTTAAGAGATTTTCCCTGACTCAATCTGTCAAAATTGATTTAGTACCTGATCCTTCAGTTTACTCTAAAAGCTATTTACAGATCTCCTCTCTTCAAAATCTCAATTTAATCTCCTTATCTAATATCTATGTTATGTCCTTCACTGCTTTGGTTTCTCTGTCTGATCTCCTTTCAGACTTAGTTGTCTTCGCTCTATACTTAGCTTGTTCGCTCCTTCATTCTTCACCATTCATCATCTCACACTCTCATCATGATTTAGGGTTGGACTCTTCTTAAATAGACAATCATAGAAAGTTATAGATTAGGATCAATGATCCATATTCCATCAGGTTTTGTCATTTTACCCTTCTAATTTTCTAATTGGTTAATATGATTTTCTTAGGATTAATAACTTTTGACAAAATGCATAAAATTCTCCTTAAATGTCTCTATAATATTTAAATATTATGTAGAAGTTGGCTAAAATGATTTACATAAGTGTTTGTGCAATTACAAACTCATGTCAAAATTGATTTACTCGACACTGAATGTTATGATGCTCGGTCATAACTAACATTCATGTTGTCACTCAACTTCTTTACATTCAACATAAATTGACTCACTTGACATTAACTAACTTTCCAAATGCTTGGACTCTTTTGTGTTACTCAGCTCGTATGCTGGCTCGGTCTTAACTAGGGTGCTCAACAACCTTTGACTTGCTTGGCATATGAAATATAAACAAGTCCTTTTTAGCTCACCCTTCTCTAGATGGCTCGGTCATAGTGATGACCAATCAACATTTCCTTGGAAATGAATAAGTGCTAGACACTAATAGGAAACTTGGGCTTAGAGATCAACAAAGGGAACCAACACTCTCTTGAAGTTGATCTCTAAAATCAAATGCCATACTTTGAGAGGCTATCACACATGAAAACAAGTAGTTAATTTAATAGCTAGCAAGGGTATGATTTCATTAACAGTAATTTTTTGCATACATGTAATTGGGACAGAGAGCCAATTCTCAATTCATGTTAGATATTACATTACTATTATTTGGTTGTGCATAGTAATAGTTCTATAATTTTGAGGCAATATATTTTTATACCTTTTTTAATGGGAGTTTAAGCATACTCATTTTGGATGTCAAAGAGTTGGTATTTATTAACTGTATAGATCTTTAGTGTTTTCAATATGCCAAAATTTTAGGGATGCATATCTTTATCTTAATTTGATGAAAAAAATTCTCTACATCTTCTTGCCATCCATTTCAAAATGAGTTACTAGGAATTTTTGGTTTGAACATTTTTTATACAACAAATAAATTGCATTTTTAATATGATTTCTACCTTTTGAACTCCAATCAATCTTTATAGAATCCTTCTCTTACTTTCAATCAACCTCATTAAATTTATTTTATGTCTTGAGCCTATATTTTCACCTATCTTGGCCAACCTCAATATGCTAATTTTTTTGGATTAGTGACACGAAGAACATATTGATAGATTTTACCAAGAAGCAAGAGGATGTTAAGAGATAATGAGAATTTAACTTGAAATTTGAGGAGCTAATTCATTAGGTCAATCTTCAAGAGTAAGAGTTGAAGACACAAATTAGGCACAATATGAGGAGGATTTTACAAAGAAAATTGCTTCAAAAAAGGAGAAAATAAGTTGTTATTTCCCCAAATATAAAACTTAAAGAATCTTAGCCAACTCCTTCGATTCAAATTCAAAATAAAAAGGAGGAGATTCTTAGGTTCAATGTTCCAAGCTTCAAGCTTCAAGAAAGGTAGGCCTCCTAGGTCTTTGGATGAGATCCCTAAGTTTGAAATTACAAGTTTCAAAAGTTTTCACCATTTGCAAGAAACTTCATTAAAAAAAAAAAGTCAATCCACTAGTCCTTAAGAAGACCTTGCTCTAATGATTTTCCCACCTCAAGGAACTCCCCAAGATTTCCAAAATCAACTACTAAGTCAGCCCTCTCATCCTCTTAATATTCAACTTTTTCTAGGTGGACCTATTGTTTACCAAGAAAGATAATCTAGAGAGCAAAAAGAGGGGGTTTGATAGACATATGAATAGTCTTTTTTTGGTTTTTCACTTGAACATGATGAAGAAACCAAAAGAAAAAACCTATTGAAAATAAGTTGGGAGAATAATGAATCGACATAATGAAGTAAAAAATAAAGAACTTGATATTGAACATGAGATGTTGACTTTTTTGGGATGAACATCCTGATTTTGTGAATAGAGTAAAGGTGAACAAGATATAGGAATTAAGGATGAATTAATGACTTGTTTATTTGATGAGCTTCTAGTTTTATTGATGAGGATGTAAAAATCATATTTGTACTAAAAGAAATTTTCAAACAATAGAAATATGAAATCCACCCTAACATTGTGTGGGTCCATCAAGAAGAAAGGAAATAAAACCTTATTTTAAAGAATGAAAAGATAGATATGGATGGGAGTACTCATCCAATTGAGAAAGATGATAAACAAGAATATATTTTCCAAGGTATGGGTTTTTACACTCCTCTAAATCACAAGGAAAATGTGTGGATTTTAAATAGAACATATTATGTATGAAATAATTGATGAAGAGATTAAGGAAGATTATTCTTCCAATAACATAGAGGACTTTCACTCGAAACCTCATTACAAGATAATAAAATTAATGATTTTTACACAAGAATTGCATAAGTTGGCCCATTCTAACTAGAAAAATAATGTAATATGTCAAAAATTATTCCTAGTTAAAAGCTTACAAAATAGATTAATCCAATCTCAAATAAAATTGCCAAAATCAAGGCGCTCAAAATCTTGCATTTTTTAGGGGAGAATGAGATGGTTGATAACTTAACCAAGTAGGTTATGGGATAGATCTTGTTTGTCTTTTCAGCAAGGGAGAAGAGGTGTTTTGGAGGGTTATCTCACTTCTCCATACATTGAGTGTGGATGTGTGACTCCCTAGAGAAAATCATGAAATTTGTTAGATGTTGATTGTGGGATGGCATACCCCATATCAATGCAATAAGAAACATTTAAACCCTTACTTGGGAATCCTTTTGATATCACGCTTGAACGAGCAAGGCATCAAAGTTGGTAGATTGCATTCTATGATTTTTAGCAATGGTTTGTGGTTGTTGAATCTCTAGCCAACTCAACAAGTGGAAATATTTCTCTAGTACTACGTATAGTGGTGACATTATAATAATTATTTCAAGCCTCAAGGTATTTTTCCTTTATCATTCAAGAATATGGGCAAAGTAAAGGTGATGAAGGAGCCTAGATATTAATTGTAGAAGTGTGTAATTTCAAGAAGTAACCACGCAAAGGGAATTCCAAGGAAAGATAAAATTCAATTTTTGGATCCTCAATAACGAAGTGGTAATTTATATCTCTTGGAGTTTGGTGGTGCACAGAAATAACAATGATGGATAAATCTTTGTGTCTAGTTTGAAAGAAACCCTAAAAAAAAATTCTTAGTGGAGGTGTTTGATTAGAGATTAAAATGCATCTTCAAAAAGTTAGCCATGACCTCATAATTCATGCAATTAAGGTCTTTTTGGAGATGACTTATAGAAAAAAATTCATCAACATAGGGTTGATATAGATGTGTTCTTTATGTTCCTCGCAACCTATTGGATGCTAATGAATTGGAGAATATGAGAAAAAAACACATGCAAAAATGACTTGGAGTGGCTTTTTATGAGAATCAGATGATGTTTTTCTAAATGTCAACCTAGAGATGGGGCCTCCACTTCTCAACAATTACTATGTTCTCATGTACCAAGGAAGGTATGTCCCTAAAAACATTTTGATTCATTTTCTAGGGAATTCTCTCCTTCCCTGAAGTAAGTTGATTATGGAAAGGAGCATGAGACTCTTAAAAACTCAATGTCAGGGCTAGTTCTAGAGGGTGGTGTCAGTTGGCTATAAGCACATAAAGAAGAGGTTAAAATGGGATGGGTTGACGAAGAAGAAGAATCTGGTGTGCATATAATGGAAGTAGATATTGGGTTTAGAAATGTAGATGATGACAAGACAACTTTGATGGATCATGCCAATAGCAATACACATTGTGTGTTGAAAGCTAGTTACAATGAAGGGGGCTTGTCTAACAATTGAGTCTTGGTGCTTCAACTTTCATGGTCTTAGTTATGAATATATGTCATTAAATGTTAGTATGTTTGAGAAGCTAAATATCTTTTCTAGATGTTATCTCCATGTTTCCTTTGAAATGATTGTGGGTTAGAGACCTTGCCTATAAATAGGTTAGTTTTTTTTCCCTATAATATTTATTAGGGTGGATAGTGTATTGGTTAGTGTTGGATATGGTCCAGGGAGAGAAGTGGAGTTGGCTAAATGCTCAGATGTAAAAAAACTCTTTTCAACATATTAGAATTTGTAATGAGTTATCAAGATGAGTTGTTAGCTAAAAGTTCATTGACTAATAGTGAAAGATAAAATTATCCAATACATATTCTCAACTCATTTCTTATGGTGTCTAGTATTCCACCTATGAAGACTTGAATTTCAATAAGCTCATCTAAAACTATTCAATTTCAATAATAGACCAAAGACCTACATATATATATATATAACTTTAAGA